>CM048853.1:26420754-27670754 GCA_026545225.1 Cornus controversa | reverse complement strand
AGTCAAAGCATGTCTTTTTTAGCCCACTAAATTTCTAATGAAATTTGTCTTTGATTATTTTGAGAAATTTTCAAAAATTATGATTTGAGGAATGAAAATTTTTGTTTTCACAATAATCACAATTGTAAGTAAAAAAAAAAGAAATAGAAGAAGGAAAGCAATAATGTGTTTTAAGAATTCTAGAGTAATGAGAAAATGAATAAAAAGAAGAGGTATCATTGATATATAAGTTTTACAAATTAAGAAATAGAAAAATTAATTTTTAAAATTCAAAACTTTTATGGGTGCACATCAAGAAATTGGAGAAAATTAAATTAGATTATAAATAAAATTATAAAAAAAACCTATCATGAGATTAATATATGAAATATGATTTGGCCTCTTTAGGTGGGACCCTAACCGATGGCCTAAATTACCCATGCACTAATGGCTGACTTCGTAATTAATAATTATCAAACTGCTGGATATAAATTATTTTTTTTATGAAAGATGAAATTGAGCATTGAAAATTTAAGATGTCATTGATGCACATGTTTAAAATTTTAAGAATTGGAAAATTATTTTTTTAAATTCGAAACTTTTTTGGGCCCACATCAAGAAATTGAAAGGTATTAAAATTACAGAAAAACAAAAACAAAAACTACTGTGAGATTACTATGAAATATGATTGGGCTTTTCTTAGGTGGGACCCTAAACTGCCCAGGGCCTGAGCCACTCCTGGTGCAGAGTACCCAACTTCTCACGATTGACTTTACTTTGTAATCCGTAATTATCAAACTAGTGACAATTAGAGGACGAAGGTGACATTTAATAAAATTAAGGTAAATTTTATCAACACTCTTCAAGTTTGAGGTATTGAGATATTGTTACGTGACTATAATTTTGTGCTTGTATAATTTTATCACCAACACTTTTTATAATTTGTGTCATATATCACATATACCCTCTTTTATCAAAAGTACATTGTGTCAAAACGCTCTTTCACAGTAAAATGACCTTATTGTCATTTGACTTTTGACCTAACATTTTTTAATACTAAAATTACTCATTTAACCCTACCTAATGGACCAAAATGCTCCAACTATGCCCTATTATTATATACTCACTTCATTGTTATTACATTATATATATATATATATATATATATATATATAGAGAGAGAGAGAGAGAGAGAGAGGAGGGGCAAGGAAGCCACCACTGCCAAGCACCATTGCCACCAACCACAACCACCACCACCACCAGTTAACCATAGCCACCACCCCTAAAAATCTTTTTTTTCCTCCAACCACTACTACCACCAACAACAATTGCCACCACCAGTTAACCACATCCACCATCCCTGAAAATCTTTTCCTCCAACCACCAACCACAACCACCACCACCACCAGTTAACCACAACCACCACATCTATAAATCTTTTCTTTTCCTTCAACCACCACCGCCACCAACCACAACTGCCACCACTAGTTAACCATAACCACCCCTGAAAATCTTTTTTTTTCCTCCAACCACCACCGCCACCAACCACAACCACCACTACCAACTAACCACAGCGATCACAATCTTTCCCAGATCAATCAAAACCCCTAATCCATTCACCATCCAAACAACCAAACAAAACCCAAATCCACCACCCTAAACAACCAGTCAAAACCCAATCCTATCACCACAAAACCCATCTATTTTGAATCATCAACAATCCAAAATCGAAGCCAACAACTCCATCGTGTCATCACCAGAAATCTCTCATCTCATTATGTTGTCTACACATCCACCCAACAACACCTAATTGAAGATTATGTCGTCGTCACTAACTCATCATTTCGCATCATTGAAAAATCATCATAGATTGTCTCGTTGCCGATCACCAAGGGTTATGTCATCATTGCCTAAGTTTTCTCCTGCCACCGCTAGGAGATTTTTTTATCCTGATTTGTTGTCTCTATTTACAGTTGTGGAGAGAGAAAAAGATGTCCTAAGGCTTGCATTTATAGATGTCGGTTTCGGAGATGGCGTCGAATCGAAAAGACTTGCTGTAGATCTTGCGCCTGAGGTAGTACCGAACGAGTTCTTCATCGGTTTGGTGGAACCGAAGCCTAGGAGCAAGTGATGTCGTCAACATGGCTAAGTTGATGGCCATGAATGATTGAGTTTGTTGAAATCTTGGCAATCCTTTTAAAGAGAGAAAGAGATTGGCTATTAGATTCTAAAGAGAGAAAATTTTCTAGGATTTGAACGGAACTGGAACAAGAGCTTTTGCCATTGAGTTGAATAATCATCAAAATCGACTGGGTTTGCCATTGGGTCTTCAAGGGGATTGTGGTGCCGCCGGTGTGGGTTAGGATTGTGGTGGTGGTGGCGTCAATTGTAGTTATGGTGGCACCGCCGATGTGGGTTGGTATTGTGGTGGTAGTGTTGATTGTGGTGGTGGTGTCAACTGTGGTTGTGATAGCACCGTCGGTGTGGGTTGGGATTGTGGTGGTGGTGTTGACTATGGTTGTGGTGGCACCGCCAGTGTGGGTTAGGATTATTGCGGTGGTGGTGTTAATTGTACAATATATATATATATATATATATATATATATATATATATATAACACATACATGGAGGTCATGAGTTAAAATGGGTTGGGTAATAATCATGGGCTTTTTGGTCTTTTTGCAATTCTTATATTTTTATATTAAAAATTAATTCAATAATAAGGGGTAATATAGACATTTCACACCTTTTTTAAATGAAAAAGCTGACAGGAGGTGTTGGTGACAAAATTGTAAAAAGTTGTAATCGCATAATAAGTACATCAAACCTCAAGGGTTGTCAATGAAGTTTACCCTAAAATTAAAATTAAGTAGCCAAAATTTTATATGCATTTTAAGTGTTGAAATTTTATGCAGTAAATTTCATAGGGATAACTTAATGGCAAGGCTCTCATCTCATATTTTAGAGGTCAACAATTTGAACTCTCTTGGGATTATTCTAAAAAAAAAAATCAGTAATCATCCGGTGCGTATGAGACGTAAGAATTGCTTGTACTAAGTGATGAATTATAGTATGCTCTAAGATGCCCGACACTACCATCGTCAACAAAAATATATATATGCAGTGATTTTTAATTGAGAATTTTTAAGATATTTTTTTGAATTTTAAGTGTTTATTAATAAAAGGTAAAGTGATAGTCACTTAAAATTTTAGATAAGAAAACGAAATAATCTCAATTTTACAACAAATCCGATCTAAAACCTATTGTTTAGGGCTTTTGGGAAACGATGTAGTCGTATGGAATTAGCACGACTCGATCATGCAAGAATCTTACTTCGAAGCAATGTTTGGAGTTTTTCCTAATCCGAAAAGGCTTTCGGGAATATAGCAAACTATGATTATATACGTAATTCGATCATACCAACCGGTAAGAATTAAGTGTTGAATTGGGTTATCAAATATTATCAAAACTGAAAGATAAAATAGAACATTAAGAATAAGTGCTATTGTACATAAAAATAAAATAAAAAATAAAAAGGAATAGGAATAGGATTTCCAATTCTTTTTCGTGTAATTTGCTGAGAAATAAACAAAGAAAAAAAAAAAAAAGAAAGAAAGAAAATGTGTGTTGCATTTGGACTTTAATACTGATGGAGGGTTTCCCACCTACCTATATCTTACTCGTGATTTTTCACATGAGATTCTCTTGAGTTGTGATGGTAAATGACTAATCATTCCAGTTGTGAAACAATGATGAAATAGTGGGTGGAGAGAGAGAGAGAGAGAGATTCCTGGGTATATATTGCTTTTTCAAAAAACAAATCAAAAAAGCAGTTTTTCTTTTCTCTGTGGAAGCTTTTGTCTGATCCTAGTTTAGTTTGAATTGGAAGCAAATTCTAGTTTAGTTTGAATTGGAAGCAAATGGTATTATTATTTGTTGTTTGTTGATGATGATATAAAGCTTCTCAAAGTCTATATGAGCATCAACACCAATGACCAACCTGACATCTTACTCTCAATTGATTCCTCATTTCCTCCTCATACACACACACACACATATATATATTGGAAATGCTGAATTTGCTTCAATTTCTTTTTAGCTAAACAACTTCTTTTATATGATCATTATTGAGTACAATAGTTTCTCATTACTATTTCTCAAGCACTTATATATCCACATTTCAGCCAAATTAGTATGAACTATAAGAATATTACATTTTCCATATGGTTATATAATGTCAGCATCATTGGTAATATTTGCACATTTTGTATAACTTCACATTGGTTGTTGGCAGTAACTTTTGACAAGAGATGAACCTAATTTTTGACATTAAAGGGTTTCATAATTTTCTTTATTTGTAGCTTGGACTTGTCAAACTTAGTATTAGGAAGACCAACATTTCTCAACAAGAATGAGTAGGCTCTCCTTGTCAATTTTTTTAATAATTATTTGAAGAATGGAGAAAGAATCTACTTTTTTTATTATTATCTTGTCAAAAAAATTCCACCCTTTTATTCTTCTTTTTTTCCTTTTTTCTTTTTTTTTTTTTTTTTTTAAAGAAATCTCACAACAATCTCGAAAAAACTTGATTTCTTTACCTTTTTATTTTAGAAGATAAGAAAGTACTACTAGGTTACAGTCTTTAGTAGCATAGAAAGAGCTTATAGGTAATCTTGTTTTGATCGATCGACTTAATACAATTTAAAAGATCAGGTATTATGGTAGAAGAATATACGAGTTCATTAGAAATCGATATTAGGTTTGCGTTTTGTCATTTGCAACACAAGTCGACGGCCATGCCCGAAATCGTTATCGTAACCACAAGAAAGGGGATGTTAAAGACAGGATTAGTGACTAAAGTGAAGTCGAAACAAAATAGTCGTAAGATGCATTTAGATCAAATTAGACTTCAGTTATAACAAAGTAGCCAACTGAAAGGTACAGTTGGATCAAATTAGAGTTTTTAGCTGTATTAAAAGAGAGCTTAATTTTTTATGCAACATTTGAGAGGTAACAAGTAAGTATTTTGTAGATGAGTGAACCATACTGTATACAAAGTATTCTTAACCTGCTCCATCAATATATAGACTAAGGTTAAGATTTACCACATGAAATAGTACATTTTTCACCACATTACTTTTGACTGGAAAAAGTAAATGTAAATATGTTGAAAATACACCAAAATTTTACAGTAGAGGATTTTGATTAGTACCAGATTTGATAATTGAGTAAAAAAATGATTTAGTTGAGAGGCATCATTATGTAACTGAGAATGCAATGATAGTATATGATTTCAAGCCAGAAGAGCCAGCCTGAGTCAGTGGCATGTGTCTGGATCTAATTATTGAATTCTAGAGAGAGAGAGAGAGAGAGAGAGAGAGAGAGGGGGGGGGGGGACAACACAAACACAACACTAACACAACAGTGCCTACTCACTGTCAAATGGAAGTAAAATCTCTTCTTTTCCAAATAATTTGTCCTTCTTTTTCTTTTATCACACACTCCGCGTGATTACATCCTTCCACTGTTTTATCCTTTTATGAGTGAGAGAATCATTGTCCCAAACACTCCCATAAACTAAATACTATTGTTACCCCCCTCCTTCTCAAAAGAACTCTTGATGAAAAAGAAATTAGGGCTATATATATATATATATATAAAATAAAAAATATGAATAATCATTTACATTACATGTCAATTCATGAATTTGAAAATGATTTAATGGCATTTTAATCAATTAAAATTGGTATTATAGAAATTTCAAGTCTAAAAATATCAATTTTTCGTAATTATAGTAACAATAAGTAAACACTAATATATTTGCAAATTTTTAAATAATACAAGGGGAGTTTTGTGAAAAAATGAAAATTCAAGAGGGGTCCCACGAAATCGTGAAAGGTAGGGGAGTTTTTTTTTTGCAGTTAACCCTCTCATATTATATACTTTTTTATTGAGAAAATTTAAAAGTATGAATCATGTAACCCACTTCAAGTAATTGAAAAAAAAAATGTAATTAAGTTGAATTTATAAATGTGCACATAAAAATACAAAAACATTAAGTTCATGAATACTTAACAAACAAATTTGAAGTATTACTCCCAAATTATTATTTTTTTAATAACCTCTTTTTCCTTAAATTTAAATCACCTCATTACTGTTATAATCATAGTTTTAATCAACTTTCTGTAGGGTAAAAAAAGTATTCAGTCATCACTCACTATAAAGACCCTTTTTTATTTACTTTTTTCCTTCTTTGACACATGATGGTCAAATCTCACAAACACAATATGAGTAATGACATTAAGTGAAAATCAAATCAGCTAGAAGATACAAAGTTTGTGGAGTCCACCAAAGCTTGTGGAGTCCACCATTGACACGTGATGGGATCCACAAATTTTGTGTTTGGTTCGATTTTCGACCCCACGATCATTTTCTATACAATATACACATGAACAGTCCAGTTTTATCATGTATTTTGTAAGACATATTCACAAGGCAGCAAGGTAAACTGGCAGCATCAATCTAAAATTAAGAATGAAGAACAAATGATCTGTGCTCTATATCAATATATAATTTAGTAATTACAGTAAAACAAGAGTGACTGTGAACACAGAAGATTATTGACCACACTTTGCCCTCAATGTATCAAATGCTAGTAGAGGATTTGGGTTTCACATTCCTCCAGAATATCAAACTTAACTAAATTTACCAAGCTCTCCAAAAATTATAAAGGTTGTGTGATGATCAGCAGAATAGAGCCACTCTAGAATTGTATTCACATCCACTGTAATCATCAACCTTTCTCCAATCACGGCACGCGAAATCATGGCGCGGGAGCAGTCATCGGTTTACAAAACCAGCAGAATGGATGCATTACCAAAATACTCCCACTTTTATCATGGAGTGAGGGTAAGTATTTTGATTGTGGCATGCTGTGATTTGCTAAAGGTTGGCTGATCGCGAAGGCTAGTGAAAACAATCTTAGAGAAAAGCCAAACCACTGCAGAAGAGGTCGGTCCTGAATGCAGAAAGACATTCGCCCACAAGTTACGTCCAAAAATGAGATTTACACATCGAATCCTGGCATTGCAAACTGAGTCACAAAATATTCAACTCGGCTCCGAAGCTCAACAATATCTTTGTTGTTCTGAAGACTTCTCAGGAAAGCTTTCTGCAACTTCCCATGCCCGTGCTCTCTCTGTAATGAACTCGCAATCTGGGCAGCTCTGAGGAGAAAGTCGGCCATTGTCTCAAAATCAGCCTCTAGACAACCTCTTGAGGTCATGGCAGGTGTACCTGAGGGAATGAACACGAAAGTTAATGGAAGCACAAACTGCTCATGGACAGACAACTCGTTCAAGTTAATATTTTGCACGTTGATATGCAGTAAGTTCTTCACTTACCAATCCTTATACCACCTCCCGGCGTAATAGTGCCATTATCACCAAATATAGCAATTTTATTGAGTGTAATGTGACATGCCTCACAGACCTTCTCAAAATTCTTACCTAAAAACACAAAAACAGAGGATGTCAGAGAATCAGGTGAATAAATAAGAGTTGCATGATGAAATTCAAAACTTCATGGTCTATTCTATAGGAAGAATGGAAAATTGGATGAAGGGGAAGGTAGGAAGGATTAAAGAGGTAAACCTAAAGAAAATAACGAGCATTTACCTGATGTTTTGTTGAGTATGATGGAAATAAGGAAGAAAAGGGGTATTATTGATTGATTAGATCGTAACACCCTAAATAGTAAAAAAAGGTCGAAAGGGAGGAAATATGCTTCCTTCCCTTTTTCTACAGACTTTTACACAGAAAAACAGAAAACTGTTGTACAGCTCCCTCCTTCCTCTATCCCACTCCATCAATCAACAAATAGGAAGAAGGTCCTCTTCTCCTTCCCCTTTATTATTTTTTCTGACCATACACACTGTTAGTCTCAACAGATATACAAGCAAACAAATACATTTTCTTTGGAAGTGAAACCCCAGCCCTACCAGCATTATAATCTGCTAAGGAGAGTAGTAGAGAAGATGATCAGAGGGTACTCTAGGGCTCTAGGCAAATGGCCCACTCTGGTGGAGGCAAAATGGATTTTATATAGAAGCGGGAAGATGTGAAGGCTTACAACCACCAAGGAGATGAGCTCCATTCTTCTCGCATTTGACAGCAGCTTCTTTTCCAACTGTCAGAAAGTGATTTTGCCTCTATAATTAGCTTGGTAGTCCCTATAGGAACCCTCTTTGTGATGAGTACAATGAGGAGTCCGCTGGCTCTAACCACCAGTTGAAGCCTACAGAATCAGCAACTTTCTAGGCAGTTAACCATAGCCTGATATCAACTAGCTGAGATTGACCGGATGCTAGCACAATTGGGGTAAGAAAGCTCCTTTTGTGAATTCAATTGAGTGTGCTCCAAGCTCATGCAGGTTTTCAATCCAAATCAACTACAGCTAAATGAAATAAAAAGCAAAAAGCTTTAAAGCTTAATTTCTGGTTGTTAGAGCTAAATCTAAGGCTCCTAACTTAGCTGTTCTAGTAGCTCCTTTAATTTAGTCTAGGGAGGGTGGAAGCTCTATAAGTCAATAGTTTTGGCTCTTTGGAAGCTATATTATATAGGAAGAGATAGCATTACCTGGTTACTAGCTTTGCATTTGCTATAAAGAATTGTGAATCCTATATAGCCAAATACAGTAGCTTAGGAGCAAAGCATTGACTTAACGCAAACAAACGGTATAAAACTTCTTAAAGCACTTCCAGTCAATAAAGGATGTACTCATATCAGTCTAAATGGAATAGTACATTGGGTACAAAATCCATGTTACAAGGACTATTCGAAAAATGAATCAAGTACCCGTGTTTGACGCAACTTTTGGACATTGTTATGAGATGTGCCTCACACGTATGGTTAGACATGGGCCTACCAAGAGTATCCAACATTTCAAATTCATTATATAGTGTTTTATATGTTGATTTTGCTTGCAATATTGAAAACATTATTTTACTCTTGAAAATAAAAGGAAGATATTAAATAATATGAATACTTAGTCATGTCTCTATGTCCATGAGTTTGCGAATTTGATATATACGACAATTACACACATACCCACACCTGAAGCACATAACCAAGTCCCTGTAACATAGCATAAAATCAAACAACACCCGCCCCCCCAAACTGCAATTTGAGGAGATTCCCAGTAAAGATGCCAATAATTCCAATCAATGAATCTATTATAAATTCCAATGTTTCTCAATTGCTTACCTACTTCCTAATCATTTAAGAGGGAAATAAAATATTCAACATATTCACAATAAACAGTTTCCAAATGATGTACAAGATTGATAAAAACCAGTCATATTCTCTAAACCTAGTCCTTATCCCCAAAAAATAAAAATAAAAAGTACAAAAGGATGCCGAACTTAGTTCACCAATATCAAAGAAAAGTACTGTGAACATATAAAATATAAATGCCAATTCAAATACCTCTATTAATTCTAATAATGGTTGCATGTTGTAATTAAGAGATCATCAAAAACAGGAAAAAAAAAAACTTGCAATCTAATATTACAAGAATAAAGAAAATATTACTAATACACTAGGGAAAGGGATGAAGGATCCTTTCTCAAAGAATACACAAGCTGTGTGTGTGTGTGAGAGAGAGAGAGAGAGAGAGAGAGAGATGACAGCAAAGCAGCCCAACAACTGACTTAACAATCCTCAACAACGTAAACATTACCTCATCCAAAAGAAGGAGTGGTTGAACCCATGATCTTATCTAACAGCTTAATTGCAATTTGTATCTACTAATTCATTGTAAACAATGCAACAAACCCATAAGATGAGACTCGGAGTTTCTGAAAAAGTAAATGATCAAGCCATTGTTACTTTGGTGTGTCAGTACAACCTTGAAAGCATGGTTGGACATAGCTAAGGGCTCGGAGAGGTCACTAGCCCCCTGAGATTGCCAAAATCTCCTTCGCATAACTATTAATAATTATGTCCCATCAAAAAAACTTTAGATTATCCCCCAACTTAATGTATTTGAAATTTCTTTAAGAGCTATATAAAAATTCAATACACGCTTGGGCCCCAACAAGGGCCACAATGAAAAATTGCTAGGTTCATCCTTGCATTTAAATCACTCAGATTCACATACTTAACTACGTATGGACTTACCTAGAATTAAGGATGTAGAATGGGCCGAGCCAAGATGGAAAAATGGAGGCCCAAGCTCTGCCCGGCCAGGGCCTGTCAGGACTCCCAAATTTTGTCTATCAATCAAGGCCTAGACTCCTTATGGAGATGATATTCACACTCTACTTTTATCCATTTGCACTCCACTTGAATTTTTAAATAAATGAAAAGACAAAATTATCACTCAAAAAGTGGAATGTAGGGGCACTTTTAGTAATAATTGTGGAGTTTAAATGTGTTTTGAAGGGAGATTATGTCATTTCCTTGTTAAGAAAAAGTGGAGTGCAAGTGGAGAAAAGTGGAGTGTGAATATCTTTTATAGAAGTATAAGGTTTATAACTTTATATAAACACATTTTATACAAGTATAAATTTTTTTATAGTTTAAAACTTTAAATGTAAGTTATACAATACTTATACAATATAAATATTACAGTTAAACCGTACATCCAACACTCATAATTATATTATACTTTGATGTCTATATATGTAAAACATATATAACATATATACTACAATAATACTTATAAAGTTTATATAAAACTTGTTTGACTAAAATATTCTATAATGTGTATTTATATCTATATCTATATCTCAATATAAATGTCAATAGGATTTTATTTTTTATATACATTTTTATAATTTTAATTATTTTTTATTTATATTTTATGAAATAAACTTCTGATTAATTTAGGATTCTAGGAGACAGAGTTGAGCTTCATAATCTCTCTTCACTTCATGACTCTAAGATATCTTAAATCATAATTTTTTTCTAAATATTCTACTTAGACTTCTTTTTCCTTCTTCAGAGGAAACGGTGAACCATCTTCTTCTTCAGTGCACAGTGACGAGGGACGTTTGGTCCATGTTCTTGGTGTCGTTTGGCATGGACTGGGTGTTTCCTAGGTCCATGAAAGATATGATCGAGGCTTGGAGAGGGTGTGCAGTGGACAGCGAGCCAGGGATGCTTGGAGGGTCACTCCCCTTTGTTTATGGTGGGGTCTGTGGCAAGAGAGGAATAGGAGGCACTTTGAGAATGTGAAGTCTTCTATTTGGTCTCTCAAATACAATATTTTATCTCTTTTATTTTTTTGGGTATACGGGAAAAATTGTACATCGGATGGTCAAGTAGTGGACTTTCTTGATACCTTAAGATTATAGTTGGCCCTTTTTTGTTGTCCCTCGGGTTCGCTCCCCTTTGAGCGTCTTTTAATGATATTTTATTTATACAAAAAAATTATTTATTTTACACGACACAAAGAGTCAAGCTTCATAAACTCCTTCACCTCCAAAATTTTAAGATATCTTATCTCCTTTTTTTTTTTTCTAATATAATACTGCTTTCCCTTCTAATTTTCTTCATGGTTTATTATAATATAATTGATTTATTAAACTAATTTATTTTTGTTTGTTTCCACTTTCTTTTTTTGATAATTTTTTGGGACCATGTTTGCTTTTGGGAGGACCCTTGGTGTGGAGATAGGCGATAGGCCTCTTGCCAGCATATTCCCAAGGCTCTTTAGGATCACAGCCGTAAAGAAGATCTTAGTTGCTGACTATTATTGCCTTGATAATGGGAGGGTGACTTGGGATGTGAAGGTTGAGCGGCGTCTATAGATTGGGAGCCGGAGGAGATTGTAGAATTCTTTGCTTTCCTTTATCACCAGCTTGTGGAAGGGAAGGAACGCAATGAGTGGTATTGGATGGGTACCAACCATCGGGTACTTGAGGGAGGCATGTTTGCAGTTATAGAAATATATACAAACCAAATTAAAATTTATAAAAATTAAGTGGGAGCAGTTGCCCCCACTGAGCCCTATGTGGCTCCGTCAATGATCATTCCTATTATATTTAACTTTTTAATATTTTTTATGGATCGGATACGGTAGAGGATACGTCGGGACACGCCATAGGATACCGCACATCGATGAATTTTTTATATAAAAAAAAATATATATAGAGAGAAGAAGATGATATATATGTGTATATATTCATTCTCTACATGTAATACATAAAAAAATCCTAAGATTCAACATACAAAAAAACTATAAACTTATACAATACATCTATATATACATAACAGAGGCTTCGGCTTCGTTGGCCTTGACTAGATCCGATGATCAAGTCGATTCAGACAACTTAAGGGTGGGCACTTGGGGACTGTCACGATCACTTGATCTGTGAGGTCTTGGTGAGAAACAAAGATGGGGAAGAGCTGGAGAGGAAGGACTTTCGGAATGTGGAGATGGTGAGGATGAGAGAGAATCAAAGAAGTAATGCCGGAAGAGAGAGAGTGATATGTGACTAAAAAATGGAGAAAATAAATATTGTAAAGTTGGAATAGAGAAAGACGTGTCAATTTAATAGAGAAGATAAGTTTACAACTTATCTCTTCCGCACCTTGTTTGGTCACAACCATAACTTGTGACTTTTGGATTTAGAAATAATTCTATGTTTGTATGTTTTTATAAAGAAAAATGAGATGTACGTGGATCTAATTAATTTAAATGGCTTATATTGATAAGGAATTGAGAAAATTTAATTTTTTATATATACAATAATAAATTATATTATTATTTTATTGTCGTATCTTTGCCGTATCCGTGTCCTATTTTTTTAAAAATTTGTCGTATTGCCGTGTCCGTGTCATGCCGTACCCGTGTCCTATGTCCGTGTCTCATAGCTTGCATATCATATTTTAGTAAATTCTGTTATTATTTTTTATTTTTAATTGTGATTTTTAGTAATGTGCATCATACGTGCACATTTACTAGTATTAATGTACACATCAAAAATTAAGCAAATGATGAGGAATTTTGTTGGACAAATTCGCCTTTTCGTAGATATATGTAGAACAAAATGAAAGGGACTACTAGTATCAAACTATCAATGTTATTATGTGTGACTAAAAACACACTTTATTTATGATAATTGGAAGTTGAAGAAGTGAATTTCTAGATTCAAAACACAACAGAATTGTTTTTCCAAAGCCAAAGTAAATTCTTTATGTTCACAACTCGACAGCTTCCAATTGTCATCAATAAAGTAATATGGGCACACTGCTAGGCACATATAATATCTTTCATGCATATTATTTTGCATAGCTCAATATTGTAACCTAACCGAAAGGCTAATACATCCAAATTCCTCACTGTTTGTGAATCTTTGTATAGTATATTTAACTACTCCCTCCATCCCAAAATACTCGCCCCTTTTTTTTATTTTTAGTTGTCCCAAAATTCATGTCCCATTTAAAAAGTCAAAAGTAAAATGATTGTATCTTTCCATCGTTAAGTTTTGAAAACTTTCTCAATTTGACAATATAATTTTTGAACTTTAAAGGGTAAATTGAGAATTTCAAAGGGGGACAATGTATTAAATGCATTTCCCTTTTAAAAAAGATAGAACTTCCCTTTTAAAAAAGATAGAACTCGAAAATTGGACAACTATATTATGATAGATGGAGTATTTATGAAGTATATATTAATGTAGTCTAATACTAAGTATTAAATCTATTAGCATTATAGTTTTACAAATGTTATATAAGTATTGTATTAATTGTATAAATATTTTGTATATTGTATTAATTATTACTCCTTCATCCCATTTTAGTTGTACCTTTTGGGATCCTAACTTTTAAAATTCCCAAACTACCCTTTTAGTTTAAAATTTTATGTTTTCAACTTGAAAAAGCTTTCAAAACTTGAGGATATTTTTGGAAGGATGTCTTTTAGTTTGAATTTTGAAATGGGACATGAATTTTGGGACAGATAAAACTGAAAAGACACCCAAGTATTTTGGAAAGGAGAGAGTATACAAATTGTATAAGTATAGACTATGGTATAATCACACAAATAGGACCAGCTCGATACAAATGGAGATCTAAAGCTAAAATTTTGAACAAAACCTCCAAATTCACAACCTCCATTATCACCTTTACTACCACCTTTATTTTTCTTTTTCTTTTTCTTTTTCTTTTTTTTTCCTTTGGGTAAAGGTCACCTCTACCACCTCACCACCATAAATAGTTCCTTTTAACTTCAAAGAGTCCATCTATGAAACACGGACACAGGACACAAAACACGGACACGGGACACAGGTATGACATAAAACGACGATATGACAAATTTCAAAAAAAATAGGACACGGACACGGACACGGCAAATATATGGCAATAAAATAATAATATAATTTATTATATATATAAAAAATAATTTTTTCTCATTCTTTATCAATACAAACCATTTAAATTAATTGGACTCACATACATCTCATATTTCTTTATAAAAACATATAAACAATGAATTATTTTTAAATCCAAAAGTCACAAGTTACATTTGTGACCAAACAAGGTGTGAAAGAGATAAGTTGTAATCTTATCGTCTCTATTAAATTGACACATCTTTCTCTATTCCAACTTTACAATCTTTATTTTTTCCGTCTTTCAGTCACATATCACTCTCTCTCTTCCGGCATTACTTCTTTGATTCTCTCTCATCCTCGCCATCTCCACATTCCCAAAGTCCTTCCTCTCCAGCCCTTCCCAATCTTTGTTTTTCACCAAGACCTCAAAGATCGAGGGGTTGTGACAGTCACCAAGTGCCCACCCTTAAGTTGTCTAAATCGACTCAATCATAGGATTTAGTCAAGGCCAACGACGCCGAAGCCTCTGTTATGTATATATAGTTGTATTGTATAAGTTTATAGTTTTTTCGTATGTTGAATCTTAGGATTTTTTTATGTATTACATATAGAGAATGAATATATACACATATATATATATATCATCTTCTTCTCTCTGTTTTTTTTTTATATATAAAAAATTCATCGATGTGTCGCGTCCTATGGCGTGTCCCGACATATCCTCTACCGTATCCGATCCATAAAAAAATATTCAAAAAATAGGACACTTCTATCGAGTGTCAGACACCGGTACATTGCATTCCACTACCGTGTCGGTGCTTTCTAGGAGTCCATACTGCTCTTACACACTTTACCAGTTACATACACATCCGGAAAAGCAATTGTAGACATTAATGCACAATAGCCACAGGTACACACAAACAAACTTGCACAAATCATACACTATGTCCATCCGAACACCATCAACAACCAGGACATTGTATCATATTACACCACTATCACTTTTTTCTTTGACATTCTTAAGGATAATAGAAGTATTTAAAATTATCTCAACAACCAGCAATGGCACAAGGTTTACGATAGAGAGAGAATTAATTATTTTCTAAATACCAATAATTCCAACTTCTTTCTTTAAAGTAAAATACCAGTAATTCCAACTTCATTTTTTTGGTGATCATAACAGTAATTTTTTTTTCATGTCTCAAAATAAAGTTAAATTCTGGAACTTACGTCTTTCGAATCAATGAGTTGCACAGATTCATAACTATAGTTGCCAATTAAAAAGAATCCTACATGAAAAAAAAATACGTGAGAGAAGTAGCACAGACCAATTTTTTTTTATAAGTAAAATTTCAATAAAAGCACTCAAAAGAAGTAGCACAGACAATTCACTTTGCTTTCTTATACACATCTTGTAGATTTCACATAACTAAACAATTGGTACGTGATGATTTAATGCATACAGAAGATTAAAAAAAAAAAGTACAAAAACCAAAAATCCATTTATTAACTACAAAACATTCAAACACTGCATGGTTGCATCAGCATAGTTCCTTACTCATTTTATTAAGAAAATGGAAAAAGCAGCAAGCATAAAATATATGACATGGAAAAGAACACATTACCTGTTAGTCCAAGATTCCTTAAATCCCAAAGAAACAAATGATTATCCGTGCCTCCTGTTACCAGTCTGCAATTTCTTCTGAGCAAAGCAGATGCTAGAGCCTGAGCGTTTTTCTTCACTTGCTGCATATATGACTTGTATTCAGGAGTAGCAACTTGTTTCAAGGCTATTGCAAGGGCAGCAATGTGATTATTATGTGGTCCACCTTGTAGTGCTGGAAAAACAGCAAAGTTTATCTTTTCCTCAAAATCATATTTGTCACTGTCACCACCATGACTCAAAGGCATCCCTCTCTTCCTTGGCTTTGAACCCTTCCTGTAAAAAATAATGCCACCCCTAGGACCTCGAAGACTTTTGTGAGTTGTTGAGGTAACAATGTCACAGTATTCGAAGGGACTTGCAGACTCCTGTAGAGAGACCAACCACTATGATAAAAAATGATCAACAGATCATGAACAAAATGTCCTAAGGAAAAAGGTAAACAAAATAGTCTAGCAGATACAAAAATTTGAAAGAGGAAAGACTAGGACAAGAAATTCAAGATTCCTAATAGTAATTTGCCTTTTTTTGTCGGCAGACAAATTATGTAACCATGTAACATATTCAACTTTTTTAGATAGAGGGGGGGGGGGGGGGGGAATATTCCTTTTGTGAGGAGACCAGGAGCGACTTTTTAGGTCAAGATCCCAGTACAAGAATAACAATAATTTTATAACCATACAAATGCTTCTAAAAAACATTCAATAATAGGGAAAAAATTGTTGAATATTTTCAAAGAAAAGCATATTTTTCACCAAGCCATCCTCGAACTTCTTATATCATATTTGTTG
Source organism: Cornus controversa (assembly GCA_026545225.1). NCBI lineage: Eukaryota > Viridiplantae > Streptophyta > Magnoliopsida > Cornales > Cornaceae > Cornus > Cornus controversa. Next base: position 27,653,981 of record CM048853.1, on the reverse strand, counting down.
ATCTTCAAAAGAAAAGTCTACTTTGAAACCACCACAAAGAGGACCACATAAACTGTCTGATTTAGAATCAGTCAAACTGTTGCAGAAGAGACAGACAAAGATGCAGCTACTATATACAGCATTGCCTGTCGGAAAAGTTACTTATATTAATAAAAGAATTAATATACCGAAAATTTTGAACCAAACCCACCAAACTTTTCCAGCAACTTCGGTTGTGGGTCACGACACTAATAACAGGCTAAGAGGAAGTTCTAGTAGATGTTTCAAAAATTCAATTATTAATTTGGCCTGGTGTAGCTGCGGTTTATACCCAGACCAAGCCAAATCCAACAAGAGATACAAGTTTAACAAATTCATAATAAAGAAAATACTTGGAAAAATTCATCAAACACAAATTTGAGTCTCTCATTTGAAACAAAATAGATTGAGAACCTTAAGAGAGTTCCCTATGTAGAAGTTCTCACCAATAAAAACACACGTTGCAAAAATCTATTCTTAAAGCATGAAATTCCCGTTCCATGTGTGATATATGTAGTGGTTATTAGATCATGATTAGATATCAAAGTTTCACTGAAGCATCCCCTAACACTATACTTGGGCCAGCTGCAAGATGTAAGAAATAGGCATGTTTTATGGAATGTTCACCGGAGATTTTGTTACAGGCACTTTCAACTTCTGCAAACCCTCATGATCTTACAGAAATTAGCTGCACCTTTAAAAAATGAAATTGAGCTAAATTCAACACTCCTACCACTATGACTTGAATTATTAGGATGTCAAATTTTCACAAAAGATAAGGAACATGACTACGGATGACGCAAAAAAATTCCCAAGACCTGTAAGTTGAACCCAGTGCTGGTTTCATAGCCAACCAACATAGTAAAAAGGATATGTTCCTTCCAGTTAAAACCATTGTATTCCCAATTAAAAGTATTTCGTTGACACTATTCACCATTATGAAGAACCAAAACCAAATACCCCTAGTTAAATAGAAAGACAGAACTCCAGACAACTAAATCACTAAAAAAGCAACCAACCAAGTATCATCACTAAAATAGAATAAACAACTGATGAATTAGTTAACAGCACATAATCAATTTTAATAAAAATAAATAAAAAAGAATTCTTTAGCCAAAGCAAATAAACATGGATAACAAATTTGCACCTTAGCTGCAATAAGACCGCTAATTTGAGCCATATCGCACATCAAAACCGCTCCACACTTATCAGCAATCTGTCTAAACGTTGCATAATCCCACTCCCGAGGGTACGAACTCCCACCACAAATAAGTATCTTGGGCCGAAAATCAAGTGCCCTCTCCTCAAGCTTGTCGAAATCTATATACCCCGTTTGCGGGTTCACCTTATAAGGGAGGCTTTCAAAGAAAATAGACGCCCCAGAAACTTTCCTCCCATTTGGTGTATAGTATCCATGACTAGTGTTTCCTCCGGAAGGTGTATCCAATCCCATTATTCGATCACCAGGCAACAGTAGCCCCGTATAGACTGCAAAATTTGCAGATGTACAAGAATATGGCTGAACATTCACACCCCAATTCTCTGGATCAAGATTGAAAGCAGCCAAAGCACGCTTACAACAGAGTATTTCTATATCATCTATGTACTGATTACCAACATAATACCGTGAACCCGGCATTCCTTCTGAGTATTTATTCGTCAAATGGCTTCCCAGAGCTTCCATAACAGCTTGGCACACGAAATTCTCTGACGCTATCAATTCAATTCCTTTGAATTGCCTCTGCTTCTCCTTCTCCATAATCTCAAACACATCAGGGTCTGCAACACGAAGTGATTGATTGCCCCAAGCTCGTACCGCATTTCGCCGCAATTCCAGGCTTTGCTGTTCAACCGAAACGCGTTTCGAAAATGACAATGAAGAAGAAGAGTCACAGTTCTTTTTCCTCTTCAAAGACATCGAGTGGCCCAAAATTCTGAATTCTTGGACTTCTCTCTCCTCACCACCACTCTCTCTCTCCTGATTCTCGTCCTTGTCATTTTCCGTCTGTTGCTCCATCAATTGGAGGGGAATCGACGGAACTGGGTGCGACGGACCACGGAAGCCCGAATCGATCTGCAACGTAATCGAATCATCGGCGATTTTGGTTCGGTGAGGCGTCGATGTGTGAGAGAGAAACCCTAGAGAGAGATTCGATTGCGAGTGCGTCATATCCATAGCTTCCAAAATCGATTGATCAAAAAAAAAAAAAAAACTAACACACTAAGAGCAAAATTCAAGGCACAGAACAACAAGAACAACGTCTATAACAGTCACATTCGCAGTATCGGTACGCCGATCGACCAGAGGTTGAATGAGTTGCTGAAACTTCCATGAAATTATCGTAAACTGACCTTACAAATACATATACACAAAAATGTATATGTCTGAGTGTGTGTATATATAAATATATGTATAGGGAGAGAGATGCGTAGCTTAGACGAAGATGGATAGATTCGTGGGGATGTATGTGGACGAGTTTTTAGGTTTCTTATTCCGGGGACTGGTTGTCACTTCGATGGACCGCGTTTTGTTCGTCGAATCTATGCAAACAAAAAATCAGTATGGTGGTCGTATGGTAACAAACATTCCATGTTTCTAACAAAAAAAAAAAAAAAACAAACAAACAAACATTCCATGCCCATAATTGGATGTCCTCATCATATATCAGTCATCATTCATCAATAATATCTTGATCTTATCATCTTCTGTCCTCCTAACGTTAATGCGATAATGCGCTCTTTTGGATGGCATTAATTATATTAGAACAAAAAAAAATAGTAATAACCTCTCGGTATGTATGTGTATGTGTATGTGTGTGTATATATATATATATATATATATATATATATATATTATTTGTTTGGATAAACAGAAAGAAAAAATAATAATAATAATATTAAGATAGAGGAGAGAAAAAAAAAACAATCAAAGTAGTGTCATACTATTTTATATTTAATCTATTAAATTAAGGAAGGTAAGTATTTTATAGGACATCGATAAAATAATAATTTTTTTCTTTTAATTGTTGAGGACAGTTTTGAAAGGATGAAAATGTTACTTAATTCACTATTATTTCTCTCCCAATCTTCTCATTTTTGGAATGATAAGATATTACAAATTTTGAATGATAATTATTCTTCCAAATCTCTTTCAATCCTTTCATTTCTCTCCATTTAAACTACCCAAATACAAAATACACTATCCCTCGCTTTCTTTCTTTTTTTCCTTATAACAAATCCTTCAACCCAAACAAAACCTAAAATGGAACCTGGATCCCCTAGGATTTTGTGTACTCGTTTTGTTTCGGTAGTGCAACACACTACATCATAATGCAAGAGTTACATCACATTGGTGTAACATAGTTATTGCAGGAGTAATATAAAGTTGTTGTGTTAGCGATGTGATGTGAAGTTGTTGCGATAGCGATAGAAAAGCACACAGGAAGTAAAATGAGTCTCACACTCCTTTTGGTAGGAGATATGGAAAGTGTTAGAAAATTTGAATGAAAATTAAATGTGAAAGAGTGCGATTCACACTGAATAGACACCAAAAGCGTATGTTAGTATCGAATAGACACAATTAGTATTGTTTAAAGTTGAAACAGTATGAGTTGCAACCTTTTGCACCAAATGACGTGTCCCATGCCTATTCGGGTACTTTTGAAAGGGTACTAGTATGCCTATAAATAATTTATTTACTTTCATTTGTAAAATATATTTTTAAGACTTCTTCTCTCACGTCTGAAAACTTATATAGGCTAACCCAAGTGGCTGTAAGTCTTAGTAGTCTGGTCTGAATCAATGGGTTAAGAGAGTCAAGTCCAAAAGAGTACAAGCACACAGGTGGTTCACAGAATGCTCAGTTGGTTTGTAGTGTTGCTACTGATTGAGATGAATATCATTGTATCCTGGAAGACAGTCGCCAAGAGTCCGTTCAACACCATTGCGGGGCGATAATTGTCTTAAGGACATAGAGTTTAACTCTAGTCTCGATCTACAGGTTCTTCAGTATTTATAAATTTTAAGTTCTGTTATATTTCATATGGTTTATATAACATGTGATATATGTACTATACATGAGTTCAGTATGGTAAGAGATTTTCTATTATGTTTATGTGATTTAACGTGTTAGTCTAATTGCTTTATATCTTAAATAGTAACATATACACATATATTTTTCCAACAGAAAGTAGAATGGGAGGGATGAGTGAGGCATTCCTTACGAAAATGCCTCCCTCACTTTTTATTTAGTTGAATGAAAAGAATAATAAAAATGATGGATGAGGTAACATATTTCTTTATTTGGTTAGAAGGAAGTGAATGAGATATTTTATATTTTTTTATTAGTTTACCCCATTATATAATCTAATAAAAAATACATATTCATTCCAAATTAGTAGGGTTTAACAAAGTAATTTGATAAATATTTAAGGGGTAAAAATAGTATTTCATATTTATAGAGTTATTTTTCTTTCTTTGTCTCCTCTCTTTCGTCCAATGTTGGAGGGATGAAAAAGTGTGGGCCAGAAGATATATTTCATCCCTCCTTTATTCCTCCCTCTTTTCCTTTCCTTGCCAACCAAACCATTAAAATATTTTCCATCATTTCTTCTTTCTTCCTTCCAACCAAACAAATTATTAGAGCTCATTTGGATTGTAATTGAATATTTTATTTTAAACATCTATTTTTAGATATATTTAGTAACCAAAAAAGATGTATATATATATACACACTATTAGGTGGCATTTTATTATAATTAAATAATGGGTAAATATCTTTGACCTCCCCTGAGGTTTATCGAAATTTCACATACCTATCCTCTTGTTTGCATAATCCCACTTACCTCCCCTAAGGTTTTGATTCTTGTAACAGACACCCCCTTCCCGTTATGGCAGCTGACGCAGTTAAAAAGAATCTGCTGACATCAGTTCTAAAAGATCTATTTTGCCCCTCTAACCCATTAAATGACTCTTTTAACCTTTTGACCAACTAAAAATTACTTGTATACCATTACACACAGTTACCACAATACCCTTAGCCTTTATTACACATATACCCTTAGCAGTTGCAGATCTCTCTCTCTCTCTCTCTTCGTTTCAGCCAGCCATGGTAGTAGCAGTTGTGTCTCTCTCTTTCTCCCCCCTTTGCTTGTGTAATATTAGGGATTTGAAACTATTATTATCAAACTAAAGATAGAGTATCTCTCTTTCTCCCCTCTTTGCTTCTATAATATTAGAGATTTAAAGTTATCTTTATAGCTAATACATACACATCAAATCTTCAAAACTATCCAAACCTACCTACCATCCCCACTATCCTCCACCACTGTCGCCAGCACACCGCCGTCGCTACCCATTAAAGACCCGATTAAAGCCACAGAGAGAAAATACTTGATTGAACCCACATAACATATACATACATACATGTGTATATATACACACACTAGCATTTAGTAAAGGCTGCCAAAATTTAGTGAAGCAGTCAACAATGGAGTTAGTGACAAGGATCTTACATTTGCTCCCCTTGTCTTATTATAGCACAAGAAAAGAGGAGTCAACATCATGACTCTAGGGTCATGTCTGCCACCCAGTGCATAGTTGTCTATCAAATTGAAATATACATGATAAGGGGGTACTTTAGCCATCTCTCTTTGGACATAATTTAATATATAATAATATATATAATAAAAGGGCATTACGGTAAAATCACCCAATACTGTTAGTTTTTTGGACGGCCGTCACTGACAGGGGAGGTAAGTGGGATTATGTAAACAAGAGGGGAGGTATGTGAAATTTCGATAAACCTCAGGGGAGGTCAAAGATATTATCCCTTAATTAATTCTTTAACTCCTTTTGGTTGACAATTTCTTTGAAATTCTTGTAAATGATAACACACTCCTTTATATGGTGCCAAATAACCCGACATGTTAGCATACCCAACATCAATAACATAGTATATACTTACAGATAAAATATTATAAGAAATAAATTATACAATAAAATAAAAGAATGTAAAGTAAAATCAAGAATACGAATCACTTGGAAGTTTCAGAAATTTCACTTCTGGTGTATGAATAGCTTCGTTAAGTATACGAAAATCATGAGTTAATCTCTCCCATCTAGCCCAAATAAATGTGAATTTCATACAAATGACCAAACAACCATCACATTTTGTATGCAATCTCTTTTACGTCCACGCTATGCAAGTTGTTGTTAATCCATTGGAATCACTGCATCAACACGTGTTCCATCGATTGCCTCCAATGCAACCCTAAAAATAAATTTGTTATGAAGGTAACAATGAAATAATTATAAAATATATAAAAAATATATAATAATATAATCAGTTATGGAAGAATTACAAAACTTACATAGATAAGGACATCATCATCAAACGAACAAGGCACAATAATTGACATTGAGAAGAATACTAAAGCTTTGAGAAGTGTGTTAAAATGCCTACTAATTGTCTCCATAGAGTGTTGAAATTGTTCTTGTAACAACATGTTTCTTTCATTATGACCAATAGACTATAAGGAATATAGACAGTTGCTCCTCAACAAAAAGTATGCAGCTATCTTCTAATAAATCCCTTCGTTTGAGCTCTTGACAAAGTTGTACAAATACGTGTTTTTTCTTTCAAAATAATTCATGACATTTGATATGATGTCCATTTAATACATCCATTACAAATTGATATCTTGCATAACTCGAATTTCTACATGGTGACTAACTTATACCATACGAGTTGATTAACCCCATTATAGGTAGGTAGTCGACTACATTGTTCTACTGTCTTCACACAGTTTAGTCCTTGAAAATTAGTTGACTACATTTATCATATCAGAACACTACTTTACTCCACTATGTTAGCCAATCTGACTTCTATAAAATAGTTAACTAAATTCACAAATTCAATCTACAAATTCAGTGTGTGTTGAGGCATTTTCGGACATTCAATTCAGTTGAGTATTTTAATTAATCAGTTGACTAACTAGCCAAAGCAGTCAACTAATTTTCAAATTAGTTGACTACTTTCTTCGTATTTCAAAATCTAACAGCTAGTTCAAATGTTTTATGCTTTAATTGGATAGATGTGTGTTTTCAACCTCCTCTTTATTTATGCTGCCAACTTTTTGATGTGTTATATTATGTTTTTTTAATGATCATTTTGAATTATTTAGCAAGTGAAGTTGTCCTGTCATTTGTTTATTCACTAAATGACACACTAACAAGCATATGGTAGAGACTTGGAATACATTTTATTTAAATTACAGATTTAATTTATCTTTAAGGAAGATGTTTATGTGTCTGTACGATGATGGTGTATTCAATATACATTTCAATTAGACGCGTGGAACCGGGATGAGTGGATGACCGAAAAAAAAATCTGGACTTCATAAGTGGAGGTGGGCCATTGTGTAATTGTCAAAAAATCTATCAAGGGATTTAATGATGAGAATTATAGAGAGAAAGTTTGAGGCATGATATGTTAGAAATATCTAGGTACAAGGAGCAATTTTAAAGATTTAAATTAGGGAGTTGGGAAAGATGTAAATATAGGAAAATTAGAAAAAAAAATCACATCTTTAACTATTTTTTCTCTCTATATCAGCCAAACATGGCGCTCTCTCTCTACCCTCATTTCTTTTCTTCTTTCTAAGATATGAGGCCTAATGAGTTGGATTTGGGTGATGCTCAAGAATAGAAATCATTTCTCGCGTGATTCTCCACATTTTGATCAATTAAAATATTAGATTTGAAGCTTTTGAGATTTTGGAAGCTTAGGGTTTGAACCCTTGAGGTAAGGATTTTCCAACCATTGTGTTTGTTGATACTCCATTTAATTTTTGTGTATACTTCATTTCCATTAGAGTATATAATTGTGGTTGGTCTTTGGTTTCCTGCCTATATTTGGTTATACATATGATGTGTTGGGATATTGTGGGGAAATTTTAATTTGTTAGAGGCTAAAATGTTGCTACAATGTTATGTGATGGGTAGTTTTCATATGCTAGGGCGTTAGGCATGATATGTAGAGACCGGGTTCAATTTTGATTGATTTTATTTTAAACATCATTTTTTCCCTAATCACATTTTAAATGATGTTTAGCATGTTTTAATTGTGAAAAATATGTTTAGGGAGTGGTATTAAGGTTTTGGGAAGTTTTGAGAATAGTTGGAGAAGTTTAATTTTTTGGGTCAACGAGACCCCAGGACTCGGTTCGATGGGCCTGAAAATTCGAAAAATTTATGAAAAATTATTATTTTTGGTCATGAACCAAACGGAATGTTTAAAGATTTAAGAAAGCGATTTTGGAGTCATAACCGCTTTCAAAATCAAAAACGGAGGTCGAGAGGATACGTTAAGTGACTCGGGGGCATTTCGATCATTTCGCACCCCAAGGAAGCATAAATATCTGGGAGGATCTGAGATATTTCATTTTTACAGATCCCTCTCTCTCTTTCTAAGTCTCCCACTCCATCTTTCTCCCTTCTCTCTACATTTTGGAGGTGTTAGGCTAGGAATCGGGGAAACGCCGAAGGCAAGTGGATTGCTCTACTCGGCGAGGGCTGCACTTTGGACTGAACGAAATTCACATTTGACAAGGTAGAAAGGGTTGGAATTTTTGAAACTTGGATTCCAAGTTTGAGGTTTGAGGTATGGGTGTAAAATTCTTCTTTATTTTGATTCTCTAGGTCACATACTTGTGACATGAAATTTTTTTTTGAGAATTTGTGAAAACATGATCTTATTGCATATATATTAAATGTCTAACATGTCTTGGTTGGAATTTATATATTACATATGTGTAGTTATTGTCTATGAATGCAATATTGCGATTTTGGATTCATTTGAGGAGTTTTATGAAATTTGATATCAAATGTTGGATTTATGCATAAAGAATATTTTCTTGAAAATGCATTGGTTGTGATTCCCATGAAATGGGTAATTTTCATTGTGACAAGCTTGAGGTGAAAGTGTGTGCATAAACTTGACATAGATTATGCATTTGGTGAGAATTGTGAAAACTGTGAATTTTGTGCATTTATGTGATAAGTGTACATTATGTGAAAATTGTGATTTTTGGGGCATGTGTGAAAATTAAGAAGGACCCAAAGCCCTAGGGTGCAAAACCTAAAACTTGGTCAAGCAGATGTCGCTTCTATCAGGTTAGCAATCTATAGAACGTAAGTAGAGTTTGTGGTTTCGAAGAAACCCTTACTATGAAATTATAACAAGCAGAAGTCCTCAGTTGAATTGATTTTCAGTTATACATGGTGTGATTTTACTTGTGAGTTGTGACCTCATATAAATTGTCATATATTGAAATGTGAAGCATCACCCATGATTTCTAAAACTTGTATGTTTTAAGTGTGAAAAGCATGAATACTTGTCATGTAGTCATGTAGAGATTTCATATGCATTCATGCATGGCTGCATGAGTTAAGTTAGAGTCGGGTGGATCATTCCTACTTCACGTAGTTGGATGCTCACCTCCCTCCCCAAACTCTTTTCAGATAAAACTCCCATGGAAGACAAGGCATAAAGCTCTAAAGTGGATATTGAGCTTCTTTTTGGGATTTATGTTGGACATATGTATGTAGAAGTCCATGCTGGCTTGTGGCATGTCGACTATAGCTAGGAATGTTGCATTTACATTTGGTTCACCACTTGTTTATGAATGTTAAATGTAGTTGCCACATTTGACACATGTGAACCTTTTGAGAGAGATATGTACAATGAACTCATAGATGTGTGGCTTTTGAGATATGTATGCATAATGGTTCTTTTTTATCTTTTATGCATGGAAATTGTGAGAATGAATGTAGAATGTGAGATTGTATGTTTAATGAACTTCTTTATGTATGACTTTGAGAATGGTATGAACAATGGACCTTTTTGTATCCTTTCATGTATGTGAATGTGGGAATGGTTTTGAAAATGAGGATTGTATATTTCTTAGCTTGCTATGTATATTATGGATCATTATAGACGTTAAGCCTTAAGGGAAGGACTGATTTAAAGTAAAATTGTGAAATGCATGTACCTAATCTTTATAAGGTGCAAACACATGAATTTTGTTGAGTTTTATTCATGTTTAGGATTGTATATGGATGTATGAACATAGAGAATGCATCTACACTTGTGAAATCAGGTTTTGAGGCATTTTTGAACTTTCAATCGCCTAGTCTCTGCAACAGCTGACCGAAACTGTGAGATATCAAACATTTGCAAATGGGGTACCTGTTTCAGAAGACTAAATAAAGGTTTTAGTTTGTCGAAAGCTCCCTTTTGGCCGATTGAAGCTACCCTTCAGCCGACTGATAGAATTGGAAACCTGAAGGTCAGCTAAACCCAGATTTCAGCCAACCGAAGGAGATTCCAACCGACCGAAACCTAGACAGAATTGGAATTCTTCAAATCTTAGAATATGAATGAGTATGAATAAATGCATAGACCAATGTGGGACCCATTGGGACGTATTATAATGAGCATTGCATACATAATTGTGAATGTATAGATAATTTTCGCAAATTGTATGATTGATGGTTGATAAGCACCGTTCACCCCTTATTTTCCTTGCTCTTAACCGGGTGTCAGAAATTGAGGCGTGACAACTTGGAATTAGAGCATGATATCAATGAGCAATTGTGATTAGGAGTGTTGATGTTTGATAATCATTGTTAACCCCCATTTCCCAAGTTCTTAACCGGGAGTCAAAAATTGGGACGTGACATGATATATGAGAATCATACACCCATCTTTTATCTACAATCTCATAAATAAGTTTCATAACATACAACCTCAATTAGACAAATCATTGCCAAACATAGTTAGGGACAAGATATCACATAAGATCACCCCAATTATGCATATGATAGTATTAAATGTCCAACAATGTAATCCCGTAGCAATGTCTTTTCATTTCAACCCACAAAAGGTCCTAATGCCACTCAAGGGTCAAAATACCCAAAATGAATTTCAATTTTCGAACAAGATCCATATTAACCATGACGACACATGTTTCATATATATATATATATATATATATATATATATATATATATATATATATATATTATACCACTTCCATCACAAAATACCAATAATGACACAAGTTATGCAAATGTTCCTCATTTACTCATTCTGTCAAACACCTTGTGGGCATGTCATGCTCTTGAGGCTAAATTGTGTATATGAGACCATGTTACACCCAACGACACTCCATTAATCATGTAAAACATAATTTGTTTTCATTTGAATGTAATAAAATATATGAGATGTAAAATTAGACATTTCCTTCAATAAAAACCTATATTTTCACAATAAATGCACTTATGTGTTCTCAATCAACCCATGGTGAACACATGATCCATAATATCTCAAGATTAATATCATGTACATGTCAAAATAAGGAAGATACCATTTTCTTTCCAAGAAAACTCTAAAATCCATCATACACAAATACTTAAGCTCCAATTCAACTCAAAAGTCATGCTAAATCAAAGAATGCATACAATGAAGTTAAAGAGAGTATAATAAACACTTGGGCTAACAAATCCCTACCTCTTGGGTTCCAAACCCTAACTTCCACCAAATTCCAAGAGCTCCAAAATGAAAATCAGTCGATAGAAATGTAGAGCTTGATGAGGGACCAAATTCCAAGAGCTCCAAATTGAAAAATTGGTCAATAGATATGTAGAGCTTGACGAGGGGGACATTTTTCTCTTCTTAGACAACACCCAAATCCAAGCCCTAGCCCACCTCCACTTTATGAAGTCTGAAAAAAAAATTAGGGTCACCTACTCATCCTGGGCCCATATCTTTGTTTCAAATGTGTACTAACGATAGTAAAACCTCAATAAATAAATGTTCGATAAATTAATAACCTCGTTTAAATAATAAAATCTTTTGGTCCCAACTCAGACCAATGTACTAAATTAATAACTTCACTAAATGCATAAGATAATAATTTTTTTAGAAATCCTTGAGGCCCCAATGAAATATAAATTAATAATTGATGAAGTATATAAAAAAATAGCAAACGAAAATTCATAATACAGTTTTGAGCAACTTTTTACTTCGCAACTTCTATTTTCTCAATTCAACTGTTTCTCAAAATATGCATCTAAAGTTGACTGCATTTTCTTTGTACATAAACTAAACTCAACATTATCCTTAATTTTTTGCAATGCATACACCACCTCTAGAGTATAAGAGTCTAAAACTAATGATTATTTATAGAGTTTATCTTCTATGTACTTGAAATATCTTTATATTCTACTTGAAACCTCTATCTTTTCTAGGGCGTTAAGTTTTGACACTATATCTCTTCCTTTTAAGATTCTTTCTATCTTCTACAATTAATAACTATTTCTTCTTTTTTAGAGTCTATTGGGCTTCTATGTATTAACTTTTGACCACATCCATTGTTTTTGAATTTATAAGCCACACATGTACAAGTATTAGAAACATAATATTCTCTCTAAATTAATAAATATTCATTTATCAATAAATTAATAAATTATTCATTTATCGATAAATTAATAATCCCGCTAAGATAATAATTTCTCTTGATCCCAAGAGTATTATTTATAGGAGTTTTACTGTACATCATAACCATATACACTTTATCACAATTTTCATAGTAAATCAAAATTAAATCCATAATTAAAAAAAATATTTTTCGGGTCTCTATAGTAATATAGGGTTGGTATATATTGGAGTTCACTATAGGTTTTTTGACCATCGAGTGACATTGAGTTTTCCTATAGCATTGATAGATAGGAGATATTGGTAGAGAACTATATTACTTAGGGCCTGTTTAGTAACCGAAAATGTTTTATGCTTTTGTTTTCATCCAAAACAGAAACAACACTTTTGTTGTGTTGTGTGTTCAATAGTGATTCGAATCATGTTTGGTAACGTAAAAATTGTTACATTAATTTCAGAAGCAAAAACATGAAAACATATTTGGTAGTGTCAAAGTGTTGCGAGATTTTTGAAGGCAAAATGCTGAAAACATATTTGGTAACTCCAAATGTTGCCAAAAATTTGGTAGCGGAAATAAAGAAACATGTTTGGTAATGAATGTTTCTATGTTGTTTTTTATTATTAATTTTTAATTATTTTATGAATTAAATCAAAACTCATCTTGTTTGTAATGGTAAAATAAATACAATTGTACATTAGTTTTTAAAAAAAAATTGGCTCACATTTTTTCATAGAATTTAAAAAAAATTTATTTTTTTGTATAATATTTTATTTTTCAAATATGTTGTTCAATCCCATTTCATCATATTCTATTGTTAATCTTTATCCACATTTCAAAAATAAAAAATCTAACACTTGTAAATAATCTAATATCCTATGAACAACAGACATCCCTCGTTAATAATGTTTGAAAATTAAGGAGTTTAATTCATCTTATTTGAATTCTAATCCTTGCAAATAAGTTGGATAAATTTCATGCATATCTTCTCTCACTCATGTGGCCAACCTTCTCTGCTCAATCTCCCACCATGCATTTCCAAGAAGAAAAAAAAAACATTGGACTCTAAAAAAAATCAACCTTCGAATTATCTTCACAAAAAAAAAAAATTAAATAGCATATAAAATTTGAATACAATAGCAATTGAGAAATGCAACTTTTATTATAAATCACAATGAGTCATACAACTGAAGTTTATAAATACAAAAAAAAAAAAAAATTGAACAAACATCCTTAGAAAAATCTGAATTAGCTGCTCAATGTTTCTAATCTAAACAATAGAGTTGGTTAATTTTCTTGTTCCATGAGTTGGGTTTAATGGATGAGTGAAAGTAAAAGTCTGATCTTGATTGTGGCACAAGCACCCATAGCCATTTATGTACACTACGGAGCACCTAAAGCTCAAAATTGTGACATATACTTTTCGATGTCAAAACCAAACATGATCAAGTTCTATTATTTGAATTATATTTCTATCATTGATTATGTAATTGAAGTCTCAGAGTGAGCATGAAGTTTTACACCAACCATGCAAATGTTCGTCAAAGTATGAAGATTGAATCTTCGAAAAAGTCGTCAATGATCTGAACAAGGATTCGATCGATTGAAGTTTCGAGATGGTTCCGAATGCATGAGGACATCGTTGATCATATATGAGAGTCACGTAGTCCAGGTAAAGTGGTGAAAACACATATATTTCAAACCAGGAGGTTTTGACCTTGAAAATAGGGGCTTTTAAGCAAATTTGTGAAAATTTCAAGGTTGGACCGGTCCATGAGTTGTTAGCAACTCCTGTAGAGTATGCTACAGGAGTTGGACTGGTCCAAATGAAGGCTGGACTGGTCCAACTTTTCTGGTCTACAAAATTTGACCAAATTTGTCTTGTTTTGACCCAGAATGGACCCAGAACTTTCTAAAATCGTGGGAACTTGTTTTCTATTGGATTTTAACTTGTTTTTCAAGGAAAAATAGGGTTTTTAATCTCTATAAAACCTCATATGATTTTTCTCTTAGTGTGCCTTCAATACATGCTTTCAATACACAATAGATATATATTCTAGAGAGAGAAAGTATTGAGATATTTTTTCTAGTAAAGGATTTTTTTCTCAAATTATTTGTTTATATTTTTGTGAGCACACACATATTTCATAGAGTAATTTAGGGTGATCTCTATTTGCTTGATCTACTATTCGAAGACTGCATTGAAGATTTTTCGTGGTCAAGTTACTGGATTAGTTTCTTCTACAACTGTTACGTTAGTGAGGAAGGCGAAGAAGATTGTGCTACGAAGGGGACATAATACTTGCTGAGTGTTCTTGTTCTTCCAGTTACCCTTTTGAAAGAATTTTAACGTTAGTTGGGAATCTGCAACAATTGGACGAGGTAGTCGCAATTGTAAGCTTGAGGTGTTGCGTATCAAAATTCTTGTCAGAGTGGAATGGGTGTGAATCTAAGACAAAGTCTGTTGTACTTTGCTTCGACGATAGTGAATTTGCTTCTCCGGGGCTATAAAACCTCACCTGTAGTTTTTTTCCCGATTTGAGTTTTTCACGTATATCTGGTGCATTAGTTTACTTTACTGTAGTTTATTTATTTAGTTGTTTTGTGGGATTGCTTCAATTATTAATTGGACTTAAAATTGGATAATATGAATAATTAAGCAAAAAGCGAGCAAACCTAATCACCCCCCTCTAGGTTTTAAATCTAACTTTCGCAGCCGCTTCCACACCGCGCAACTCACAAAAATAACCAACACCATGACTGCCTAAGCCTTGGGCACACACAACTGAAGAACTACCTTCAGCACCTCCACAACAGCATCACCTCCTATTAGGTGAACCCAGTTGCCACACTATGAACAAATCTCCACCGAGTGCACCATCCAACTCCTACCATGGCACTACATAATCACCCACTGTTCACACCTTCAACCTTATATCATTCACCCCAAACCCACAGCTCCACCACAAACACATCCATCTTCTTCTTCCTTGGCATCACCATAATCAGCCAGACCAAACCCATTCCTCCCTCATCCCATTAAACGATGCACTCGTATTAATGAACTCAAACCCAAAGGCACTCGTGGCCTTCATCATTTTATTAGTGATTCCACCTCTTTTCTTTTGAAACACTATCTTCATCCAAATCTTATTCTCATCAATATGAGTCATTGTAATTTCTGTCTGTAAATAGTAAACACAAAACTTGTAGGATCGAGCAATGAAAAAAAAATTGTGATATTTTAAAGAGTTGAAATAGCATATAAGAATCTGTATGGATTAAACATGTCACCTTTATCCCCCATTTATCCATATCTTATGCAGCCTCAATTTTATCATTCTGTGTCTTTGACTCCTCTTCACAGATTGCCTCCATTTTGTGAATTTGGTCACTAAGATCTGTAACACAATTCTATAGCTCCTGAATATAAGTGATTGCATCAACAATAATAGTAGTAGAAGAAGAAGGGGAGCTAGAAAAGGCTGACCTAATGTTGACATTACTGGTGCTAATATGAGTATAGACATTTTTGGAGACCCATTTCTCAGTAGCCTTTATGCTACTTGCAATAGTTGCAAGCATATCAAACATGTTATCACCAATCCCACTCACAGAACACACCAAAGTAGATAATGAAGCTAATAGAAGAATTGAAAAAGAACCCATGATATATATTCTATCAATCTGTTACCCACCCAGCTTATATGCAACCCCAAAAATCAAATGGGGACTTCTATTAGAACATTGTTTGTAAATCTATATGCAGATTTTATTAAATGAAAAAGGCTTTGCAGCTACAAGTGTTCTGAGTGCAGCAATGTTTGCAGCTAGATAGATTATGGCTGAATGGAAAGCAAAAACAGACCCCACATAGAGAAAAAAAGTTGTAAATCTAGTTTGGGTACCCCCAATGAAGCTAATGCTTAGGTGATTCAAAGAAAAGTAAAATATGAGGGAACTAATCTAAAAACAAGTACAAACCCACAACACTTGGGGAAAAAAAGAAAAGGGCTTTTGCACTAGAAAGCCACATCAAAACAAGAATGAAACAATAAGCAACACCGATGTTTGAGATGGCGTTATAGTTAAAAAGAAAAACTTAAAACACATATAAATGAAGATATATATATATATATATATATATATATATATATATATAAGAAGATGTAAGGATAAAGTAAAAGAGGAAAAGGCTATTGAGAACTGATAAGTGCACAAAACATGTTATTTTATATCTCAAAATAAGTCTTTAATTACTCTTTTATTTTATTTAAATATTCTTATGTTTGCATTTTGTGTTTTATAGGGGTTGATTTCCAAATAAGAAGAAAAGCAGCGAAAAAGGCCTAAAAATGATATATATAGCCAAAGATAAATATCAGAAAAATTATAGGAGAGATGGTATTTTGTGCAATCTACTTCACAAGAGGTCTCAAGTTCCAAACTTTGCAAAATACTTTTTTGCACGGCCACGTCTGCAGTCCAGAATTCAAATTAAAGATATGGAGATCAAATATTAGATATTTAAATTCAAAATTTTGTATTTTGAATTTTTTTTTTTGAATTTTGTATTTTGAATTTTGTATTTCAAATTTTGTATTTTAAATTTTTTCCACCTAAACCATTCCCCTTTAACTCTATAAATAGGGGGTCTTAGGGGATGGTGAAGGGAGTAAGTGTAGTTGTAAATAATTTTTTTTTGTATTCATTTTCTTTTTTTTTTCTTGTAAACACACCTCTCAAAGGAGTAATGAAGCCACTATGATGAAATATAAGTAAGTTCTTTTATTTTATTTTCTAATTTTTTCTCCTAAGAGCATTCTTCTACTCTTCTATTCTGGATTTTTTTTTTTCTAAAATTAGAGGGAGGATTCTTCGTGTTTGCCAAATAATGGTAATTCGAAGAATGCCTACCTCTATTTACCTAGCCAATGTGCATCAGATTAAGTAAAGAAATGTCTCTCTTATATATTATCAAGTCATTCTTTTTTATTCCATATTTTCCTTCATCTTTCTAAGTTTTAATTGGATTGGTGAAGTGTATTGATTATTGGAGGAAAAGCTAGATAAAAATATTAGAAAATTTATTTATGTGGATTCATGGTGATGAATTCCCTTCCCTTGAGATTTATTTTATTATTATAGTTTCATTTATTCATTATAATTCCAAAATAAAAATATTTTTTAAAAAAATAATTTTCATTCCATAAATTAGTGTGTGAATTTGAGTTCATTCGAAATCTTACTTGAGAGTGGTTTGACCCTGTTTACTACTATATAGTTTTTAGTAAAGTTTTTACAAGTTTTATTATTTTTTGTACGAAGTGTAGGAAAACAACGACAAACATCCAATAATCTACATTCGTCAAATGGCGTCGTTGCCAAATCAAGTTTGAGAATTCAGAGCACAAATATTCAATACTCCAATTTTTTTGGGAGCCCACCCTAACTTCTTTCCCTCCCTTCTATTTTTATTTATTATAGTTTTTTGTTTCTTTTATTATTATTATTTTTTTGAAAAAAAAAAAGAAAAAAATATAATATTTTTATATAATTTTTTTTCCATGACAGGTTCTTATGATGCACTTCTTCTATAGATGCCACCATCCGTTGCTCTTACAAGGGAAATAGTAACGTCATCTAGGTAAGTACCTAATTCTTTTACATCAATTTTTTTTTTCTTTTTAGATTAAGAAAACATAGTTTTTTTTAGGTTGATAACTTTCACATTCAAACTCTAGGATAGAATAACTTAGAAATATTCATAAGGTCACACTTTCTTCATTTTTTTTCTTTTATTTTTTGTTCTTTTTGTTAACAAAAAAGATGAAGAAAGATCACACACTCACTCATTTTTTTATTTTTATTTTTATTGTTTATTTTGTTTGTACATCTTTAAATTAATTTTTTTTTGTGAATTTTAATTTAGCATTTTTGTAGTAATGCTCTTTTTGTTGTTTAAAAATATTTATAAAAGTAGAGCTAACTCTTGGTAACTCCAGTGAGCACCTTCCAACTTCACAATGTCTAGGAAAGTTCTGTCTAAGGAGTGTGGACGTACCGTCATTAAGTAGGTCAAGTGCTTCTCCACACTTTCCTGGGAACTTTCCGGGTTGTGTTGTTGGCAGACCTTAATTGGTAATCCTCGAGTTACTCTAACAAAAAAATATATAATAGGAGTTGTATTGATTTGTTGGAAAAAAAAATTGCAATTTTTCATGCATAATATTGAACTTTTCATGTGATTACTAATGCTTCATTTTTGTTTAATGGAAAGTTAAAGCAAATCAATTCATTCTGATTAAGGTAATATTCTTCCAACATTATATTTGTGCTTAATTGTTATTTTGTTCAACATTGCGGACAATGTTGAGTTTAGGTTTGGGGGTATGACATTAAATTTCTAAATTTTCATAAAAGCGTTGAATTTGCAATTTTTTGAAAAATGTTTTGTGATAATGGTAATTTTCACACTATGATTTGATTTTTTTTAAATATTAAATGTGTATAAAATTTTAAAAGTAAAATCTTTAAGCTTTAGTACATTAATAAGTTCTTAAAAGTTAAGATTTTATCCTATCTTTCAGTTAGAACAATTTCATGAATTTCTAAAACTCAGAAAAAACAAAATTCACTAAAGCCCCGTAATACAATTTGAAATTGATAAGTGATTGCATGTTAAAAATTTTTGACGAATAAAAGTGGAGATTTAACCCAGTGAGGTATTGTACCATTCTTTTTATTTTGAGGATTATATGCTAATCACTCTGTTTTTTTCTTGACTTTCACATAATTTTGTTGATTAGTCTCATTATTTCATTCTTTTGGTCAAATATTAGGAATTCATCATGTTATGCCACATAATTTGCTTTTTTTGATCTCATGTATGTTGATGAACTATACCTATCATTGAGAAATGATTTTAGGCCATCTTTCATTATTTGAGCCTTTCAAATTTTATTTTTCTTTCTCTTTCTTAGTTATGAATTACCACTTGTTAACCAGTTGAACTTTTTGCCCATTCTTTCTTTTATAACCATATCTTTTACGATTTTTCGAGAATGGATGTGATAATCAGTGAAGCTTTTTGGTCTAGCCTTTCTTTTATAACCATTTTTAGGTTTTCCGAGAATGGATGTGATCAATGTACAAGCGGGTGAAAAAAAAAAAAAAAAAGAAGAAAAAGAAAAAAAAAGAGGGAGTATAATTGTTGATGAGATTTTGAGAAGTGTATATAAAAAGAAGTGATATAGAAAGTATTCAATTGACAAAATTTTGGAAGAAAAAGTTGAAAGTAATATGCTCTAAGTAAGTTAGTTCTTCCCAAACATTCTCGAATACACCTTACCATTATCATTATCACTTTTTTATCTTCCTTTTACCTAAAGTTACATCCTAATAAAAGTCCTTTTTCATCTTAAGGATAGTATAGTTCGGATATGGACACGACTGAGTTATATTGTTGTGTGGTATAAATTCTTAATATTTGATATTCCTTTCATGAGACCAATGCATTTTCTTGAAAAATTCGTTCTTTGTTGAAAATATGTGAGGTAATTTGCATTTGTTCTACATTATTCTACTCACATATACTTGAGTGCAAAATTAGCCAATCTCTTAGTGTTCAATTTTGAGTGAAATATCGTAAGTGAGATTTGAAATCAAAGCTAATTTTCTAAGAAAATCTAAAATGCAGTTGCTTTAAAATTGAGAATTATATTATTGGTGGCTATTCACACACACACTCTGAGTCAAGAATAGTAATGAAATTTTTTAACTTTTGAATAGTATTTAATCTTTTCTTTTAATTTTTTATTTCGCACTAAAGTGGAATAATTGAGTTATTCTTGATTTATACACATTAATAGAAGAAAGAAAAATCTTTGAGTGTTAATTACCATTTTTTGATGTTTGTGGGTATCATCATTAAAACACTCACGAGGCTAGCTCGTCCACTAGGGGTAACCTAGGGGTTTAAGGCCTTATTGCATATGGTAAATGCAATCGAAACAGCCTGCGAAAGTGGCACATCTTTAGTTAGGAGTTAAATAAAAGAAGCAGTTTTGTGCTCTAATATCTTTTGCTTGTATTTGCTAGAGGACTAGCAAAAGCTCGTTTAGGGGTAATTTGATAAGTGCACAAAACATGTTATTTTATATCTCAAAATAAGTCTTTAATTACTCTTTTACTTTATTTAAATATTCTTATCTTTGCATTTTGTGTTTTATAGGGATTGATTTTCAAATAAGAATAAAAGTAGCAGAAAAGGCCTAAAACGATATATATAGCCAAAGATAAACATTAGAAAAATTGTAGTAGAGATGATATTCTGTGCAATCTACTTCACAAGAGGTCTCAAGTTCAAAACTTTGCAAAATACTTTTTTGCACGGCCACGTCTGCAGTCCAAAATTCAAATTAAAGATATGGAAATCAAATATTAGATATTTAAATTCAAATTTTTGTTTTTGAATTTTGTATTTCAAATTTTGTATTTTGAATTTTTGTTTTTGAATTTTGTATTTAAAATTTTTCCCACCTAAACTATTCCCCTTTAACTCTATAAATAGGGGGTCTTAGGGAATGGTGAAGGGGGTTAGAAATTGTAGAAAAAAATAAAGTGTAGTTGTAAATAATTTTTTTTTGTATTCATTTTCTTTTTTCTTGTAAACACACCTCTCAAAGGAGTGATGAAGGCACTATGATGAAATATAAGTAAGTTCTTTTATTTTATTTTCTAATTTTTCCTCCCAAGAGCATTCTTCTACTCTTCTATTCTGGATTTTTATTTTCTAAAATTAGAAGGAGAATTCTTCGTGTTTGCCAAATAATGGTAATTCAAAGAATGCCTACATCTATTTACCTAGCCAATGTGCATCAGATTAAGTAAAGAAATGTCTCTCTTATATATAATCAAGTCATTCTTTTTTATTTCATATTTTCCTTCATCTTTCTAAGTTTTAATTGGATTGGTGAAGTGTATTGATTATTGGAGGAAAAATTAGATAAGAATATTAGAAAATTTACTTATGTGGATTCATGGTGGTGGATTCCCTTCCCTTGAGATTTATTTTATTATTATAGTTTCATTTATTCATTATAATTCCAAAATAAAAAATGTTTTTAAAAAAATAATTTTCATTCCATAAATTAGTGTGTGAATTTGAGTTCATTCGAAATCTCACTTGAGAGTGGTTCGACCATGCTTACTACTATACAGTTTTTAGTAAAGTTTTTGCAGGTTTTATTATTTTTTGTACGAAGTGTAGAAAAGTAACGACAAACATCCAATAATCTACACTCGTCAAGAACAAGGGTTTGGTTATTGATGGTCCAGAAACAGCTGGATACAATTTTATAACATAAAACAACACACAATCTTAACACAATATTCTAGTTTTATATCCTGACTTTAGAATAACCATCACTTAACCAAGTAATACTAACCACTGCTTAATAAGTTATAGCAATGTTCACACTTTCGTTCAAGTTTCACCAATATAGGGGTTGCAAAGAGGGTAGACTAAGTATAGGCTTAACATTGAACATTGTTTAAACAAAGTAATTGTCTCCAGATGGTGTCACACTCACCACTCACATTTACATTATATTAACACGAGTCAATGCATTTATGCTCATGTTTAAGTGTTACCTTCACAACGAAGATCTTTGTTGATAAGGACCATCCCAATAACAAAAATCAAGAGGACAGCAAGGAACAAATAAAAGATTCATCCAATTGCTACAATATCACATTCATTCATAACACAATCTCTAGAGAACAAATTTATTACAAGTAATGAAGTGCAATAGAAACTCTTAACTCTCAAAAGGAAATCATGGGAGGAAATTATTCTGGTATACATACTATTCCTATAATATAGGCATAAATTTATGACCTTCATATATATATATATATATATATAAAGAGAGAGAGAAGGAGGACCTTCAAGATGGAGAACAAGGTGGCCTTGTGGAGTAGGCCAATAAGTGTCATTGCCAACACAGTGAAGAACATTTGGGTTATCCAAGTAACCGATTCTCTCCGCCAGCTTTAGCTTTAAACACACAAATATTTCATTAGTAGTAATCATCCAATCCAGGTGGTAAAGGATATGTGTCAACAAATGTACCATGATCCTATGCATCCAAAATGGGGGACCTTTCATCTAATAATTATGCCTCAAATGAAACTATGGGCATATATAAGATGTATTAGCAACAAATTAAAGCGAAGTAAATATTTCAAGAAATCACAATGGAATTTTCAACAACATTACAATGATCCTTCGAGTGTTATTTTATACAGACTTTACAAAACTTATCTTAAGAAATATACAGCTGTCAAAACTTATCTAAGAAAATATACAGCTATCAAAAACTGACACGCATATCAGTTTACAGAATATATTTTCTTAAATGTAGCAATTTACAAGGCATGATTCTCGGCTTGGTTGTTACTGCAGATCACTTTCAGTTTTGTTGTGAATTTGAATTTGATTCCTGCTTTGCGTCACCTTCCTTAATACGCCCCCGCAAAATTGAACTTCCATCGGCAAGACCAATTTTGGCTCGTAAAGATTCTGTATGTTCCCAGGACAATGGCTTTGTTAGTAAATCAGCCAATTGATCTTGAGTGTGTACATGACTTAATTTAAGAGTACCTTTCTGAACTTGATCATGTACAAAGTGAAGATCAATTTGTATATACTTCATCCTAGAGTGTTGAACCAGATTAAGGCTGAGATGAGTCACTCCAAGATTATCACATAGAAGAGAAGGAGGCACCTTTAATGGAAATCCAAGTTCTTGAAGAAGTGCAAGTAACCACATTGTTTCTGATGCTCCATTTGCAAGTGCTCGGTGTTTGGCTTCTGTAGTGGACCTAACTACAACTCTTTATTTTTTGGAACTCCATGAGATTGGATTGCAGCCTAGGAATGTGATGTAAGCCGATGTAGAGGTTCTATCATCAATGTTGCCAGCCTAGTCAGCATCACTGTAGGTTGTTAAACAAGGTGCTGCAGCCTTCTTGATGTGAATACCATGAAATATTGTTTTCTTGAGGTACCGAAGAAGCCTCTTAGTGGCTGTCCAATGAGTGACCGTTGGTTTGTGCATAAATTGACAAAGCTTATTGACTGCAAAGGAAATGTCTGGACAGGTTAACGAAAGATATTGTAGACTGCCAATGATACGCCTATACTCTGTACTGTCTACTACAGTTGTTCCATCCATCAAATGAAGAGATTGACTAGTAGACAAGGGTGTTGAGACATCATTTGCACCAGCCATGTTTTTATTCTCTAAGATATCACGAACATACTTATGTTGAGAGAGAAATAAACCTACAGTGGTTGGTATGACTTCTACTCCTAGGAAGTAGTGAAGTAAGCCCATATTTTTCAATGAAAAACAATCACCAAGTTTGTTAACAACATGATTTACAAACTAATTGTCACTTCCTGTAATGACCAAATCATCGACATAAACAAAGAAATAACATATTATGGAATCATTGCGATAAACAAATAGCGAAGAGTCAGCTTTAGAATTGTGGAACCCAATCTGTATTAGAGCATTTCTTAAAGCTGAATACCAAACCCTAGGGGCTTGTTTGAGCCCAAAAATTGCTTTCCTTAATCTGCACATATAATCAGGTCTAGACAAGTCTTTGAAACCCGGAGGTTGCATTATGTAAATAATTTCAAACAAATTTCCATGTAAAAAGGTATTGTTTACGTCTATTTGCCTTAATGGCCACCCATTTATGACTGAAATACTCAACACTGTTCTTATTGTAGCTAGTTTAATAACTGGGCTAAAAGTTTCGTTATAATCAATTCCAGGACGCTGATTATAGCCCTTCGCAACAAGACGAATTCCTTTGTGTGAGTGTGACTCAAAAAGTATATCAATTAAAAATTTTCACACTTCGCAATAGAACGAATTCCTTGCAGAATAAGGCTATCGAAAGGGGTATCGTACCTCAGAGATTATGGTCTGATGAGTTGGAATACAGAATTAATTCTAATTAAATTTAAGAGAAAAGAATTTTGATTTTTAAACTAAACTAATTAAAAAGTAAAATAAAATAAATCAAAGGAAATAGAAAGTGAAGATAATATGAGAGAAATCTAAGGTATTTGACTTCACCACTAACTCCACAATCAATGGTCAATTGAATCAACTATGGGGGATTACATCATGCATAAGTGGTGTCGGTGGCTACAAGCTCACCTTTATCCGTCAAGAAGATAACATATGATTAAGGCTAAGTCATGGACTATCTTCGATTGGCATGGGCCATTTGTCTAACTACTCTAATCTAGGGTGTAGTATGGTTCATCTTCTCTAGGCATAATCCATCAAAGCTTTTAATGATATATTCAGTGATTACCATTGTGTAATAATCGCTCTCATAATCACAGAAAATAAGAGAGATTGAGTTCAATAACAATAACCAAATATCTAAAACAAGATAAGAAATCATTGAAACTGAATTTACAAGACTTTTATTGCTCAATTCTATAATAAGAATCCTCTAAATTACACAATCTATGCATGTATATAAAGGTCCCCAATAATTAAAACAATCAAACCATTGATGCTTTGTTAGGGCTACATCAAAACCCTAGTGGATGAACTAGCCGCTCATGGTAGAAGAAGAAGCTTCAACTGTTGAGGAAGAAGGCATCATCTTCATGAATTATGCGTATGACTTCGTTCTCCAATGGCTCTGTAAAGTATGTTTCTGTTCTTTTCTCAGCCCTCTCAGACTCTCCAATCTCTGTAATCTCCTCCAAACATAGCCTCCAATCCTTCACTTTATGCCCCAAGAGAATACACCAAAGTCCTAATCCAATTAGGAATTAATTAGGTTTTCCCGCAGCACTAATCAAGTGGGTTTTTCCTGCTAACGTTCGGCCCAACTTTTGACCCACTAGAAGTCCAATTTACAGAATTTTTGTGAAATACAAAAGTGTGCAGAATCAAATTTCGTTCAATCCTTTGTGAAAATTTTGTCGATTTGAGGCTCAGAAATAAAACTTCTAGTCTGTTTTCCAAAACAAGATTAAGACTGTATTATGCGCAAATTTGGGCTTCAGGCTCGAAACCTTCTTAAGAAGCTGCAATTCTCTTGGGCCTATTCCTTGGGCTGATTTGAGTTGAAATAAATGGTTGAATGAATCCCCTTGATGTAGGCTTCCTCTAACCATCTTGGATGTTTTCTTTAAAAGCCCAAAATTATGGTTTTAACTGAAATAATCATTAAGGCCTTGAAAATACAGAAAACACTAAAACGAAGTAAAATAACAAAATAATCTATCACTAAGAGAATAAAATACATAAGTTAAGAGGCTAGAATGCGTAACATTCAACGCCTATCAGTAGTCATGGAATGAGATTGGGTTGAGAGATTTTCAGTTTGTGCAGGACATTGCAAATCAGAAATAGAAGTGGATACAGGATGATGTGGGGAAGAATCATGTGGTGTAGAAACAGGTAAACCAGAAATCAAATTTAAATGCTCAGCATGTAGAGTTTCATGTGATGCACAAAGAGGATGAGAGAGAGACAGAGGTATACCTGGAGGTGGCGCAGAAATGGTAACAACATTTTCCAAGCTTGTTGATGGCTGCAATGATTGATCGGAGAGAACGGATTGCGCAGACCAGAAGAAGCAGAGAGAGAAAATTTAGGGCACGAATTCGGCATGAGGAAGAAATGGGTGTTTTCAGTAGGGCTTGGTTTGGATATTGGGCCGTGTGAGAGTTTTGGAAATTGGGCTTTGGGTTTCATCAAAGGTCACGTGTTTGGACAGATAAATTTGATCCGTTGATGGGTCCATGCATTTTGGGTCTAAGAATATCCGATGAAAACACATGGAATTGACTTTGGTTGTAATTTGTGAGTATTGTATGGCTTAGTGAGAAGATAGCATAAACATCCAAATTTTCGCAATTTGACGTAATTTGGTTGTTAACCAAAAAGAACCTCAAATGGAGACTTATTTTGGAGGAGAGGGGTTGGTTGGCGATTTATGAGATAAGTTGCAGTTTGAAATGCGTGAGGCCAGTAAAAGAGTGGTAAGGAAGCATCATGGAGTAAGGTAAGACCTGTCTCTACAATATGACAATGACGCCTTTCAGAAACACCATTTTGTTGGGGGGTGTAGGGGGCGGTGGTGTAGTGGCTTATACCATGGTCGGACAAATATTTTTGCATGTATACTTAGAAATTCACCACCATTGTCCAAGTACAAAGTTTTGATGGTGGACTGAAAACGTTTTTCAACAAGCATTTTAAACTGGGGAAAATTGCTAGAAACAAGGGATTTTGCCGATATTGGATAAAACCAAATATATTTAGTATAATGATCGACAAAAATGAGATAATAGCGTGCACCACTTAACCCGGTGATGTGAGAGGGACCCCAAACATCAGTGTATATAATCTCAAGTGGAGAATGACTTTACAAACTTATAGAACCAAATTGTTGTTAATGCACTTTATTTATTGAGCAAGAAGTACATGAAAATGGTAACATATTGGTGGTAACAGGAAGAGAAAAAAGATTGACAAGATTTTGAACAACTTTAATCGATGGGTGTCCAAGACGCTTGTGCCACCTGTCAATTGAAGTCCGTTCATGCACATAAGCAACCATTTTTGGAGTGGAAGAAGCCACCATTGAGTTTGGAAACATGTAGACGCCATTCTCACATGCACCTCTTAGAAGTATTGCCCCCGTGGATCATTCCTTCACAAGAAAATAAAATGGGTGAAATTCAAGAAAAAGATCATTTTGTTTGGTGAAGTGATGGACTAAAATGAGATTTTTGTGAATATGTGGAACACATAAGGTATCATGTAAATGAAAAGTTTTTTTAGGCGTGGGTAAAGCTAAGGAACCAATATGTGTAACCGTCAAACCTGTACCATCACCAAGAATAACTTCATCAGTGCCATCATACTCAGAGTGAATGGATAAATTTTGCAGATCACTTGTGATATTGTGAGAAGCTACGAAGTCAATTAACCATTTATTTTCTTGACTATCAAAGGTGCCATCACAGTTAGTAGTCATTTCAGAAGACTGTAGTTTCGGGCAGGCCTTTGCTGTGTGGCCCATTTTGTCACAATATTGACACTTTGGCTGGAAGCGTCTTTGCGTTGAGTTAGAGCGGCCCGAATTGTTATTGCGCTGTTGGTCTTGAGATGGGCCATTTGAAGAGCGTTTCTAGCCTTGTTGACGCGAAGGCCCATTGCTCCTATTATTTCCTTTCTGTTGCTGGGTTCCAGGGAAACCAGAATGATGGCTGGTGAAATTTGTAGCAGCCTCCATCCTCCTCAAGTAGCTCTCATGCCCAACAAGCAGATCATGGAGCTTTTCAAAAGCAAGCAAGTGATTTTTCTCTTGCTCAAATAGGGGCGGCGATCACACGAAACTCAGAATCTAACCCATTGAGGACATATAGGGTAAATCGTCATCGGAGATGGGGTGATCGATGAGAGCTATCTCATCAGCCAAGCCTTTAACCGCATAAAGATACTCTGGGATCGGTCGATTTCCACGTTAAATTAAGGTCAGTTCTTCCTTGAGTTTCATTGCCCTTGTACGCAATTTGCTTGCGTACAGAGTTGATAATTTCTTCCATGCCTCATATGAGGTTTTGGCTGTGGCAATGAGGGGTGTCATTGTGGGTGAGGTAGATGCAAGAATAGCGTTAAGAATTAGTTTATCTTGCCTAACCCAGCGGTTTTTCGTGGCTATAGACGGTGGGGTTCCGTCGGAGGGGGGACATTGTGATTCCCCATTGACATAATCCATTAGATCATAGCCAATTAGGAGAGCCTCAAATTGAGCCCGCCACTGGGGAAAAGTTGAGGGTGTGAGTTTCTCATTGATCTGAGTTGTGATGTTGAAAACAACAAGAGGGAGTTCTAGGGAAGAGATAGGCTGATTTGCAGAAGACATTTGGGAAATGAGGATCAAATTCTCGTGGGAGAGATGATGCTCTAATACCATATAGCGAAGTAAATATTTTAAGAAATCACAATGGAATTTTCAACATAATTACATTCATCCTCTAGTGTTATTTTATACAGACTTTACAAAACTTATCTTAGGAAATATACAGCTGTCAAACTTATCTAAGAAAATATACAACTATCAAAAACTGACACACATATCGGTTATAAAATATATTTTCTTAAATGTAGCAATTTACAAGGCATGATTTTCGGCTTGGTTGCTGCTGCAGATCACTTCTAGATTTGTTGTGAATTTGAATTTGATTCCTACTTTGTGTCACCTTCCTTAATACAAATGATCACCAAATCTACCAACATGCAGCATTAGCTGCAAAGAAGATGGTAACTAACAAAGACATTGAACGAACAAACTATTACAGTTACTTGAGCACAGAAAGACCATCATAAGGAAATTTTATTTAAATGTGATTATTCTAAAACTATTTAACCTTATTAAATATTGACTATATCAATTTAGAGAGAGGGAGTATGTCACTTGCTGCTATCAAAAGTATTTAAAAGAGAAACAAAAACTAGCTAACCATAAGTCTGATCATGAGAAGGTTCCAAGCAAAACATTTATACTTGACATCATCAATAATCAAGAAGGTTCTTATCGAAAGAATTTAAATCAATAACCTGAGGTATCAACAATCTTCGAGGGATAAGCTCTTCATGACGCCGAGTGCAAAATTTCCAAGAACATATCTAGCGAAGGAATGAAAGAAGGAACATAAACAAGTAAATAATGCCTCTAAAAGGGTAGGATTTTTGGAAACACAGCAATATGAAACTACAATATACTATCAAAAGATGACACCAATATGAATACCTCTATATGGGAGTATCCATCATGTTTAATTGTGGTTACACTTCCAAGGATGTTGTAGCACAGAAAGGACCTTTTCCCAAGTTGTGTAGGAGTAGGATCTGGTTGAAAAACCTCTTGCATTGATGAAGGAACATGTGATTCCCAAAATCAATTAAAGGAACTTGAGAATTCAGTCAGATAAAAAAAATATAAGAACACATATATATCTTCAAGTTGTAAAACAAGAGTGTCATACCTGGGTGTAGCTAAACTTGAATTAACTCGCACTCACAGATCAGAGGTGACTTAATTTGTGGTTGAAATTTATTTAAAGGCAGCACCAATAAAAAAATAAAAGAAAAGGAGTTAAGATTAGAAGAGTAAACTGAGAATAGAATTGCAAGCAAATAACTATCCAAACTCAAGAATAGCAGTCAGCCACATGTATAAAAGAAAATATACATTTTTTCATACTTCATTGTTATCTATATCAATGTGTGTAGATTCTCCCACATGCAGAGCAAGTAAAATTCAAACACAATAATATATATTAGAATATTCAAATTATGTATAAAGCTTTTGAAATGAGAAGGCAAAGTTAAATTTACCTTTTTCAGACTTCGTTAGAGTCTTCAAATCTCAAAGTTCAAACGATGCAAAATTAATGGAATTGAATCACTGCTACTTTCCCATTCCTCAATCTCAAAGTCGTCATATATGACATAGGGACAGTTATACAAACAGTTCTATTCCATACCATACAACAAAATAATAATACAATAGCCAACAAGTCCATAAACTAGCATATAATACAAGCAACATAGTTTTAATCTAAATATTACAACCATCATTTCTCAAGAACAATAATGAGCAAGAAGAACACAATAACCATCATGAATATTATACTGATAGCAACAAAACCACAACCAGCAATTAGAAATAACTTGTGTCTAGTTTGTTCAGCTTTCATCACTACAATGATATTCTCCAAGTCATCATCCATATTACCCTCAACATGTGCACCTTCGTATAAGGCATCCAACCATAGAAAGGTATTAACGTGTGACTACAAAATTTACACATTCATCACTATGAATAAAAAGCTGATGGTTTGGGAAGCCCATGAGTATGTTTCCCCAAGTTGTAATGTCAAAAGGATTTGCAAGGGTATTAGTGTCATTTGTCTTTAAATATATTTTTGCTGGATGAAATTTTTTAATTTAATTATCTTGTATTATTATATTTTTTTCTATGTATTTCTACTAATCAAAATTACAGGGGCAATATCGTCAATTTTTTAGAGAATGTTAAATTGGGAATTAGTGCAGGGGCATTTTGGGAAAGTAAATTGTTAGGGTTTTGTGTCTTTGCTAAAAGGGATAATAAATTATTTTTAGAAGTGAGGCTGAGAGGAAATAAGTAAAGCGGCGATGAAAGAAGATAAATATATCACTATGAAAGAAATGATACATGATACGAAAATAAGAAGAGAGTGCAAAACATAATAGAGAGGAAAAGGGGAAAGCTGAAAGTGAGACATAAATGGTGACAAATTGAAGATCAACTTGGTTTTTAAACTGAGAAAGCCTTTTGGTTAGCTAATCGTAGATGAATCACTCTCACAGAGCCTCTACTATTCATCTATTAAACCCAGCTTCACTGTTTTAAAGGATGAAACTCAGCTTCACTGGTTCAGTACATGAATCATAGCTTCATCATTTCAGAAATCTAAATTTCATCTGACGTCTGTCATTCTTGGTGCATTTCTAGTTAATCATTCTCGATAAATTTTCTTGGTTCATCACCTTCAATTCAATCACATAAACAGAATCACAGAATCTGTATAATCACTACAAACCTCTATTCTTCTCTTTCTTGCATCAAATAAGCAAAAATGATTAGATATATATATATATGCACATTCACACAGGTGCACTTGTTAAGGCTTTGCTTTTGACACACACAAAACATAGGCGTACTATCTTGATTCTATATTCATGTTGCTGGAAATGTTTTGTGGAATTAAGGTAGTTGATTTGGGTTTAATTTTTGCTGTTTTGGAAAACTTGAGTTGCTATTGTTGAAACTAAATTGTTGCTGGTTTTATTACTGATTTGAAACTTTAAACATTGATGATTTGCTGATTTTAAAATGCTGAATTGAGATATTCATAATTGCTGAATTATAGATGTTGTCCAAAATTGTGTTACTGAATTTTATAGGTTGCTATCCAAAATTGCATGTTGCTATTTTGAAAACTTTAAGTTGTTGTTTTGAGGCATAATTGATGATGTTTTTGTTGAACATATATGTTATTCTTTGTTGAATTAATATGCTGATTTTTGTTTGTCTTTATATGCTAAATTGCTGAACATGTTTTGTGAATTTCTAAAGTGCTGAATTATGTTTTGCTTAATTGTGTTCATGTTCTTTATATTTTGAACTGCTTGATCTACTAATTTCTACTCCAGTTGCAGTTGTGTCCATTTTAAGAATAATTACAAAGACAAAGAGCTACACGTACCATTGTCTGAAGTCATTTCTAGTGATTTCTGTCTCATGTTAATTTTGAGTGCTCTTTATGCCTCCTACCCTCTATGCAAATTATCCTTCTTTTTCTTCTCACCGTTGTATTTATAGGTCTTTTGTGTATATGTTCATACCACTTAAGTCTACTTTTTCTAATCTTATCACTACTAGTTGCTACACCTAATTTCTCCCTTTCATTTTGGTAACTCTATCTCTTTTAGTGAGGAGTCGTTGAGATTCGTTTACGGTTCTCGGTGGTGAAAATAGTGATGATCGGAGCTCCTGTGGCCTATGGTGATATTGACTGGCCATGTATGGTGGAACCGTGGTGCTCATGTAATGGGTCTTGTGAAGACAGTAAATAGTGGTGTTGTTCATACATGGGGCTTGGCCAGCATTGATAAAATGGTGATCGGTGATGGACAGTGGGTTATCTCTACATGAAAATAGTTACATATAAAGATGTTTATATATATATATATATATATATGCAAGATAATTATAAAATACAATTTTAAAAAAAGATGTATATATTTTTTGAATTCATTTTGCAAAAGAAAAAAAGAGAGAAGGAGAAAGAATAGAGAGGAGAGAAAAAAAAAACAGTTAAGGGTATTTTGGTCTTTAATGTAATTTTAAAAGTTAAATAGGTCATTTGACAAAGTCAAAGGGCATACAAGTCTTTTTGTATTGGGTCAGATCTGCCTATACACGGTTTATGATCTCTTTGATAGATGGTGCAAAACATTTGGATTTATACGGTCACTATAAGCAAAGTTTCTCTTCGTGTAAAATAACTCCAAACCACAAGGAGTATGAGTGTAATTTGCACTTTAGTTTATATGATATAAATTTATCACACAAAACGCCGCTAGTTTGCCTCTATTTTTTTTAACCTGCATCAATTCTACTAATTATATCATCATTTATCTCACCATCCATCAATCCTACTAATTATATCACCATCTATCTCACCATCCTTTTGTATTAATGGCTCTAAATATCGAAAGTGTTCACATTGGATAATCATTTGATTTTGAAGTGTAATCATTACGTTATTAATATTCGACTCTTAACTAAATTTACATTTCATAAACATAACTAAAACCCTAGATCTAAAAACAAACTAACTAACCAAGTTTGAAGCCCTATTTCTAATAACCTACGTAATTTTGAGTTTCTATTAAGCTTTCCTTTACACTATTATCTCTTAGTTATTTGATTTTCAAGAATTATTTTTTTAACTCTGCTGATCTTCACTCTCTAAAATGATATAAAAAATAATGTACAAAAAAATGTATTAGTTAAATCTATGTACAACAACAATTATGAATATATAAACATTATAAAAATTAATACAACAAGAGTTAGCCCAACATCAAATAAGTTCCACAAATGACAACAATTTCTTACAAGGTGTGGAACAAATTAGAATAATCTTAATTTCTAGTAATGAAAAAGGACTAGAAAATTTGAAATAAATTATGGATGATAAAACTATTGGAATAATAAAAATCACAATTATTTTCAACATATTTACGTGTTATTTTTCCAAAATATAGTTTATGAATTATAACACTATTTCTAGAATCCAAAACTCCTTTTCACTTCACCTTGAATAGACACTAAAGATGTTAGTTGCCACCAAGGATTTTAGTCTAGTGATACTTTCTCATATTTCAAAACAGAAGGTCAAGGAAAGTCTCCACACAAGGTGGAGTTGGTGTGTAAGTTTCTTGTTAAGTTTTTTTTTTCTTTTGAGTAATGTTATCAAGAAAGCTCCCTAATCATGAGCTCTCCATATATTAACTACTAGATTGAAAGATGCATTAAATAATTCATTTGAATTTTTATAGATCTAAAAAAACTGTCTCAATCCAGTAGTTAAATATAGAGAGCTCATAACTCTTGTCATAAGAGGGTCCTCTTGATAGCATTGCTCTTTTTAAAAAAAAAAAATCATAAAAATTGAAAGAGAGGCATGTGATAGGTATCAAAGGTGAATGGTTCAAGTCCCCGTAAGGACAAAAGTGAGTGTGTGGGATGAAAAAAAGCGGAGCGATAAGTAGACCTATTAATGGATCAAATTTTAATTTGAATCCGGTCCAAATCCAATCTGATAACTCAAATATAAGATGAATATTTAACACAATAATTCGTTAAATTAACAAATTAGATATGAATTGTGGTCAATCCGATCAAATATAATACATAATATGCTAGACATATATTACTAATTATTCAATTGGTATGCAATTGATAAAAAAAAATTGTTTATTAGTGTTTTATCATGTACAATATTAGAACTCTTAATTATATTAGATTTTCTTTATTTTTTAAATTATTTTATTCCTCTTATTCATTTCTTTTTAGCCTTTGTTGTTTTTTCTTTAATTAAAAATCAAATATTTAATTTCTTCTATCTTTTTATTCAATTTCTTTTGCCCTTCTCTTTTTCTCTAATTTTTAAATTTATTTTGAAAAAATTAAAAACTTAAAAATAAATCTCTTAACGGATTATTGAATCAAATATTCGATAAATTATAAAATCAGTCATTAATCACATCAAATATATTTCTTATCAAATTCAGACCGGTCACACTTCCGATCCGTTAATAGGTGTAGCAATTGGTCATATTGGTCATTTAACTTCAAGGCATTTTTGCAAATTAGCCGAAGATGAATGGCATATAGTACGTATATAACTATATATAACCAACTTAAAACTGTACAGATTTAGCAAGGACTAGGGTTTCTCTTATCGCCCCCCGCTTACGTGCCTCTGCTTCTGAAGGAAACCCTAACCAGCCTCTCACAAGCGACAATGGCAGTCGGGTAGCGATTCCTCTCTCTCTCTCTATGTGCATTCTCTATATGCTTTCTCTCTCTATAACTTAATCGATAATCGGATCCTTTGCATTTCCGTTTTTTTTGCAGTAAGAATAAGCGGATTTCAAAAGGAAAGAAAGGAGGAAAGAAGAAGGCGTGAGTGACTTTCAAATCCTAATTTCAGTATCTTATATATATACATATATTATATCTTCGCATTGTATAGATATATACACCCATCATACTGATTCGAGTGGTTAAGATTTGATATTGTTACAGGGCTGATCCGTTTGCCAAGAAGGATTGGTATGACATCAAGGCACCTTCACTCTTCAATATCAGAAGTGTTGGCAAAACCCTAGTTAGTAGAACTCAGGGTACCAAGGTCTGTCTCTCTCTACTTTTAATTTTTTAATATCTTGCTTCTAAACTTTGATGGTTTCTTGTGTAATGATTAGTACTTATAGTTTGATTCCCCAGATATATGTGATGGGATAAGGGATCTGTTTCAATTAATTAGTTTTTGCATAGTTGAATATTTAAATTATATATTGATAATATTCTGCATGGTTGAGCGGTTGGATTATTCACAAATGCTATTCAAGCCCTTATTTTTGCAATTTTCCACATGGGTTGTAGCCAAAAATTCAGGAATTTGAAATTTGTTTAGTTTACATTGAGAGGCAATCATCTCTAGTTTCTCCGAAGGATTTAGGAATTGAACGTTCAAGTTTTGCTTTTGGGTTTCGTTTAGCTGTTGCTGATTGGATTGAAAGCTTGTAGCACACTTGATTGGATTGAAAGCTCGTAGCAGCTTGGAGCACACTTGATTGAACTTACACAGGGAGCTTTATTATTACCCAATAGCAGCGTTACAGGATGTCAATTTGTAATGTAAGGCTGACTGAGAGAGCTTTGCTAACTTGAACAACAATCTAAATTTGACCTCCTGTGGAATTATAAGCTAAGCCTAGAAAAAAATTTAGTCTCCATGAGGGTGATGATTTTATTTGGCTTAGTTGAGGCAAGTATGTTATTATTGGCTGACAAGTATAGCATAAATTGTAAGAAACACTTCTTTCTTCTGATTTTTTCACTTTAAAATGGTTTCCTTGGCAAGTAAATTGTGGGCAATGTTAGATTTTGGAATTAGGATAGTAAATACTTTAGAAGTGCTTATGAGAATAAAGGAATGGAATATGTTTTGGGAAGTAGGAGAATAAATGACTAGGGTTTTTGTTGATTGTCGTGTGAACAATCAGATTATTATAGAAGATGAATTTTGATTTAGAAACTGTATTAGATCTTGATTTATTGATGAACAAAGCATTTGTATACATTTGATTAGGTTATGGCTAAGCAATTTTATTTTTTTTCGTTATTTAAATTTATGTGTGTCGTTGCATTAAGACCTGTTACGTTGTCACATTAGATTAGGTTGTGTGATTTCTTACAAGGTCCACAGTCGGCCATGAATTATCATAGGCCCTCAACAACAAAACAGTTCCAGCTGGTTGCCCCTACTCTCATAAAGTTGGAAAGTAACATGTTATAGATAAACAAACATTTTGGTTCATGTTTCTTTATATATTTTATAGCAATCAACCCAAGATATTAAATGGAATTTTCCTTATTTACAATACATTTCATTGTGTATAAACGCATTATTTTTATTCCTGATTTAGAGCACAACATCCTACCTTCATGAGTAAAGCCTATTACTAGGATTCCTTTAGAGTCAAGATTAAGCCTTCTTTTGAGCATGATTGGGCCTTGCGGTCATAGAACCTGGTTAGCTTGGTGTTTAACTTTCCAACCTTATGTGGACCTTGTTTTTCTTATGATTTTTTCTGCTTAATTTAGTGTAGTGAGAAAGTAGTATTTGATTTATACTCGTATTGTATTTGACCTACTTGGAATGGATGATGATTTCTGCTGCATAACTTATTGATATTTAATTTTGATACAACTTCAATCCCCCTATCTGGTGTTCTGATCTTTATCTTACAGATTGCTTCTGAAGGACTCAAACATCGGGTTTTTGAGGTTAATCTGGCTGATCTTCAGAAGGATGAGGATCAGGCCTACAGGAAGATCCGACTGAGAGCAGAGGACGTTCAAGGCAAGAATGTGCTCACAAACTTCTGGGTATGGCTTTTTACATTATGATAAAGAGATGAAATTATGATTTACCAATGTAATCTAAATTAAATGTAGATCTGAAAACGAGGTTTCTACCGGGTTATTTCAGGGAATGGATTTTACAACAGACAAGTTGAGGTCTCTTGTTCGCAAGTGGCAGACATTAATTGAGGCTCATGTAGATGTGAAGACAACAGACAACTACACCCTTAGGATGTTCTGTATTGCATTTACAAAGAAGCGTCAGAATCAGCAGAAGCGGACTTGTTATGCCCAGTCCAGCCAGATCCGTCAGGTTTGGTTAAGATTCTTGTTCTTTTTTCACTTTGTCGTTGAACAGTTTAATGTAAAGTTGTTTTTATTTTTTTTTTGTTTTAAATTTTTAACATTGGTTCTCTTTTTTTTCAGATTCGTCGCAAGATGGTAGAAATTATGAGAAACCAGGCAAGTTCCTGTGATCTTAAGGAGTTGGTGGCCAAGTTTATTCCAGAGTCGATAGGCAGAGAGATTGAGAAGGCAACTTCAAGCATTTTCCCACTACAGAATGTCTTTATTCGGAAAGTCAAGATACTGAAGGCTCCTAAATTTGATCTTGGCAAGTTGATGGAGGCATGTTTCTAGTTTAATTTTGTCTCCTATTCTTCGTTTGGACTACATTACGAATTAATTGATACATAAATAACAAAAAAGAATTTGGACTACAATATCAATTACATTCATATACACACTGGTGCTCATTTTGATTTATCAAACATTTCTAGGAGGTGAATGTTATAATTCTGTTGTGACAATCATAGGTCATGTCTCAATTTCTTTTTTGTTACTCGTGTAGGTTCATGGTGACTATTCAGAAGATGTTGGTGTCAAGATGGAAAGGCCAGCTGAGGACACGGCAGTGGTGGAAGAGGGAAATAATGTAGTTGTTGGAGCTTGAAAAGATTCTTTTTTTTAATCAGATTGAAATCATATGCATTACTCTTAGACTCGGGAGATATGAATGATTCTCTGCCTAGAAGTTTATTTGGATAAAGATGTTGCCTTTCTTGAGGTTGGATTCAGGTTATATAACCTATTTAAATTTTGGATTTCAATTATGTGTTAATTGATAAATGTGCCCTTTTTGTTTTTCCTTGCATATAATTTATTTATATTGCCTCTTCCTTGGTACTGCTTACTTTTTATTACACTATTATTTTCTTCCCAAATTATTATTGTTTGACTGTATAATATATATAATTTTAGCAGAGATGATTTTCATTGTGACGGTTGTAGAACAATGACAGAACAAAATTCATTTGACTTTGTTATCAGACTTGCAATTTGATTTATGTTCTATCATGATATACTCTTGTTGCTTTTTTCATTGTTAGATTTTGAGCTTATTTTTGGCTTGAGTGAAAAGTTGCCATCTTCCTTTGTCAGGTATGCTCAAAAGAAGAAAACATAACTTTTATGTTCTTTTACATGTTTATGTCACGTACACCCTGTCTAAGTTGTTGATTATTGCATGCATAAATGGGCTCTGGTAACTTAGAATTTGGAACAATATATGCTTTTAACACCAAGACAACAGTTTATGAAATGACTTTATCTGCATTTCATTCCCTAGTTGTCACCTTGCCCTGGGAATGGTTCCTCTCTGATGGTTTTCCTCTCCAAGCATCTCCAAGGCAACATCCAACGGTTAGGAACGAGCCATGATGTCAATATATCAGGGCTGGCCGTTCTGGGTCATAAACAAGTAATTTAAGTGGGAATTTGTGGGCAACTTAAAACAAACTAGAACTTTTGCAGAAAGCCCAATCTCCATACCAGATATCAATATCGAATTTGGTTTCTGAAATAAGATTGCAGTTGAACAGACAAGAATATC
Organism: Cornus controversa; assembly: GCA_026545225.1. Classification (NCBI taxonomy): domain Eukaryota; kingdom Viridiplantae; phylum Streptophyta; class Magnoliopsida; order Cornales; family Cornaceae; genus Cornus; species Cornus controversa. Next base: position 27,615,242 of record CM048853.1, on the reverse strand, counting down.
TCTCGACTTCCCTTTGTAAGCAAGGTCAGCAAGTTGGTCATTTCATTTATGTAAAGAAGTGGCAACAAGGGCTTCCCAGACTGACTTGTTAGAGTGGGAGCTTAAGGGCCCGTTTGGGATTGCTTCTGAGCCGTTTAGTACTTTTAACTATGAAAATGTGTGGAGTTGTGTTTGGTGATGAAAGAAAGCCTGTTTAGGCAGTAGAGTTTGAATCCAAAACGCTCTTTTTGATGATGCTCAAAATTGGAGCTTTTGAAATTGCATTGACCATAGTTGTTGGATATTTTAGGTCACTTATTTATTTGGACAATATAATTTATGTTTATTTTTTTATAAATGCAATATTACCTCTTATATAGTATATTTAAAATTAAAAAATATATAAAAATAAGTTTGTGTTTAGAGTTTTCAATTCAAGCTTAATTCTAATTTTAAAAATAGTAGTCAAAATTCATGAAATATTGGATTGGACTCGGGTTGGTTTGCAAGTTGCACCTCTAGACTAATGCACATCTTGTTATTGTATTGGTAAAATAATAAAATTAATAATGAAAGTGTTTTAAGCGCAGCAGTGTTATCAAACAATTTTTAGTATAAAAGTGTTTTATAAAATACATCACCAAACGCTTAGCATGTATTTTACTTACAGCACTTTTATGATAGCTCTATTAATAAAAGCGCTTTTACCGTTACAACAGCAATGCCAAACATCTCATTCGCATCACAAGCCACAAAGAACTGAAACATCAAGTCTGTGGCACTCTTAACATTTCAGATCCGGTAGGTTTGGAGAAATTATTAGATGGTCCGAGACCATTGAAAAATGTGAGAGTGATGTAATGGGTTGGGTGTTTGACATTTTGATTTAAAAGTTTAAGTTATTATGTGGTGTTGACCTCCAACATTCTCTCCCACCCGAGGAATCATCTTGCTTACTAGTCTACCAACTTAAACTATTAAATGGTGTTGTCTATATGCTATTGTAATCTCAAGACCCGGATCCGACGTAGGACAAAAACCTCTAAGAGTGAGGTATGTATAGTCTTCTTGATTAAAATTGTGTAATTAATTTTATTTTAATTTTTCTTTATATATCAAAAGAATAAAGTACTGGAATGTTAAAAGTCCATTTCAGTAAAGAAGAAAAAATGAAAGCAATCAAACATAACATCGTCCAGCTTCTCATTAAAGGAGATGACAGCCAGGTTTAGAACCTCACAAACAGCATCCCTTGCAACAACAGCTGGTATTGATCTCTTGATGCAACCTCTGATTTCTAGCTCTCCAAAGATAGCAAACAGCATAGGTAAAAAACCAAATTACAGCTGTCAAACAGCATAGGTAAAAAACAACCACACCGGTATCATAATATATGTTTTGGATCAAGCTCGCACAGTTTTGTTCTTAAATTTTAATCTCAAAAAGTTTCATATCAATTGAAGATGGAACCATACATATATAGCACGTCCACTTTTCATACTCAAACAATGTGGGATCACGAGCTTCTTAGCTCCTAATGTAATAACTCGACAGTGGTTCTTCCATCTGACCACCTACATGTCCGCAACTAAGGTCTCTACAATTCACCCCCTTAAAAGCCTAACGTCCTTGTTAATACACTTTCGACTGGATCCGACTCTGATACCATGCAATGACATCATCTCTAGTAGAGATTGGAAAATCAGTAATACAATTCCAAATCTCCTTATTAGCCAGCTGATGAGGCTCATACCGAGATCCTTGTTGAATAATAGCAAAATTAAGTTGATTGCATAATTAATTATGATTCAAAATTAAGTTGCCCAAAATATAATTCCTAAAATTTTGAAATGTATATATTATTCCCTAGAATTTACTAAAGAAGTTTTTAGATTTCCTTTTATTGGTTTATTCTAATTATGTTTTTAATTACAATTAATCTGGTTTTGTTACATTTTTTAAAAAAGAAGATAAATCAGATTTAATTGTGGATTTAAATAATTTCATTTCTGAATTTAAATTTATGTATTTATTTTTAGCACTTTCTGAATTTAATTCACTATTGCACACTTAACCTTTGCATATAATAATATAGAGTCTCGCGTCACATCTTTCTATTGTCAGACTTGTGCTTCTTCCTTCTTCTATAGTCTTCTACAATAATCTCCTGAGTTATTGAGTAAAGTAGGGTACTGGGGGAATTTACTTATTTATTGGTTAAGTAAGGAATATTTTCATTGAGGAAACTTTTGCTTCTAACCTAATCCGCACCTCAACTCAAGGAACAATATATATATATATATATATATATATATATATATATATATATATATATTGTTGTAAATAACCCAAGGAATAACTAGTATGAATTAATGAATATACTATAGTTCCTTTTTATGAATAAAAAGGAAAATGAGATTTTACACCCCTTTTTCTCCACTTACACTCTACTTGAATTTTTTTTTAAATGAAAATGATATGATTATTGCGAATTCAAGTTGTCAATGGTAGAGCCAAGTTTTGTGCACTCTAAACTTTGTTGATATGTTACTTTTGGATGTTTATCTTTTAATAATTGTATAAATACCCCTACAAGATTATAAAAATACCTGTATCTTAAAACATAACACAAAGACAAGAGAGAGAAGAAGAGAGATGAGAGGAAGAAGCATATTTATCGTGTGTTTTAAAAAAGTGAAAACCCAACTAATACAATTTTAAGTGTATTGAATGGATGTATTATTAAGAGGAGTGCTAGGGCTCTCGTGAGAGCCTCATTAATTACTTATCTCATATTTTTATAGAACATTACAATATAAAATTTTAGGACAAAATTACCCACCATTAGCCTTTCTTCTTTCTTCTCTTTCAATCCAAATGCATGTATGTGTGTGTACACACACATACATATATATAAACAACTAATCTTCTGAATGTATTCTTTTCTTTTTTGTTTTTTATATCTCAATTGTAATTATCCATCACCATCGGACCCCTCTCTCTCTCTTTCTCTCTCTCCCTCTCTTTCTTTACGAAACCATTCTCATATCTCTCTCACAAAATAACTAAAATTCAATTCCAAAATTTTACTTCAACTAAAAATCAATTCCATAATTAAAGAGACAATTGAAAAGAATTCATTCACTGGACAGTGATAAGGTAATAAGAGGGTAATTTTGTCCTAAAAGATTACGTTTTAAATGTTTCATAAAAATATGAGATAGGTAATCATTGAGGCTCAATGCACTTAGCACTCTTATGTTATTCATCAATATTTATATTTGGAAACTTATATTGACGCTCCACCAATATCCTCTGGCACTTCACTCATCTTTTTTTTAAAATAAAATTATAAAAATGTCTCTTTATTATACAATATTTAATTCTTATATTTTTAATATTTTAATTGCCCTTATTTGATAAGGTTAGAATTATTGGTTCCAAATTGTAACTTCTCTCTCATGTTCTCTCTACTTTTTTGGCATACAAATACTTTTTTTCTCTCACGTTCCCTCTCCCCTCAATGTCTGAGTTAGAGAAAGTCATTGACATGCATTATTGAAGAGATTTCAGAAAGATTCGTGACTAGATAAGTTGGAAAAAAGTTGTTCATAATAGATTACCTAGAGAAATATTCAAAAATTATTTGAGTTGAAACAAACATTATATCAATGAATAAAACCTATTTGAAAAAATTTTAATTGTATTTAAAATCAAAGGAAAGTTTAATTGTACTTCAATAAAAATTATGATATATATTTCTTTAAGGAAACTCAGAAAAGTTTTTTATTTTAAAAGGAAAGTTTTAAAAATTAAGAGATGAAAAGAGAAAAACATGACTCTATGAAATCCTTTTTCAATTGTAATTGTCTTAATTTAGCTAAGGAGTCTTTGCACCAAAATTTCAAAAACTAAAAATAAAAAAATTAATATGATGTTTTTCATCCTTTGCTTTTTATTTTTTCCCTTTCCTTTCTGTTTTGTTTGTTCACAAATTGATGATATGTTTCTAATTTTTAATTTATGTTGTTTTATAAATTAGACACATGGAAAATAAATTACACATTTGGTGAGTAAAAGACAATATTTAAAAATTTGGATTCTTTTAGTTATATTGGGTAAGGACACGAGTAACAAGTTTTAATTGAAAAATGTTTAAACTATAGTACCTAGGTGCTAATAAATAGATTGTTTTATTGTAAACCTAAAAACAAAAAAAGAAATTAGAATTGAGTCTTGATATTGGTGGGATGTCAATATCAGTTCCGTTTATATTTTTGTATTTGTTATCTTTGTTCAATTTTTTTTAATTTTATTATTATTTAAGGTCGTCTCTGTTGAAAAAAATTTCTAGATCCACTTATTTGCATACTTTACAAGTTTCTAATTGGGAATTCATCTTCCATATCCAAACTTTGTGATTACTTGATATTAAAGGTTCTAATTGTAATTAAAATCAAGGCATTGAGAGTTATTTCATAGAACTTATGAAAAGTGATAGGCATGTTGTCACATTATAAAGAACAAATTTTCAAGGGGTAGTAGTATTGTTAGCATTGAAACATTTCTTAAAAAGCAGACTCTTAGTTAATGAAAATATTAATGAATGAAGTGTTTGATGCAACAATAAATGTGGTGAGAGATTCTTTTAAGAGCTGTTATACAATGACCAAAATTAAGCTAGTCCGATTAATTTTTTGTGAGTGGAGTGTGACATCAGTATGATGTCAGCATAACTATGACATCATGTTGATATTACACCCCCACTCACAAAACCCGACTTTCAGTTACCAAATCATTATTCTTCTTTTAAAATCATTTCTAAACCCTAGTTAGAGCGTGAGGACACTTTAGATTTAAAGTGGACATTTAAGTTTATACAATTTCTTTATTTGCACTAGATTCAATTTCCTAATCTAAAAGTCACTAGAACAACAAGATTTACAAATCAAAATGTGAGAGAGATTAGGATTAACTCTTAGCCTGGACACATAGAACGTAAACACTAATAAGAAACGGGTTTTTATAAAAGGTAAGAGACAACGGTACCGACAAAATTTGAAATGGGATAAATAATTAAAAAAGAATTCATATGAGTGGACTCATTCATTTGGCATGAGTAATGTTTCAAAGAGAATGAGAAGGAGAGTTATGCGAGTAGAGGTGTGAATTTCACCACATGATGATGTCATATGTCATATACTGGGACCCACACACACACTCACACCAAATTCATTCGACATTCTTCGAATTCAGAAGATATATCTTTATTTATTTAAGATAAACGTAATGATGAAGATGATTAATTTGAAATTTTTTACTTCAAAAGTAGGATTTTTTTATATTTATAATTCTACATAATTAATTAGATAAAAATCCAAATAAAACACAATTAGCATAAGAATTAACAAGATATGCTTTAAATTAAAAAATTAATATCTAAATATTAAATTAATTTTCTTTTCGGCAGGAAAATTGGATCCCTTATTAGCCCACATCAAAACAACATTGACTTTTACCTATAAATGGGGGCAGAATTGGACTTTAGGCCCCAATTTGTCGCCATTAATTTGGGGATTAAGACTAGGAAGTAAATGCAACAATACTATATAATATGTGGTTCTTATAATAAGCATTAACTATATTACTATATATGGCGCATATATATATATGTGTGTGTGTGTCTCTATACATTTGGGGAAGTAAATGCAACTGATGGAGACCTGTACTGCATGAGCGATATAATACTATAATATGTGGCTCTAATAATATTTACAAAAATAAATAAAAAAAATAAAATAGGCTTCATATAGTAAATGTCAATTATATTGTATATGGCGCATGTGTATATATATATATGTGTGTGTGTGTATTAGTTGTATGTAGATTCGTATATATGTTTGGCTCTACACTTTACACGTAGATGTCAGCCATTTAGAGGCTCTCTTTTCATGATGTCCCAACGAAGATACCTTTCTGTAGTGAATGAGTTGGGTCCCACATACGACAGAGCCTTATACGGTTAAAATTCCTCCTTTGCGTGCAATGCACACGTGGTCAAACGAAGCGTGCCTTACGTGGCAAGGGCTGCTTTCAAGTTAAAAGGAAAAAGATTATATACACTACGGTTCACAGTAGTTAAGGTGATCAAACCATTGCTCTCGTAACAAGTCACCACATGAGGCCCAACATCAATTGGTTGGTGAGCGAGTATGCTTTATTTTGTACCGTCGCGAGTAAAGGTAGTTTGGGGTTGCGGTGATGGATGACTAGGCTTTCCATCTGGCGAAGAAACGTGTAATCCTCACCGAAATTTATAAAAATATGATGCTCAAATTACGGTAATGTCCCTATGCTTCAATTTTGTTGACAGTTACCTTCTTATTTTTAACTTTTTCAAAACTTTATCATCTTGTACTGTGTGCATGTGACGAGAAAAACAAAACAAAATGAAAAGAAACAAAATGAGAAGTCTATTCTTTCTATCTACTATTTTTTTTAACTGTGCATCTGTTTTTTTATGAATTTAAATAATTATTTTTATAATTAGAGTTGAGTTTAAATTAAAAAATTCAATCCGAACTTAATTAAGACTAAAATATAGTTGAGATGTCAGCATCTTAAACTCAATTGGAACTTATACCCAGGGCCGGTCCTGAGATTACCAAAATCTCGAGAGGTTCTAGGTGAATTTTTAACGTGAGGCCCTTTATATGTAAGGTTATACACGTGTAATTTTTTTTTATAAAATGCGAATTTTTAACACTCCTTAGTCACAAATAAATATGATCGTTTTGCATTTTAAGATGCAAAATTATCAATTAAAGTGTTCCAATCAAATTTATCCAATATATCTTTAATTTTCAATAGATATCAAAGCAAATCCATTCAATCTCTCTCGTGACATCATTGACCGTAGGTAACATTCGATCAACTTTAACTTTGAAAAGTTTTTCTCAGCAGATGCAATTGTAACTAAAATAGTCAATAATACTCTATATGCAATCAAGCATTTGGAAAACATACAATAATATAGCCTTTTTATAAAATCTAATACTTCAATTGTCTTTTTTTGTTTCTCGTGATAAATCTTCTTTTAAGACTTATAGCTTTCAATATAATTCTGCCGAGATATTGAATCTGATTTTCTTCAATATTGTTCGGCTGGAGAAGAAAATTGAAAGAGAGAGAGAAGAGAGTTGTTGAAGAGAGGAAGGAATAAAGAAAAAGAGAAAAAAAAAAAGAGAACAGTCAATAGATTCATTGAAGGAGGCAAATAAATAAATAAATATATATATATATATCGACTCTTTTTAACTTATATAATATATATAGTACTATTTTTTTTGAGCACTTTTCTCTCTATTTTTAACTTGTACAATATATACAGTACTATTTTTTTTTGGGACCATTTTCTCTCTGTTTTAACTCATACAATATATATTATGGAGGCCCTAGGCGACCACCTAGGTCGCCTATAGTCAGGGCTGGCCCTGCTTATACCTGAATTCTAATTTTATTTTTTTAAAATAAATATTAATTTTAAATATATTAACTTCTTTTTGTTTAAATCTTAATTCATTATTATTTTAATCTTTTGGAGAATTAATTTCTTAAGAATTTGTTTTTAATTTTTTAGAAATTTATATTAAGTTTTTAATTTTTTTATACTTTGAAAGTAATGTAATCCGAAATTAACTTGATTTTACTTCTAACCTGAACTGAATAAAATTTTATTAAATTTGAACATTGGTTGGGCTTGTGTTAAAGCTCTTATAGCTTGTATTGAACCGTTGCACCCCTATTTAAAAGTCTTTTTCTTTCAAAATGGTATAACAAATTAGTAATAAAATCATTCATATCCCTCTCATTTCATTCAACCAAACAAATGAAATACAATGCCTTTTTTTTTCCCTTTTTAATTTGAAAATTTTCAATTTTGGTTTCTAGAATTGGAGAAAAAGAAATTACTTGGACAATTTACTTCAGAAAAAACAAATTAGAGCTTTATACAAAATTCATTGTGTAGATTTGTTGCATTTGTCACAATGAGAAGATAGAGCTTTATACAAAATTCTTATTCCTTGATCATTTGTGTATTAGATTTAATAATAATTTATTTTTCTCGCCAAGAAATACACAATTTCACACACCCATTAGTACCATAGTATTAAATCGGTCTAACTAATCTGAATATATTAATAATTTAATATGATCATGGTACAAGAAATATTCAATTATCATAATACCATGTCCCATTTCAACCATACATGATTGACATGAACTTGAAAGGAAATGAAAAGCACCTAAATCATTACTCCTATTTGAAATAGTGTTTGACAATTCATGTGCCCCATCATGATAGGATCTTGCTTTTATAAAGAGACATTGATTAGAAATCCATAAGCATGGATGATCATCTTTTATATATATATATATATATATATATATATATATATATATATATATATATTATCCACAACTAGTTATTTCTCAAATACCATATTATTGGTATATACTTTGTGTGATACATTTATCAAAGTATAACCTTCAACTTGCAATAGATTGGTGTCCTTGATTATGCAATAAACCAATGCCTTTGTTACTAAACTACACTTCCTAATAAATGTTAAAAAGCATGTTTTTAATTTCAAGAAAACTTTTGAAGCACCAAACAAACCATAGAAATAAAGTACTTCACCATTTTGATCAAGTGATAATTCACTTCTAGTGATTAAGTGGCACATGATCTTAATAATTTCACCATTTTGAAATTTTAAAATAATAGATTCATCATTTTGTTAAAAAAAATTACTACTAAGTCCTATTTTTTTATTGAAAGATAAATAAGTTCTATTTTTTTTTTCTTTCTTAGGACCGATAAAGTCCTACTTTTTAAGATTTTTTCTATTTAAGTCCTAAATCACTGAATATTCTATTTATAATTCAAGAATTGATATATAATCTATTTTTTTATATATTCCTTTAAGTTTTAGTTACTTTATAATATTGCATTATGAGTTTAAATAATAATTAATCTAATTTAAATTCAATTCAATGTATTTTTTTCCTTTTTTATTAAAATTTTATGTCTTATTTTGTAAGAGTATATATGAAAGTTTTATTTTGTATCTAATTTAGCAAGAGTGTGTCTAATTTAGTAAAGGTATAAATGAAAGATTCAATTATTTAGGACTTAAATGGAATTTTTTTTTCAAAATTAGGACTTATTGGTCCTAATTTTTTTTTTTAAAAATAAAACTTATTTGTCTTTATTTTCCTTTTTGTTAATTCAAACAAACAGATCATGTTGGCATAAAAGACAATACATGCATTTTGATGACTTTATCTATTTATTTAGAGTCTTGTTTGTATCGTGTGGAGCAATACCACAATGTTATGAGTGAAGTTGTCACTATTTATTAAGTCATAAATGGAAGATAACTGTACACATGCATGCTTTTAAAACCACAACACATGGCATGGTTGTTTTAGGAGGACAATTTCTCTCGTTCCGTCCCGTCCCGTCCTGTTTCGCTCCGTTCTGTTTAAACTGGTATGAAAAAATTTAAATAATTTTGAAATAATTATGAGAATGAGAGGAAAAAATTTGCATGATTGTGGGACGGGAATAAGAATTGACACTCCGTTCCGTCCTGCCTTATTTATATTTTGTATTTATCATATTACCTTTGTATATATTATATACATGCAAAATTAGCCTTATAATTATATATATGATATTTACTTGTTTAAATCTTATTGGTGGTGCACATGTAAATAATCAAAAATCTTATTACAAAAGAGTGTAAAGACTAAAGTACAATTACAAAAACTCTCCGAAAAAAAAGTTTTTTTAAAAAAAAACTCACCCAGTCCTACCCTGTTTAATAAACAGTTTGAGAATGAGAGAGTTTTGCTAAAAGAGAACAGGAATGGAATTGAAGGGACCCGTCCAAATTCGTTCCGTTGTCATCCTAGGTGGCCTGTGATTCTTTTTGTTTCTTTATTTTTTTTTACCAAAAATAGAAAATAAAACTCTTTCTTTCATTAAGATTTATTCTTGAAACAGTAGGAAAATTTATAAGAGTTTGTACTGTTAATAAAAAGGTTTAAATTTAATAGGATCATGTTTGAACCAAATGATTTGTAAAAATTTTCTGACTATTATTTCTTGAAAAAATTTGAACATTCACTCTAAAATGATGCCTTGATAAATAATAAAATAACAAAAAAAAATTATAAATTAAACCTTAGCAAGAGTCACATCATTGTGGGTAACAAGGTTGGCTTGTGAAATAATAATGAAGTAACAAAAAAATTGATTTTAAATACTTGATCACGTGGGTACAAAACAATCAGAACCATTTTGTTTTACGAGTAAATTTTAAAAGTAAAAAAGAATTTTGATTGCTAAACTTTACTTAAAATAAAAAATTATAAGTTTGACTCTAAAAGTTTCTTGAAACTCTAAAATGATGAAGCTACGTTGGGTCCCACTGCATTGCATCAAGGCCTTTACCACTTGGCTTCTTGTTTCGGTAAGTAACCTTGTAAATTCACTTTTTACCTTTTCTAATACTCCTACAATAAAGCCACTACTCTCCTTTACTAATTACAACAAAACCAGGTATTTTAACTTTCCTAAACTAACATTATCAATTTAACCTATACAAGACCCACTATAAAAACAATAATTACCAATTATATATATTATATATATATATATATATATGAGAATTAAAATTTTGAAAGAATTAAGAGAGAGAAAACAAAAACAATTGAAAAAAATGAAACCTTAAGTAGCAAGAATCCCCACACCATACATAAAAACTAGGGTAAACTTTATTGAAACTCCTTGAGGTTTGAGGTATTGTAACGCGATTACAATTTTGTATAATTTTGTCACAAATACCTCTTGAGGTTTGTGTCGTATATCACATACACTCCTTCTTGTCAAAAGTAGGTCATGTCAGACCACTTTTTATAGTGAAAAGACCATGTTTTCCTTTGACTTTTGACTTAACCTTTTTTAATACTAAAATTACCTATTTAACCCTGCCTAATATACCAAAATGCCCTCAACTATGCCCTATTATTACATACCCACTATTATTACATTATATATATATATATGCTGAGCACCACTGTCACCAACCACAACCACAACCACCACCACCACTGCCACCACAGGCGGCAAAACCACCACCACCACCACCACCAAGCCAACTACCACAAACCACAACCACCACTACCACTGCCACCAACCATCACCACCACCACAATCTCAACTAGATTGGGCGTAAAGTAGAGTGGCGAACTAAGATAGCATCCACGAAGGAGAAGACAAGAAAAGAGGGTCGTGAAGAGAGATCCAATAACGATGAGTGTGACAATGGGACAACAGCGACGATGACAACAAAAACGATAAAAAAATTTTACTACGGCGCGATCTCAACAATGATGAATCACTCAATCGATGAATCTGAGGCCCTGAAAAAAGGAATTAGAGGCGAGGCTGTAGGGGATTTCTAATGACAAGGGTATGCCGACGTCAGTGAGTTGACTCAAAGTAATAATCGGGACGACGAAGAGGAGCCCGTTGATGGGTCTGTTTGTGGTGGAAACGGAGAAGGAACAGAAGTGGTTTCGGCAGTGGCGGTGGTGGTTGGTGGCAGTGGTGGTTGTGGTTGTGGTTGATGGTAGTGGTGGTGGTGGTGGTTGTGGTGAAGAGGAGCCCGGTGATGGGTCTGTTCGTGGTGGAAATAGAGAAGGAACAAAGGTAGTTTCAGCAGTGGTGGTGGTGGTTATGGTTAGTGGCGGTGGCGGTGATGGTTTTGGTTGTGGTTGGTGGTAGTGGTGGTGGTTGTGGTTGGTGGTAGTTAGCTTGGTTGTGGTGGTGGTGGTGGTTTTGTCGCCTGTGGTGGTGGTGGTTGTGGTTGTGGTTGGTGACAATGGTGGTGGTTGTGGTTGCGATTGGAGTTCGACAGTGGTGGTGGTGGTGGTGGTTGGTGGCTGTGATGGTTAGAGGAGGAGATGAGAGAGATGGTGGTTGGTGTTTTATGTGTGTTGGTGCATAAAGGGCATTGTAGTCATTTACATATTTTTATATTAAAATATATTTAAATAATCAGGGACAGTCAGGAAAATTCACTTATTACAAAATTAAAAATTATGACAGAGGGTGTTGGTGATAAAATTGCACAAAGTTGTGGCCACGTGATAATCCTTCAAACCTCATGGGGGTGTCAATGAAGTTTACCCTAAAAATTAAAACAATTGTGTTAGCCAATGAGATGTCTCAAACTACCAAGGACTGCAGTTTACTGGTACTTCCGCGCCTTCTAAAGTAAAAAGTCGGGAGTTCAAGTACTCGTAGGAGCAAAATGGGTGTGTTTCTTGTTAAGGTAACAAAAAAAAAAAAAAGACAATTCTTGTAAGCTGTTTTCTGGCTCTCGTCCTAGTTCTTGTATAGTTTTTTTAATCTATTTTTTCAATTACCGAAAAGAAAAAAAATTTACAAATCTCAAACAATTATTTTTAGGTTATGTCTCAAGAAGATTATCTATTTACTTGAAGAGTAACAAAAAAGTAAATAAAGAAAAAAAAAAGTGAAACTCAAAGCTCCTATCAAGTAGCATCTCTTTCGGAATATTAACACAATTTCATTGAAATAAGTGGCTTTGTTTTTATTAGGAAAGGTGAGAAGTGATTTTATTGTATTGAGAACGAGAAAAAGAGAATTTACAATATGATCATTTGATATTCATACTTTACTTTTCTTTACTAACAATCTACTTACTTTTATTTAAAATTAAAAAACTAGTTTTCGTGACACTATGTTTGGAGACACCAAATCAACACTTCTAAACACAACATACACATTAAAACTTAGAAGATTATTTCAGAAAGTCCTCGTAGACTCAAATTGAAAAGTAATTTTGTCCTTAAACTTCAAATAAAAAAAAGGGTAAATTACACTAACCTCCCCTGAGGTTTGGTCTAATTACACACTGCATCAATCTTTTGTATTTTGTTACACTTACCTCCCCTATAACAGATTGGGCTGGACGGATGTTAAATTTTAGAGTAATTTTACCGTTTTACCCCTTATATTTTATGGTTTAAAATACAAAATACTCAAATATATGTAATTACTATTTTGCCTTTTTTTTTTCCATTCTTCCCTCTTTTCCTTCGTTCTCATCTCTCTACTTATTTACCCATGCCTCCCCTTCCACCATGGCCACCGTTCCTCTCTTTCACCTCCACTTTCCTTTCCGATTCATTTATATAAAAACTCTAATTTTACACCCCATTTTCATTCTCAAATTATCTGGGTATGAATTATTTGAGTTTCCAATACACCCGTTTTGCTCACTCTCTGGTTAATTCTTAAACCACGCCAAATCCATAAAATTCAAATTGCATTCCTAACACATCCTTGCCGTCACCAATCAATTATTGCGGTCACCAATCAAACCCAAATCAAACACACTATTGAACCTCTCTTTGATCATGGTAAAACCATAGAATTTGAGAATTTACAGGCTCTGGTCTACTCAGATCTCTCTAAGTCATCAATTATCATCTTCAACTTTGGATCCATCACCTACATCTCGAACGTCACCAGATGTTCAAGATTGATTGATCCCCAAGCACCTCCATGACCACCTTCTTCGTCGTTGACCGTCTCTGATATAAAGCTTCATCACCTTATCAACGTTTTTGATTTCCATCTATTTGTTCACAATGAAAGGCAATTATTTGTTCAATACTTTGTCTTTGAACTTGTGGAAGGTGAGCTTGAAGAATCACTCCGTCACTTCGAGCACCGAGAAGGGATAGAACAAAATTTTCAGTTTCGCTTTCCCTGCGAGAGATTGACGAGGATTGACGATGATGATGATGCGGATGAAGAACGAGGTTTCCTTCTAAAGAGGCTTTGTTGGTGTTGCCTTGACAGAGCCACGACTGGTGATTTGTGTGTATATATATGTGTGTGTTTGTTTGTTTGTGTGTATATATTTACGTTTATGTGTGTACAGAGAAATTGATGGTGACTGTGGTTGTGGTGGCGCCGCTAAGTGTGGGGTTGGGATGGTTGGGGTGGTGGAGCCGCTGGTTTGGGTGGTGGATACATATATATATATGTGTGTGTGTGTGTGTGTATATAGAAAAATTGATGGGTTAGATTGTGAGGAGTAAAAGATGGGATTTGGGACTCTGGTTGGGATTGTGGTGGTGGTTTTGCCGCCTGTGGTGGTTTGTGGTAGTGGTGGTGGTGGTTGGTGGCGGTTGGCTTGGGTTAGGTTGCGATTGAAGTTCGACAATGGTGGTTGTGGTAGTGATTTTGCTGCCTGTGGTGGTTATGGTTGGTGGTAGTGGTGCTCGACATATATATATATATATATATATATATATATATATATATATATAAAATAACAAAAGTGGGTATGTAATATATATGTAAGTTGATGGGCATTTTGGTCCGTTCAACTAATTTTTTTGACAAAATTAACGAAATTTTGGACGGAGGAGGTCTTTGGTATGACGGAGCAAACCTCAGGGGATGTTGTTGAACCAAGGTTTCCAACCACGATTATCTCAGTTATTTTAATAATAACAAAACATTGTAATTGTTAGGATTTAATATATACTTGAGTTTTTGCTTAAATAGGTTACGTTCTAACAAGACTCAAAGTAAGACAAGAGGATTAATGGCACCTTGCAAAGGTATCCAAAGCTCACATTGATCATGCCCATCTATGTTCAAAAGCTCATATCAAGGACATGAGAAAATGATGAGGTAATAACATCAAAGAAAGAAGACTTCACCCAATGCACATAAAGATCAATGAAGATATTGAAGATTGGGTAATTTAGTCTTGGTGAGTGTATAGGTAATCTTTGTAAAGTTACTTTGATGTTCTCACTTGAAAGCTCTAGGACAAATACATTTCATGCATATCATTCATAAGTCCTTAGACCATAAACAATATGTCATGTACTTCATTATATCATTTAAAATGGTCTCTAAGAATTAGAGAAATAAAGCTTTGAACTTATATATTTAAATCATGAAAAGCCTTAAGTAATATTGAGAGGATCTCTAATTGAAAATATCTTTAATTCTCAATATTTGCACTTAGTGAAGTATGAAGTCAAGGACCTTGGATCAAATTAATTTATTTCATAAGGCCATAGTTGACTTTGAGGAGGTTCAAGTTTGTTAAAATATTCAAATAACCTACCTCGTAACTTAGTTGACTCTAGGACCCAATGCAACTCATGCATATCATTTTAATGGTCTCTAGACATGTAAAAATATGACTTGATCTTATTTGAATCATATCTTAAAAGTCCTTGATGGTTTAGACTTTGTTTGGATGTCAAAACTCTATTTTTTAATGTTCAGCATGTATCAGTCGACTTATACAATCCTATAAGTCGACTAATAGAGACTGTGAGTTTTTTGGCATTTCCAGAGGGATAGATTAGTCGACTTATGAAAATGCATCAGTCGATTTATGCCTTGAAATAATTTTTTAAGAAAGTTTCCCTTAGTCGATTAAGCATCGTCTAACCTAGACATAACTTTTTAGTCATTTGTAGATAGGCAAATTAGTCGACTTATAAAATTCCATCAGTCGACTAATACTGATTCAAAACTCATTTTTGACTTGAAAAGTTGAATCAGTCGACTACTGCTAAATGACCAGTCGATTAACCTTACGGGAACAGATCTGAACGGCTAGTTTTTGCATTTAATGATTCCCAACCACTTTTAAACAGTTATAATTCTTTCTTGGGCTATAAATACACATTGTATATGTATTATACAAGTGAGAGAGACTATCAGAGCTTTGAATTTGTATATCTTGTCTATTTGAGAGATACTCATTGTACACAAATTTCTTATTCTTGATAGAAGAAGACGAAGAGGTTCTCTTGGCATAGGTAGCTTGAAGAAGCTTTGTAAGGGTTTTTTCCAAGCCCGAAAAAGAGAAAGGTTCACTCTCTACCTTAAAAGGAGAAGGATTGGGTAGCGCTCTCCACCCTTTAGAGTGAGCAATGGTTATCTCTTAACCGTCAAAAGAGGGAGGAAGCCCAAGTCATAAGCTTGGCAAAGAAGTCTTGGTGAGGTTTTCATTGAGTAAGGAAACCCAAATCATGAGCTTGGCAAAGAAACCTTGGTGAGATTGTCATTGAGTAAGGAAGCCCAAGTAATTCACTTGACAATTGTACGATTTGCTTTCTACCTTTAAGGAATGCTCTATAGTGGATACCTCAAGATGAGCTCTTGAGGCATGGACGTAGGCCGGAGTTACCGAACCATGTAAATATCGTGGTGTTGCTTGGTTTGCATTTCTCTAATCCTTAACTCCTTTACTTAATAGCATTTTATATACTTAATATCATTATACTTTATAGATGAATGCTTGGAGTAAGTTACACACCATGTGTTTGATAAAATGTCTCTATGAGTTTTAATTCCATTTTAGCATTGATAGACATATATTCAATTAGCTCATTTTATTCCTTATCCAATGAACCATTTTATGAATGAATGAGTAGCACTCCAAGTTCTTGATTAATTACCTATGCAAGCTTTACTCTTTACATCATATCCATAGGTAGTTGCTCAAGTACCCTTTTGGTAGGTTTACTCCTTTATTTTGATAGCATTTCTTTTATAATTGTTTATTTAATGAATGTTGTTTAAATGTTTTATATGAGGAGGATGTGATGTATGCTTGGAGTATATTGGTTAAGTTGTGGAATTGATTATTTTGTAAATTGATTGAGTATTTATTTAATTATCTTTTTGTCAATCAATTTGCATATTATGTGTTTGATAAAATGCGCAACCAACATTTTCACACACTTTAAGCATTATATGTTGCACTTACATGAACACTTTATTTATTGTATCCACTAGATCATTCAAGTGCATCATAAATAGAGCATTCTCATTTCCACTTGTTGAATACATAAGCTCATCAAGTGTTTGACAAAAGTTTAAACAAGCTTACTTTTGTCAAAATGAGTTGAATCGAAAAAATTTCATCATTTGCCTATTGTTCCTATTCACCCCCCTCTAGGAACAATTCTTGGAGATAACAGATGTCATTGTAACAAAATACATTAATTTAATGCTCAGTGTAATTAGGTCAAATATAAAAAAAAGTCAATGTAATTTATCAAAAAAAAAAAAAAAGTAGTGTATATAATATTCACTTAAAATTTCATTTGTCTTTCTCTAAAATAATATATCTATATATCTAATTATTCATTGCAAACTTCCACTCCCGAATCCTAGCAGTGAATACCGTCAATTAAAAGAAGAAAAAGGGTAAAATGGTCAAATTGCAAAGAGTAGTCCGGGTCCAAGTATAAAGAGCCGTTGTATAAGTAATGACGTGGCTAACTTTGTAGATAATCAAATTAGAGTACATGTATATCGCATTCACACACAATAAAAGACCGCTTAACTCATAATCACACCAAAAAAACGCGAAACCAAACTCAAAACAGCTTTTTCCTTTCAACAAACACAAACATTTAGACTTTGTGGAGAGAGAAAGAGAGACGTCGCGTCCTTTCCTTCTTTCTTAAATCCCTCCCCCCCTAACCCCTCTCTCTCTCTCTCTCTCTCTCTCTCTCTCTATATCTATATCTATATATTTACACAAAATTTCCTTCTTCTTTAATCACTTCCCCCCAGCCCTCTCTCTCCTCTCTCTCTCTCTATTTGCACAAACACACACTTGAGGATATAAGATATATCTATATATCACTTGTAATTGATATCGTCTTTGTTATAATCGGAGTGGAGTCGCCGGAGACGGAGAGGATGAGCGGAATTGCGATGGATTTTCCGGCGAGTGACAGCACACCGTTGTCTTCGCCGCCGAGGACGATGCCTCGGAGGCTTCGTAGGAGACTTTTAGAGAGCAAGACATCACCGTCCACTGTCGAAGAAATCGAAGCCAAGCTTAGAGACGCCGATCTTCGTAGACAGGTCTCTTACGTTTTTCCTATATATTCTTGTAATTTGATTATTGAGAATTTCTTGCTCTGCACTTTGCGTATAATTCTATGGCCTCTGTTTGGTCAGTGAGAAAGTTGAGAAAAGGAAAGTCGAGACAAGAAAACCTTTAGAATATTGAGTCTTTTGTTAATCGGACTTGATTAAATTTAGCAGCACAGTTGTGTTAGGTACTAAGGTTCGGTTTAATAGAGGTTTTTACGTTTTTCTTTAAATTCTTGTAATTATAATAGTTTGTAATTTGATTATTGAATTTGTTTTCCTATGTACTTTGTAGAATATTGAGTCTTTTTTTCCCCGGAAATTGAAGATTGAGTCTTTTTTTTTTCGGAAATTGAAGATTGAGTCTTTTGTTAATTGAATTTAGTAGTACAGCTGTGTTAGGTACTTAGGTTCGGTTTAATAGAGGTTTCTAAACCATGATGAAGACTATATTAGAACTCTTTTGTTTCTTTCTTTTTCAATAGTTTTCTCATAAACGAAACAAGGTGTTGTTTCTTATTCTTTTGGATATCTTTTTCTTCAATTTCTTTGAATCTCTTTACCTTTGTGTTGAAGGTTTTTCTTGAGTTAGGTGGGGTGTGTGCTTTTCTTGGTAGTTTTTTTTCACATCGGGCTCTCTCTCTCTATCTATCTATATTGTTAATTTTATTTACCGTCTAATAGTTCTCTTCTCAAAGCTTTTTTTTTTTTTTTTTTTAATTCTCTTTCTATAGTTGAATTTATTTAGAAGTTTCTTTTTTCTTTTTCAAAATAAAAACTTTCCTACTTAGTTGGTCCTTTTGGGACAGGGACGGGTTTTATTTTGAAAGTACAAATCGTTTTTGAGAATCATTTTCTGCATTTCCTCTATTGAGTTTTACTGTATTATTTTATTATGCTTTAAATTTTAATTGTGGTCCCAATTTACATCTCTCTCTCTCTCTCTCTCTCTCTCTCCTTGTTTAATTTCCTTCTTGTTGGTTGTTGATTTTTAATCAATCGGTAATAATATACATCTTTTGGTAAATTAGGTTGAATTGGCTATCAAAATTGTTTGTGGATACTATTTCAAAATTTATTTTATTGAATAGTTCAATATTTGTAATTTTGTGGTGGATTGTTGTTTAGTAGTTGTGTATTTTTGATGAACCTGCTTGAGACAACTCTCTCTCTCTCTCTTAGTTTTACTTAATTTAATTTAACCTCTTTTTTATTGAATGCAGAAATTCTATGAGCAGTTGTCAAGCAAGGCTCGCCCGAAGCCCAGAAGCCCCTCACAATCTTCCTCTCATGAAGAAGACCTTGGTGAGCGGCTTGCTGCAAAACTCCAAGCTGCCGAGCAAAAAAGGTGAAAGTTTCTATTAAGTATGATCAACGCTAGTCTTGTATACGATGTTTGTTGATGACATAGTTCTCTTAAACACTTAAAGAAGCCCTAGTAATAAAAACAGAAACCTAGGAATACACTGGAGTTAAAAGTTTAGATTTGGTAGAATTAAAGCTGAATACAGATAGAGTGTAGATCAGTAAAAATGAAAATCTAAGAATACATTAGAATAAAAAGTTCAGATTTAAAGAACCCTAGTAATAAAAATGAAAACCTAGGAATGCATTAGAGTTAAAAAGTTTAAAGACAGAAAATAGATGATTATATAACAAGTAGAGTTGAAACTGGTTGGGCAAAATGAAGATGAAATATCCTTTCCTTTGTGATAAGTGAATAGAATATCAAATATGTTCAAAGGAAAATTATGCAACAATATGGATGATAAGAGAAAGTTGGACATACATGATTAATAATCAACATGTTAGCTATTTATCAAAAAAATAATCAACATGTTAGCGGAAAATTAGGAGTGACACCTGTTAGTGACAAAAGAAGATGTAGGCTTAGGTACCATGGACATAGAAGACAGACAAATGTACAAAAGGAAAATTATGATGACTTGCTGTTTTTACACATTTATTGGTCGAACTTGCAGGTTGAGCGCTCTGGCAAAGGCTCAAATGCGCCTAGCTAAGTTGGATGAGCTGCGGCAAGCAGCAAAAACTGGGGTAGAAATGCGCTTTAAGAAGGAACGTGCAGAGTTAGGTACAAAAGTCGAATCACGGGTTCAGCAGGCAGAGGCAAACAGAATGCTTATGTTGAAGGCCCACAAACTACGGAGGGCCTCACTGAGGGAGAGGACATCTCAGTCACTATTACGAAGGATGGCCAGAGAGAGCAAATATAAGGAGTGTGTGCGAGCTGCAATTCACCAAAAGCGAGCAGCTGCTGAAAAGAAGCGATTAGGTTTGCTCGAAGAAGAGAAGAAGAGGGCACATGCTAGGGTGTTGCAAGTGCAAAAGGTAGCGAAGTCTGTCTCTCACCAACGTGAGATTGAGAGGAGGAGAATGAAAGACAAATTGGAAGACAGACTGCAAAGGGTATGCTCGTGATTTTAATTTAAAATAACATCTTTCACCGAATTTGATGGTTATTTTGCTAGTGGCCATTTTCTGATGCTTGTATATTCTTTTGGCTCATGGAATTTGATAACAATTAGGCAAGGAGACAGAGAGCAGAGTATTTAAGGAAGAGAGGAAGGCTGCATAATTCTGTTCATCTTAACTGGAATAAGATGATGCACAAGCAGGCTGACCTTCTTTCCAGAAAATTAGCTAGGTATATAAAGCTTCTTTTATCTTCCATAAAGATAAATTTCACATCTTTGAGAACTTTTGAACTTGTGTTTTAATAATGGCAACTATTTTATTCTTGGAGTTAAAAATTGTATGTACTTTTGGTGTGAATGGAATGATTATGTAGTAATAATGTTGTCAAAGCTTTTCCAGTTCTGTAAATGAAATTAAACAAATTTTGAAATCAACTACTTTTGGGGGATTTATGGTTTTTTTTTTTGGTGAGGAAATGAAGCTATGTTTTGTTTTTATTTTATTATTTAGTCTTAAAAATGTGTTTTGATTATAGAAATTCTTAAATACATGTATCTGATGAGTAGATCTTTGATTTTTCATTTTTTTTTCTTTTTTGTAATCTCTCTCTCTCTTTTCTTTTGGGGTCTGTGTGCAAGATAAAGCTCCTATAGCTTTAATCTTTAATTATTGCATGTGTAGGTGCTGGAGGCGGTTCCTTAGGCTTAGAAGAACTACCTTAGATTTAGCAAAAGCTTATGATGCTTTGAATATTAATGAGAAATACGTGAAGTCAACTCCTTTTGAGCAATTTGCACTTCTGATAGAATCGGCCACTACCCTTGAGACTGTGAAAACTTTACTTGACCGACTTGAGAGCCGCTATAAACTATCACGGGCCGTTGCTGCTACAAGTAGTCATTCTAGTTGGGATGACATTAATCACCTTCTCAAGCGAGTTGCTTCCCCAAATAGGAGAGGTACACCCAGGAGATCCACTAGGAGCAGAGATGCAAAGAAACCAGCATCCATTGGAGAAGCAGCCAAAAATCCGGTCAAATTACCAAGGTACCAAGTCAGGGTTGTGCTCTGTGCTTATATGATATTAGGTCATCCAGATGCAGTTTTCAGTGGCCAAGGAGAGCGTGAGAGTGCTCTTGCCAAGTCTGCCGAAAGATTTGTTCGAGAGTTCGAGTTCTTGATAAAGATAATATTAGATGGGCCCATACAGAGTTCCGATGAAGAGTCTGACCCAGCATTGACGAAACGTCGGACCTTCAGATCCCAGCTTGCAGCTTTTGATGCAGCTTGGTGCTCCTATTTGAATAGCTTTGTGGTGTGGAAGGTTAAGGATGCTGAATCATTAGAGGAGGATTTGGTGAGAGCCGCTTGCCAGCTTGAACTCTCTATGATTCAAACTTGCAAGCTGACCCCAGAAGGAGAGAGTGGTGCTCTCACTCATGATATGAAGGCTATTCAGAAACAGGTCTTGCTCTTGGCCTTTAAAGTATTCTTTTCAAGGAAAATCATTACAAATGAATGACACCAAGTTTTCTTCTCTAAGGAAATAAATTCATCTTTATAAGGCTCTTACAACTGGATCTTTTTTTGGTGCTTAAAACGGCATCTTGAGAGTCAACTTTTCCAAATCCAAAAATTTCATAACATGAAGTCTAAATAATGTGAATCTCTTGAATTACTATCATCAAGATTTTTGCAGTTTGCCTGATTTTGTTTGTCATCAAGCGTCATTCTGAATTTTGTCATTTAAAGGAAGGATTTGGACATAAATGAGATCAATTTGACTATGAGTTAAATTACGCTTCTGCTACAGAGGATAATGTTTCTTCTTTCTTAGATATGGTTAGTGGTGAATATTAAAACTTCTGTTGATGCAGGTTATGGAAGATCAGAAACTCTTAAGAGAGAAAGTGCAACATCTGAGTGGAGATGCTGGGATTGAACGTATGGAATATGCTCTTTCTGACACACGAATGAAATATTTTCAAGCAAGGGAGAATGGAAGTCCAGCAGTGTCTCCTGTCACACACATTCTATCTCAAAACCTGGCTAGTTGTTCCTCAGCTCCGCCGCCTTCTGTTGCTAGTTCAGATGGAAGAAGTGATGTAATTGAGGGTAATGAGAGGCCAAGCCGTGTAGTTCGCTCCTTATTTAGGGATGGGCCATCTTCCCCACCAAAAGAAGTTGGTTTCTCCACTACTAGTAGTAGTTTAGACAGCTGGTTCAAAAATTCTGGTGAGAAGTTGACCATGGAAAATGAGTTGATTGTGAATGAACTTGTTCATGAGCAGCGCCCTGAGTTTGCTGATAGCTTCAATGACACTGAAGAAGACAAAAATGGTATCAAGGTTAGTACATTGTCTTAGTTATCAATTTATGATAATCTCGCCATAGATGATTTTTGTTTATAAATGAACTGGAACACAACAAACAACAGAACCTATACCAAAAAGAATAAGTAAGAGAACTTTGGCATGTTTCTCATATCTGCAAAGAGTAAGAGTGTCAGCGCGGTTTCTGCATTCTTTCTCCTTTTTTAGTTATTGTATAAAATTGTGGGAATAATTGGCCATAGATCAGTCTAACAGATGAGTTCAAAATTTTTCATATGATTTCCACTTGTTCACTGTTTAGGCAAAGATAAGAGAGACAATCGAGAAGGCTTTCTGGGATGGCATCACAGAATCCATGAAACAGGATGAGCCCAACTATGATCGAGTTGTTGAACTAATGAAAGAAGTGAGGGATGAAATATGTGACATGGCTCCTCAGAGCTGGAAACAAGAGATTGTTGATGCTATTGATCTGGACATTCTCTCTCAGGTATACACCAAATTGCTGATATTATTTTTGCCCAGAAGGTTTATAATTTTTTTTAGTGATGTATACTCAGTATAAAAATTTTCTTCCTTAGGTGCTGAATTCGGGTAAGCTAGACATGGATTACCTTGCAAAGATTCTGGAGTTTGCATTGGTCACTTTGCAGAAGCTATCTGCTCCAGCGAGTGAGGATCAACTTAAGGCTGCTCACCAGAAATTATTGGTAGAAATTGCTGAGATATGTCAGGCAACAGATGGATCAAACCATTCACATGTCATTGCGTTGATTAAGGGTTTGCGCTTTCTCTTAGAGCAGATACAGGTATTTGTCTATGCTTGTTTTATTTTTAGTTTGTAAATCAATGTTTGCCTCTGTTTCCTCGATATAGGACTGACTTCCCTTTATTGAAGTTCATGAGTTATCACTTGTCACAACATAGTCATTTATTTATTTATTTTTTTTACTTATAAAAAAAAATTTATTTCTATTTTTTTCCTGAATAAGAAATCATTTATTTCTATTTCGAATTGTAATAATAACCAACCATTTTATTGGTAATGCCTTAGATGTCTTAGCATTATATTTTGTATGACATATTGGTTCTGAGGTGTGTGTCAAGGTGTGGTGCTTGTTAACTCATCTTGAATTCACTTAACTTCATATTTTCCATGACATACATACATGTTACACGTACGTGTGCATTTCTATACAATGATGTGTAGCTTGTGCAAAAGAGAGTTAAGATATTTTTTTATGACAGGAACTCAAGCAAGAGATCAGCAAGGCTCGAATAAGAATTATGAAACCATTTTTAAAGGGGCCTGCTGGTTTGGATTACTTGAAGAAGGCATTTTCCATCCGTTACGGTCCTCCATCTGATGCCTTGACTGCTCTACCCTTGACAATGCAGTGGCTTTCATCTGTGTGTGAGAGCAAAGATCAGGAATGGGATGAACACAAGAACGCTGTCTCGGAGTTTACAAGGATCCATGAAAGTTCGCCTCAAAAGCTTGTTCCTTCCACCACCCTTAAAACTGGCGGAAGCATCTCAGGCAAAATTAGTGGAAACCAAGAGGAGGCTTCACATTCTTCAGCCTCATTCGCTACGAAGACTACAGGTTTAAATGTTAACCTCACTTGTTGCATGCTAAGTCTATCTTAATATACTAACTATTGACATATGTATGTATATATTTTTCACAACATTTTCTTGCTTTCTGGCTCTAGGTTCAGATTATCAACATCTTAAATGCAAGGGGGAAAAGGTTGATTTGATGGTGAGGCTTGGGTTGTTAAAGTTAGTAAGTGGAGTATCTGGCCTAACAGAAGAAGCTTTACCTGAAACTCTGAAGCTCAACCTCATTAGGCTAAGGCCTGTCCAGTCCCAAATTCAGAAGATAATTGTAATATCTACCAGGTATGTGAATTAGATTTCTCTCTCTCTCTCTCTCTCTCTTGTAGGGGGGGGGGGGGGGGGGGGGGGGGTGGTTTGATTTCTGACAGTGTTTGGGTCAATTGAACTGGGGTTTTGATCTGGGGCACTAGAATGAGTTTTTAGCCTGTGGTTCTACGAGTTTTGTGTATATACTAATATTTGTATAAACTGTGCAGTATTCTGGTTCTCCGGCAAACTATTCTCAGCGAGCAAATGGCAGCAAACCCTGCATTTGTGGAAAGCACGGTATTGAGTTGTGAGAGAGAACTTTCTCAGCTCCTGGACAATGTAGAGGATGCAGGTATTAAAGAAATTGTTGAAATACTCGGTAAACTTGCAGAAGGTGATAAATGTGTCGATGCCATGAAACTTCAGACAAGGAAGAATGTTATGGCGAGTATGTTAACAAAAAGCTTACAAGCCGGGGATCCTATTTTTATTCGGGTGTCTCGTGCTGTATATTTGGCTGCAAGAGGCGTTATCTTCGAGGGAAACGGGCCGTGTGGAAGAGAATTGGCGGAAATGGTGCTCCGGCCGGTGGGGGCAGCGGTTTTAACGGATAGGCTGGTGGAAGCTGTGATGGTGTTGGTGGTAGCAGCAAATGTATCTGTTGGTGTTCATTTGCCTTGGTATGCACATTTAATTGAGAATATGTGAAGGACAAATAGTGTTTACCTTGTACATATTAGCGTTGCTTCTTATTATTATGTAGTGTATTTAAATCGCAGATGTGCATAAATGGAATGGTTGTGTATAAATGTTACATGAATAGAGAGGGAGGTAGGAAATGTAAATTGTATTCGAACTGGATTAAAGGAAATAAAGGCTTCTCTTCTATTCGGATTCAGCTTTCTTTATGTTAATGGATCCAATTTGAGCCGATAATTAAGATATAAATTGGAACATAGTCAGCAATTTTAATCCGATAATTCTCGGATGTTATCATTATTTCCTTCTCTTCGCCGATAAGAGAGATAATTTTTTTTAAAAAAAATTATATTTTTTTCGAAACGAATATCTGATTAGTAACAAATCGACTTGGATTGAGTTATAAATAATCTATTGAGTTATCGGATCAAAACGAATTATTATTATTTTTTTTAAAATTATATACTTTTTGAAAATTCGATCAATAACAAATCAACTTGAATTGAATCATAAATAATCCGTCAGATTATTAGATCAAAATGAATAGAATTCTTATCAGATTCGGATCGATCTAGTCCTGATCTATTTCAAATTCGATCGGATCAATTTTTTTATTTTTAGCTTGACAAGGAACTCCCAAATGAAAGAGAATTGAACCCTGAACCTCTCAAATGAAAAGATCAGGAAGTACCAGTCATCCCCGGTGGTTATAGACGTATCGGTTGGTATGATCTCCTCTCTAAATGAGAGGTTGAGAGTTGGAAACGTTTGCTTTAACTTCTCACACCCCAAAAAATACAAGATTCCAATTGTAAAAGACTTTGAACACAAAAGGACAGAAAGGTCCATTTTTACTGCATTCATTGTTGATGCAGTGCGCCTGTTCTAGGCTTCCATTGTGAGTACCCACCACACCCCATGACCCCATCCATGCCAATGGCCGATATGCTCATTGATTCCATTCTTCTGGGCGTAGGCGTTGAAATGGCGATGATACCCTTTACCAAGCAAATAGATATAGATATAGATATTGAATGAATAAACATCTTTTTCTCAAGTTGATAAACGAAGATAAAGAACATTGCTACATGTTATAAAATTATTTCATGAATTTGTATCATGAATGATGTGACAAGTAACGTGGAAAGTTAGTATTAGTAAAATTTTCCCCATACACAGAGTCCCATGATATTATTACCAAATCCCACCAATACTAACTCTCCACGTTACCTACCACATCATTCATAATACAAATTCATGAAATAATTTCATGACGTTTAGCATTTCTCATGAAGAATAGACTTCTTAGCTTCGTACAGATCGATTAGGCTATTCAAAGCATCACGAAAGTGCTGTTTATGAGAGTCAATCTGTTATTAACAGATAGTGTCAACTAAGTTTAAAAAACAACCACCAAAATAACAGATTAGTTTCAACTACATTAATTTATTCATTTTAATCCTAATGTGTTGTACAATTTGCTTCCATATCACCTTACAAAAGTCCATGCCATGTTAATGACAACCAACATGACTGATAGACCAAAAAGGATCTGAACCAAAACCAAAAGGACTTCACCCATTCATCAATTCTACCACTTTAACCATTTGATTTTCTTGCCCCACTCTAAAAGAATATCATTAAAAAAAAAAAAGTGTATCCAATGCACAAGGCTCCCGCTTGAGCAAGATTTGGGAGAAATAGATGTCAGCTAGCCTTACCTTCATTTTTGGAGAGACTGTTTCCAAGTCTCAAAGCCGAGACCTATCGCTTTTGGGCGAAGGCACTTGCTATCGCACTAATAGTAACAATTATCAGGTGTCAATCATGCATTCTCAAACGATGAATCCCTCGGAACAATGAATGACATATTAGCAATTAATATCCCTTTTGAAAGAGAGCCATCTTCATCCCATTGTAATCAAATGCAACATCATGTATAGCAAGAGAATGTACAAGGAATAGCTAATCCGAGAAAACGAGGATTAAGTACAGAAACCTAAGCCAAACTAATCAAGGAATCTTTAATGTTGCCCAAGGGCAATGAGCAAAACTACATGAAAAGCTCTGAGCCAAGGAACTATTCTACACAAGTTACATGGCCTTACCTTGGCCTTGCTGTTTCAGCATAACATATCTGACATTTGTGGTCACAATGGTTTCAGGAATCCCAAGTAAGAATTTTTTGTGAGAATTCTAATTCTCTAGTGAATTACCTAACATATTTCATTTACTAAACAAAAAGGATAGAAGGAACAAATCCAATGTTTTGTTCATATCCACATTCAGTTATATACAGCAGCAGGCACACATAAACCCACCAAGAACACACCAGTATCAATATAGTTGTGTATGGCAACCGATTAAGATTTGGTCACTCCCAAATTGTCATCCAGATATTGCAAGGTTGATTCGAAACTCTACAACAAAGATCCAGACGGACCACAAACCTAACATTCCCATTAATCCAAGTGATCACATAGTTTCAAGACTCTTATCTTTGAGTTCCAAGGTTGAAGAGACGTGATCGAATGGTTTAGAGGACAGCAGTTGCTAACTCAAGGTTGGATGGCAGCCAACTGTCTCACATATTGGAGACGACGACGTCTACGACAGAGGCCAACCAAATATAGGATGAGTACCAGAGCCATAGCACAGTCGTCGAAGAAGTCTATGGCATGCAGACCCCCTGTAGAACAGCAGCCGTCAGTTTACTTTGGATGAGGTGAAATGATGCATATGAGTTGAAGATATGACACATTGAGCAGAATATCTAGAACCGAGGGCTTTGAGTCTTGCTCTCACATCGTCTAAAAGCACAAACAAATTACCGCTGAGGTCCAACCCTAAGGAATTGTCATAATTTCTTTAACCAGATGGACCAATAGATGTTAATGAGGAGGTATGCGACCCATTCATTTTGCATCTTCATCTTTTATTTGAAACCCATGTGCACAGGAAACTGTACTTCTAATAGTTTGAGTGCTACCTAAAATTAAAATTGAAGCAAAATACCTGTATTAATGAAGCTAAAGGAGAAGAGAGTGTAGAGGGCACCCAGCATTATCTGCAGACAAGTAAAATGGTAATCAAAATTTGCCTGAAGAAGAAAAGACATGAAGCGAATGTTCAAAAGAAATCTAATGAAGTTATTGATGCTTACTCTATGAAGTTTTCACAAGTGCAAGCAGTAATTGCCTATTCCTATATTAGACATTACCGGCACACAACTCATTTACCATAATTATCAAACCCAATTGCTAATTGGCAACACCAGAAAGCTTCTAGAAAGACTAAAGAAAATCTTAGCTCCATTAGGACAACTCCCATTCTACGATTTTAAACTCTAAGCTGATATTTACAGAGTAACAGCATGAACAATTGGTTAAAAGATATAAATTTTTATCATAAACAGGTACTACAACAAGATACAACAACTTCATTCATTTACGATAAAGGAAAATTACTTGTCGAAAATTACTTTTCTATTTCGCATATCTAGATAACATTTCAATGCAAAAATAAATAACTACAGAATAATGAACTTAACTGCAACAAAGCGTGCTTTGTGAAGGTGGTGATGAGCTCTATCAGGATCCATCATATCTTGAAATATTCTCTTGATGATCAACGGTAACACAAGTACTTTCTGCCAAAAAGAAAAGGAATAAAAATCTAAATGTTCAATAAGAACACCTCCATACTACGAAATGCTTAACACGTGATTACCTCTCAAAAATAATGAGATACTCAAGACAAGTTTAAGCCATATATATGAAATGAACGAGATGGTCATGCAACTAACACTGCAGATCTATGAGCATATGTTCACCAACTAAATAATACTCAAATCTATATACACTGGAACATATGTTTTGAGAAAGAAATTACAACAAAGATGATTCAGAACATTGACAAATATTATTCCAATCAGACTTCACATGAATTCATTAATATTTAAACAATTCAGATAATGATAAGGCGGTAGTTTCATCAATGTTAATATCGAGTAAATTTACTAGTTACTATGCTATGTGATGTTCCTAGTAATAGTATCTCAAAGGACTTGATAATTATCATCGTCCTTGGAATAATCATCACCAATGGAATATTGGTGACACCACATTCAACTTCTTAAGAATTTTTTATTGATTTATTGACAAGTACATTCAACTTCTTAAGATTATTCACTAGCCCTTTCAACCAACCATTCTCAAGTACTAAGAACCTCACCACTTAACTAGAAGAATGCAATGATAATAATTTTGACAATGAATCTATTCACTCCAGGAGATACTAATAGCTTAGAGGAACACTAGCTGGAAGAGATGAGAAAATTCTGGTTGGGAATCAACAGGAGACATGTAGGAAGTAGAATGTTGATAATGGAAGTTTTACATTGCAAGGCAAAGCAGGTGTCTGGGCATGGCTAATAACTTAAATGGAGAAATGATGAAAGCCAAACAAGTTCAGAATGTGAATCAGCAGATTAC
Source organism: Cornus controversa (assembly GCA_026545225.1). NCBI lineage: Eukaryota > Viridiplantae > Streptophyta > Magnoliopsida > Cornales > Cornaceae > Cornus > Cornus controversa. Next base: position 27,585,396 of record CM048853.1, on the reverse strand, counting down.
GTTAAAGCAGTACCTGCACAAGATGGAGTCATATTTGGGTACAAATCATGCAATATGAGATATAATGCTGGATGGTGAATCATTCAAGACCAGAAAAGAAATAGCATCTGGATTATGTAACACATGTTGTCGATACTGACTTCTGGAGACCTCACGTCAAATCTAGGTTTAAATCTCGGGTGAATTGATCAGGTTACCTGTGTTTTAGTGAGAAACACTCTATAAGTAATTCAGATTCGTAGTAGACCCTTCATTTAATGTTGATTTGTTACTCAAATATGTACCAGTTGGGTTGTCTTAATAGAATCTCATATTCTCATTAAAAAGAAGGAAAATGAAAATTAATAATAATAAAAAAAGGTTCAAAGACCTCAAATTTCACCACCAAAGATTTGGCTCAAGTGGTACACCTCTCCAAATGGGAGGTTGAGGGTTCAAGCCCCAATGGTGGCATGTGTGTCCGAGTATACTTGCCTATCAAAAAACAAAAAAAAATGAACATCTGATCACCTTTACGCCAAAAAGGATTCAATGCCAAACGACCTGGAATTTTCTTTTCTTTAAAAAAATAGAATATAATTTGAAATAAAAAAACGAAATGTACAAGGTACACCAAGCAGATGTTTTCAGGCTACAATCAAGGATATAGTTCCTGCTTGAAAGAGCAAAGGCCCAAACATGAACCAAAAATGAAAAAGGATATCCACAAAATCCTTTGGAACAGAGGATCAAAAGTTTATATGGAAGTAAAGAAAAGCAGATATAAAAAAGGATTGTGGATGCAATAATCTCAGTAGTCAGTAGTAATCTGATCTCAAAGATCAAGGACTTGCCCAACTTCACAAAATATTACTAAAACAAATATGCTAATATCCAGTAATCAAGCCATTCTAATAATTAAAATACTAAAAAGAAATGAGGAGGCATTTTCTACATAATATAGCAAACATGTAATGTTTTTAAAAATAAAGATTTCCTATATTCATACAGTATAATTAAAATGCCCCAGTTGATTCTGTAATAAGAAGTCTAAAGGAATCATTCGGATGCCACACAACCAGTTCGGCAACAAAGTAATCTTGATTGGGTGTCAACAATATGTACAATGGTCTAAGACGGTGAGTAGACTTCACCATCTCTAGAAATTTCTCAGAAACACTAGCTAGATGAGATTGTGTGCAAACTCAGCAAGTAAATTTCCATTTTTTTCAAACAGCGTTAAGTTTACATCCACTAAAATTGATTTCTTCAATTTTATCAGGCATCTACAAAAGGTTCACTTGGTCGATGAAGGGGTGAAACTGGGTGTTTTCAACAGGATTTGGGGCCACTAAATATATATCTTGTGTTTAAGGAGCATTCTTTCTACAAGAAATAAAAATTTATTGGGCTACCCTAGTGCACAAGGCTCCCACCATTGCAGTGTCTGGTGAAGTGGAAGTGTATATCTCCACTAACACAAATCAAAGCCAAATGTGCCTTATGTGGGGCAATTGTTGTGCTATCAATGTGGTCTCTAATTCCAAATTCCTCAGCTGCATCACAGCGGATACCAGCCGCCCACCCCAAACGACCACCAATGGTTGCACCATTGCAACCATTGCAACTACCACCATAATCATACTTGTCCACAACCCACCATCTCCAAATCTGGTCATCATAACCAACACCACTGGTAATCTGATACCACCTACTAGAAAGATTTAGCTCCCACCATCACCAGATGCAACATGGTATCACAATGTTCAATCTTGATACCACCAACTGACCAATGATAGATCTCAAATTTCAACATTATAAATAAGAATGAGCAAATCTAAGAATTTCGGAACAACCTTACCGTTGATATGTATGTAACAAGAAGTCTAAGGGGATCAAAGGGAAGCCATACAACTAGTTCAGAAACATCGATATCTGAAAATGTTCCAGCATGTAAGATAATAAAATCAGTGTGGAAACTTCTAGTGTGCTAGAAGTATTCCAGAAAAACTGTGACTTGGGTTTCCTCACAATAGCCAGTTGAGATTGTATGTGAACTCAGCAAGGCAATTTTTCATTGCTCCAAACATCACTCAGGTTGGCAGCTATTTAAAATTGGTTCTGCTCAATGAACGAGGTGAACTTAAGGTATCTTAAGTGGATTTGGGACCATTAGATATATTTCTTGTATTCGAGCCTTTGAGGTGTACTGGATTGTTGGTGTATCAAGGGGACAAGTGTTACTGCATGATGATCCACAAACACTAATCAAAACCAAATGTGTGCATCTAGACGGGGTTTGCTGAGCAGAGGGAGGGGGCATCTCCACCACCACTGTACCAGCACCAAATGTAAACCGCTGCAACTACCACCATAATCATCCTTGTCCACTGCCCACCAACTCTATATCTGGTCATCATGACCAATGCCACTGTTAATCTAGTACCACCTACAACAAGTCATGCCCCCCCACCACCATACACCATCATGGTGTCCCAAGATTCCATCTTCACCACCACCAATTTTTCAATGTTAGATATCAACAACAACAAAACACAAAGCCTTTTCCCAACTACTTGGGGTCACTATAAGAATCCTATACAACAATAACAACAAAACACAACCTTTTTTCCAACTATTTGGGGTCGGCTATAAGAATCCTCTCTTTTCATTCTGCTCTAAGGAAATAGCCTCAATCCCAACCAAAAAAAAAAAGGTCAGCCCAGTGCATGAGGCTCCAGCCACTGCGAAGTTTGGGGAGTGTTAAATGTACACAAACCTTACTTATGCATGCGGAGAGGTTGTTTCTTGTTTTGAGCCTGAGACCTCTAGGTCGCAATAGAGCAACCCTACCATTGCACCAGGGCCCTCCCTTCCTCAATCATGTTAATTTGATCTTCCCCTTTCGTGGCATTATCCTCAATGTGGACCATGTTGCTCTCCTTAACTAGTGCACCTAATCGTCTTCTTTGCACATGTCCAAACCATTTTAATTGATTTTCTCTCATTTTATCCCCGATGGGTGCTACTTCAACCATCTCACAACCACTATGAACAATGTTAGATATCAATTATCAACATCACAGATGAAATTGAGCAAATCTAAGAACTTTTGAATCTCTTTAATTTTGCATGCTCTTCTAATAGGATAATCCACGAGTAGTCAACCATGTTGTTCAAATTCAGGTCTCCACAAACATGATATTTCTCCTGCTTGTTGATCATCTCTGTGGCTCAAAGTTTTAAGAGCACATACGCTATCCTAGATAGAGATTCTGCCAGTCGCATAGATAATGCTTATTGATGCCAAGCTAAAAATGTATACATTGTTTCCAAATATAAATGTCAGCCACAGTTTCCCAAAATAGCAAGGCAAGAGCCACTAATGGCCTGATGTCCCCATGGCAGTCAATAATATCTTTAACAAATCCTAGAGAAGTGCAGTTTACATGTCAACTCATTATATTAATTACCTGGTTGCTCAAATCCTGAACTAAGCTTTGATGTGAACTTAGAACATCAACAGAGCACCAAATGAATCTTCCTTGAGTCCCATACATAGCTCTCATAAGTAGTTACACCCAATCAAAAAAGTGGTCACGTTCTAGCTTTTGCAATTATCCCAACAGCCCTAAAGTTTGATGTTCGATTTTGCTTCTAGTTCTTGATTTCCTTGTAATATATATCAAGAAGAACCATATTTTGTTCCTATGGCCAGTTTATTTTTTCTATCTGCAGAGAATGCTGAAATGGCAGTTCCAAATATGTGAACAGCCACGTTTTCAAAGAACAAATGCCAAATTTGCAAGAAAGGAACGCTCTCCAAATTAAAAACCTCACCAAGCTACATAGATCTATATATATAATTATATTACTAACATGAAAAGGTTCAAGAAGTGAGAAAATTATACCAATATAAAGTATGCACGCACTTTGACTCATAAAGTTCTAAAATCGAGCAAATACAAAATTTGGATTTGCTGTAATTAAAAACATCAGCTTATTACTGTTAAAAGAACATCTGCAATGGAACAACCAGGCCTAGAAGGCATTAATGTCAAAGAGAGAGAGAGAGAGAGAGGAATAAAAATGGATGAATAAATAATAATCCAAGAAGCTGAGGAATATATATTAAAAAAAAATCACAAATGGAGAGACATGTCAACCCACATAGATGAGACCATATGTGCCTCCAACGAAAAGGTGGTTATATTTCCAAATATTTTCCAAAACCTCAGTAACCCCCTCTTCCTGCCGGTGGTGCATCGATGTCACTGGTGTCAACTTCCTAATAGGTCGAGAGCACATGGGGCACTTGCAAGGCTGAAGCACTGCACCATGGTTCCAGTACTGCAAAATGCAACCAGCTGTACAAGGAAAAACACTAACTTCACGACAAATAACTTCGGAGCAAAAAGTCCAATTTGATGGTAAAAGAAGAATAGTAATTTAAACACGATATATTTTCCTAAAAGTAAACTAATTCTTTACTTCCAACATTATCAGTTGAAAGAACATGTCTGGTAGAAAAGCGCCTTCTCCCAGATGCTAGAGTTTTGGGATCCAGAGCACCAGCACAGAACAGGAAACTAACATCACTATTGTGAAGATGAAATTTCAGACATTCCCCAAGTCAGACTGACTGTGACATTGAAATTTATTTACTTAGTTCTTAATACAAAATCATTTCTGCTTGTTGATACTGCTACAGGTCATTCCTGATAACTCACCCAACAAAAGTTTAAACTCGTTAAACACGACACTAAGAGAAATAGAGAACTTTGATCCATCTTATTATCAACATTTTAATCGATGACACCTAAATTAAGTTTTTGTGTAAGTGAACATGCCAAGCTGACTATGGAATAAAGTTTTCTTTATTATTTATATGAAGTATAAAATAATATCTGTTTTTGTATTTTAGTTGATATTACAACAGGTCAATCTGGCACGATTAACATATTTAGAAAAAGTCAACTATTGTCAAACACAACCATAAAAGGGGACATACGTCTAATAGAGAAGTAGAGAACTTTGGCCCATCTCCAGATTCTTTTCCTGCTCCAACTTTTTCAATTCATGACACCAACGTTAGTGAAATCATATAGGGGTACACTCGAATTAAAATATTACCAAGCCCATCCCCCGCGCCCGCCGCCCCCCCCCCCCCCCCCCCCCCCCCACACGGTATACATTTTGAGTACTCATTCGAAGGCATAACTTTTGCCTAGAAGACCATTCAAATATTCTAGATTAATTCTGTCAGAGCTCCCCAAGGCTAACTGTTTTTAAGCATATAATTAACACTTCAAAGCACTAATCATGCTCTATTGTCCAACAACCCAACTAAAGATAAATCGAACACAAAGAGTCAAAGTGGTCAACAATTAAGTAAAAAGTGCGGATGAAAGGTAAATCTTATACAAGGGATACTACGTAAAGATTGATAAATGGAGATTTAGAGAGGAAAAAGGTCGAACATAGGTTTTCCCTACCAAAATGTCAATAAACAATGTAAAGAGTATGGAATTACTGTTCAACAATCTTTCGAATAAGGGACTACTGGCCAGAATTTTAATAAAGCTCAACAGTCAGAAACCAGAGATTCTGAAAAGATAAATGAGTATGCCACAGATCATTAACCAGAATTATAAACACAAGCAGAGTTCTTCATCATCTCAGGTCCAAAATGAAATATCTCATATTCAATTTTCTCCCCTTTTCCTAGAGTTTCTCAGCAACCAAACAAAACCTCAACCAAAAAGCAAGAAAGAAATATGTAAATCCATCTTTAAAGCCTCTGGAAACAAATCAAATGCAAGACAATCCTCATTCTTGTTTAGTTGCCGAGAAAATGGAAGAAACAAAACAGAGGATTGGGAGTTTTGGTATGGAAATCTCACCGCAGTACCAGTGACCACACTGAGCTCGGGAAGGAACGACGAAGGTGCCGAAACAGATTGGACAACAGTCATCGGTAGGAGGTGTGTTGGAGTCTCTCTTGCTAGGGTTTAGATCGGAACTTCTCTTTCTCTCACTGTTTTCTCTCACCTCATTGTTTCTCTCGCTAGGTTCCTCCATCTCACCCTTTCTCTCACTCAATTCATCCTCCAACTCGTTCTCTCTCTCTCTAACAGTGTCGGAAGCTTTTTCCTTCTCCTTCAGGTTTTGATTCGTTCACTTTCTTAAACAAATCGCATTCAAGAATTTTGTCTCTCTCTCTCTCTTCTTCTTCTTCTTCTTATTTTTCACTCTCACTCTAACCAGCAGCTACGATTACGGTCGTCTTGGGATACTCTCCTAAAGGCGGTGAAGTCCAAATTATGAAATCCACTCCGTACAATTCTATTTTTATTTTTTATTCTTGTGTCTTTTTGGTCTTTTAACACTGAAATTACAAAAGGGCCCACAGATGGGATGTAAATCACCAATAGGCCACGATAGAGGGAAAATTATTCTATTTGTCAAAGACTGCTGCTATTTAGCACGACTTTATAGTATACATTGATTGTCACATTTATAAATTTGATAGTTATCTTTCTGTATAACATATTTACATATATATGGAAAGTAGTCTCTCTTTTCATATTAGAATTTTTATATTAGTCCGGTGAAAGAATGTCGTCAATTACATCATTTTTCTTTGTCAAATTATAACTCTGATTTATTGCATATGATTTTCTCATGACATACGAAAAAAATACATGAGTTTAAATGATACGTGTAATTTGCAGATGATTGTACAACCTCGTGTATAAAGATTACGTGGTTGGAAGGGTTCTCAATTTTTTAAAAAAAAATGATTGCAACTAAAATGTCATTCATCTAATTTCATATTTTATGTTCATTTCATTTTTCCAAAGCTGTCTAAAACTAAAATGTATTGGTACAACTCTCATGTAGTATATTTTAGAAATAATGCTACAATTCTGAAGCAACAGTAGTAATACATTTATCAAGTAACAATTGGTAAATTACACTGACCTCCCCTGAGGTTTGGATAAATTTCACACAGATAGAGCTTTCAGGTTTATAACTTTCACCTCCTTTGAGGTTTGACACGTGTGCTCAATGACACCCCCCTTGCATTTTCTTTCTATTAAAACCGTTAACCAAAATTTTAAAATAACCATTCTGCCCTTCCATTCAATGATATTTTATATTAAAATATTGAGGGTAAAATTATCATTTTGCATTATAACTTAACATTCGTTACAGGTTTAACGTTCATAGGGAAGGTCAGAGTAATAATGGTCAAACGGTCTACTCGTGTGTAATTTGTTCAAATCTCAAGAAGGGCAAACTTACAACACTTAAAAGTTCACTCTGGCTTCTCATTGGAGAACTAAAATACGTAGTAGATATATAGATACAACTATCACATGGCAACGTTTCTAATTAACATGGTAAGGTAAAGCTTCTCCATATTTCTCATAATTAAGCTTTCCAATTATGTTTTCCATTCATTATTACGTTAAAAACAAACGATATAGTTTTGTTGTTTTCATTGTTAATCCTTTGTTTTAATATAAAAAATTACATCACTACCCTCGTTTATGATTTTTCATTCTAATTAAGCCCTGTCTGCTCAGTCTTCTTCAATTATATATATATCTAAGTGTTCACAAAACCTCGTGCTTACTTGGACAAATTTGTTGTGGTATTTGTGGATGACATCCTAGTGTACTCATCATTAGAAAAGAAGCATACGCATCACTTAAGGATGGTGTTACTACTTTTGAGGAAACATCGATTGTATGTTAAATATGAAAATTATGAATTTTGGCTAACGAAAGTAAAGTTCCTTTGTCACTTAGTGTCGGGAGGAGGAGTTTCCGTGGATCCATCTAAAATTGAAGTCGTAATGAGTTGGGAAAGGCTGAAGAGTGTGTTTGAGATCCATAGTTTCTTGGGTTTAACCAGTTACTACCGACACTTTGTAAAGGATTTCTTACGATTGGCTGAGCCTATGACATGACTTACTTGTAAAGAAGTTAAGTTTGTTTGGAATGAAGCTTGCGAGCATGCATTTATGGAGTTGAAGGGTCGATTAACTTTCGCTCCAATCTTGATTATTCCCGAATGTGGTTTGGGGTATGTTATTTATTGTGATGCTTCACGGGATGGTTTGGGTTGTGTCTTGATGCAAACCGAGATAGTGATAGCGTATGGCTCCTGACAGTTGAAAACACACGAGCAAAATTACCCAACTCATGATTTAGAGTTGGCGGCGGTAATATTTGCATTGAAAGTGTGGAGACATTACTTGTACGAAAACAAGTTTGAAGTGTTCTCTTATTACAAGAGTTTGAAGTACCTTTTTATCACAGAAGGACTTGAATATAAGGCAACAGAGATGGGTGGAATATATGGAGGATTATGACTTTGATCTACAATACCACTCAGGAAAGGTTAATGTTGTAGCCGATGCATTAAGAAGAAAGTCAAGTGGTAGCATGGCGAGCATTGTCATCCGTTAATGGAAGATGATAGAAGATATCTCGGAAATAGGATTGTATTTCAGTGAAGACGGGGAAACGGCAACGTTGTTCACGTTTATTGCTCAATCAACTCTAATGAGTAAGGTAATTAAGGGACAACGGCGAGATAGTGAAATGGAGACCATTCGCACCCTGATTTCGAGTAACAGAGTGGTAGAAGGTTGGGCATTCCATTTCAATGGAGGTTTGAGATTCAAAGGGAAGATGGTTGTTCCATTGGCTTATAGGGATGATGTACTAAGACAATTTCATCATTCTAGACTTGTAGTACATCCCGGAGGTACCAAAATGTACCATAATTTGTGTCAACAGTATTGGTGAAAAGGAATGAAGAGTGATGTTGCTCAGTTTGTCACAAAGTACCTTACTTGTCAATAAGTGAAGGCCCAGTATCAAAGATTAGTGGGTTTGTTACAACCATTACCAATAACAATGTGGAAGTAGGAGCATGTCCCCATGGATTTTGTGACAAAATTTCTGAGGTCGAGGAAGAGCCACGATGCTATATGGGTCATCATTGATAGGTTGACCAAGGTGACTCATTTCTTCCCTATTCGGGTGACTGATGATGTAGATGCTTTGAGTCGGTTATACATTGAGTGGATACTGAAACTTCATGGTGTACCAGTTTCTATTGTGTCGGATAGAGATCCATGGTTTACATCATGGTTTTGGTAGAGTTTTCAGGCAGCTCTCGACACCGATCTCCATTTTAGTACAACTTTTCACCCTTAGAAGGATTGTCAATCTGAGAGAATTATTCTGATTTTGGAGGATATGCTTTGGGCTTGTGCCTTGGATTTCCGTGGTATTTGGGAGAATCACCTTCCGTTGGTAGAGTTTGCCTACAATAATAACTATCAGGCTAGTATCGCGATGGCACCATTTGAGGCCTTGTATAAGTAAAGATCGGGTCTAATTTTAACCGATTTTTCTTTTTCCATATACTGCCAGATAAATGATGTTACATGTATTCTAAATATGAAATGCATGTTTGGGAACTTGTTTAGAGGTCTAGGGATGTTTTTGAGCCATTTAGCTCATTTTGAGATTTTCGGATCGGCAAGGCCTAAGGCACGGGTCGGGTGGGCCCGGGAAATCGGATATTTTTTTTAAATATTTAATTTTGTTTTAAATCAAATAAAATGTTAAAAGGGTTAAGGAAGTGATTTAAGAGTCATAGTCGCTTTCAAAATCAAAAACAAAGATCAGGAGGGTACGTTAAGTGGCTTAAGGGTATTTTGGTCGTTTTGTGCCCTAGTTGATATAAATATCAAGTGGCTAGGATATATTTTCATTTTTCACAGACCAAAACAACCGACCATTACTCTCTCTCTCTCTTCCTCTTGAGTTATTCTTATTCTTTTGACATTTTGGAGGCTTTAAGCTTGGATTTGGAGGTTACCAAAGAAGGATAAAATGTTTTACGTGTTAAAGGTAACGTTTTGAACTAAAAAAATGTTGGATTCGATAGAATTTGAAACTTGTAAATTTCTAGGGTTTTGCTAGAAAAAGCTTGAATCTTGAGATAGGGGTGTTTCTTTTCTCTTAGTCGTCGATTTATAGGTTATTGGTGAGTTTGAGAGGGTTTGGTTGAGTTTAACATACTTGGGAGGGTGGTATGGTTATATATGATTTTTTCGTCTTTCGTTGTGATTAATTACATGTTATAGTTGTTCATATTTGTAATATACGATGATTACGTGTTTATATATGTAATATGTATGGATTGTAAGCACATGATTAAGTTATGTGAATTTGTATACATGTATGAGATATATGTATAATGTGGACATATAGGTGTTTATATGTGGTATGTGAGAATATGGCATATGCTATAATTGATATAGAACATGTGTATGTGTAGAAGAACATGAAAAATATGTTATATGTGGTATATTGCCTAATGTGCATATATATATATATATATATATATATATATATATATATATATATATATATATCAGAGTTTTTTTCAAGTGAGCCATACATGGTAGTCAGAGATATCCAACCATGTATTGGAGGTGATGAAATATCCACTATGGTATGACCGTCAGAGTCGCCCCATCATATCGAGGCTAATGCCTAGAAATCAGAGTAGTCCAAAATTGTGTGATCATCGGAGTTGTCCAATCACAGTGACAAGTTCATAAATTGCCAAGAATGAATGATCATCGGAGTTGCCCAATCATATGAGTGTCGTCGGAGTTATCTAACACAAAATAATCGTCGGAGTTGACCAATTATATATAAGTATCGGATTATGACCAAAGAAGATGTAAATCTATAAATGCTTATGTGTTTAAACGGTTAAGCATGATGAGTGTGTTAAATACATATATTGATTGCATTGGATTGATTTCACATGCAAGCATTGAACATGTTATGTAAGTAGCGATATTATAATTGTATATCATGTAGGTCGGTGTCGGATCGATGCCTAGGTGGGTTGGGGCATTCCTACTGAGCTAGTTATTTGCTCACCCCTCTCCCTTAAATATTTTTATAGATAAGGCACCGGCAGTGGATGGGACTTAAGTAGCTTGTGAGGAGCTCTTGGATGAGTTTTAGGTTATTTTGGACATTGTATGTATTGTTATCCATGCCGGCTTGTGGCATGTTGATATTTTTGAAAGTTGTAACTATGAATGAATAACTTGTATATTGGAATTCTTATGTGTATAATCTATGTTTAACATGTTATGAATTTTAGAAAATGTATGAATGAAAAGTAAGTTTTTGGACCAAATGTATGATATATATGGTTTTATCAAGTTTTATACATGTTTTATAGTGGCATAGTAGGATGTGAAGTCATAGTACACTATTGGACATGAATTGTATAGGTTTGGACACTTGAAAAATTCTGCAGAATTTTTTTATCAAGGGTCTACGATGCATCGTAATCGCCATTACGATGGATCATAAATCTACGATGTATTGTAACCTCCATTATGATAGATCATCAATTGGAGATGAAATTAAGTTAAAAACTCGCGTGTTTCAATAGATGTTGTGATACCTCTACATTGAATAGTAGATTATAATGAATCGTAATCTTCAATACGATGGATCGTAATCCTCAATTAGATTAAGAATTTGAAAGTTAATTTGATATGCATGTGTGGGGCTTATTGAGATGAATTGTTGTAAAGTTATATATATATAATTGTATATATATGATTAAGCTTCCGCAGTAATAAAAATGTAGCGGTCCATTAGGATTTAATGGATGGACTCACACTCAGGATTTTCGGGTATGAAAAAAGAGAATTCCGATGACTCAGATTCTAGGGTGTGACAGTATGTAGGCCTTATAGGTCGCCCGTTTGTTGGATCAAAGTTAGTGAGACGGTGACTTTGGGGCCCGACATAGTCTGAGGTACTACATAAAATATCAATTGATTTAATGATTGATTATGACACAATGTCGTCAAAAGAGTTATGCCGATAGACAACTACGTCCTTAGGTATTTGAGGTTAGAGACCATGTGTTCCTAAAGGTTGGTCCACGCAAGGGATTGATGCGGTTTGGGCGTAGTGGCAAGTTATCACCACGGTTCATTGGTCCATTTGAGCTTTTGGAACGTGTTGGTGAGGTTGCATTCTGCTTGGTATTACCACCACAAATGTCAAGTGTGCACAATATATTCCATGTTAAAAAACTATGAACCGGATCCTTCACATGTGTTAGATTGGATGGATCTTAAGGTGGAGGAAGATGTGTCTTAGTAAGAAATACTGATAGAGATTATGGACTTTATAGAGCATGTGGTGACCTTTGTGGGCGGGTATGATGTGGGCAGGTGCGAGAGACACTAGATGAGCTACTACACTGGTAGGCTACAGGGCGTTCAATCCCACATCACCTGGGTATGGAGAAGGGGATGTGCATATATGTAGTGTGTTCTCTCCAAATGGTATGAGACCTTTTAGGGTAAAACCCAAGAACAAAACCATGCGGGCTTAGGCCCAAAGCGGACAATATTATACCATCAGGTGGTGCGGACTGTTACAGAGCAAGTGTTTCGAGACAAAACCATTTCATTGGTCAAAGTGCTTTGGAGATATCACGAAGTCAATGAGGTTACTTGGGAGCAAGAATAAGAAGTTCACTCAAAATATCCCGAGTTATATGCTACTTGAGGTACGTCTTAATTTTGAGTCAAAATTCCTTGAAAGTTGGGATGTTGTAAAGCCTTGAATTTATTTTTTTATTTTAATTACGATTAATTATATTTTAATTATGATAAAGCATGAGAAATTGGTTTAAATATGTGTTTTGTGAGTTATGAAACTTTTTTAGAATTTTTGACTTTGGGTGTGGGGTCCGAGATGAGTCGGATGACCCGGAAGACTTTTACGAGTCTCGTAAATTATATAATGGCGTATATGAACAATTAAGGGGTCCAAAAGTTAAGTTGAGAGAAGAAAAAGTTAGTATGTGATTCGTAAAGAGTTAGTAGTAACAAGGAGCAAATTAAGAGGAAAAGAGAGACTTAGTTGCAAAGATTGTAAATATAAATAGATTTATGAGATTTATTTCATCACAAAAATTAGATTTTCTCCTCTCTCTCTCTCTCTCTCTCTATAATTTCACTCTAATTTTTCTCTAGATTATGAGAGGCTTAAAATGAGAGTTGAAGATTGTTCCAAGAGGAAAGTTTGTTCTCCTCATCATTCTCTTCGATTTGATCGGTTCGAAGTTCAATTTGGTGAAATTTGAAGAAATAGATGAAACTAGGATTTGAATTTGGGGATAACTTAAGAAGAGAATGTTGTTCTGCTAGCTATGATCTATACTTCTACGGTTCAAAATTCATATTTGAAGAAGTTTGAAGATTTGGTGATTTGTGACTTTTTGAAATTAAAGCTTGGAATTAAGGTAGGGGTGTTTTCTCCACCTTATCATCGATTCCTTAGAAATTGATTTAATTTTAGATTGTTTAGCATGTTTAGAAGTACTAAGAAGTGGTAATTGAGAGTATTGCATCTTTTCTTATACTTATATATGTTAATTGAGTCTTCTCATGATAATTATGAGGATATAAATGTGCATTGACATTGTATATGTATGTCTTGATGGATTTGTTGATTGAAAGTATATTAGTATATATGTTAATGTGAGCTATATATGTGAATTATGTATACATGTCATATATGCTAGAAATTGAGGATACATGTTGTTCGTTAAAATGATTTATAGTTGTGGAGACTATGTTATACATGTTGCACGCCATATGTTTGATAAAATACATGAGAATGTTCTTTTCTACAAAATTGCATTTTGTGACTGCCTTATGTGATAATTGATATTGCATTGTAATATGCATAAAAATGATATGTTTTAGCAATCGAGTGGCTTATGATACACTTGGAAATCTGTGATACATTTGAAATTGTTTGTGTTGCCATACTTGAAACTTATGTGATTGCTTATTGATTTTGGGAGGAGGTCGCAAAAGTAATAAAGGCCTTGAGCCCTAAGGTGCAAAGCCCGAAACTTGGACAAAGAGATTTTGTCTAGACCTTCGGGTTAGTAGCCCGTAAAGTAGAATATTTGTTTTGTCTAGACCCTCGGGTTAGCTACCCATAAAGTAGAATATTTGAGAAATTGGTTTGATTAGCCCTTGACCCGTGGATTTACAAATACTCCCACCCTTATTTGATTTTGAGATTTATGTAATTTGATATTTAAGTCTTCCTATTGAATTGTGATATTTATGTTAATGTTTGTGTGTCTTTCTTTGATTAAGCGTTGTTGAAAATATGATTCATTCACGTATTATATTGAGATTCATAAACATGAACATTGAAAGCATGCCATGTAGTACATAGGAATGCTATGATTGCATTTCATGTAGGTTACGTCAAATCAATGCATAAGTTGGTTTAGGTATCTCTATTGGGCATGTTAGCATTCACCCCCTTCTCCCATGCATTTTTACAAATAAGGCACCAGTGATCGATGGAGCTTAGAAGCGCTAGGATTGAAGTACTCGATTTATCATTCGAGATAAGGGACAAGTGTTTTGTATTTAGATATGTATATTTAAACCTTAAGTATGTGTGTATTAATGGCAAATGAATGTATAAGGATTTATTATGCTCTTTTGTATATGAATGAATGATTTGAGAATGTGGAAAATGATGATTTTGACCTACCCATGAATTGGGATGTCCATATGGGACTTTGGGAGATTGAAATAGAGAAGTATCAGGTTTTGGGGGCCATCGGTCATTTGGGGACTCTATCAGCTGAATGGTACTCTCAAAGTACCGAGAGTTTGAAAAACTGAAGCAGCAGGGTACCTGTTTCAGTCGACAGGAGGAGGGCATCAGCCGACCAAAAAAATGGAGATCCCGAGAGTTTGAAAACTGAAACCTGTGTCAGTCGACCGAAGAAGGGTTTCAACAGGCCGAAAGAGAAATTTCAGCCAACTAAAACTACCTTCAACTGACTGACTAATTTATGACTTGAATCTAGTGTGCACCTTGAGAATAAAACAACTAAAGGACTTCTTCAGCCGGCCGATAAGACCACCAATTGGCTGAAACTGGGAATCTAATGAACTTAATGATTTGAACTCATTGACATGTTTTATTGTTTTTATACATATACATTCATAGATATATGTATGGTTTGCTTTCGCATTAATGAAAATGATGAATTGTTCATGGTTTAATAGATGGGTTCACTTTCGAAATTCGGGCACGAAATGGGGATTCCGGTGTCCCAGATTTTGTGACGTGACATCAAATCTGAACTTCTAACATTTACTCCATATGGAGGTACAATCCTCTTCCCTAAAAAATCATTATATTTCTAATTTAAATCCAAGAATTTTTGTTTTAGTACTTTATAATGTTGCTCCGATTTTTCTGTCATGCCACAAAATTCAAACCTCCAGAACTCCCCCGGTCCAAGTCCGAATCTCGAGTAGTGAGGTGTCATGGTTACCCGATCATCATCCTATGACTCGAACAATCTTAGCAATTACCGTTATCCATCTTCGGCTCCATCACGTACCATCGATGCTAACTCGCAAAAGCTTAACCAACTCACCCTAAATTTCATGTATGGAACACTTAGGTTCTATTCTCAATCATCATTCTCACAACTCAGCGGAAGCTTAACCATATTCATACCTACAATGTGTACATGCATACGTAAATGAGTCAATTCTTATAAGTGGGGTCCCTTGTTGGAGCATATACGTACCTAAGTTCCTTTATAACATCATGATCATCATTCAGTGCGATTAATCAAACCTAACCCTTTAATCAATCACAACCCTCATTACGATTAATCGAAGTTGAGATTATAATTAATCAAAGCTGCGATCAATCGTAGTAGTATTGTAGGTTCCATCGTAACACACTAGAATTGGTCTTTATTTTTAAGGTTGAAATTACGATTAATCGAAATAGCATCTTTGATTAATCGAAGATCTACAATTAATCAAAGTGAAGCTTACGATTAATCGCAGGTCTTCATAAACTGTTTCCTGTAGAACTCCTCAAGTGTCCATTTTCATGCCTCAATTATCATCCTTAACATAGGATGCTCTCAATTCACCATTTTTTCAACCCACCACAATAGTCATACGTGCATAAATAAACATAAATGGAAATTTAATATCACCATTTTTGTAGTTTAACATTTATCTGTTCTCCTAACCATACATGTGACGTCATAAGGCATAAGCATAGGTATGTTTTTGAAACATTAAAGATCATATACATAAGCCAACATATGCACTTAATCCACATCCCGAACATGCATTTCAAAAATAAATACTAAGTGTTCTCAAAGGAAATCTAGTTACAGTCCACCCAACTCATGGTTAGGGAGACTTCGCTACCTCCTTGTCATATCTTGAAAAGAGTTAATATACGTGGGATGAGCTCTTGCATGTCCAGTAGAAATGTCTAAAACATAATGTCTAAGATCCGTCCTTCTTTTTAGCAAATAGGACCGGAGCTCCCCAAGGCAATAATTCTTGCAACTGACCTTTCAACTCCTTCAATTCCGTTGGTGTCATACGGTACAATGCCATAGAGATGGGCGCGGTATCAGGAGCAAGATTAATGTTGAACACTGCATCTCTCATCGGAGGCAACTATGTCAAGTCCCCTAGAAACACATCCAAAAACTCTCTAATAATCGGTAGAAATCCTCCACTAGTCACAATCTCATCCTCCTCGACGAATAAGCTATCTAGGAATATCCAACCCCATCCCATACACCGGAACTAAGTAAAGACGGAATGTAGAAATTATCCCACTCTCTCACAAAGTAAAAACAATCACCCTCAGGTGTGCACACTGTCACTCTCCTACGAAGACAAATCAATTGTGGCTCTAAATATAGATAACTAGTCCATACCTAGAATGACATCAAAAGTGGTCATATCTAGCAGCACAAAGTCGAACACTAATCGACGTCCAGCAACCTCGATCTCGCAAGACCGACATACTCTACCCAGGGTAACCCTACCCCCAACAGGCGTATCAATGGACAATGGTGACTCCAATGATGACACCCTCAGCCTCAAGGCACAAGCAAATGCAACAGATATGAATGAATGCGATGTCCTTGAATCTATCAACACCCTATCCCACGAGCTAGAAACCAGGAAAATACCTCTGACCACTGATAGTCTTGGCATATCCTCTGTCGGAACGAGCATGAAAACATGGCCCTGAGTCTACTAACCCTAGTGGCCAGTCCCTTGTAAACCCGACTGCTGACTAGAAGCAAATGTAAAACCTTTCACTACCCGAGATCCCTGAACTGACTGTGCTGGCTGAGGCAGTGGTAGTGCCCTAAAGTCAGAGTGAACTGCAGCTGTCTGTACCGACCTCTGCTGAGATACTGAACCACTCTGAGTCCCCTACCTCTGCGGGCAGTTAACTTTCATATGCCCGGGCTGCTTGCAATAGAAACATACCTTTTTCCTCACTCTTCCTGTTGGCATTGGTGTCACTACATATCCTTGTGGCCACTCCCTACTATAATGACCAATCTGCTGACAAGTATAGCATACCACAAATGATCATGAAGATCCGGTAGGCAAAGCCAATGAAGGTATCAGGCGAGCTTGTTGTTGCCCCTAAGAACCTGACCTGCCCTCTCTGTGCTTCTTCCTTCCCTATTTACCCGAAGATGCATGTTCGGCGTACAAAACATGGTAAAATAATATTTAATATTGTCGTTGTTGTTTTACACCTCGACAAAAAAGAATTTATAAATACCTATAAATACTCTACTAAAATTAGTAAAGTGGTGAGTAGGGGTCGAACCCACAGAGACTGAATTTGGTTGTTTTGTTAAGTTGTCAAGACTTCATCTAGTTCAATTTAAAAGAATTTATTTTTGTGTTTTTATGATAAAGTGCTAAAATTTAAATGACATAAAATAAAAACATAAATTAAAGATAGAAATTAGAAAGATAAAGAATGGTTCAAACTTCACCACTAGCCTCATAAACATGCAAGACTTATAATAAACTGGGAAAATTATATAAATGTATACTAAATGACGTGTTCACAAGTCCCACCTACAACAACATCGCCAAGAGAATACATACACCTTAATATATTATAACGCATCTTTCAAAAAGCGTGATTTTCCTAATTACCTACTTGTAGTGAAATCAGCATCACTTGATTTCCCTACCTACTTACCTAATTGTAGTGAAATCACCTCCTCTAGGCATGGACTATGCAAATCTAGTTATGCATGTTATAGTGAAAACTAGTCTCAAGACATCACTTGTAGTCCTTGTGAAACTTACAAGTGTTTGAAGATCATGTGAGAAATTTAAGCATTCTAAGATAAGAAGATAAATCATAATACATGAACATGAAGAATTTGTAAACTTATAATTTATATAAGGCACAAGGCAAGAGACATATACACAATAATACACAAAAACCCCATTTTACTACAATTAGAACATATTTACATGGCTAGGGTTTTGTTTAAGCCCTAGAGAAGGCATTGGTTGATCGTGGTGAGGTGGAAGAACTCCAAAGACAGAGGCAATCCCAGCTCCATCTGATCTTCAAGGCTTTGTCACAGCCTTCCTTGAAGTTTTCCCTCTCTAGACTTTCACTTTCTCTCTCTAGAATTCTAAAATATGCTCTCTCTTTCAAGAATTATGTGTATTTCTTTTTATTACATATTTTCTAGCTATATAACTGATTTGAGACTCAAAATATCATAGAAATCTCGTGCAAGGCTTTATCCAAACAAAATTAGACAAGTGGCAAGTGGAGAAAATATCTGCGGAAAAATATCTTCAGCAGGTTCGGACGATGCATCGAAGTAGGCACTTCGATGCATCGATCTTCCTTCTTCTACAGATCTTCAACTTTCTATCTTTTCAACTCTAGTCTTGACACGCCCTTCACTATCCCTTGATGAAGACTTTGCTTGAAGTATAGTAAGAAATAGGAATGCATTGTTGAACTGATAAAGGAGTTGAATTATGCCACATTCTGAGTTTGAACCTAAAATCATCAAAAACATAAAACACGTAAAAATTATACAATATGTGCAGCTACGGGATCAGAATACATATGTAAAGGCGCGAGAATGTATAACATTCAACGCTTATCATGCCCCCGCATTCTTCGCATGGTTCTTAGAGTCCCATATTCTTTGGGTATCTCTATCATCCTCTTCAGCCACCAAAGCTCTGTTAACCACCTTATTATAGGTCTTCAAACCTAGGATGGATACCCTCTTTCTAATAGAGGTCTTCAACCCTTGCACAAACTTCTTCACCTTTAGCTCTTCATTAGCTACCAACTCCGGGGCAAAGCGATCCAAGGATGTAAACTTAGTCTCGTACCCCATAACATCTATGCACCCCTAGACTAGATCCATAAACTCCTGCCTTATCCGGTCCCTTACCGAAGCCGAAAAGAACTTGTCAAAGAACAACCTCTTGAAGGTCTCCCAGTCTATAGTTTCGGTATTGTTGACATTCCTAATAAATTGCCACCACCGATCCGCTTCCCCCAACAAGTGAAGTGCTGCCACTCCAACTTTTAGATCCTCATCGATTGCAAGGGCAACCATGAGCTTGTGAGTCTGATCAATCCAACTCTTTGTCGCCAATAGATCACGACCACCATCAAAGGTAAGTGACTTAAATTTCACATACTCTTTCATAGCCACCATCTGTTGGCTCAAGGCAACTCTAGGCAATGCCTGAACCTCTTCTTCTCTAGCTTCCCTAGCCATTCATCTCATAGTGTCTGTCATGTCATGCATGAACTGTGTTCCATTAATTGGCTCCTATGGAGCATCAACGCCTCTACCTCACGCTCTTCTTATAGGCATTTAGTTATATGCACAACAAGAAAATTCAAAACCAAGAATTCATACACTTGTTCAATTCCTACCATGCTTACACAACGCCATTTCAATTCATTTCACATTAGTATATTATATAAACGTAAGTATGTAGTGATGTCCCACATAAGCAATTTACAACTCCAAGTCAAATTCCTTATGTCTACGTCCTTAACCTCAAGTGATCACTAGATCAAGTTTCACCCTTCATCCTTAGGTTTTTGAACCTAATACTTTGATACCATGTTGTCAAGCCCTAATTTTTGACTCCCAGAGAACCGGAGATGACTTTCGTCTGTTAACTCCAATGGACCTTTTCACATCCTCAAATATCGTGAAAGCATACTTCACATGTGTACACGTATGTACATGTATTGCAGACCTAAACAACCTCAATGGGCCCCTCAAAGTCTTTTTTATATCATTCATTCAAGAGTCAACATCGATGCATTTTGATGCATCATAATGATGATTACGATGCATCGTAACTATAATGCATCACCAATGTATCGCTAGAAAATCACTCTCGAGACTTTTGGTTTTCCAAAATCCTGCAGGTTTTTACGATGCATCGTTCCTGTTATTACGATGCATCACTAGGATGATGTATCGTAATGGGTATTACGATGCATTGTAATACCTGGGCTAATGCATCTGCAGAATTCCTACAACTGTACAATTGGACATTTTTGAGGTTCTAAGTCCCCTCCACCAACCTAATTCATTCATTCAACATTCAATCAACATGCTAAAGTCACCAATGTGATTCAGAAACCCTAAATCATGCATTCACCCGAATTCATACCTCAAAACCTCCATTCTCATCATTTCATATCTCAACTCACCCATTTCATACAAATGTTAATTTCATTTACTTGGAAATGTCTATACACATAGCTATAACATAATAAGAGGTCATAGCCTTAAAAATCCATACATTCTCAAAACATACATTTGGTCCAAATATATTCCAAGTCCATGTGGCTATTAAGTTTATAGTCATTATAAGAATTCATGCGTAAGGTCCAAAATGCTACAATTTTTACTATGACTACAACTACATAATCAACGTGTCCTAAGCCGGCACAGATAACCAAATTTACAACATCCAAAAATATCCAAAATGCTACAAGGAGCTCTATTTGGACACTCAAGTCCCATCCGTCGTCGATACTTTATCTATATAAAAAAAAAGTTTAGGAAAAAAGGGGGTGAACACCATGGCAGCTCAATTGAGATACCCCAACCCACCTAAGTGCCGACTCGACACCGACTTACATGAATGCATGTCACTATAT
This sequence comes from Cornus controversa, assembly GCA_026545225.1. Classification (NCBI taxonomy): domain Eukaryota; kingdom Viridiplantae; phylum Streptophyta; class Magnoliopsida; order Cornales; family Cornaceae; genus Cornus; species Cornus controversa. The sequence continues at coordinate 27,564,250 of CM048853.1, read as the reverse complement.
TACACCTATCATTCAACATATACCATGTTCGTTCATAAGTAACGTATATATAAGAATACATTCAATACAAATCATGCCTCACAAATAATAATGTAAGCAAAATTATAGCTTTATCTCTCTCTCAGATTCAACTCGATATCCTAACATGATTTTAACCAATCATGTGACCTGGGATGTCTCCCACATAATTTTAGTACTGTCACCGAGTATTTACCTACTTCAAGTGATTAGTTAGTTTTGGAATCATCAACGAGTATTTACCTACTCCAGGTGATTAGACCATTTCAGAATTATCACCAAGTATTTACCTACTCTAGGTAATTAGGCCATTTTAGAATCGTAATCGAGTATTTACCTACTCCAGGTGATTTGACCACTTTAGAATTGTTATCGAGTATTTACTTACTCTAGGTGATTTGGCCATTTCAAGACTATCACCGAGTATTTACCTACTCCAGGTGATTTGACCATTTTCCCAGTTTCCTCACAAAGACTTTATATATGCATTTTGAACATATAATGATCAAGCATTCAATATTCATGCTTCACAATGCATAGGCTAGTTATAAGAGTACATAACATGCATTCCATTTCCACAAAGCCACACATATATTCACCTATGCATGTAAAACCAAACATACAATTCACATATGCTCATAAATCTCACTTAAGCACATTTTAGTCATATTTTTCCAATGCACACATTTCCTATATAAAGATAGCATGCATTTGTAATAACCCTTGTGGACGGGTGTGAGTGGGCGGGTGCAAAGACAGACACTGGGCTGAGCTACCACACTGACAGGGTACAGGGTGCTCAATCCCACATCGCCTGGGTGTGAAAAAGGGGATGTACTTATATGTAGTATATTCTCTTCAAATGGTATGAGGCCTTTTGGGGTAAATCCCAAGAGCAAAACCGTGCGGGCTCAGGCCCAAAGCGGACAATATCATACCATGTGTTGGAGCGGGGTATTTCAATTGGTATCAGAGCCTGAACCCAGCCGGAAGTAGTGTGCCGACGAGGACGTCGGGCCTCGTAGGGGGGTGGATTGTAGTAACCCTTGTGGACGGGTGTGAGTGGGCGGGTGCAAAAACAGACACTGGGCTGAGCTACCACACTGACAGGGTACAGGGTGCTCAATCCCACATCGCCTGGGTGTGAAAAAGGGGATGTGCTTATATGTAGTATATTCTCTTCAAATGGTATGAGGCCTTTTGGGGTAAATCCCAAGAGCAAAACCGTGCGGGCTCAGGCCCAAAGCGGACAATATCATACCATGTGTTGGAGCGGGGTATTACAGCATTTAACTCACATAACACACGTAATACATACATGTTTATCATAACACATCTTCACATAAGTGCACAAAACCTAGCATATAAGCATACATGCTAATATCTCTCACACATTTATCCCTCATATCATGTATACTACCATATATATATCAATTTCACACAAGAGACTAAAGAGAAGGAGAAAGACACCACATCCCACCCCTATTACTACTCTTAATTAGGGGTGGATATGGTTCGGTTCCTTACAGTTCCTGGCGGAACCGAAACCGTTCCTAATGGTTCCTTAATTTTGGAATAGGAACTAGAACCGTTAGGGCATGGAACCGAACCGTAGTACATGGTTCGGTTCAGTTCCAAACAGCGGTTCATTGTTTTTTTTTTTGGAAAAGATTGAATTAAACCAAAATAGTCTCACCAAAGCAAAACATACTATACACAATCAATCAGTACCATAATTCATTTCGATTAACACAACAACATAAGAAATAGTGACGAAGAGAAATGTCAATGATGCGATTAACACACGGATTTATGTGTATATCAGTATATATATATATACAAAATGATATTTATACAACTTCCTCACTTTGTTTCATTTTTTATTTTTTTGGAAATTTACTCTATTCTAACTACTATAAAATTCTCCAAAAAAAACATAGGTTTGTTTTACCTGTAAATTTGAGAGTGAGATATCTTATTCATGCCTCCCATACCCAAATTTGAGGGAGCTCACATACAACTGAAATTCTTTGCTCTACCCTTCGCATCGTGGTGGTGGTTCTAATCAGCACCCTTGGCATGGTGGTGGTGGTGGTTCTAATTGGCAAAGATTGAGGGAACCATGCTTAGTGGTAGATTTGATCTGCAAAGATGGAAGGAACATCAGTGCGTGGTTGTGGTGGATCTGATCTATAGAGATAGAGGGACTCATTCAATTGGAGAGAGAGAGGATGAGATAATGGTGGTGGTGGTTCTGGACCGTGAGTTTCACGGTGGTTCTGGATTGTGAGTTTTATGGTTGGGGTTGGGAGTGGGAGCCATGAGAGAGATGATGAGATCCATTTTCATTTGTCCTAGCGTAGTTAACGAGTAGGGTTAGGAAATAGGATTGTATAAAAAATTAGTACAATAAAATAAAATATAATATATATAATCAGTAACAGTAATGGTTTCGGTTCGGTTCGGTTCTAATGGACTAGGAACCGGAACCGTAGTCAACAGTTCTTAAAAATTGGAACGGGAATCAGAACTATTGTGACGATTTGATTCATATACGGTTCCGTACAGTTTTGATTTCAACAGTTCTTTGTGCATCCCTACTCTTAATCATGCAATACTCAACCTTACCTCTCACCGTTTCACCCGAAACCCTATAATCGACAAATAGATGAGAAGAATAAACCCTATCTCAAATTTGAAGGTTGTCCAACACTTCTCCATATTTCCAGCGACATTTACCTTCCCGAACTGTGAAGATGTTCAATTCAAATGGAAGCCCTAATCGTCCCTTATGTATCTCCCTCTTTCGGCAAGTCTTGAATCCAAGTCGAACGGGTCCGAAATGTAGAGAGAAGGGAGAGCTATGAAGATGGAGAGTTTTAGAGAGAGAAAGACACGTGAGATTTGGCTGAAATATCTCTGCCATTGATACATAAAATATCTTGGTGCAGGAAATGATTAAAATACCCCCGGGCCACTTAACTTACCCTCTCGACCTTTGTTTTCGATTCTGAAAACTCCTACGTTCTCGAAATAACTTCCTTAACTCTCTAAACATTCCATATAAGTCATTCTCAAAAAATAAAAATAGATATTTTTCAAAAATTTTTGGATTCCCGGGTCCACTTGGATCGCGTCCCGGGCCCCTTTTTGACCAAAAAGTCAAACTTCTCCAAATGTCCCAAAAACTTACCAAAACCCTTAAAACACTTTCCAAACATGTTCCCCACACTCAAAACATGTTTAACATCACTCAAAATTTATGGCAATTATGACGCAAAAAATGTAAACTGGCCAAAATTAATTATGGTCTATACATTATCGAACTCATTTGTCGGTCTATTTGGTGTTTCTCTCTTTCTCTCCACATACACCCCCACAACCATATTTGTGCAATGCATGAACAATTCATAATTTTCATGTTCATATCCAGCTTTTTCTCATGTTAAAACATATATCTCAACAATAAACATCATTTACAACAATTCCTGCTCATTAAGACAATTTATCAAACATATAAGTGTCACATTCACATATATGCATGAAAAATGTATAATTCTCTCACATTTCTCATTTAACATACTAGATAAACACATGTACCAATTTTAAACACATAATCACATCAATTCACAGTGAGAATTCAATCTATTGTATAATGTAGCATGCTTTAACTTTGAAAAATATCTAATTATACACATATAACCAATTGGGTGTCATAGACAACCAATATACTCACACAAATCCCAGATTTCATGGTTTAGGCATCCCTACCTTAGTTTAAAAGAGCTTCTAAACAAAATTTCCAACTCTCATTAAACTTAAGATCGCCCAAAATCAACTTTGCTCTGATCAAATGAAAGCCCTTGACGTGTAGAGCAACTCCTCTTTCTTCGGTGTCTTCCAATTCAAGCCCCAAGTCCCCCAATTCTAAGAGAAAAGGAATAAGGAGCTATAAAGAGAGGAAGACCTCCTTATTTTCTCTCCTCTATTTATAGCCCTAGTCTCGCCAATTTATCGAAACGCCACTAGTCACTTAACGTACCTTCCCGGCCTCCATTTTCAATTTTGAAAATTTCTATGGACTCAAAATTGATTCCATAACTCTTCTAATTAGTCTAATCTCAAAAATAAATATTTTTTAAAAAATTTCTAATTTTCAAAGCCACCCGACTTGCGTCTCGGGCCCCACCGACCCAAAAATCTCAAACTTCATCAAACTCTTCCAAAACTTTCTCCGGACCCTTATATAAGTCCCCAAACATGTATTTCACATTTAAAACAAGCATATAATCACTCAAACAACTTAAATGACAATAAATGAAAATTATAAAGAAAACTAGCCAAAAATAGTCATGGTCTTTACATATTCAATATAACAAGCATATCCCTTATGAATGGAGGTAAGAGTCAATTTAGATGAAAAAGTAAAAAAGGACAATTTTGTTATAAAATTAAGAGATATTGCAAGAGAAATAAGAGACTAGAGAGAGAAAGAATGAAGCTTTGTTTTCTTTCATTCAAAGAGCTCAATACATACACCAATAACACATATATATAGACTGTTTCACCGTTTCATTCCTATTTGTCTATTTCGACACCTACTAAGTAGTTACATCAACACACCAATTACATAATTGCACATCACTCTTCATATCACATTCTTACACATGCACTTTAAGTGGTAACACAAGTATTATCACAAGTGAGGCGATTGATTGTAGATAGAAGATAATAAAATGAGGGTGGATGGGTGGCACTTAAGTGGGTGAGTGCGTGGACACCCCATATACATAATACTCCCCCTTGGGGTCCATTATACTACACAAATAATATATGCCTTGTTAAAACCTTGCTAAATAAAATCCGATGGGATAAAATCTTAGTGAAGGAAAATAATACAATATTCTTGTCTCTGTAAATGGTTTAAAACTGCCTCATTAAACCCTTGCCAGGAAAATCTAGTGAGATAAAACCTGAGTGAAGGAAAAAGAGTACAAAAAGCTAATACATTTTCAATCAATTTCTCCCCCTTATTAGCATAATGGCCGTATTACTTCAACATAAAAAATCCTTGAGTCGACGGATTCCAATGCGATGCACTAGCTTCTTGAATGTCATAGTAGGTGGTGCTTTGTTGACAAATCTGCCAAATTATCACTCGAGCATATCTGTTGAATATCAATATCATTGCTCTTTTGAAGCTCGTGTGTGTGGAATAACTTTGGTGAAATATGCTTGGTTTTGTCACATTTGATATAGCCTCCTCTTATCTGTGTAATACATGCAGTACTATCTTCATATAATATTGTTGGGCTATCTGTTATTAAGGAGATTTCATATATTTCTCGGATACTTTGAACCATAAATCTCAACCAAATGTACTCTCAGCTTAGCTTTATGAATTATGAGTATCTCAGAGTTATTTAAAGAAGTTTGCAATCATTGTTTGCTTCATATATCACCATGATATAGTAATGTCGTCACACATACCCTGTTTGTGATAGAGCTTTATGTGGATTAGAAAAATATCCTGCATTTGTGTACCCAATTAATTAGGATTTTAACCTTTTTAAGTAAAACAATCCCATTCTTGACCCCATTCCAATGTATGTGAATTGTTGTAGAACTATATATTTCTAGCAAGTTGACTGAAAATACTATATCAGGTTTGGTGCAATTGTTAAGGGATATTGGAGCACTTTTTGCACTAAGATATAGTGCTTTATAAATGGATAAGTTTTATCATATAAAAACACTTTAGGACTTTTTCTATATATGTAGACTGATGGATAATAATTGTGCTTGGTAAATGCTCAGTATGCAGGATAAGACAAAAATTTTATTTTTCCAAGCTCTTTCATTATGAATTATTTCTTCAAATAATTAGCAGTCGTGGTGAGCTCTTCATATTTTCCCACAAGATTCAGGTTGTGAATATATACTACAATAATAGCAAAACCAGAATCTAATTTGCCAATAAAATATATAAACAAATTCACATATCTTACTTTTAATAATTACTTGTTAAGGTGATTGTACCTCATGCGCACAAATTGTTTCAATCCATACAAGGATCAATGTAACTTAATCAAGTACATACTTCATGGTTTTGATTTATATGTTTCAAGCATTTTAAATCCTTCAAGGATTTTTATATACATACGACTATCAAGTGATTCATATGAATATATTGTAACACCATCCATTAGATACATGTCCAGTTTTTTTGTGACTGTCAAAATGATCAAAAATTAAAATGTGATTGTATCCATTACAGGATGATATGTCTTCTCATAATCAATATCAAGTTTTTACGAGAAACTTTGTGCTACCAGTCGTGTTTTATATCTCATAATTTCATTTTGTTTTCGTATATATACTCATTTGTATCCTACAGGTTTGACACCTACAGGTGTATGGACTACAGGTCCGAATACTTCATGTTTTGTTAGTGAATTTAATTTTGCTTGTATTGTTTCTTTCTATTTTTTGGTCAATCATTTTTATGTCGACATTCGTCAACACTTTGAGATTCCGGATCTTCATTATTTCTTGTAATATCAAGATCAAGAGAAACTGTAAAAGAGAATATATTGTCGACAATAACTTCATTTATATTCCATTTCTTTGCATAATTTATTAAGATTTCATCATTTTCAAGTATCGATACTTCTTTAGGAGCTTAAGCCTCATCAAGGGCTATTATTTTATTATTTTTTAAGTAAGTTGGCCTCAACAGTGACCTATGCCACTTCAGGGGCTATTGTTCAGATTGATCAATCATTCTTATTGTTCCCTTTGTAAGTATGGCCTCTTCAGGAACAACCGCTTATTTATGCACTTTTCTTTGTGCTTTCATTTATGTATTATTCTTTGTGCTTCATTTCTATTGCTCTTTTTATAAGTATGGCCTCTTCAAGAGCACCGACTTATTTAAGCACTTTTTCTTATGCTTTCCTCTTCTAAGGAAGAATATATTTTGCACCGATTAATCTACCACGCTTCAGGACAACTTGATCAAGTCTACTAATCCTAACATTATTTTGACACTAGCTTAAGCTAATGTTTATATGAGAAAATATTTTCTATCTCAAAGGGAAATGTGCGATGTTGCATTGTCTATAAGAAATATATCTTTACCATTTATCTTGGGTTTTAATCAATGCATTAGTTAGAACCATGTGTTTTCAAAATATGCAAAATTCTTATTGAATTTTTAAGAGAAACATGTATAAAAATATACTATAATACTAGATATAATGCTTTTGAAAAAAAAAATGTTAGGAATCGACTAAATGCTCCAATGTACTACAGGTACATTACATGCCCTTTCATGTTACACTTATAACAAACATCTTCATATTTCTTGAAAGGTTTGTGAGATAAAAATTTATAATTGGCGAATTTTAGTGTTCAATACTAAATTGATCGAGTTGTAATTTTTTCTTTATTTTCTGTATCAATCATCAACATATTCGAGCTGATACACAAGTGCATGGAAATAGTTAAATTAGTGAGAACATCATATAATACAGGTAAATATGGTAAGGACATGTTGCACTTCATGTTTTTGAGCCTATTTTGGAAAACTAGGATTTTTGGAAATAACCATTTAACTATCACATTTTGTGCAAAAGACCCATTTCCATCAATGAAAAAATAAAAATTTCAAAAATACCCTTTGCCCCTAAGATTTGAGTAAAATTGTATACATTTTTTATATTTTATATACATCTTAACACCTTTATAAATTAAAAAATAAATTGCATTTACATTCAAACCTTCTACCAAATTTCTATTCTACTTTATAATAAATTAACGGTTAACATTGATAATAAATTGCATGTTTTTTTATTTTTAAATATAAATAAATGAATCTATACTATATATATTATAATCTTACATAGTTACATCTAATTTTTGAACTTATATATGTTTATTGCTTTATTTTCCAACAATAGCATTTTTATTCTTTTTATATACTACATTTTTTGTAAAATATTAATTTAATTATAAATTAAATATATCAAAAGATTCACCAATAGTCACATCTAAAATATGTTTAGTAAAGTTTAAAAAATTACATTTAACTCCAAAAGTTACTTTTATTGGTGGTTCACATGTTTTTTATTGGTGCATTAAAATTCATTATCTATAAAATTATTAGAGTAAAATGCAAAAAGAAAAAAAAAATTGACAATTTTCATTAATGAGTAGTTTTGTAATTTTTCATTTTTGATTGCATTTGTTGCCCATTTTATAAAGTTTAGTGGGGGTTTTTGAACTTCAGGGATTTTTTTCGCAAAATGGATTAAGTGTAGAGTTTTTTTTTTTTTTTTTTTTGCATTTTACTCATATATATATATATATACCTATCATATCAATTTGTCATCTCTTTACTATTTATACAAAGAGATAATTTAAAATAGATTATATCTAGCTATTATATTTATGGGTAATTACCCTCACATGAAAATTTTGAAAAAATCACTCTAACACCCCTTATTAAAGTTAAAAAGTTAACGGTTGATAACTTCACAAGTTTTCTTACAATGTTACCCTCGTCTTTTCTAAGGTAATAACATAATTGAAAATACCAAAAAAAAAAACACGTGAAAAGCTCTCTCTCTCCTTCCAGACCCTCTCTCTCTTTTGTTATCTCGCACACGTCCACCGCCACCACCGCAAACCTACTCTCTCTCATTTGCTCTCCCATCCACCATCACCGCTTCCCCACTCTCTCTCATATGTTGTCTCATCTCCCTCTTCATCTCTCCCCAATCACATCTCTTATCCTCTCTGATTCTCTTTGTTCTTCCTCTTCATCACCACAACCTCTATTTTCTCTCCGCCCCAGCCTCCACCACCACTTCGTTCAAAGTACCTTGACCCATTCAATGCCTCGTCCGATTGTATAGATTTGCATATTAATTTTGAACCAAAACTATTCATAGGTATATATATATATACACACACACATTATATATACATATATGGGTATATATACATATGCACTATATGTAATATGCAAATTGTAGAGAGAAAAGAAAATTGAATTGAAATTAAGGATCTTGTTGGAAGGTTTGTTGTAAAATTTGACTAAAGATTGGTTTCAAGTGCTAGTGCTGAAATTAATTGAATTCACAGTCTTTCCTTTAGTTTTTCGTGCTTTGGAGACAAGCAAAATGTTAAAGGGAGTGAATTTTGTTCTTGCAATTTGATTGAAAGTGCAATGAAGCTTGAATTCAAGAGATTACTGATTACATTTTAAGATTACAGAGATGCGAGAGCGATGGTCAACAAGAGGTGAGTGGTTGTGCATTGGTAGAGAGAGAGAGAGAGGAGTGGTCAAAGAAAGTGGAAGGGTTTTCTAATTTCTAGTGAAAGACTTTTATATATATATATATATATATATAGCATGTAATATGTTATTAAATATGTATTTAATTTTTTAATTTGTTCTTCAATACATAAATCATATCTTTAATTTGTAAATTCATTATATATTAATAAAATACACATTTTTGTCATTTTGATTGTTAACCGATAGGACCTATACGTTATTTTTTTCAAACATTGAGAAACGTCGATCGCTATTTTGAACAAACTTTAATATAAAAGTAATAAGTGTAAACCTTATAGGTCTGGCGGTAATTTACTCTATTTTTATCTATATAATATAATAGTAATCAATCAATTTGCGTGTGGAAACACAAAAAGAACTATCACACTGCAAACATATTTCTACGTGCATAAAGAATTTGAAACCGATGGGAGAACAGTGAGGAGAATAATAGTGGTCAAAGGCATAATTAATGTTACTAACTTTTTTATCTTTCCTTTATTTTTGTATTTATACTTTCTCATAAACGAGAAAATATTGATTGTGTCAGGCGAATATGTGTCGGATGTATCTATATCGTTTGTACAATGTACGTGCGGTGGTCTTCACTGCACGTAAATTGCATGAACGGTTGGGATACGCAAGATGCACGGTGTGCCGGACACACCCAATATTTACTCTTCATAAAGTGAGAAAATCGGAGGAAAACAAATAGTGATCTCACTACCGGCGAAAACATATTTCGAGTGTCGGAAAAAATCTTATGATAAGAAAAAAAAAAAATTTCTCGTATGTGTGTGCGAATATATACTTATACAGTATATATCCTCGTGATATAATACGTATAGATAAAAATTTAACGTTCTTTTTTTTCTTTGCATACCACTTCTCTCGGCATGTGTATACATGCATATATATTTACATATATTCTTTCAGAATATATTCATATGATATTTTATACATAAAAGAACTTATCCATGTATGTACTTATATCTTTTTCAACAGTGATATATCCACATATATGTATATATATTTTAAAGCTATATGAAATTGAATGGAAAGAAGACACGAACCCAACACCTATGATGGTACTGGTTGGTACGATGGAGCTTCATGCAGATAACATGTTATAAAATTAAGAGAGAGATGATTTCTTCCATTAAGAGAGCTCAATACATACACCAATAACACACACACACACACATATATATATACATACATATATATATATATATATATATATATATATAGACTGTTTCACCGCTTCATTCTCACTCCTCTATTTTAACACCTACTACCTATCACATTCTTACACTGAGCACTGTAATATTGCGTTTGGTGCGTAGGAATGAAATGCTCATTTTAATTAGAGAAATGCTAAGAACAGTCGCACAAGCAACTGTCGCACTTCTGATTGGTTAAACAACCAATCATAACTTCTGTAATTAAGGCTATTAATTAATTGTATCCTACTTTTATGAAAAACTAAAAATATTATATTTTAGGACATTATTAACCTTTTAATAATATCTTCTTTGTTAATTAGTTTTTTTTTCAATCATCTAGTGTGAATGAATTTGTTTTCTCTATTCTTCTTTTTTTTTTTCTTCAATTGCTTTTAACTGTTTATATATATATATATATATTGATTCAAGTGAAGTTTTGATTGAAGTAAAAATATGAAATTTAGTTTTAGTTGAAGTAAAATTGTGTAATTGAGTTTCAATTAGATGGGGATGGTTCATGACAAGCAAATGATAGATGATAAGAAATAGGAAGTGATATATATATATATTGAAAAAAAAATCAATTAACCCGAAGACTAATTGATTGAAAAACAAGAAAATTCATTAACATAAGACTTAGTTATTTATATACACACGCATGTAAAGAGAGAGAGGAGCAAATAAAAAGCCAATAAAATAGAAAATATATTAAAAGGGTAATAATGTCGGAACTACACTATTCCAACAGTAGATGTAGGTTCCATAGATCAATCCCCGCTAAGCTGGTTAAAGTAGCTCACTTCATGTCTCCTTTACGTCGGAGAAAGCGTGACAATTTCTTTTGGCGTGCAACCCCCATTCAATATGCCTACTAGCCTTCCATTTAGTCTTTCTCATTCATATAGGCCAGGCCAGTCTTTTTTCTTTCTCGAAAACCAATGTGATCGTAAAGCTCAACCCATCAGCATTAAACGTCCACGAAGACTGTCCTTGAAAGAGATCCGTTGAAGATTTCTTTTTTTTATTTAGGCAACTAGGGCAATAGGAAGGGGATAGGGATAAGTAGAATGCGTCAATTTGAGAGCTATAAATGCTGACCGATGAAATCAACTAAGAAAGGGCTAGTCATCAAGATCGAGTTGAAGATCTACTCGAGGAGGCGCTTTTAGCCCTGCCTTCCGAACTGAACTCTTGGTTAAAAACTTCCCTTTTGATCTCTCACTTCACTGCCCGTTTAGCTAAGAGTAACTGAAGGAAGTCGACGAAGTAAGCTTAAAGTGTGATAACAAAGTAAATATCTTATATAAGATAATATCTTCCCAATTTCTATTTTTATTGCATTGGCTTAGCGTTAGCTCAGTAGTTACTTGTTAGCACGCGAATCCATTGTCTGCTTTTTGGGATAGATTGGGCCATCCGCAGACGAGGGTTAAGCGTGTTCGAAGCTAGGGATTGAATACGGAGCTTGCTTTCCCCCCGCGGTAAATTCCTTGGCAGCGGAGAAGAGAGAGAAATGGCAGAGTAGCCTGGAGGGGGATGAGTAGAGCTGGGTCATAGATCTAGTGGTTCTTTTGGAAGATGTGGAATGAAGCAATTGGCTTAATCCTTTTCCTTAGGTTGTGACGGGCGAATTGCTGGTCCCGAAGCTGCCCCAGTTTCATATCTATCTATCCATCCTTTCTTACCACCAACTGAGGTAGGGCTGGGCCTGATGATTCATTCAATGAGGAGTGCGGTAGGGCGTACCCAACTTGTTTCCCATGTCTTTTTATTTGGCCAGGCAATTAACTGACTTCTCTGGATAATAGGGACTTGAATTAGAGGAAGTTTTCCTAGCTTCCATCATGGACTGGAGAAGAAATAGATAGATTCGTAGCTAGAAGTGGGGAGTCAGAATAGAAAGTGTCAGTGAAAGAAGGGCCAAGTCAAATAGTCAAATCAAAAGTGTTTGGAGCAATAAGCATTATTAGATTGGCTTAAGCTTCCTGCCTCCAACTACCGTTAGTGTTTTGAGTTCTCCTCCGTCGAGGAAGGAAGGCAACCTTTGTCGGAGTGAGCCCACCATTCAAGATGAAAGGGCAGCCAACTTATGGGGCGGGCAGCTTATTTGAACTAGTTGGCACCATATAAGCATCAGCTTTTCAACTCATGCCTTAGCGATTCCAACTGTCGGGTCAAGTGAGACTGACTAGCAAAATCCACTATTCGGATTCATTTTCCAGCTATATCCGTTTGCACCGGGTGCGGATGCCACATAAGATGAGGAATCGGAATCAAAGTAAGCTTAAGTCGTAGCAAGCCCCACTCTGAACCTGGGGTAGGGAAAGCTAAAACCACTGACTAAGCAAGTCTCGCTACAAGTAGAGAGTTTTTTATTCATAGTGATCGTCTTACTGTAGCAATTTCTCTAATGTTAAACGGTATTGAAGCTTTAGTTTATAATGACTTAGTATAGTATAGATACGCTTGTGCTTCAAATTTATCATTATGGATAAGTTTGTATGCTAGATACATTCCTTGTTGCTGTAGTGACGTCTGAGTTCAACTTAAAGATGGAAGGCTCGAGCCTATATGCTTAACACATGCCCTCTTCTTAAGACCGTCAAGCCATTTTTATGAAATAAATCAAAGAAGCCTTGAGTTGCGATGGAATGAAATCGTGATATGCTACGATGAGGTTGTTGAATTGGTATTAGTTAGAGTCATTCCCCTTTTGCTTGGCTACAGCTTGTTGCTTGGGCCCTATATAGGGAGTCATATCGTGCGTTAAAGGCAATTCCATGACCATAGAAAGTGGGGTTCTTCTCGACAGCGACAGCAAGGACTTGGTTTTTTATGCAAATAAGCGATTTTGCCTTCCTCGCCTGTGGTAATCAACGGTAATCACATTACTTACTTAGTATTGGTAGGCTTGTGCTCTATGGGCGTCTTATCTTCTTGCTATTTTTTATTTGCATCTCCCCAACAGAGTGTGATGAGATTGGGTGTGGCACTGGCACCGGCAAGGGTTGCAGCATCTTCGCTTTCTCTCCTTCTTTCTTAATTAATTAATTATAGGCTAATTAGAAAACCATATTAGCGTAAGTAAGAAGAATATGATAGTGGCTTTTGATTAAGTACGAGTAAGATAGTCTTTCGAGGAATTGGAGGGCCCAATGAGCCCACTACAATGGCACCAAAACGGGGTCTATGGGACGGATAACCCTACACCAGCTAAGATACTATCTGAACTTGAACTGTTGGAAGGCCAACTCTCTAGTTCAATTATAAGGGGAAGATAAATTTATTTTATTAATTTATTTTTTTTCATAAACTTAGTTTCTTTATTAGATTGCTTGAGCGACTAGCGCATAAGTACTAGACTGATACAGGAAAGGAAGAAGCAAAAGCTTTCGCATGTAGCAACATTATCTTACTACATGACGACTTGACATAGCGTAATAATAGAATCAATATATATATATATATAAAATCAATTGAAAAAAAAAAAGAAGAACAGAGAAAACAAATCCATTCACACTAGATGATTGAAAAAAAAAAACTAATTAACAAAGAAGATATTATTAAAAGGTTAATAATGTCCTAAAATATAATTTTTTTAGTTTTCCATAAAAGTAGGAGACAATTAATTAATAGCCTTAATTACACAAGTTATGATTGGTTGTTTAACCAATAAGAAGTGTGCAGGGACAGTGGCTTGCACGACTGTTCTTAGCATTCCTCTACTTATATATATATATATATATATATATATACATACATATGGTGTGTAAGGAGTAACATACACGAATTTAATTTAAGTCATTTAATAATTCAAATTGAAAACAACTAATAAAAGTAGTTTTTTGATTTTTAGGTCTCTAAAACCACCTCATTAAATATGTTAATTGTTTCAAACATAAATAACTCCTTACGAATTAGGAAATGCTATAACCGTTTGGAGAAAAAATCATTACAATATAGTCATGAAAAGAAAAAATATTTGCTAACAATTAATTATAAAGCCATTCTCCATGAATTATTACAGCCCTAAAAAATAAAAATAAAAATAAAAACTCATTTGTTTTTGTTGTTTACTTTATCAATGGCATCTGTCAAATGGTAGAAAGAAAGCACACTATATTGCTCACGATGAGCCAAAGTCAGCATGAACTAGAGATGCTGTTAAAATTATCCGGTAATTAAGAGAGAGAAAGGGAGATAGAAGCCCAAAAAAAAACGTTAATAACTCTTCATGTAGAAAAATATTCAGTAAATTGCTATTTGCAGTAACAGTAGTTTTTTTATCCAGTAATTTGCTGGCTGTTTTAGTAGATAAATTGTAAGAATTGTAAATCTGTAAACACAAGATTTTACGCTTTCTTCATCCAAAATGATTATCATGTAAAGAAATTGAAGCCAACTAGGTAATCAAATGGAAAAGCTCTCAGCGTTAAGTTTGCTGTCTCTAACATTTTAAGTTACCTCGTGAAGGAAGAACTTTTCCCTCCAAACGGTTAATGAGTTATTTATGTTTGAAATTAACATATTTAATGAGGTGATTTTAAAGAGCAAGAACTAGAATTTGAGTCGTTGGATTCTCAAATTAAATTCGGCATATGTTGTTTCTTGTACACCAGACTGAAGAGTCCTGTATATATAATATAAACTTTTTGCAGAGGAGAGAGAATACCCATTATATATATATATATATATATATATACATATATACATACACACACTAATGTTTCATTTGGTAGGAAAAAAGGAAGAGGGGTAGAGGGAATATATGAGGGAATGAGCAAATTTCCTTTATTTGGTAAAGAGAATGCAAGGAAGGAAGAGAAAAGATGATGGATGAGTCATCTTTCATTTTTCATAAATTTTCATATCTCCAAATTTAGACCAAAGACAAGAATGGAGAAAATAAGACTATTATAAATGTTTTATATTACAATTTTTTTTTTATTTCTCTTCTCTTCTCTCCTAACAAATAAAATAAGATATTATCTCTGTATCTTTTCTTCCATCCAATCAAACAAAAAAAAGAAAAGAACACAATCTCTTCTCTAAAGATATCTCATCCATCTCCCTTTCTCTCTCTTTTATCCAATTTTCTTTCATCTTACCAAACTGAACATAAATGTAATAAATATATCACATTTTGGCAGAAGGAGAGAGAGAGGGAGCCCCCAAGATTTTAAAAGTGATTTTCTTGGAGAAGCCAAATACAGTACTCCCTCCGTCCCATAATTTTAGTCCATTATTCCTTTTTGGGATGTCCCAAAATATATGTCAATTTCCTAAAATGGATTATATGATTCCTAAACTACCCATTCCAAACTCTACTATCCTAAAAGTTGGGCCCACCATATAATAATAATGCTAACTTTTAAACAATGACTAATATGTAAATTCATGCATTATTACACTAAAAAGTGGGTCTCACTATAAAAAGTTGGAATCCCCAAACATGCCAAGAATTATGGGACGGAGGGAGTATTATCTTTTCAGTTTTCTAATGTGTGAGTCTTTATAGAGAGGGAGGGAGGGAGAGATGGTAAAAAACCCATGATCAATTTACATTTCAATTGTTTTCTGAATATTATGAAGTAATAAAGAAAAAACAAGAATCAATTAAAAAAAATTGGTATGAATGATTGCTTGGTTATTTGTATTAGAAGAGTGTTAGGCCATTGTCATACTTGCTCTACCAAATAAAAATCAATTGTGTAATAAATGTCCAATTTTGTAATAATCAGTTTGTCATTTTAGTTTTAAGATATTTACATTAGTGCATTAACAAACAAATAAAATTACGGTAACCATAAAATATTTTTAATAAAATATTTTTTATATTAATCCATATACTTATTATAATCATTTCCTATATATTTTTTTGAAATTTGTCATTAATTAGTATATAAAATACTTTATGAATATTGGTTCTCAATTTAATTAAAGAATAATTTTTTAAAAAAAAAAATTGGAAGAATGGACACCATAGTTTTATTTGTTTGTTGATAGACTAATGCAAATATCTTAAAACTAAAAGAGCATACTCATTGATGACATAATAGGATATTTATTACACAAAAACATTTAATTATTGATTTTCATTTTTCACAAGTTACTTCCCCTAACACCCCTCTTTATATTAAAAAGAATCCCCTATGCTATTGAATGAGAGAGAAATGGATAAATGATTGCTTGGTTGTTTATAGTATTGAGAAAGACATAATATTTGTATAAATTTCAAAAAAAACTCTCAACTTTCACAATTTCTAAATAAATAAATAAACCTTAGCTTTTATTTTTACACAAAATCCACTTACACTATTCCAAAAACACGCAAATACCCCTTGTCGTTTCCATACCATTACACTAATAACAAAAAGTTGACATTTTTGGACTTGAAATCTTTACAAAACCCTTTTTTATTGATCAAAATGAACTTGAATAATTTTTATATCCATGAATCGACCCATAATGATAATGGGTTATCCATATTCCGTATCACATATATATATATATATATATATATATATATATATAGAGAGAGCCCTATTTTTTTATTTTGTCATTTTTACAACTAATGTTATTTTTTTTCATTTCTTGAGGAATAAAATGATAAATTAGATGCATGTTAAAGGCGCTTTAAGTAAGCTCAACTTTCAAATAGTTGGTATCCTTTTTGGAAGGTGAGAGAGACATTTAATAGCACTGTTAATCATCCAACTGAAAACTCGTTGAGTATAATTAGAAATGTATTGAATTGAAATACACTTTAATTTTGGCACAAGAAGCTACTGATTTTCCATGGGGAATAACACTTTTTTTATGTCCTCATAGATTATGCACTGGACATTCGAATGCAAAACTGTGCTATAGGATATAGCCCCCAACATGATAGAAAACCTTTACCTGAAAAACTACAACCCTGATCAATAAAAAAATTGCTACATTCTTTTTATATAGTAGTACATTTCCAGCAGAATCATTATCATCATCAAGTAATAAAACTTTCCAAGATTTCAAACAAAGAAACATAACAACCCATTAACTATAATAAGAACATCATTGAGGTACAACACTGTAAGAGTTCTAAAAGAATATTACTTTACCAACACTTTAGTAATACAAAACCATAACAAAAACTCATCCACCATTAAGCATTAATTCCAACCAGTGCACCGGGTGAATCTCAACAGTGCGTGCACAACACACACAGTGGGGCCCACGGTGCGATTGCGCCGGTACATCTACATCCGGCGTATTGTAGTCCTCTTCTTACACATGGTGGGTATACCCATCGTACATCATTTTAACAGTCCAGAAATGAAATCAGTCTACATAAATTTCCAATCAAATGCAAATGCAACATCACGTATAGCAAGAGAGTGTGCAACAAATAATAGCTAATCTGAGAAAATGAGGACCAAATACAGACTGAGGACAGCAGTTGCAGTAATTCAAGATTGGATGGCAGCCAAACGTCCAATATGCTGGAGACGACGAATGCGATAAAGACCAGTCAAATATATGATGACTACCAGAGCAATAGTGCAGTAGTCGAAGAAGTCTATAGCACATAGACGCCCTGTAGAACAGCAGTCATCAGTTTACTTTGGATGAGATGAAGTGATGCATATGAGTTGAAGATATCACACATTGAGCAGAATATCTAGGACCGAGGGATTTGAGTCTTGCTCTCACATGTCGAAAAACCAAGGTTGTCAGGATCGGAATTCTACGTAGAATCGGTGGGGGTTCCGTAGAATTGGAATCGTAGAATCAGATCGTGAATCGTAAGATTCTAAAAAACTAGTAGAAAAATAATTCAAACTAACTTTTAAAACAATAATATCTCTAAAATATAGCAAGAATAAGCTCAGAACACAAAAATATAAAAGTACCACTCCAAATATAGTTACATACATAAGGAATTGTCATAATTTCTTTAAACCCTGCTAGAAAAAAACAAATTACCACTGAGGTCCAAACCTAAGGAATTGTCATAATTTCTTTAACCAGATGAACTAAAAGATGTTTATGAGAAGGTGTGCGACCCATTCATTTTGCATCTTCATCTTTTATTTGAAACCCATGTGCACAGGAAACTGTACTTCTAATTGTTTGAGTGATACCTATAATTAAAATTGAAGCAAAATACCTTTTTTAAGGAAGTCAAAGGAGCAGAAACTGTAGAGGGCAGCCAGTGATATCTGCAGAGAAGTAAAATGGAAATCAAAATTAGCCTGAAGAAGTAAAGACACGAAGCGAATGTTCAGGAGAAATCTTGGTAAAGTTATTGAGTTTTACCAGCTAGGCATCAAGTTATTGATGCTTACCCTATGTAGTTTTCCTAACTGCAAGCAGTAATTGCCTACACCTATATTAGACATTACCGACACACACCACATTTACAATAATTATCAAACCTACTTGCTAATTGGTGATAAATCTGTGGGTAGAACTCATCCTTGAAAATCTGGCTTCTAAGGAGAGGGTGCCCATGTGCATATATACTGCACATCCCAAAGGTACCCAGGCGATATGGGACTATGCTAATACTCCCCCTCAGCGCCAGGGCTAGAGACACTCGGCTCTCCCCCTCCACGCACGGCAGGAGATACGAACCCGACCCATTCCTGCGGTACATCTGCTCTGATACCATGATAAACTTATGGGTAGAACTCATCCTTAAAAACTGGCTTATAAGGAGAGGGTGTCCATGTGCATATATACTGCACATCCCAAAAGTACCCGAGTGATGTGAGACTATGCTAACAATTGGCACCACCAGAAAGCTTCTAGAAAGACTAAAGAAAATCTTAGCTCCATTATGACAACTCCCATTCTACGATTTTAAACTCTAAGCTGATATTTACAGAGTAAGAGCATGAACAGTATGTACAGCAAAACATGCTAAAATATTCTTTTTGACAGAAGATATAAACTTTTATCATAAACAGGTACTGCAACAAGATACAACAACTTACTTCATTTACGAGAAAGGAAAATTACTTGTCTATTTCACATATCTAGGAACATTTTGGTGCAAAAATAAATAACTACAGAAGTGACGAAAGAAAATATTTATTCAGTTTGTATAACTGCTGGATAAACCTAACTGCAACAAAGCGTGCTTTGTGAAGGAGGTGAAGAGCTCTATCAGGATCCATCCTATCTTGAAATATTCTCCTGATGGTCAATGGTAACACAAGTGCTTTCTGCCAAAAAGAAAAGGAATAAAAATCAAAACGATTATCAAGAACACCTTCCGACTATGAAATGCTTAACAAGTGATTACCTCTCAAAAACAATGAAATACTCAAGACAAGTTTAAGCCATATATATGAAATAAACAATATGGTCATGCAACTAAAACAACAGAACTATGAGCATATGTTCAACAACTAAATAATACTCAATCTATACACTGGAAACAGGAAACATATGTTTTGCGGGAAAAAAAAATACATTAAAGATGATACAGAACATTGACAAATATTCCAATCAAACTTCAGATGAATTCATTAATTTTTAAACAATTCAGATTATGATAACGAGGTAGTTTCATCAATGTTAATATCAAGTAAATTTACTAGTTACTATGCTCTGATGATACTAGTAATAATATCTCAAATGACTTGATAATTATCATCGTCCTTGGAATAATCATATCACCAATGGAATATTGACTGAACAGACAACACATTCAACTTCTTGAGAATATCCACTAGCCTTTTCAACCAACCATTCTCAACTACTAAGGACCTCACCTCTTAACAAGAAGAATGCAATGATAATAATTTTGACAATGAATCTATTCATTCCAGGAGATACTTATAATTTCGACAATGAATCTAAGCAGCTCAGAGGAACACTAGCTGGAAAAGAAGAAAATTCTGGTTGGGAATCAACAGGAGACATGTAGGAAGTAGAATGTTGATAATGGCAGTTTTACGCTGCAAGGCAAAGCAGGTGTCTGGGCATGACAAATAATTTAAATGGAGAAATGATGAAAGCCAAACAAGTTCAGAATGTGAATCAGTTGATTACATTAAAGCAGTAGCTGCTCAAGATGGCATCATATTTGGGTACAAATAAGGCAATATGAAATATAATGCTGGATGGTGACTCATTCAAGACCAGAAGAAATAGTTTCTTAATTATTTACCACATGTTTTCAATACTGACTTCTGGAGACCTCACTTCAGATTTAGGTTTAAATCTCGGGTGAATTGATCCAGGTTACCTGTGTTTTAGGGAGAAACACTCTATAAGTAATTCAGATTGTAGAAGACCCTTCATTTAATGTTGATTTGTTACTCAAAGATGTACCTGCCAGGTTGTCTTAATAGAATCTCATATTCTCATTAAAAATAAGGAACATGAAAATTAATAATAATAAAAAATAAAAAGGATCAAAGACCTCAAATTTCACAGCCAAATATTTGACTCGAGTGGTACACCTCGATATAATATCTTCTTGGAATAAAAAATTCTCCAAAGGGGAGGTTGAGGGTTCAAGCCCCAATGGGGGTACGCGTGTCTGAGTATACTTACCTATCAAAAGACAAAACAAAAAATCAATGTCTGCTCAACTTTACCCCAAAAGTGATTCAATGACAAATGACCTGGATTTTTTTTTTAAAAATAGAATATAATAATATAATTATATCAAATAAAAAAATGAAATGAACAAGATACACCAAGCAGATGCTTTCAGGCTACAATCAAGGATACAGTTCCTGCTTGAAAAAGCATAGGCCCAAACATGAACCAAAAGTGAAAAGGTATATGCACAAAATCCCTTGGAACAGAGGATCAAAAGTTCATATGCAAGTAAAAGAAAAGCAGATATAGAGAAGGTTTGTGGATGTAACAATCTCCGTAGTCAGTACTAATCTGATCTTCAAAGATCAAGGACCTGCTTAACTTAACATCACAGCAAAAATATTACTAAAATAAATATGCTAATTTCCAATAATCAAATCATTCTAATAATTAAAATACTAACATGAAAAGAGGAGGCGTTTTCTACATAATATAGCAAATATGTAATGTTAACAAAATAAAGAATTCCTATTTTCATATAGTTTAATTAAAATGCCCCAGTTGATTCTGTACGTAAGAAGTCTAAATGAATCATCTGGATGTAGCACAACCAGTTTGGCAACAAAGTAATCTTGATTGGGTGTCAGCAACATGTACAATGGTCAAAAACAGTGAGTATACTTCACCATCTCTAGAAATTTCTCAGAAACACTATGGCTTAATTTTCCTTGTACTAGCTAACTGAGATTGTGTGCAAACACAGCAAGTTAATTTCAATTTTTTTCAAAGAGCGTTAAAGTTTACACCCACTAAAATTGATTCCTTCAATTTTATCGTGTATCTACAAAAGGTTCATTTGGTCAATGTAAGGGGTGAAACTGGGTGTTTTTCAACAGGATTTGGGGCCATTAAATATACATGTCTAATGTCTTGTGTTTAAGGTGCATTCTTTCTACAAGAAATAAAATTTTATCAGTATCAAAAATAAATTCTAGTTAAAAAGAAAAAATTATGGGTGGGTGTATCATGGGGAAGTGTTTATCTTCACTAACACAAATCATAGCCAAATGTGCCTTATGTGGGGCACAATTTCTGCTATGTGGTCTCTAATTCCAAATTCCTAAGCTGCATCGCAGCAAATACCAGTCGCCACCATTACCACCTCCAACACCACCCACAATTCTTCCACATACCAACATAATCATACTCGTCCACAACCCACGATCTCTTCATCATAACCAACACCACTGGCAATCTGATACCACCTACTAAAAAGATTTAGCTCCCACCATCACCATACACCACACACCACCATGGTGTCACAATGTTCAATCTTGACATCACCAACTCACCAATGCTAGATCTAAAATTTCAACATTATAAATAAGATTGAGCAAATCTAAGAATTTCGTTATGACTTCAGTTTTTACTTTTCTGATAGGATTACCCATGCCCTTGAAGTTTAGGCCTCACAAATGTGACTGTTCCACTGTTTGTTGATCGTTTGGCTCTGAGCCTTAAGAACACAGAAGCTATCCTAGATAGATATTATTCTAGTTGCCTCAATTATGTCCTTATTGGCTGCCACACTAAAAATGCATATATCATCGCCACATATACATATCAAAAACAAAATTCTAAAACACCATGGCAAGAGTCGGTGATGGATTTAAGGTTACCTTAAATGTCAATTATATTAAATCTCATTCTAGATAAGTCTAATTTATGTGTTCAAACACTTCAACATAAATATCTGCTCGACTTTACATCTTTACCCCAAAAGTGAGTCAATGACAATGACTGAAAATTTCCTTTTTCATTTTTCTAATTAAGGGATTTAGAAAATAAAAATGAAATGTAAATTATTCACACTAGCATATCACTACAGACTAATGATGAAGTCCCACTTGAGAGCAAAAGCCCAAATGTGCATAAAAAATGAAAGGGAATATCCACAAAATCCTCAGGAAAAGAGGTTCAAGAGGCTATATGGGAGAAAAAAACAACAGGAGGAAAGAAAAAGGACTTGTGGATGCCATAATCTCAGTAGGATGCTGATCTTGAAGAACAAAGATCTTCTCCACTTAACAGGCCAAATGTAGAACTAATTTTTTGTTATACAATTAACTGTTGGACACAAAGGTAAAAATCCTAGAATAAGAAGGGGGGTACTGCTTAGCTGTTTTTTTTCTTTACTTCTAATTTTGGTGGATGGGGTTTGTGAAATTCATGGTGAACCAAAAAGAAATTACCAAAAAAATATTGATAAAGCAAACATGTCTTGAAAAGAGTGCAATTGTACTTCTAAAATGAGTATTTTCATGTAGTACAATTAAACTTTCCAGTTGATATGTATGTAACAAGAAGTCTAAGGGGATCATTGGGAAGCCATGCAACTAGTTCAGCAACATATATATCTAAGAGTGTTCCAGCATGTAGGATAATCAAAGTCAGTGTGGAAACTTCAACTGTGCTACTTCTATAAAAACTGTGACTTGGGTTTCCTTACAATAGCCAGTTAAGATTTTACTCAGCCAGGCTATAATACCCCGCTCCAACACATGGTATGATATTGTCCGCTTTGGGCCATAGCCCGCACGGTTTTGCTATTGGGTTTACCCCAAAAGGCCTCATACCATTTGAAGAGAACATACTACATATAAGCACATCCCCTTTTCCACACCCAGGCGATGTGGGATTGAGCACCCTGTACCCTGTCAGTGTGGTAGCTCAGCCCAGTGTCTGTCTATGCACCCGCCCACTCACACTCGTCCACAAGGGTTACTACAATCCACCCCCCTACGAGGCCCGACGCCCTCGTCGGCACACTTACTTCCGGCTGGGTTCAGGCTCTGATACCAATTGTAATACCCCGCTCCAACACATGGTATGATATTGTCCGCTTTGGGCCTGAGCCCGCACGATTTTGCTCTTGGGTTATATCCCAAAAGGCCTCATACTATTTGAAGAGAACATACTACATATAAGCACATCCCCTTTTCCACACCCAGACGATGTGGGATTGAGCACCCTGTACCCTGTCAGTGTGGTAGCTCAGTCGAGTGTCTATCTATGCACCCGCCCACTCACACCCGTCCACAAGGGTTACTACAATCCACCCCCCTACGAGGCCCGACGTCCTCGTCGGCACACTTACTTCCGGCTGGGTTCAGGCTCTGATACCAACTGTAATACCCCGCTCCAACACATGGTATGATATTGTCCGCTTTGGGCCTGAGCCCGCACGGTTTTGCTATTGGGTTTTACCCCCAGTGTCTGTCTATGCACCCGCCCACTCACACCCGTCCACAAGGGTTACTACACAGGCAATTTTTAATTGCTCCAACAGCACTCAAGCTTACAGCTTTTTAAATTTGGAAAAGGTTCATTTGCTCAATGAACGAGGTGAACTTAAGATATCTTAAATGTATTTGGGATCATTAGATATATTTCTTGTTTTTGAGCCTTTGAGGTGCACTCCAACTAGAATTGATATTCAATACAAACATGTATATGTGTTGGATTGTTGGTGTATCAAGGGGAGAAATTTTATTGCATGATGATCCATGAACACTAATCAAAACCAAATGTGTGCATCTAGACGGAATTTGTTCGGCAGAGGGAGGGGGCACTTCCACCACCACTGTAACCACCAGCACAAAACAAAAATCGTTGCTGTCACCACTGCAACTACCACCATAATTGCCCTTGTCCACTACCCACCAACTTTATATCTGGTCATCATTGTGAGAATTGCAAAGAGAGAGAAGAAGAGAAAAAGGGGGCTAGGGTTTCTATTAGTAAAGATGATAAGAACATACACATAAAGGGGTTTATATAGCCAAATAAGAAAGTGTGAAAAGACTATCCTATCCTCACAGCTAAAAATACAATGAAAATAACAATCTAATATCTAATATCCCCCCTCAAACTCACGATGCGGCAGCAAGAAGCATCCAGAGTTTGCCAACAAAAAAACTAAAGAGCTGAATGGTTTGAGACTTCGTAAAGAAATATGCAATCTGCATGGAAGATGAGACAAAAGGTAAAGTAATCATCCCACGTTGGAGACGATGGCGAGTGGTATGACAATCAATCTCAACGTGTTTGGTCCGCTCATGGAAGACTGAATTGTGAGTAATCTAAATAGCACTCTTATTATCGCAGTAAAGAGGGGTGGGAGTAGAAAGAGTGACACCTATATCTGCTAATAACCAACGCAACCACACAACCTCATTTGTAGTAGATGCCATAACACAGTACTCAGCCTCTGTGGAAGATCGAGAGACAACTGTTTGCTTCTTACTCTTCCAAGAAATGAGAAAGTCATCCAAGAAGATGCAAAAATCTGTAGTAGACTTACGATCAGTCGGATCACCAACCCAATCAGCATCAGAGTATGCACAAAGCTCCAAAGAGGATGTTAAAGGAAATAAAAGACTCTAACAGAGAGTACCCCGAAGATAACGCAGAATGCAAAGAACAGTAGCCCAATGAACTGTAGAGGGGAGGCAATGAACTGACTAACAATGTGGACAACATATGCAATGTCGGGGCGAGAAATAGTGAGATAGATTAAGCTACCAACAATAGTTTGATACAATGTGGGATCAGGCAAAGGAATACCATCTGTAGGAGCATAGCGAGCATTAAGCTCGATAGGAGTATCAACAGTTCGAGTATTCGTAAGACGAGCTCGTTGAAGAATGTCCGCAGTGTACTTAGACTGAGAAAGAAGATAACCCTTAGGTGAAAAGGCTACCTTAATACCCACGAAGTATCGTAGAGGGCCCAAATCCTTCATGTCAAACTGATTAGTTAATTTGGTCTTTAATGCTGCAATTCCATCAACATCATCACCTATAATAATCATGTCATCTACATATAGTGAAAGAAGAATACGGCTAGTAGAAGTAAACTTAATAAATAGAGCCGAATCATAAACACTAGAGCAAAAACCAAGAGAAGTAACTACCATAGAGAACTTCTCAAACCAAGCTCGAGGGGCCTGTTTGAGACCATATAAGGCATTCTTAAGCCTGCAAACTTCTCCAAGATTATGAGTGACACCAGGAGGAGGTACCATGCAAACTTCCTCTTGAAGATCTCCATTCAAAAAAGCATTTTTAACATCCATCTGAGAAATATGCCACTGACGGACATAGGCCACTACAATGAGAGCACAGACAGTGGTCATCTTGTCAACTAGAGCAAAAGTCTCCTCAAAATCCAAACCATATTGCTGGGCAAAATCTTTGGCAACCAACCTGGCTTTATACCACTCAACGGAGCCGTCTGATTTGGTTTTAATTTTATAAACCCAACGAGAACCAATTGTGCTCTTACCAGACGGGAGCGACACCAAATCCCAAGTATCCGTTCGATGCAAAGCAGAAAGTTCCTCAACCATAGCCTGCTGCCAAAGGGGATCAAGAACTGCCTCTGTATAGGAGGTAGGCTCACAAAGAGTGTGAATAGATGCTAAGAAGGAAGTAAATGAGCTAGAATAACAAGAATAAGCAAAATCCGGTAACTGAGTGGTCTTACGAGTACACTTGGGGAAGCGAGAATGAGGAGGATCCACAATCACAGAAGGAACTTGGGTGGTCGTAGGAGGGGATGGAGCATCATCATCTATAGAGAACGGAGCATCAGAAGCGTCACAGGTTACACCATTAGTAGCTGCTCGAGTCCTGCGAGAAAAGTGACTAGGAAAAGGCTGAACAAGAAGAGGAGAATGGGTGGTAGGAGGTGGTGCATCGTCTGCAAATGATGAAACAGTAAATGGGAGAATTTCACTTGCATCAACAGAGAAATGGTCAATGCGGATAAGGACTGACTTGGTCATGTTATGAGAGCTGGCAGGAACAGAAAAGAAAAGAATATGCTCAAGGAATAAAACATGATGGGAGACATATAATTTATTAGCAACCGGATCAAAACAACGATAACCCTTTTGACCTTCACCATAACCAAGAAATACACAAATGACAGAGCGTGACGATAACTTATTATGCTTAACACTAGGACGAAGAACAAAACATGTGCAACCAAAAACTTGTAAAAATAAGTAGTTAGGAGCATGACCATACAACTTTTCATAGGGGGAGAGACCTGAAGTATGAGATGTGGGAATTTTATTGATCAAGTGAACAGCTGTGAGAACAGCTTCTCCACAAAATTCAATAGGGACACTAGCAGACAAGAAAAGAGAACGAGTTGTCTCAACAATGTGTCGATGCTTCCTTTCGGCAACCCCATTCTGTTGAGGAGTGTCAGTACAAGAGGATTGGTGTACAGCACCATCAGAGCAAAGCAACTTTGAAAAGGATGTAGAAGTATACTCCCCACCTAAATCACAACGAAAACACTTGATAATAGCAGAATATTGAGTTCTAACAAGTGACCGGAAAGCAGTATAAATGTTTATGAATTCAGAACGACTTTTCATTAGATAAACCCAACAATATCGAGTGTAATCATCAATGTAAGAAACATAATGTCTTGACCCCCCTTTTGTTGCGACAGGGGCAAGGCCTCACACATCAGAATGAATCAAATCAAATGGTGCAACAGAATAAGAAATACTTCGATTAAAAGGTAGGGCAGAGAATTTAGCCAGTTTACAACCACTACAATCAGAAATATCATGAGATTGCAATGTACCCAAAGATCCTCTAGAAACTAAATATTTTAATCGAGGGGCCAAAACATGCTTAAGTCTAGAATGCCACAAGTAAAAACTAAAAGAAGAGGAATCTAAATGAAAGGAAGACAAATCAACACCCGAAGCAGCTACATCGGGAACTCGCAGCTTATCCAAAACATATAAGCTCCCTTGCCTATGGCCTGTCCCAATCAACTTCTGGGATTGAGGATCCTGCACATGACAAGAAGTAGAAGAAAAGTGAACAGAATAACCAGAATCACATAATTGACCTACTGAAATGAGATTCATTGCAAGGTTGGGATTGAGTGATAAATGAGATGTACAAATAGAACCAACTCCTGCCAAGGGCATGGGAGTGCCATCAGAAGTCATGACAGATACAGGTGAAGTAGAGTGACATATAGATATAAAGGACGATGAATCAGGTGACATGTGATGGGAGGCACCAGAGTCTAAAACCCACAAAGGTGTAGTCATACCTAAAGGGTTAGGAGATGATAGACCTATTGAAGATGGAGTGGACATGGCATATAGCTGTGGCTGTGTGGCAAGGAACTGTTGAAACTGTTCTGCAAGAGCGTCCATGCTGGGATCCAAAGAAGATGCAACTTCAGGTACAAATGCTGCAGTGGTTGGTTGTGGAGGCCTATAAACTCGCTGTTGTGACTGCCCTCCCGAACGCCACTACGGTTGAGGTGGGGCTGCCTCCATTGCTACGGAGATGGGGGTTGCCTCCACTACTGTTGAGGTGGGGATTGCCGCCATTGCTGCTGTGGTGGTTGTACTTTATTAAACAATTTAGGACATTGGGTCTTCCAATGACCTTTCTGCTTACAAAAACTACATTCGTCGAAACCAACCTTTGAAGAGAGCCTTGTCTGATTGCTCAAAGATGGCTTAGAAGGGACAGCCAAAACAGATTGACTAGGCACTGGGAGAGGGCCCTTTCCTGCCTGGGTCTTGAGTTGTGTCTCTTCAGCCAAAAGTTCACTTACAATTGCATCAACGGGGGATGGGGATTACGATGCAGAATATTTCCCCGAAGTCCCTCAAAATCATCACGTAGGGCATCAAAAACTGAACAAGACGTTGTTCCTCTCTATGAGCAAGGTAGTCAACATGGCACTGGAAGGACGATGACTCTGTGAGAGCCAGTTGGTCCCAAAGATCAGACATAGTGGAGTAAAACTCCTGAATACTCATATCCTTTTGTTGTACTGCTCGGATATCGGCTTCCAAGTGATACTGTTTGGTAAACCATAAAATAGGCAGTCCAGTGCACGAGGCTCCCATCACTGCAAGGTGGAGAGTTAGATGTACGCAAACCTTACCTCCGCATGCAGAGAGGTTGTTTCCTATTTTGAACCTACGACCTATAGGTCGCAATGGAGCAGCCTTACAGTTGCACCAAGGCCCCTTAATTAAACCACATATTATGATATATTTTCTTACTCCCTACACTCACGTTAATTTTGGTCTTCCCCTTCCTTGGCATTATCCTCAATGTGGACCATGTTGCTCTCCTTAACTAGCGCACCTAGTCATCTTCTTTGCACATATGCAAACCATTTTTATCCATTTTCTCTCATTTTATCCTCGATGGGTGCTACTTTAACCATCTCACGACCACTATGAACAATGTTAGATATCAATTATCATTTTCATAGTGACATTGAGCAAACCCAAGAACTTTTGAAATCTCTTTATTTTTATGTACTCTTCTAATAGGACAATCCATGAGTACTCAACCATACTGTTCAAATTCAGGTCTCCACAAATATGATGTCTCTCCTGCTTGTTGATCATCTCTCTGGCTCAAAGTTGTAAGATCACATATACGCTATCCTAGATAGAGATAATGCTAGTTGCCTAGGTAATACTTATTGATGCCAAGCTAAAAATATATATGTTGTTTCTAAATACACATGTCAACCATAGTGTCCCATAATAGCAAGGCATGTCGCCATGGCAGTCAATAATGTCCTTAACAATCCTAGAGAAGTGCAGTTTACATGTCAACTCATTATACTAATTACTTGGGATTGCTAAAATCATGAACTAAGCTTTGATGTGAACTTAGAACATCAACAGAGCACTGGGTTAATCTACCTGGGTCCCATTGCCTTGCCCTGTAATATACCTTAGATGCCCACAATTGGTAAAAAACAATATGCTATATATATGTCTCATAAGTAGTTGCATCCCAATCAGTTAGGTGGTCACATTCTAGCTTTTGCAAATATCACAGCAGCCCTAAAGTTTGATGTTCGATTTTGCTTCTAGTTCTTGATTTCCTCATGATATTTATCAAGATGAATCATATTTTGTTTCTATGGCCAGTTCATTATGACATTTTCAAAGAATAAATGCAAAAGTTGTAACAAAGGAATCTCTCCATATGAAAACCTCACCAAGCTACATAGATCTATATATAT
Organism: Cornus controversa; assembly: GCA_026545225.1. Lineage (NCBI taxonomy): Eukaryota > Viridiplantae > Streptophyta > Magnoliopsida > Cornales > Cornaceae > Cornus > Cornus controversa. The sequence continues at coordinate 27,534,016 of CM048853.1, read as the reverse complement.
AATTATATTACTACCATGAAAAGGTTCAAGAAGTGAGAAAATTATACCACTAATTTGCCATAATTATAAACATCAAATGCCAGAAAGTTCCAATTAACTATAAAGCACCTATAAATCAGCTTATTACTGTAAAAAGAACATCTGAAATGGAACCACCAGGCCTAGAAGCCATTAATGTCAGAGAAAGAGAGAGAGAAAAGAAAAAAAATGGATGAATAAATAATAAACCAAGAAGCTAAGGGGTATATATATATATAAAAAAACATTCACAACAGGAGAGACATGTCAACCCACATGGATGAGACCATTTGTGCCTCCACCGAAAAGGTGATTATATTTCCAAATATTTTCCAAAATCTCAGTCACACGCTCTTCCTGCCGGTTGTGCATCGATGTCACTGGTGTCAACTTACTAATGGGTCGACAGCACATGGGGCACTTGCAAGGCTGATGCACCGCACAATGGTTCCAGTACTGCAAAATGCAACCAGCTGTACAAGAAAAAACACCAACTTCACGACAAATAACTTTGAAGCAAAAAGTCCATTTCGATGGTAAAAGAAAAAGGAAGAACACTAATTTAAACATGATATATTTCCCTATATAAACTAATTATTTCCTTCCAATGTTATCAGTTGAAAGAACATGTCCTAGTAGAAAAGTGCCTTCTCCCAGATGCTAGAATTGTAGGGTCCAGAGCACCAGCACAGAACGGGAACCAACATCACTACAGGCCAGACTGACTTAGTTCTTAATATAAAATCATTTCTGCTTTGTATTTTGGTTGGTACTGCTACAGCCCATTCAGGATAACTCACCCAAAAAAAGTTTAATCTCAATAAACATGACACTAAGAGATCAAAAGTGACACAGGCCTCAGGGAAATAGAGAACTTTGATCTATCTCCTTGTTTTCAACATTTTACTCGATGACACCTAAATTAAGTTAATGTAAGTGGACATATCAGGCTGACTAAGGCATGAAATTTTCTTCATTAGTTATACAAACCAGAAAATAATATCTATTTTCATATTTTAGATGATGTTACTACAGGTCAATCTGGGTACAATTAACTTAATTCAAAAAAAGTCAATTCTTGTCAAACACAACCTTAAAGGGGATTAAGTCTCATAGAGAAGTAGAGAGATGTTCCTACAGTTCAATCTGGGTACATTTAACTTATTAAGAAAAAGTCAACTCTTGTCAAACACAACCTTAAAGGAGACATAAGTCTCATAGAGAAGTAGAGAACTTTTGCCTATCTTCTGATTCTTTTCCTGCACCAACTTTTTCAATTCATGATATCAGAGTTAATGAAACCACCCCCCTAACAAAACAAAAACAAAAAAATGCAGGAAAAAAACTAGGTGGAAGGAGCAAGACAAATCTTATTCAATGTCACAAATATCAACTGCATTACATAGAAGTGAGTTGTTTCCTCAATAAGTGGGATACCATTCATGATAACATGCTACTGGACAACATTAAAATTTAATATCAATACAAACATTTTTTTTTGTCCAAGAGAAATACTCATCCGTAAGCTTCCATTTGCAACTTTGTCCCTCTTGAACCCTCCTGCTTCACATGTATTTGTAGCTCCACACCTACAAAGGAACCCCAAGTTCTCCAAAATCCAAAGACTATTTTCTAAGCGAGAAAAAATATCTGTAATTCTCCCATCGAGCACTCATTTGAAGGCATACCTTTTGTCTAGAAGATCATTCAACTATTCTAGATTAACTCTGTCAGAGCTCCCCGAGTTTAACTGTTTTTAAGCATATAATTAACAATTCAAAGCACTAATTATGTTCTGTTGTCCAATAACCCAACTAAAGATAAAGGAAGAACTTGTAGCTAGAGTCTAAAACAATGTCAGTTACTCTTCATTTGCTAGATTCTATAACCCAACTAAAGATAAAGGAAGAACTTGTTGATAGAGACATAGAGTCTAAAAAAAAAGTCAGTTACTCTCCATTTGCTAGATTCGGGCCTCAAACAACTGCTTTTATCCACAAGTCAAGTGACGATTATAGCCTCAATGGTAGTTTAAATTCTTTCCTCCAAACCATGCAACACCTTGGTGGAAGGAAAAGCTTTGTCAGGGAATATAGAACACGGATTGGATGCTTTCAATTGTTATAAGGATGTTTCAAACGAACTAATTACTTGTAAACTATGTTAAATTTGGTTGTGTATTCAGTGCAGGTTACTGCATAGATGATAGTTTAATGATCCATCAATTTCTACATAATTAGGATATGGGAACACAGATAGTCAAAGTGGTCAACAATTAAGTAAAAAGCGTGGATGAAAGGTAAATCTTACACAAGGGATACTGTCTAAAAGATTGATAAATGGGGATTTAGAAAGGAAAAAGTTCTTTCATAGGTTTTGCTTTTCCCTACATAAATTTCAATAAACTATGTAAATAGTATGGAGTTATTATTCAATAATATATCAAATAAGAAGGACTATTTGTGCAAGAATTCTAACACCAGTGACGATAAGATAAACATTAGGTTTGTTTTCGGTAAACTAAAACCATCAAAAGTTGAACTCTTGCCCTAGTATAAATCTCATCCACCTCAGGAATTTCTTCTTCTGCCTTCAACTACTACTTCCCTTTCTTCCACCATTTGACATGGTTCGCTCTTCTTTTTCATCCAAAAACTCATTCCTTGAATTAAAAAGCATATTGGTGTGTCTCTTGCAACAAGTATCTAAACTCTCAACAGTACAACGTACTCATAACGTGCAGCATCATTTTGACACAGGTATCCTAGGCAAAGATATGCAATCACGCAGCATAGCTTGCAACAAAAAATATAGAGCATACATGAAAATTGCATCCAATGGAGAAACAAATTACAAGATGATTACAGACCAAGTAGAATCACCATATACAAAAGATACAATATCCATAAAAAAAAAAAAAAAAACCACTTATGCATTAAATCAGTTCAATTAAGAAGCTAAACAACTTATTTCTCATAAGACCCAATCTTATTTACCACTACTCTCGGTACCAGAATTGCACAAAAAATTTAAGCCGAACATTCACTTGTCAAAACAAACTACTGTAAACCTTTGAAAAGAAAAATATTGCCCTGATATGTATATCTCTCCTAAAATACAGACATATAGAAGGAAAATTACGGTTATTCTTATCTTCAGAAATTAAGTAAAAGGTGAAAGTTTAGCGAGACGTCTCTACGGAAATCACTCTCATATTTCCAGGTACAACTTCAAAAATGAGACAGTATGTGTTTCTCAGTTTCCCATAAAGCTCAACAGTCAGAAATTAATGAGTACGCAACATATCAATAACCAAAATTATCAAAACAAGCAGAGTAATTCATCATCTCAAGTCCAAAATAATCACATATCTCATATTCAATTTTCTCGCCTTTTTCTAGAGTTTCTCAGCAACCAAACGAAACCTCAAGCAAGAAGCAAGCAACAAAGATGTAAATCCATCTTTAGAGCTTCTGGAAACAGATCAAATGCAAAGACAAACCTCATGCTTGTTTGGTTGGCGAGAAAATGGAAGAAACGAAACAGAGGATTGGGAGTTTTGGTATGGAAATCTCACCGCAGTACCAGTGGCCACACTGAGCTCGGGAAGGAACGAAGAAGTTGTCGCGACAGATTGGACAGAAGTCATCGGAAGGAGGTGAATCGGGACCTCTCTTTCTCTCACTAGGTTCCTCCATCTCACCCTTTCTCTCACTCAATTCATCCTCCAACTCGCTCTCTCTCTCTCTAACAGAGTCGTAATTCGATCGCCTTCTTAAACTAACCGCATTCAAGAATTTCCTCTCTCTCTCTCTCTCTCTCTCTCTCTCTCTCTCTAACTGTCGTCTTGGAATGCTCGTAAAATGCTCCTAAAGGCGGCGTAGTCCAAACTACGAGCATCTCCCGCGTAGTCCAGTTGGCGGTCGCACAAGTCGCTGTTACGCAAGCGTGTTAGTGCTCGCGATTTTGCAGGTACCGTACTAATCTACATGGCCACTGAATATTATTCCAATAAAATTCATTAAATAGTGCATTTTAATTAGTCGCACGTACCAAATCTCGAACAGTTTCTCGTAGGTAGAAGATACTGGTGTTGGTGATTAATATGAATAGTGAAATTAAAATATCACCAAAAAAAACTGCCAGTAATTATATTTTACCGGCAATTCTTCACAACCGTGTACCGTACCGCACCGGTGTGTTTTTGCCGACAAATTTGATTGATTGTGATATCAATAACTCTTGTAGTTTAGAATTTTATACGTCTTGTTGATTTCTAGAACAGTTAAATTAAAAAGTAAATTTATTATATCTGAAATATGCAAAAGTACGGTGATGTTCAATTAATTCATTGTGCAAATAAAGACATATATATAATCAATTTTTTCTTATGAAAATTACAAAAACAGTAGTATGATATAATAGAAAAAATAAACCGAGAAAAGGTCAAATATCCAAAAAAAAAAAAAAAAAAAGGACAAGGACCTCTCGCGTGCTTTACTTCCCCTCTCTCTCTCTCTCTCTCTCTCTCTATATATATATATATGTATGCATGTATCTCACCAATCCAGCTGCCACCAGCTTGCACTACCGCCACCAACATCACCACCACCCCTCTTCTCTCTCTTCCCTCCCCTCCGCAACAAGGTTAATAAACAAATGGGTATTTTATGTTGAAAACCCTTTGCAGGTGACCCATTTTGTTTTTCCCTCAGTTTCTTATGTCCAATTTCAGATTATAATTTGCCAAAATAATTGAATGAAATTTGTAAATCTCTCTCTATATATACATATATATATATATATATATATATATATATGAGTGTTATATACTAGTTTCAGTGTACATGGATTTGGTTGGATGCAATGGAACTCTTTGAAAGTTCTACGCCGATGTGCCTCAAAGATGAGCATTGCTCGCAGTGGGCAAGGGAAGGGAGTACACGAACTATTGTCTTTGCGGCGACTCGAAAGATTGAGGCTCATTAGCATTGGGTTTTAATAGTGTTGTCAGCTTGGGAGTTGCTGAGCTACCTCAAATCATGACAAGGAAAAATCTACAGAGGGTCTCTCTATTCCTTTCCTGATGACATGGATATTTGGGTAATGTTTCTGTATCAACTTTTTTTTATTTTTTTATTTTGTAATTAATCCTCGCGTCTTAGTCCCAATTCCAATCTAATGAATGGAAATCAATTATTTTGGGCACTAACATAATTAGATAGATTGTGTAAGGTGAATAATGGGTATCAATTTCCTGTGTAATAAATATGGGTGCATTTGGATGTCTGGAGAGAGAGAGAGAGAGAGGGGGAGGATCAGTTGTGCTAGAGAGAGAGACAATGAGAGAGAGAAATCAGTTAGAGAGACTGATTTTGCCAAACAAGGCCTTAACTTATATAAAACTCCTTCGGGGCATTATGGTCTTTAGAAAAGGGCATTCTTGGATTTTTAAATTTTTTTTTAACTCAAACGAGACTTTCAAACGTCAAAAACTTGCCGGAACACAGTGATTTTTTTGCACTTAACCCTTTCGAAAACAAAAATTTATCAGTCTAAATAGTAATACATTGATGAAGTAACAATGTACATATTTAAATAGTAATACATCAACTGGTTTTTTCATGTCCTCTTAGATTATGCACTGTACCACACCTCTTAACATAACAGAAAGCTTTACCTAAAAACTACAACACCTTGATTAATCAAAAAGTGCTACATTTCATAGTAGTAGTAGTAGTACATTTCCTGCAAAATCATTACCATCATCAAGTAAGAAACTTTCCAAGATTTCAAACAAAGAAACATATATAACAACCCATTAACTATAAAAAGAAAACCATTGAAGTACATCATAGTAAGAGTTCTAAAAGAATATTACTCCATAACATGTTAGTGGTACCAAACCATAACAAAAACTCATCCACCATTAAACATTTCTTTCTCCTATCCTACTCATGGTGATTGGTGGGTATTATTCATCATTGGAAGAGTCCAGAAATAAATTCAGTCTAGGTACTTTACCAAACATCATTACATCACAAAAAAGTTATATTCAACTTCTCTAATAAGTTCCATGTCCAAGAAAACAGAGTTAAAAAGACAACTTAATTGAAAAATAAACTTGAACTCATATTATATACAGAGCAAACACATAAATCAAACAACAAATGACTCGTAAGCATATATACCAACTATTTCATATTTGACCACACGTTAACCAGAGCTGTAGGGTCGATTCAAGTAAATTCTACAAACTGCAAATGTAACTGTTGCTTCTATTTATCCTTATAAATTTCCAAGAGTTAATCTTTGGATTCTAGGGTACCTAAAAACAAAAAGGAAGCTGTGCATCTGTAATAGAAACTTGCAGTTGAAACATATATTGGGCAGCAGCCAAGAGCCTCACACAACACCTAAGTAAGTTCTCTGCAGCAGATGCCAACCAAAGATAGGCCAATCGGAGCAATAGTACAAAAATCAATCTTCCATTCTCCCCACATCCTGTAGAAAAGCAGCTGTTATTTTTTGGTTTAGACTTTGATGAAAGTTGAAACGAAAGAAGGACCAGACAAAAGTTCACCAAAGGAATGAAAGATGGTTCCCAGCACCATAATTAGAAAGACAGCATAGTATGAAAATGGACGACTAGATAGGCCCCACTTAGGAGATTATCAATTCTGAAAGTCATCATGATCACATAATTTCGGACCAATAACTTCTGATTTCGAATATATAGGCTCCACTTTTGATAAGTTGGGAGATTATCAATTCTGAAAGTCATCGTGATCACTTGACTTTGGACCAATAGCTTCTGGTTTTTTTTTCTTGGTAACGAAGAATCAACCCACTCGTTAGCCAATTTGGACTCACGGATGGTTTGCAAACTCCGGATGCACGCAATCGCCCACAAACCACGTGCATCATTTAAGTCCAAGCCTTACCAGTTAAGCTAGCCCGTGGCAAACGAGTAGGAACACTTCTGAATTTACTGGTCACAGTGTTTAATCATATCAAAACATGTCCTTCAAACCAACATAGTCTAAACAAAAGATCATTCAAACTTCTCACATTGATGTCTACGAGAAACCTATAGTCACATCCTCATCTTCTATGTGCAAACATTTTGTAGAAGTAACTTTGTACAATGGTACCAATATTATGATTTAAAAAATTAGAGCTGGAGAAGCAAAATACCCAATGGAATGGTGTCAAATTGCCCATTTCGTAGAGGAGACTCAGAAACAACTGCAAACAAGAAAGAAACAAAATTAACCTGGAGAAAGAAGTCATGAAGCCATAATAGTACACAATAGTACATAATAAGCTGATTAACATCTCAAAGTTAACTACATTTAACATAAACAGAAGCAAAACCCTCAGAAATAGTACTCTCAGGGATAAGAGTTGGGGAATAGTAATGTCACAGAAGCTAATTAATTATTGAGAAGACTAACTGAAAGATATAGAGAGAAAAAAAATCTTCATATAGTTTTTATTGATTCAGAGAAAGCCTGTGATTGGATACCTAGAAATCTAACATGAAGAGTTCTAAAAAAGAAAGGACTCGCAAAGGGATATATTGACGTGATAAAGAACATATAATTAGATTTTAGAACAATTACGGGGGCAAACAAGTGAATTTTCAATTTCTGTAGACTTTTGTCAACTTGTCAAGCTTGTATGTTATTCGCTGATGATATTATTTTATTTGATGAAACTAGAGAAAAGAAAAATGCTAAATTGGAGGTTTGGAGGAGAGGACTAAAACTGAAAGGAACTAAGATTTATTTTATTTTATTTTCTATCCTGGCAAGAAACTCACACACCCACATGCCCCTATGGGACTTGAACCCTAGACCTTCTACTTTGAAAGGTGAGAAAGTATCACTGACCAAAGTAGAAGACCACTTAGTGTACCAGTTAAGAAAAGTGAAATAGTACACATCAAAAGTAATGCTAGGAGAAGGGGAAGACCAAAATTAACATGGCATGACACCTACCCCAACTGTTCTAAAGTTCGATGTGCCAAGTTTAGTAATGTAAACTTGATAGTCAAGTATTTAACTTTGAAACTTGAGCCTGACCTTGGCTCATTTTTATTGGCAAACAAGCTTCTTAATGAGCTGAGAACATGCTGTTCAAAGAGTTTGGTAAAACTCAACAAAGCTCAATCCCCAGAAAATTGTGAAAACAAGTATAGCTTATTCTACCAAAAAAGTAAACTAAGAACCAAGTTTTTTTTTTACCCTTGTATTTCCTTTTCTTATGTTTTATGTAAATAATGGACAAACTAAAAGAATGATAGTTCAAGAAAACTCAATACAGATGCATTGACAGTTTAGACAGCAGGAATAAAACATTTTTTTAGCAGAATAGAGTTGTTGACTATACAATGAATTTGATAGATCAAGAGATCCTTCGACAGGAGATAACCTATTTGTTCACTGTTTTCAAATGAAACTCCTTGCGATCAATTAACAAACATACATAGCCCTCGTCTATGTTCCTTCTGGAGTATATTTGCGCGGATTGTGAATTATAAAGAACACCTGGATAATGGTGTATTCTGATTTCTGTCACCTTCACCCAACTTCATTTTGTATGCTAATCAAAGATAAATGCATGGACCTGACGGCAAGTGAGAGAGAGAGAGAGCTTGTCTACCCCAAGTCCGATCAAGGAGACCTTCCTAATTTTCATGTTTCATTTTATTTACTTTTTCCTTATTAATTTCTTTAGACCACAGAATGAAAAATGTTTTGTGGAGTATCCATTATTCAAATCAACAAAAAGATGACATTTGTCCTTTGACCTGCAACAGAAGCAGTGACGGAATTCCAAAAGGTAGTTCAAGATAGTCTAACACAAATTTTTAATGCTATCTGGCTAAACAATCTCAAAGAATATCAGTACCAAAGGAACCCATGGTAATCATATGGTTTCACCCCCATAAATTTAGCCATTTCATAGGAGTAAAAGAATAATGAAGTTGAAACCCCTTAAAATCCTTTCAATTATCATGTGAGTTTGTCTCCTGATGCAACTACCATAAACAATATAACGGAACACCCAACTTCATGCAAGTAAAAAGAAAACGATTTCTAGAATTAGATAGTTTATAAGTATGTATTGTGTTTTCTGCAAGTGACATAGATATACACCATAAATAAAACAGAGTTAAAAAAGACAATTACGCTAAACTTGAACAATAAAAAAATTTCCAATAACAATACCTAATGGAATGAAGTCAAAATTTCCCATCTCGTAGAGACTCAGAAACAACTGCAAACAAGAAAGAATCAGAATTAACTTGGGGAAGAAGTCATGAAGCCAATTTCAATGCAACACAATAGTACATAAACAGCTAGATGCATATGTATGTGGTAGTCTCTTACTGGCATGTAATTGAATTGATGAAAGTTAGTGGAAAGTTTCTCAAAATTGGAAGTATTCGCCACCTTATGTTAGACACCACACCTGTCCATAATTTTCAAAGGGGTTCTGCAATTAGTTATGCCCATACCTACTATTTGCATATGGTTTCACAATCATTTTTACTGCATTCCCTAATTAGCTGATTAACAACTCAAAGTCAACTACATTTAACATAAAAAGAAGCAATATGCTAGACACCACACCTGTCCATAAATTTCAAAGGGGTTCTGCAATTAGTTATGCCCATACCTACTATTTGCAAATGGTTTCACAATCATTTTTACTGCATTCCCTAATTAGCTGATTAACAACTCAAAGTTAACTACATTTAACATAAAAAGAAGCAATAAGGTTTTATTTTGGACTCAAAGATAACTGCATTACCTAATTAGCTGACTCGTATGGAAATCATCTATTACAGCAAGGGTAATAGCTTGTCCCCCAACTTTATCGGAAAGTTCTTTAGCTTTGTCTTGGAAGACAAAAGAAAACACAGACCATCATCCTAGTTTAGCAAGCAGAAAAGATTCAAACTATTTCTGAACATCATTTGGACAAAAACGATATGCTTAGTGCCAAAGAACATGAATTTTCCAGAACAAAATAGGTTGCTTTGTTATTTATTTAGTGGTAGTCTGAACAGGTTAAATGCACATTAACACGTGAAATTTCAGAGAGCTGACTAATCCAACACCTTAGAACACAGCGTCTAAAACTTAATCCATCTCTTGTAACTTAGCCACTTCTTAATTCAAATAAAGATAGGAAAAAAAAAACAAATAAAGATCCCCAAAAATATTTCAATTGCTTTAGATATTTTATCCAAACACAAGCTAAAATAATATTTTGGCAAAGATGGGTAAATGGCAGCACATGCTTCAATTTTAGATTGTCATAAACCACAAACTGACTTGACTTACTTAATCTGCTCATTGGTTTCCTCTACTCTAATAATTTTATATATAGTTTTTAATTAAAAAGACTTCTTTGGTAAGTCTCTCAAGGGGAGACATAATGGCAGCTAAGAACAGCTACCTCCTTTTTTCAATAGCTCAATGAAATTAAGCCGAGTGTTGCTCAATACTGACTTTTATGCATTTGGTAGAAATTAAGCTAAAGCGCAACATGCTTAGACTAGTGAACAAGTGTGAATAAATGATTGAAAGGACAAGCTTCAGCAAATAAGTACCTGGTTTGACACAGAACTTTGACATATACTAATGCAGAAACTTGCCACCAGTTGTTAGTTTGAGTGATATGTTCTGCCACCACCAAAAGGAGATGTGTGTCTCTTACTATCAAAAAGAAGAAAGTATCAACACCTAAAGACTTAACACAACACTCCTTGCAATAAGCTAATGACATTTCCAGCAAATGTCAGCAAAATAATTTTACCATTCAACACTCCCACTAAGATGTCATGATCAGAATGCATCTATTGATAAAAATATATTGGAATTTTTACAAAGATATATATGGGGTTAGTCTCTATTTATTTTATTCTAGCTTTCAATATTTTGTTAGATGATAGATTAACATAATCCGCCCCATAACATTCTTTATATATGAAGGATCATATTTTGGTAGAATGTAAACCTAAGAGCATATGTCAACTACCAATATACAACTGTGTTATGTAACCCAATGGTAATGAAACTACACAATTATTGAACATCAGGAAAAAATAAAAAGGGAATAAGACATGTAACTTGTAGGACAATGTGACTCACCAGGCTTTGGTTTTCCTCCATTTAGAACTGCACGTTCAGCTGGTTCCAGAGAGTACACCTAGATGTAAGCAAAACAAAGGCTCAACAACATAGGAAACAATATAATATATATATATATACACACATATTTAAACACCCACACAGAAACTAACCTTCTATCTATCCCTGCAACCAGGGCATTGACTTCCCCTTCAGAGCCCTTGAACTCTAGTCCAGTGAATGTCACTCCAAGTTTACGATGTCTTCTTCATAATCAAGCTCTATGTGGCGGATTCGGGAAATCTTGTGCCAATCTTCCCCTTTCTCCCTTTGGCAACGTGGTTTCAGCAATGGACATCTGTTTATACTCAAGTAAGAGAGGGAGTTGGGCAACCCCTCTTCTGGCAAGGATTGGAGGTTGGGGCATCGGGAGATGTATAGACTTGTAAGAGAGGTGAGGTGCTGAAGGCCCTTGTGGTTCAGTGATTTCAAATTTGAAAGATTTTCAATCGTAATTGAGGTAAGAGTGGTGGGCAATAGCCATTCCTCCGGAAATGAATCCAACACTTGTTTTTCATATTCACCACCGATGGTGAAATGTCCAAGAGATGGGAGTGTTTGCAAACCCCACCCTGTCCGGCCCTTCATCAGTTTCTTGCAATTACGGATCTGAAGTGAACGAATGTTGAATGGCAAACCTCTGTCTGGAAATGATTCAACTTCTGGACACCCCCATATCTGCAATGATTGAAGAGATGGGAGGAGGGTGTGAACATGCTGCGGCAGCAACTTTAGATTCTCACAATTCCGAACCCAAAATGAGGTCAGATTGGGAGCAGGCAATCCTCCTTGGGGAAACGACACCATTTTAGGGCAACCTGTTATCTGAAGCTGCATCAGATTTTGAAGCTCATCCGGAATTGAAAGCGTTTCAAAATTTATACACCCCCAGATCTTGAGACAATGAAGCTTTGGAAAGAAACCTAACGAAAGTGATTTGAGAAGATCACAGTTTTTTATGTTCAGATCTTCAATGGATGTGTGGTAATGCTCCATCTCCTCTGACAGGGGAAACTCTAAATTACTACAGTTCCAGATGTAAAGTGTTTTCAATGTAGCAGGAGGACCACCAATGGGGAAAGATACCTGAAGAAGAGATGAACAACCAGAGATGTACAACTCTTGAAGGCAATTATTGACGTGCATCATAGTCTCCGGCAGGGACTGTAGAGCTCTACATCCTTCAATCTTTAGAGTCCTGAGCATCGGCGGCAATCCCATGTCTGAAAATGACTCAAGGTGCCAGCAATGTTCTATCACCAAGATTTTGAGATTCATTGATTTACACAACCCTGGTGGCAATTGCTTAATGTTTGGCATCCTTGAAATCTCCAATTCCTGAAGAGAACCCAGGTCTTGCAATTCCGTTGGCAATTCCGTCCAGTTTGACATATTTGAAGTCTTCAATTTCTGAAGAGAAGGCAGGTGTCGCAGCAGCTGCCCAACTTGATTCGACACAAGCCGTTCACATCCAGAAATTTGAATTTTCCTTAGAGAAGGGAAGTGGTTGGGTAATTCACCAGTCAGCTTGGGACAATCGACCAAAGAAAGCTCTAAAAGGCAAAAGAACTCTCCAGCCCCTAATGCATGCCATTCTTCCCACTCTGACATTCCTTCAAAGCTTAGTGTCTCCAGAGATTGAAATGGTTTGATCAAAGAAGAAGAAGCATCCCCATAGAACTGCTGATCCACCTTAATTATTGCTTTCAACCCTTCAATTCTTAGATATTTTAGAGAGGGTAGCTGCCCTATCGACGGCAAATAGTAGCAATTTGCACAACTTACAAGTTTTAAGGACACTGTGTTATGAATCAAATGACCTCTCTCTAACCAATCTGGAAATCTTGTGCCCCCATAGTTAATGATGCGGAGATCCTTCACTCCAAGATGAGGCTGTAGCTTGTCAAGTACATCTCTTTCTTTTTGTGAATCATCAGTTTTGCCACCCCATTTAAGCTCTAACCCTTCAAGGTGCTCCTTTCCTTTCAAATTGGCCTCTGATGCATCTAAACTACTGGTTACATTTTGAAGCCCTAAAATGAGAAGTACTCCATGAAGATGACAAAGTTCTTTCAACCCATTAATCCTTGACCCACTATTCTTGCCAACTACAAAATATGTTAAATGTTGGAGATCTTTTAGTCTGCTAATTTGCGTTGGCATTTCAGTTAATCCAGTTTCTCTGATATCAAGATGGCGCAAGTTTATCAATTTTCCCATATTTTAAGGCAACTCAGTGAGCTTGGAACAATAAGACAAATCTAATGTCTGTAAATTGCACAAGGTTGTTATTGAGTCCGATAACTGTTTGATTTTTGTCCAAGAGAGATCCAAATAACGTAAATGTATCAAATTTTCAATTGACTGAGGCAATTCAGAAATCTGGTAACGAGACAGAGATAGCACCCTTAAGCATCTGAGGCTTGACAACATATCATATAGTACATTACTACCCAGAAAAGAAAACCATTCAACTCTCGAAAATGATATGAAAGTCCGTAAATACTTGGCCTCTTTAACAACCTTGAATTTCTCAGATGCATCATATTCACCCTGAACATACGAAAAATGGCGAACTTTTTCACAAATACGATCAAGTGGCTTGTCATCATCTAACCTAAAACAAAACTTTCCAGATATATGTTGAGCTAAATCATGGATTAGGTCATGCATTACAAAATAGGAATTGGTGTCACTTAATCTCTGAAAAAAAGAGCTTGATAATAGTTCACGAAAGTAGTAGTTACCTTCATCTTCCACTAATTTATTGCTTTTGGGCTGCTGCACAAGATCTTCGGCTATCCATAATTGGACTAACTTTTCCTTTTCAAATTTGTAATCTTTAGGAAATTTCGAGCAATATGCAAAGCATCTCTTTAAATGCGAAGGGAGATAATGATAGCTCAATCTTAGAGCCGGGGAAATCTCGCTCTCCAAATCCCATATTTGGCTTTTTAATATATGTTTCCAATCTTCAAGATCCAGTTTAGACCGCAAGAGACCTCCAAGTGATTTTACTGCTAAAGGCAAGCCTTTACACTTCTCCACAATTTGTTTTCCGGTCCCCTCTAGGTTTGAATGAGCCATATAATCTCCACTCCCAAATGCGTGCTTTGCAAATAATGACCAACAATCATTAAAAGGCAATTGCTCCAATTGATGACTAGGAACAGTGCCCATTGCTGATGCAACCTTATCAATGCGTGTCGTTACAATAATCCTACTTTCCTATGCCCCAGCACTGAAAGGTTTTCTTAAGCTGTCCCAGTCATAGTAATTGTAATTCCAAACATCATCCAAGACAATTAGAAATTTCTTTCCTGCAAGGCTATCTTTCAAATTGATTTGAAGTCGATCAAGGCTGTTGATGTCATTGTTTGAAGCGGTGACATCATCAAAAATTTTCTTTGTTATCATGTAAATATCAAATGCATCAGAAACGCAAACCCATGCCTTCACATGAAATTTGTCATTTACTCTAGAATCATTGTATACGAGTTGAGCAAGTGTTGTCTTACCTACTCCACCCATTCCTACAATAGGGATCACATGAATCTGATCCCTAGTTCCATTGTCACACCACAACAATTCCATTATCTTTTGTCTATCCTTATTCCTCCCATAGACACCAGATTCATCCACCAGAGAAGTTGTTTCTCGTCTTTGCGATTGTTTCCTTCCAACACTCTCTCTCAAATTAAGAGCATTTTTTTGCTCCACAAACCATTCCAACTTACTAATGACCTCTTTCATCCTAGACTCCATCACTTCATCAGACAAATAAGCAGAAGTATTCGGTATGGAATGATTAATTTGTAACAAGGATTGCTTGATTTGACCGAAAAATCGACTGAAACTAACCTGAGTTGTGCTGGTTAGGGTTTGGGACTGATCATGATCAGCTTCCAACTTGTCCCTCAAGGCTTTGGTAGCGATCTCATCCAACAAGTCGTCAGCATGGTAGACAACATGGTGGAGCTCGTCGAGCCAAGCTTTCACGTGTTTGTTGGTAATCTGCTTGTCCTCCGCATCATCCAGCACTGCTTGAAGGGCCAGCAAGGTTATCTTTAGCTTGTCTATGAGTCCATCATCAAATCTTCGTTTGGAAAAGAAGGTTATGAACTCACGAGATACCACCCGATCAAACAGCACTTGAAGGGAAGCCGAGAGAAAAGCTCCGCCTACCAAAGCTTCAGCCATGTTCTTTTCTTCTGCAGAGGAGAGAGACAGATCTAGAGAGAGAGAGTGTGTCTGAGAGAGTAGTTGCAAAGTGAAGACGCTTATTAGGCGCTAGAAAAAGTAAATAGAATATTAATCCATTTATGATTTAACTAAAGAAATGCCAACAATTCAGCCTTGATGCATTCACATGGGCTCTTCATTCCTCCAATTAAAATCCAAGAGTCGTCAATTATAATAATTGCACAAAAGTCTACTGTGACTGCTGTAATAGGAATCCAGTGCACACAGCTAACATGGACCAGAATTGAGATGCCTTGATTTGTGTTACAGATATATAGTTGGTATATAGTTATTAGGCCAAATTGCACTAAAGCGTTTGTACTGTCAAAATTTATAAAATATCCCTCTACTAATTTTATTTGCAGCAAACACCCTCAAACTACACCCTCCAACAAGGTGAGGACTGATTTGTGAAATCGAACCGTGAAACTAATAAAATCGAATCAAATCAAATTGTGAAAGAACGGTTCTATGACTTTGTGTTAAATAATATAATATAATATTATACACTGATCTTTACTCATCGGTGAACAAGAGATTTTATAGTCTTACTAAAATTATAAAATCACTTTCTGTGTGTTTTAATTTTGAAATATTAATATTACACCAATTTCTTTTCTAATGTAATTTTTTTTTTTTTTGTAAATTACCAAAATAAACAATTGGTAATATGGCATGAGGCGGGATCAAGAACTCCAAGAACCCAAATTAGCCCTTCTTCCATATCTGAAAAACTGTTGAAAATTTCACCTCCTCTTTTCATATAAAAAATCATCTCCAAATATATAAAAAATCTCTGGCTGAATAAACTGCCAAACAAGACCCCTCAAACAATCATGAATTCTTTTTCTTATACGTCGATTGGACAACATGAGGTTTCCTTCTAACGTAATGTTTCCAATCACTACCTCCAACCCCAATCGTTTTCCTCCATTTTCTAGTCCAATCTTTCCTCCTTAAATTCTTCATTGATATAATCAAGGGTTAAGTTCAGAAAACACCCTGTTATATAGGTTTTGTGCGTTTGCCACCCCTCTAGTTCTAATTGTGCAGATAACCCCCATAGATTTGAAAAAAGTGTGCGAGTTGGTACCCTCTGTTAGCTAGCCGTTTGCTTTTGTCCGTTAAGTTGGTCACGTGTTAGGCACGTGAGTCTTTTAAATTTAAAAGGTCATAAATACCCTTTTATTTATTGTGCCTTGTTAGGGTAAAGTTCAGAAAACACTCCTGTGATATGCATATTGTGCGTATTGTCCCCCTCCCGTTCTTAAAACACCCCTAAAGTTTAATTTTCGTTCAAATAAGTCCATTCTGTCACTACACCATTAACGGAATGATGAATTTACCAAAATGCCCATCCGTAAAAATAAAATAAAATAAAATAAAAAATAAAGATTTTAGTGAAATGACGAAAAGGACACACAATAGTATATATATATAATATTGACTTAAAAACAAAAAAGCTGACATCGGTGGGCCCCACACGTCTCCCTCTCCCTCAAATCATGGCCCTAGATTTTGTATAGACATACACTGTTAAATCATCAATTATATATACACACATATACATAAACAATGATGAGTATATTGCGAAAATCTTGGCGTTGCAGTGAGAGAGAGAGAGTGAAGTTTAGAGAGAGAGAATAGTGAGAGAGTGTGTGGTTAGAGAGAGAACGGATGAGAGAAAGAATGCAATTAGAGAGAGAGAACGGTGAGAGAGAGTGTGTGGTTAGAGAGAGAAAGTGGGGTTACAGAGAGACTGTGCGCATGTATACATATATACAAAGTGGGTTAACAAGGCACAATAAATAAAAGGGTATTTCTGACCTTTTAAATTTAAAAGACTCACGTGCCCAAAACGTGACCAACTTAACGGACAAAAACAAACGGCTAGCTAACAGAGGGTACCAACTCGCACACTTTTTTCAAACCTATGGGGGTTATCTGCACAATTGGAACTAGAGGGGTGGCAAACGCACAAAACCTATATAACAGGGGTGTTTCTGAACTACTATTGTCTGTCCTTTTTCGTCATTTCACTAAAATCTTTATTTTTTATTTTATTTTATTTTTACGGATGGGCATTTTGGTAAATTCATCATTCCGTTAACTGTGCAGTGACGGAATGGACTTATTCACACGAAAATTAAACTTTGGGAGTGTTTTAAGAACGGGAGGGGGGCAATACGCACAGTATGCATACTACAGGGGTGTTTTTTGAACTTAACCCTATAATCAATGAGAAACACATAGAGACATACACAAATGTAATCAATTTATTCAAATAAAATATAATATCTGTTATTTTTGGTACAAAAACAAAACCCCTAGAAGTTCAGCTATTTATGTGTGTGCACAAATATGAATGATATGCAGCCCTTGAAGATCTAAGTGTAGGTTTATTAAAAATATACTACAGACATAATTCTATAATTCAGGTTAATTCAGTTTTTGGGGGTTCTTGATCGCGTCTCGGGCCGTATTACCAATTGTTTATTTTGATAATTTACAAAAAAAATTACTTAGGAAAGGAATTGGTGTAATATTAATATTCCAAAATTAAAACACTCAAAGAGTGATTTGGTGATTTTAGTAAGACCATAAATGGGTTTGGCTAGTGGCCATTAGATTTAATTTAATGATCACTAGCCAAATTGTGGATAAAATCTCTTGCTCACCAGTGAGCAAGAGATCAATATTTTGTGTGTGTGTGTATATATATATATATATAAACACATTATTACTAAAAGTACAAAGAGGTTCAAAAGTTTTAGTAAATTTGTTATTTTTATTATGCATTCTTATTTTTTATTATAATATATTTATTCTAATAAATACATAGAAACATAATCTTTCCATAAATCTTAAACCCCAAGTGTTATTTTCTAATTCTATTTATTATTTGCCTCACACATTATCCCTAACAAAAACTCTTCCTATTTCAGAAAAATAAAAATAATATTGTAATTCATACTTTTATAAATTTTCTAATCCTATTTATTCTTTCTCTTACACTTCATTCCTAACACAAAATCTTCCTATTTTTAAAATTTAAATAATTTGATCAGAAAAAATAATTTACGGAGTTTCAAATCATTTAATTTAATTAGAATTATTTTTTCCTTAAATGTCTAAAGAATTTCAACTCCATTTAGAGTGGCTTAATTAGGTTAGAATTCCAATTTACTTCAGACTTCCATAACACAAATTCTTCCTATTTCAAAAAAAAAATTTATAATTCTTATTTTTATAACTTTTCTAATTCTATTTATTCTTTATCTCACACTTCATCCCTAACACACCATCTTTTTATTTTTAAAATTCAAAAAAATATATTGATATTTTTTCTAATTCTATTTATTCTCTCACTAACTTCATTCTTAACACATACTCCTAAAATATAATATTATTTAAATAAGTATTTTTTTCTAATTATATTTCTTCACTCTCTAACTTCATCCCTAACACAAACTCCTAAAATATAATATTATTTATTACACAACTATTATCAATTATATATCTCTAAGTGCATTATGCATATAAAATCTAATCATGTTCTGTTAAAATTAATATTATGAGCAAGGCACAAAAAATTTACACCAAATACGATTATATTGTAGGTTGATTATTTATGATTAAATTTATGTCCGATTTATTAATCAAATATTCAATTCGATAACATAACTCATCACAAATGTAATTTTTTATTAAAAAATTTTGATTTCAAAAACTAATAGTAAACAATGAGTAGAAAAAAAAGAAGTCAAAGAAAAGAACTCACATGTAAGCCGAGACAAAATCGAATCGAATTGTTGTTAATGAGATCCGAGAAGAAGATGAGAGCGAAGAGGAATAATGAAGAGTCGTGGCCGAGAGAAAGAGTGATTTTATAGGTGTTTAGGGTTTTGCGGGTTAGAATTCTATTTTTTTTAATTTAGAAATAAAAAGAAAGGGATTTGCTTGGTAAAGGGTTTTGCATGGGTAATTCTATTTTTGGAGAGTCATAGTCGAGAGGAAGAGTGATTTTAGGTGTTTAGGGTTTTGTAAGTGATAATTCTATTTTTTTAGAAATAAAAAGAAAGAGTTTTGTTTGGGAAAGAGTTTTGTTTGGGTAATTCTATTTTTTTAATTTAAAAATAAAAAGGAAAGGGCTTTGCTTTTTAAAATTTAGAAATTAGAAATAAAAAGAGAGGGTTACGATTATATTATAGTCAGATATTCAATTCGATAACATGACTCATTACAGGAGTAATTTTTTATTCAAAAAATTTTATTTCAAAAGCTAACAGCAAACAATGAGTAAAAAAAAAAAAGTCAAAGAAAATAACTCACATGTAAGCCGAGATGAAACCGAATCAAATGGCTGTTGATGAGATTCGAGATGAAGCTGAGAGTCGTGTTGATGAAATTCGAGAGTAAGATGAGAGCGAAGAGGAAGAATGAAGACTTGTAGCTGAGAGGAAGAGTGATTTTATAGGTATTTAGCGTTTTGCAGATTATAATTCTAATTTTTTAAATTTAGAAATAAAAACAAAAGGGGTTTGCTAAGTAAAGGGTTTTGCATGGGTAATTCTATTTTTGGAGTGTCATAGCCGAGAGGAAGAGTGATTTTAGGTGTTTAGAGTTTTGCGTGGGTAATTCTCTTTTTTTAATTTATAAATAAAAAAGGAAAGGGAGGAGTGATTTTAGGTGTTTAGGGTTTTGCGGGTTATAATTCTATTTTTTTAGACATAAAAAGAAAGAGTTTTGCTTGGGTAATTCTATTTTTTTAATTTAAAAAAAAAGGAATGACTTTTTAAAATTTAGAAATTAGAAATAAAAAGAAAGGGTTACGATTATATTATAGGCTAATTATTTATGATTAAGTTTGTGTCCGATTTATTAATCAGATATTCAATTTGATAGCATGACTCATTACAGACGTATTTTTTTATTAAAAAATTTTGATTTTAAAAGTTAATAGCAAACAATGAGCAGAAAAAAAAAAGTCAAAGAAAAGAACTCACATGTAAGCCGAGACGAAACCGAATCGAATGGTTGTTGATGAGATCCAAGAGGAAGCAGAGAGTTGTGTTGATGAGCTCCGAGAAGAAGATGAGAGAGGAGAGGAAGAATGAAGAGTCGTAGCCAAGAAGAAGAGTGATTTTATAGGTGTTTAGGATTTTGCGGGTTATACTTCTATTTTTTTTAAATTTAAAAATAAAAAGAAAGGGGTTTGCTTAGTAAATGGTTTTGCATGGGTAATTCTATTTTTGGAGAGCCATAGTCGAGAGGAATAGTGATTTTAGGTGTTTAGGATTTTGCGTGAGTAATTTTATTTTTTTAATTTATAAATAAAAAAGAAAAGGGAAGAGTGATTTTAAGTGTTTAGAGTTATGCGGGTTATAATTCTATTTTTTTAGAAATAAAAAGAAAGAGTTTTGCTTGAGTAATTCTATTTTTTTAATTTAAAAATAAAAAGGAAATGGTTTTGCCTTTTTAAATTTAAAAATTAGAAATAAAAAGAAAGGGTTACGATTATATTATAGGCTGATTATTTATGATTAAATTTGTGTCCAATTTATTAATCAGATATTCAATTCAATAAAATGACTCATTATAGGAGTAATTTTTTATTAAAAAAATTTGATTTCAAAAGCTAATAGCAAACAATGAGTAGAAAAAAAAAAGCCAAAGAAAAGAACTCACATGTAAGCCGAGACGAAACCGAATCGAATGGTTGTTGATGAGATCCGAGAGGAATCTGAGAGTCGTGTTAATGAGAGCCGAGAGGAAGATGAGAGAGGAGAGGAAAAATGAAGAGTCGTAGCCGAGAGGAAGAATGATTTTATAGGTGTTTAGGATTTCGCGGGTTATAATTCTATTTTTTTAAAATTTAGAAATAAAAATTAAGGGGTTTGCTTGGTAAAGGGTTTTTGCATGAGTAATTTTATTTTTGGAGAGTCATAGCTGAGAGAAAGAGTGATTTTAGGTGTTTAGGGTTTTGCTTGGGTAATTCTCTTTCTTAAATTTATAAATAAAAAAGGAAAGGGAAGAGTGATTTTAGGTGTTTAGGATTTTGCGAGTTATAATTCTATTTTTTAGAAATAAGAAAAAGAGGTTTTGCTTGGATAATTCTATTTTTTTAATTTAAAAATAAAAAGGAAAGGGTTTTGCTTTTTTAAATTTAGAAATAAAAACAAAGAGTTTTGCTTAGGAAATGGTTTTTCTTGGGTAATTTTAGTTTTTTAATTTCAAAATAAAAAAGGAAAGGGTTTTGCTTGAATAATTCTATATTTTTAATTTAAAAATAAAAAAATAATGTACTGAAACTAAAAAAAACCCCTTTCTTTTTTTTTTCAAAATAAAAAAGGAAAGGGAAGAGTGATTTTAGGTGTTTAGGGTTTTGCGGGTTATAATTATATATTTTTATAAATAAAAAGAAAGTGTTTTGCTTGGGTAATTCTATTTTTTTAATTTAAAAATAAAAAAGAAAGGGTTTTGTTTTTTAAAATTTAGAAATTAGAATTAAAAAGAAAGGGTTTTGCTTGGAAAATGGTTTAAAAAAGAAATGATTTTTGTTTGGGTAATTCTATATTTTTAATTTTAAAATAAAAAAATAGTGTACTGAAACTAAAAAACCCCTTTGTACTTTTAATAGTAGTATAGATATAGATATAGAATCATAGATATACATATACATATACATATATATTAAATAACTTCATTAGCTTATGTCACGTTTGGTACGCAACAATGGAATAGAATGGAATGTCAATATTATCTTTTTGAATTTATTCCTTTGTTTGGTAAGAAAAATTAAAGTGGGAATGACCATTCCGCGTAATTCCTTTGGAATGAAAAAGAATGAAAATTCATTCCACTGCTCAACCTATAGAATGGTCATTCCATTCCCAATAGAAATTAAAAAATATAATCTAGTTACCAAAAAACCCTCCACGTTCCAAGTTTACTCTATTACAAAAACCTTCACATTTTATTTTATGGGTTTGTCAAACTTCTCTCTCTGCAGTAGTCCGGCCATTGATAAGAAGCCACGGTTGCTCTATATTTTTAACTCGTTGCATGTATTTATCTCTCTAACCTAAATCTTTGATATTTTTCTACTATTAACAAGTTTTACAACTTTGTACATGATCACTTTTTCATTCTATTCCCATCCCTAGAGTCTCTCCTCTATTTCTACCGTCATGGTTACAAACCCTAACAAGCTGTATTTTTGCCTGCTAATTTCTTGTATCAATCCATCTTTCATTGGCTCAATTGTTCATTTTTTTATCCGCCGTATAGATCTAACGTGAAAAATATGGTGAACTTGTGGTTTGTTACATGTATTTTAGCTACTTGGGTTGTGGTGGTTATGAACAGTTCACAGCACCAACTGATCAATGCATTGTCACCGTCATTTTCTCATGTTGTAGTTTATCTCATTTGTAGTACAAATACAGTGATATAAAACCCATATGTCATGAATTGATTTTGTAAAGGTCACTAAATTACTTGATAACTTTTGATGGTTATGACATTTCATGTATTATCTTTCACTGTAACAATATAAGTATACGTTCCCAATCCAAATATTATCAATGCTTCTTTGGAGCATCATAGATGCAATGGGACAAAAAATTTACCAAAGCTGACAGTAATATCAATGCATGTTTGTATTTTTGTCTATTACTTTTTTAAATTTTGTTTGTATGTTTGTCTATTACTTTTTTAAATTTTGTTATCTTGCTAAATTGGTTTGGTAACATTAAGTAAAATTTTGTAACAATTTGTGTGTTCTACTATTTAAAGTTTATAGCATTGAATCTCATTATAAAATTTACATTTATGCAGTTATGGCTCGTCTAAGTCTATTGACAAGGAGGATGATGAGAAAAAATAAATTAGCAGCAATAAGTTTATTTAGATCAAATATTTTATATGCAATAAATTGGTGGTTTCAACTAATTTCCTGCTTAATAGAATTTTATACTCGAAGGCATTCATTAAATTCGAGATATGTGATGAACTTTTACGCAAAAAAAGTAATTCTATACCGGCTAGTTTATGCAAGTGATGTGACTTGCATTGAACTACTTAGGATGAATAGGCAAACATTTACGAAATTGTGCTCCATGCTCAAGACTTTAGGTGGGTTAAAGGATAGCAAGAATATGTTGGTATTTGAACAGGTAGCAATGTTTTTGCATGTTATTGTGCATCATGTCAAGAATAGAGTTATTAAATTTCAGTTTAAGCGATTTGGAGAAACTATCAATAGGCACTTCAAAGATGTGTTGAATACTCTCATGCGACTTGAAGGAGTCTTACTAAAAAACCCAGAACTAGTACCCATAAACTCAACTGATGAGAGGTGGAAATGGTTCAAGGTAAATTATTTTTTTATTCCTTTCTAGAAGATTAGATCTATTATTTATTAATAACTATAATGATTTTTTTTAAAATTTTAGAATTGCCTTGGAGCTCTAGATGGGACACACATTAACGTCAGGGTACTAATAAAAGATAAGCCTAGATATACAACACGTAAAAGTGAAATTGCTACAAATATGTTAGGGGTGTGTTTCCAATACATGCAATTTATCTACATATTACCTAGCTGGGAAGGGTCAACTGCTGATAGTAGAGTGCTTCAAGAAGCAATGGAAAGGAAAAGAAATAGATTTAAAGTTCCTCAGGGTAAGACTTTTCTTTTTTATTTATAATATTTACACTTTAACTAAAATTTAACTAGAATTTCTTATTACTAAACTAAAAATCACAAATATAGGTTATTACTATCTTGTTGATGCTGGATACATAAATGGAAAAGAATATCTTGCACCATATAGACGACAAAGTGATGGTCCGGGAAGCCCATGAGCATGTTTGCTCAAGTTTTAATGTCAAAAGGATCTGTAAGGGCATGAGTGTCATTTCACATAATTTTTTGATTAAATTAATTACCCTGCTCTACTATACTTCTCTATGTATTTGCGCTAACCAAATTGCAAGGGCAAGTCTGTCAAATTCTTAAAGAAGGGTATTATGAAAATTATTTATAGGGCAACAAAGTGCAAGGGTAACTTTGGTATTTAATGTTGTTAGGGTTTCATACTTTAAAAAAATAAAATAATTTTTTTTTTGAAAAGATGCTTCATCAGCGGCGCATATAGAGACTGATTTTAAAGGTGTGGCTGTGATATACATGGAAGCGAGAGACGTGACAAAGAGACATAAAGTTTTCAGTGATTTAAAAAGAAAAGAAAAACTGAGATAAGGATTGGGGGAAGAAAAAAAAGGAAAAATGAGAGAGGCGCTGAGATAGAGAGAAGAAATAGGTGTGAAAATGGTGAGAAGAGAAGAATATACAAGGAAGAGAGAGTAAGCTTCACCAATCAAGAGCTTCAAGTGAAATCTAGAGAGAGAGGAAGAATGGGGTTTATCAAAAATCGTGAAACTTAAAGGATAGCTAAATGGATCGTAAAGCAGTTGGATCCAAAGTTCTTGATACATCTATATACATTTTGTGAGTGATATATTAGAGAGAGAGTATTGAGCAAGCTTGTTGGTGAAATTCCTAGAAGATCCAAACCTTCTATTAAGCTCGGCTATGGAGTCTTCACATCACACTAGAATTTTTGCTTACGGTCTGTCGCAGATGGCAACCTCCAGCGACTCTAATTCATACTTTCTGATGTTGTGGGTTTCATGACTGGATCTCTCTTGACTGTGTGGTATAATCCTTCATATCTACTATTGTTCACACATCACTGTTACACTCGTATGAATTGAGTTGTGGTTTTGGTTTTCATATTTTTAGCTTATGATTTTTCTTTGTCTAAATTCACATTCATCTATTCTAATATTTGAGATTCTGAGTTGCAAAATTAAAATGTTGATTTGATAATCTCAAGTTGTTGTTTGTGTTGCTGATTCATGAGTATGTGCTTTCTGAGGTTCAACATCCATGTTGCTATTGTGCTGGTTTTAAGCTCTTGATTTGATGAAAATTTTTATTGTTATATTGTTGTTATTAAGCCATTGAATTGAGGAAAATTGTTGTTGCTGTTTTGAGTTTTAAAGAGCTGTTTGGTACTGTTGTTAACATGTTGTATTATGCTGAATTAACATGCTGGTTGATGTTGAATTTTGAGCTGTAAATTGCTGCATTTGTGCTGTCTTAGTGTGCTGGAAATAGTTGCATTTATACTGTCTCAAATGTGCTAAAAATTGTTGTTTATAGTAGCATTTATGCTGTCTTAATGTGCTGGAAATTGCTGAGTTAAAGATTGCTAATATGCTGATTTTTGTAGTGCTGAAATTGTTGTTTTAAAGTTGCAGTTAAGTTGATTTTGTTGAACATTATTAATGTCCTCGCTAAACCTATAATGTTGTATATGCGGAAACCAAAATGCTGATATGAAATGAAAATTTCTATATGTACATCCATAAGTTTTTGTGCTACTAATTTCTACTCTAGTGTAGTCCAGTCTATTTATCTGCAGGTACACAAACCAAGCAAATTCCATGACAGTCATTAAAAAGGGATTGAGTCAAGCTGAATGGAAGTTTGAATAACTAAAAGCTGAAAGTAGGATTCATTGAAAAAGTGTCTTCTACAAGTCCGTTGCAGCTACACAGTAAGGGTGTACTTATTAAAGTCCATCATCGCAAGAGTTCAAGTGTTGTTATCTACCAAGAAGACAAGTGTTTGTGACCATATCATTATCAAGCTAGATTTTGAAGATTAACAATCAGAGCTTGAAGATTGACTTTGAAGACCTACTATCAAAGCCTGAAGAGTTGCTGCTCATCACATCGAACTGACTCCACTATCACTATGTATAGTCTAAGTATTGGGATACTTTGGACAGGGGGAATGTGAGTGATTGTGGTGAGATTTGGTGTGTGATAGCTTAGGCTTAGGGAAGCTTGGGCTGGGTTGAGAACAGAAAACCTGTTGTGAGATTTGGTGAGAGTGGTTCAGGCCTAGGGAGGCTATGAACTGGGTTGAGTGCTGGAGCGACTATGTTGTGAGTTGGGTAAGTGAGAAAGAGTGATTGAGAGAATTACTCTTCTACCCTTTCAGACATAGTGGAGCTTAGTTCGAAGAGGGTTTTTTCCCACCCTGGGGTTTCCTCTATAAATCTGTGTGTCCATAATTATGTGATTGCATGTGCCAACCAAACTTACAAATATTAGGAAGAAAAATCGAAGAACCTATTCACCTTCTCCCGCTCTAGGTTCATTATAAAGATATCACTTGAATGATTGGAGGGATGGACACCGACCTACTACTCCTCGGGAATTTTTCAACATGAAGCATTCTTCAACAAGAAATGTGATAGAGAGATGTTTTGGACTGATTAAGATGCATTGGGCAATTATGAGGAGTCCTTCCTTTTATCTTACAAGAACACAGAATCAGATCATTTTGGCATGTTGTCTATTGTATAATCTTATAAGACAAGAGATGTCTGTAGACCCATTAGAGGAAAC
Organism: Cornus controversa; assembly: GCA_026545225.1. NCBI lineage: Eukaryota > Viridiplantae > Streptophyta > Magnoliopsida > Cornales > Cornaceae > Cornus > Cornus controversa. The sequence continues at coordinate 27,507,062 of CM048853.1, read as the reverse complement.
TTTGGAAGAAGAATAACATGCTCCGAAAGAAGTACATGGCGATCCAATAACAATAGAAGTATCAAATGAATGGAGTGAATGGAGAGATAATTTAACAACTAATATATTCAATGAATGGATGGCAAATAGACAAGGGATATGATATTTTTTCATGTCAATTTATGTTTCTTTTTAAATTTATGTAACGTGGTGGATAAAAAATAGACAGAGAATTGAGATAATATTTTTGAGGATGCCTTTTATGTTTCTTTTTAAATTTATATAATGAGTTATATTTAAGAATTATTTTTCAATGTGTGTTACTTTTTATGCACTGGATACTATCTATAATCAATTATTGATGAAATTTTTATACGGCTTGGCTGATATATTGGTGTCTTTTTCCTATTTCAAAATTTCATGTGAGATATGCATTCATTAGTTGTTTAAATTATATGATCTATATATTGTTTTGTTAGGATGGAGCTTACACATGATCATATACAAGGAGCAAGTAAAAATAAACTAATGTGATCAGATGAAGAACATATGAAGCTTATTGAGGCTCTTCTTGACTTACACAACACAAGACTGTATAATGTCGATCGTGGATTCAAGCTAGGTCATATTACAACTGTGCAGAAAATACTTGCAGTCACTTTACCGAATTCGAGTTTAAAGGCAGACCCCTATATTAAATCAAGAATGAAGACATTGAAAACCCATTTTAATGTCGTGCATGATATGCTACATGGGCCTAATACTAGTGGGTTTGGTTACGATGATATGAAGCAGTGTGTAGTTGCTGAAAAACCTGTGTGGGATGCCTACTTGTAGGTATTTGTTTTGTACATAATTTTATTTAGGTAATATTAATTTGTATTTTGATGTTATAGTAATTTATTTTTTTGGTAGAGTCACAAGAATGCTACAAAATTTAAGGACAACCCTTTTCCATATTATAAGGAGCTATGCACCATATTTGGAAAGGACCGTGCTATAGGAAGATGCGTTAGATGAAATTAATGCATTGATGTCATTTCTTCAATCTCCCACGGTCAAAAAAACTGGTGATATGAGCTCCAAAAATAAAAGAAAGAGGAAATTTCAAAGTGTCACCGAATCGTTATGTGAAGTGGTGAAACAATCATCAAGTTTGATTGGCTCAGATATAAAATCAAGTACTGAACGCCTCAGTCAAGCTATCAAAGATGCTTCAGCTACTGAATTGAAAATCATACTAAATGAAGAATTGAAAAGGCTACCAGGTTTCAATATAACCGAGCGATCGAAAGCTTTGGTTCAAATTGGTCGTGATCGTGATTTGGTTCAAAAATTTTTCACACTTGATGAGGATGAGAAAGAAGAATTGGTTAAGACAGTCATTTCTTGAAGATTTTAAGGAGTTGGCAATTTATCTTACATTATGGAGCTGGATAATATCTATTTTTAATTTAGTAATATTTAAAAAATGAGTTTATGAATTTTATTATGAATGTTTGGATTTATAATATTTATTCCCCATAAGTATTTTGTTTAATTACTTTAATGATATGGATTTTATTATGAATGTTTTGGCTCTATACCAAGTTTATGAATTTTATTTGGATATAAGTGAGATTTTAATTGAGTTTTCTGTCGATCCTTCTCTTTTACTCATTAATCCATGTGAATCATGTTAATTTTTTAACATACTTCAAGGAAGTAAGGTAATCAATTCCTTGATGGTTACGTGATGCCTTAATAGTTACATGATGGTAGTATTAATTAGTAGCTCCGTTATATGTGCAGTACATGTTGATTCATATGTCATTGTTTATGCTAATAAATAAGTGCGTACAAACATAAAAAAAAAATACTTGATACTTTTTTTCTTGTGCAGGAAACTAAGAAGGGTGAGGATAAATTAATCTAATAAATATATTCGGAAAAAAAAAATGGATTCTTATGTAAACAAGAAATGAAAAGTCATCTGATAAAAAGATATTTGAAGTTTTGGAGAATTTTATTTTTCACCAGTTAATTTTTTAAAAAGTAATGTGGGTCATTCATTGAGAGGGGTATTTTGGAAAAAAAATCATTCCATTCCAGATTTTAAGATGGTCTAACCAAACACTAGAATGGTAATCATCATTCTATTATTGCATCATTTTATGTTTGAAACCAAACAATAGAATGTGAATGACCATTCCATTACATTCTCATTTCATTCTCATTAGAATGTTCATTTCATTCTATTATTACATACCAAATGCAGCATTAGGTCATTTATTTTCTTTTAAATTTATAACTCTAGACCGGCCCAACCCAATCGAAGGCCATGCATTTGCCCAACCCAATCACAAGCATATTCTTTTAAACTTATTTTTTCCCAGCCCAACCAAATCAATAAAATCCATTACCAAAATTTTTAAACTTAATATGGATCAAGTCCAAGAGAATTAACATAGCTCAAACCTAAGCCCATGTTCTGAAAGCCCATCTATATATATATTCTTTAACTACTCAATTACTCTCAACCCTAGCCGCACGGCCGGCACTCCTCTCTCTACATCCTAAGTCCCAACTCACGACTGCCGATCTGCATATGCACAATGCACATATGGGAGGATGGTGACGATGGCTTTGGCGAGATCGGAGCAGTGGCTTTGACGAGATCGGTGATTTTCCAGGTATTTCTACTTTTTATAATTTTGTATGAAATTTCTTTTGATGGAAATTTAGTTTGACAGACATGTGCATTGTGCATATGCGTGTGTGTATTATGTTTATGATCGATCTGTGCATGTGTGTGTAATATCTGTATCTCTATACGAGTTTCGAGACGAACTCGAAAAGCTCGTCAACCTGACGAAGCCAAGTTCGAACACTTGAGGTTTGGAGCTCGAGCTCGATCATGCCACTACTCGGCTCAAACATGCGGCTCCATTGCAGCCATAAATTTATTCCTTCAAATTCTTTCCTTTCCATTAAAAAGATTACAATTGACTATATTTTTACCACACATATTCTGACTCCATTGGTTGGTAATTTTCCCTTCTCTTATAATTTATGGTCCTTTTCCTCTGAATTAGTGTTCTACTCGTGTTATCCATGTCGTGTCGACAATGGCGAAGTTACAAACATCTTGTTTCGTATATATAGGGAGTAGAGAGACGTTACAGAGAATAGAATAAGTTACTATTTTGATGCTCAATGGGTTTGTTGAATAATTTTAGTTGTAGTTTATATTATAAGTTTACATATATATCTATACATACATATATATATATAGATGTATGTATAGATATCTATATATATATATATATTTCTTATTTTCCCTTTTTTTTTTTTTCTTTTTCCTGTTTATAGTTCATTCACTATACATGGTGTGAGCCCAAGTTAACGAATTCACTGTTCTTCTTTCAGCCTATGTTAGAGCATCAAAAACAAATTTTTTACATCATAAGCATGCATGCATGTGCACTATGCATCAGTCTGCACTAGAGTTCGTCCGGAAGTATACTGCGTGTCTATATATACACACACACATATAATTGTGTTTGTGGTGGTGTATATCCTTTTGCAATTTTGTTGATATGTGAGCTTTTGTTTTTTTATGCAGATGCACAAACCCTTTTTTGTATGCGGTGAATGTTATTCTATTCTAAAGTAGTGATTTTGCACTATAAACTAAATTGAAGTATGTAATGTGTTTGCCTCTCCATTGCGCTTTAGTTGTTTATTTGAAAGCTTCCAAATGATGATTTTTTCTTTCATGAAGTTTATTCTTATATCAGAGCGTCTTGTAAGGAGTTCAGAGTGCAGATACTGTAATTGGGGCAAAGATGTATGAGGTATCTATTTAAACTTGAATATATTCTCATGCCTTTAACATACTTATGTTACTGTTTGTGCATTTGGTAGATCTTTACATCAAGGCGTCACACCATTATAACTGTATTGTATCCCCCTCCCCTTTTTCCCCTCATTATGAGTAGTATTTTACTGTTAATATTATTCACATTCTTCCATATTGTTTACTTTTCTTTTAAGTTGTATCTGTATTTATAGAAAATTATTTTATGAAATTTTTAATTGTCTGTGCTATTATCTTTGTGGTCGAGTTCACATGTGTTGATGTTAGCGTTGTTCAAATAATGACAGGTGGGATATGCTCAACTTGATGAACCTATTGATTTTGATTTGGAAGACGAAATATCAGATATTACTTGTGAGGATAGCATACCTGAATTTCTCTCTTTTATGAAGAGGCTATTTCGAGAAGTAATACCAAAAACAGAAAAAAAGGGAAAGGAAGAATCAGATGTTAATCAAGCTAAATATTGCCCACCAGAGATTTTGGATTCGATTTGTAGGTATGGCGCAATAGATTGTGCCATCGCTTTTTTCAAAGGGGAGACTCGTTTCATCGCAGATCTTAATGTTCCCTTTAAAGAGGGAGTATATCCATTGCATTTAGCAGCTAATTCTTTATTGTATGATATGGTCGCGTTGTTACTTTGCTGCGGAGCTCGGACTGATGTCAGAACCATAGAGGGTATGGTGAGGGGCGACTTGCTTCCTCTCAATGTATCACTTGAAACATTAAGGTAGAAGATATATATTATAATATAAAATTTTTGTTTCTTAGTTCTTTCTGGGGCCTATGATATAAACATAGATCAAGGCTTGATATGTTCTTAACTACTTATTCTTTTCCTTTTTGCTTGATTGGATTTTTAATGTGGCTGATGCAGTTATCATCGATACTTGATTGATTGGACTCCAAAGCAATCTATCTTCAAGTTGATCATTGTTCTTTGCCTGCCTCAAATGGTTTGTTTGAAACAATTTTTTGTGTGTCAAATAGTGTTTAGTTTCTATATGTGTGAGTGGGTTTAGAGGCTTAATCTTTCGTTGTTGCTTATTATGTTCAAACAATGCTGGTGGCAGAAAGTACCATTAGAAACTAATAGGTTGCTTGCATTGAGCACAAAGGAGGTTGATAAAATATTCAGCCATTATGCTATGGAGGGAAAACTTATTGAGATGGCAACTCTGTTGATGGTTGCTCGAGAAAAGATTATGCCTCTGAGCATGTTTGAAGGTAAAGATAGTTCTGTTATAGATGGAAGAATGTCAATCAGAGAAAGCATCATTGAAGAGATTGTATTACTAACTTATGATGAAAGCAAATTGATCGAAAGTCATAAAAATGGTAAGTTGGTTCGGTCGCTTAATGATATTAAGGCAATGATGACATGGGGACTGCGGTTGCTCAAAGTGTTTGAGAAGGCTGGTGCTGCTATTGAAAAATATAGGCAGTCAGTACAAAGTGAAGTAAGTTGTTATGATCTGAGTTTCTTATGATTTTTGTGCTTGTTTCTTGCGATTTATTGTAATTCTCATATTGATTTCAACATGCAGAGATTTATTCGATTATGATATTACTTCTAAGTTTTGAATTCTAGTTGATTTTTTAATTTTTTTTAAATAATGAAAATGGTCGTCTTTTAAGTCATATTACTACCAATCTCCTCATGTTTTGACTTTTAACCTAACACTTCCGCAAAGTTACTCCCTTTTGTTTCCTTATAGGTGCCAAAAGAGAAGGTGGCCAATGACATTAAGGCGCTGCTTGAGAGAGCTGGGTTTGTTTTAAACGACAAAGACATTGATTTAAGTGACATAGACTGGTTTGGCACCTAATTACTTTGTTCAATTGATCAATGAAAATTTTGTATCTTCTTCTCTCTCTTTATTTAGGTGATTTGATTGTGAATGAGCTTCAATATTCTAATGCATTTTTTTTTGTCATTAAAATAATATAATAGTGAAAGTGAACGTATCAAGGTGGCAACAAAAATATTAGGTGATTGGTTGATTTGCACTTCAATTGACACATGCTTCAAAGGACATCTCATTTTCAAGAAATTTTTTCCATTACACTTGCCTAATTTTGTTATGTTTTCTTTTACACAGAAAGGAGAACAACATTTGGGTCTCATTCAAAGGATCTCTGCACACCACTCGATTCACTGTCGGACAGTTTTTCTATGGAAAAGGTTAGAAAAATAGTCAGTTATATATCCTTGTAGTGTGAGTTGCGGGGGGCGCGGAAGTGGTTGTGAAAGTTTGATTAAAACCTAGAGGGAGGTTGAATAGGTTTTACTTGCCCATTTGCTCAAGTTTTAGATTATTTTAATTTTACCAAATTAAAATTAAACCAATCACACAAAGCAAGTAAATAACGTAAAATAAAGGTACACTAGAGTTTATGTGGAAACCCTTTAGGAAAAAAACCACGGGAATTCTAAAGCCTCAGGAAAACCAATTCACTATTGTCGAAGTACAACAAACTCTGTCTCAGGCTCACACCCACTCTACTTTGTCAAGAACTTTGTTGCGACTCCACGTCCAATTGCTGTAGACTTCACACAAACGCCACAATCCTTTTAGAAGGGTTGCTGGAAGAACACGAAAGCTCCACGAACAATTTGTCCCCTTAGTAGTGATATTTGGTTCACCTTCATTTACGTGTAATACCCCGCTCCAACACATAGTATGATATTGTCCGTTTTGGGCCATAGCCCGCATGGTTTTTGCTCTTGGGTTTGACCCCAAAAGGCCTTATACCATTTAAAGAGAACATACTACATATAAGCACATCCCCTTTTCCACACCCAGGTGATGTGGGATTGAGCACCCTGTACCCTGTTAGTGTGGTAGCTCAGTCTAGTGTCTGTCTTTGCACTCGCCCACTCACACCCGTCCACAAGGGTTACTACAATCCACCCCCCTACAAGGCCCGACGCCCTCGTCGGCACACTTCTGGCTGGGTTCAGGCTCTCATACCAACTGTAATACCCCACTCCAACACATGGTATGATATTGTCCGCTTTGGACCATAGCCCGCACGGTTTTTGCTCTTGGGTTTTACCCCAAAAGGCCTCATACCATTTGAAGAGAACGTACTACATATAAGCACATCCCCTTTTCTACACCCAGGCGATGTGGGATTGAGCACCCTGTACTCTGTCAGTGTGGTAGCTCAGCCCAGTATCTATCTTCGCACCCGCCCACTCACACCCGTCCACAAGGGTTACTACATTACGAACAAGTAGTTGAAAGGAAACCAAAAATCTAATGTCTTAATTGAACGAGAAATTCTGAAGTAGTATCTGAACAGTTGACCAGATTGAGCACATCATCCTAAACTCACTCGGTGTATAGTTGTGTGATCGCAAAAGAAAAATGTACTACCCTAAATACTCTTAAAAAGCTATCTCACTAAAACAATGATTTCAAAAAGTGTAAATTGTAAAAAATGTAAATTGTAAAAAAACATAGGGAAGTATTTATAGATGAGAGAATCCTTAATTTATGTGGAAAAGAAGTTAGAAACCAATTTAGGACGCTTCTCAAAGTTTCATTTTAAAAGGAAACAAAAATTAGAATTAAAATCGATTTTCTTTTCGAAAAAGGAAAAGTTCGACTCGTCGTAAAATATCGGACTAGTCAAAAAACTTGTAGGTTTTCCAACCCAGGAAAGTTGGACCGGTCGCCAAAAATTCGACTGGTATACTACAATCTCTCTCAAACTCTCCCCCTGTTCACTTCACCCTTGTGCTTGAACATACACTCGCAATACTTCACAACATACATTGATATAGATATGAAATGCTCTCAAACACTCATAATATGAATTACAAATCGAAATCTTGAGAGTGGGCAGTGGTGAAGACTTACTGATTCAGCAGAATCTTCAGACTGAGGTTTAGATTTTCAAATTGTGTTGCAGCCTCAGATCTTGCTAGGTGAAGGTATGGAAGAATAGAACTCATCAATTAACACTTTCTTACACCAGTAATGTCCCCAAGTTCTCAACAACTGAACTTGACAGTAGCTTGAAAACTTGACAGCAACTTAGAATTGAAATAAGCACTTGATCATAGACTGCTGCAAATCTCTCACCCTTCAGAGATAATAAAGAATTCTGGTATTTTTATTTTCAAATAAATTCTCACAGAATTCAAATATTAAGCACACTCTCAAGAAGGTGATACTACAAGAATTTCCCTCAGAATTTTCAAATTATGTTGTGTGTGTTCATCCACATTTAGCTCTGCTACTTCAGCTCTCATATATAGAGGGATGCAGATGAAGTTAACGGATAGAGAATGAAAGCTGTCCCAAAACCATGTGCTGTCCTAAAAGCATGTCAGGGAATAATTATGTTGTCCCTCAAGCATGTGCTTTCTAAAAAGCATGCTGTCCCAAAAGATTCCAATCTGCTGATGCCATACTCAATATGCAGAGAATGTTTTCTGAATGTCACCGTTGGATATAGAGCCAAGTGTCAGGAATAATCAGTCCACTGTACACTCAAAAATACCTCTTTGCCCCTGCTGAAATCAGCCTTTCCAGAAATAGCATGACTGCCCTTTAGAGTATGAAATCTGCACCTACAACAGTCATATTTTCACACTGGATCTTTCTAGATGTCAATGAGCTGTCGTTTGAACCTAAACTCCCTGCACAACTACAAATTTTCCCTCGACAGGCTGTTAGTGCACATCTGTTTAGCTAACTTAGGCTGCCAGGAATATATAGAAATAACATATTATGTAGCAACCCAGAACAAGATAATTAAGGAGCATTTCATCATAACTCAGAAGTGTTTGATGAATGCCTCAATGAACTGCTCAAACGCTTTTGACATTAAAAAGAGCAAACAAGCACATCTAGGACATAGACCAACAAAAGTGGATGATAGGGTCCCAAGAGAGATAATTTGGTGGGCCCTTCAAAGAAAACAAGTCCCTTACATATTATAAAAAGTATTCCTAGTTATGTATATGAATGCGAAAACTAAAGTTTGTACTCCTTGTGGTGACACAAATGAGTTCTCTATCAATGTATCAAAAATCCCATTATTAGAGAATTTTTAACTAGTTGTGTTGCATATCTTGAATTGTTCCAAATATACAGTGATTTGATTGAATTCATATGCAAATTGAAAGGATACATGTACGTTGATTTTTCTATTCCACTGATTTGATATGTTGAAAAGAAAATTTATTTTGATATTGACTTGTATGTATTGCATAGTTTAATTATTTTTTATATATTAATCTTTAATATGCATCATTATTATAACCGTGCCTTACTTTGATCAGGCTCACGCCTTATATTGCGCCTTGCGCTTGGGCGCTAGAAGACCTTTGGTGCCTTAGTACACCTTGAGCCTTTAATAGCTATATTATTTATTTAATTTTTTTGTATTTTTTAACAGAGTCCAGTCAAATACAGAATGGTGCGATGGTGGTATATTTTAGGATTCCTCCCATATGGGGACATTGTTTTTCAACCTTTGCCGTGGTCATACGTTCCATTCGAACTCAAGGATAAAAATAAGGCTTATTCTTTTCCTAGAAAATTTGATTCTTTCGTACCTTGTAGACCCTCAGCAATGAGAGTATCTGCGGCATATCTTCTATCAAGAAATCAAATTCCCTACTTCGCATTAGCAATCAAGAAGGGAATAACTCGCATATGATTGACTTATTATCTTTGAAGGTACTGATGATTGCCTTTCCTGCCTTTTAAATCTTTATCTATAGATTTAAAATTTATTAATTTAGAGTTTCATTTGTTGATCAATATATTTTACTTGTTGCATGGTCGATAAATCAACTTTGGCATATCCTCTTGCTCTATATTCAGGTCTTACAATAATTATCCTGAAACATGTTTTGATTTTGATTAATGCAATAAGTATTTATGCATGTGGAACTTTTGGATATTGAACTATTAACTGTTTGGATTGCATCTTTATGCTATACTGTCCTACGGTGCACAATGGACTCTATCTTTGCATGACTGCACTGGGGGTTGCCTTGCCCATTGTTTGATTTATAAATGGAAGCAGTTATAAGTGCACTAAAGCCCATGCATTTTCTTCAGAAAATTTTGTCCTCTTATTATTGGATTTATCAATTTTGTTATATCCTAATTTTTGCTTCTTTGTTCTCCTTGCTACTGTCTAGTTATCGAGTGAGCCGTAAGAGACCCTAGTATTTCATTGAAAAACTCTAACTACTCAATTGAAATGCAATTTATGAAGATTTTGTTAAAAAACCTAGTGTTTAATTCGAGTGAACAACTATAGCGAGTCAATGGTGGGGGTTTTTATATACAGTATCAGTTGGTCCATCTTATGCTGATAGTAATTTTCTATGGGTTGAGTAATTATAAGTAATCTGCAACCATCTGCAAGTTCCATCTCCATCTCATGCATGATTGGTACCATGTTAGGACCCTTAGTAAAGCCTTTATCAGGAATGTTCAAGCCTCCTTTACATTTTGGAACCTGTTTTTTTTCAAGATCTTCCCTCCTGGACATTGAAGCATTTTTGTGAGTCAACAATTGAGCTGGTTTTTACAAAGCCCAAATCATGCAACATATCATTTTTTTAAGATTCTTTTTGAGCATCTTTCCTGTAATGACCCTTACCTACATACCCTACTGTAAAGATATGCTTGGATAAAATTTGGCCCAAATAGATTAAATCACTATAATGGCTTAGGTGTCCTTTTACACCTTAACCCATCATAAAAGTCATGGATCAAATAATAAATATTAAAATTGGAACCTTAGAGTGTAGTTGAGAAAAAGCAAAAGACACAAAAATTGATAAATACCCAGATACCGTCATTATAATCTTTTTAGATTAAATTATACTATATAACATATTGAACAAGTTTCGGTTCAAATTTGGACGCGTGAATTTTGGGGTCAAGATAAGATATGATTTGAATCAATAAATTTGGTCTATGCAAGGGGCATGTACATATTCATGTATAATAATGATTACCAAAAGGAAATAGAAAATAATACAGTTAAATGGTCACACTAGGTGACTCAAGTGACTAGGTGACTCAAGTGTTAAGTGTGTAACTTAACAACACGAAATCTCCTACTACTAACTTGTACTTAAGTCTAGGTCATGTTTTACACATGCAGTTTATGTATTATGGACTAGGTTGTCTAGCTGTGCCAAACAGACTTTAACGAAAAAAGGAAAAAAAAAAGTTTTGTTTTAACTAAATTCTTAAGGGAGTTCACAATATAAACACACATATATAATAAAACAAAATTAGCCAATGACAACTACCTATTGGACAGATAAATTTCTAACATAGATCCAATTATATATGGAAAGGAGGGCCACAAGCTTGGGAGGTATACTTGTTTTATACATGTAGGCCTTGTTTGGATTGGCTTTTGAAAAGCGGCTTTCGGCTTTTTAAGCTCAAAAGCCGTTTTGGAGAGTGTTTGGCTTGGTACGGCGGAAGAGCTTCGGAGTCCAAAAAGAGCGTTTAAAGGAAGCTGGGGGGTACCAGCTTCCTGATTTAGCTTCTGCTTCTCTTTTTCTTCTGCGTAAAAGCCGAAGCAAAAGCTCTGCCAAACAGGACCGTAATATGGCAACTTAAATGGGAACCAAAATGAGACATGCACATAATGTACATTTAGTACACTGTTTGATATGATTGCGATTTTTTTTTTCTGGTAAGTTAAATAGTTAACTAAAAACGAAAAAGTGTACAATGGTAATGAGGCATACCCCATGGGCCTTGCAAACAATATGACATCAAGCCCAAAGGCAATAATACAAGGCAAAACCCAACAAGGTCTAATTGATCAGAGAGAAAAAATAAAGATCAAATAATACGTTCCTGCTCAAATAACTGCCCAACCTAAAATGTAAAAATGGGAGGTTCCATTTGGTGGCAATGGCTTCGGCAAAGGGGCAGTTTGGTTGTCTAACAAATAAGAGCTGATACCTGATAGAGTCGACAATGGAATTGAAGATTTTCACTGGAGTTTGGGAAGTATTTCTGAAGATTCTGTTGTTTTTTTCCCTCTAAATGTGGTACACAAAACTTGCCAAGGTAAGTTTCCAAACCAAAGTAACACTTTTCCTTGATTTTTGTTTCCAATTTGATGAGGCCCAGATAAGGAAATCTTACCAAGAATTAGGGTTGGAAGAGAATCCGCACTTATCTTACAAGGCAGTTCAAATCGATTTAGAGAAGGGGCATTGATTGAAAAGATGATTGTGGTTTTCTGCATTACTGAGACACGGAATGCATGCATTTGGCTGATGAAGGTATTTGAGGGCAGGCTTGTCATTTGCAAAAGGAGTGTTTGGGGATTGAAAAGGTAAATCAAATGAGTTTTCCCCAATTCATAGGGGGTATTCAGCTTTAATGGTTACAAACTCTTGGTCACTGACTTCTAGTTTGAAAGAATCAACAAGTTCTTTGGAAGCATCTATATCCACACAAATCCTAGCAAAGGAGATTCTCTTCTTGGTCTTACTAAGTTCATCAACAAACAGAGGAACACCTGTGGTACTGGCAATGCTACCGAGTCCTTTACAATTCCAATACTCCAAAGTTATATTAGAGAATTTTATCCAAATGGGGATGGAAGTGCAGAAACTCTTCCTAAATTGGTGGTTAGGGTGCCATTTTATAAGAAAAATGGGATTGTTAGCAAACAGCCATGGCCCTTCCTCAATAATTTTGTTGCATGCTTCCTCATTGGTGAATTTGAAAATATAAAATCCTTGCCAGTTTCCTGGAACATCAGTCAGTCCTTTTTGAGACAAAATTTTCGTGGCAGTGGATAACACCAATCCAAATGGAAGTTTCTTATGAGAAAGAAACCAATCAAGCTTGATTTCCATTCATTACATCCTTCTACATGGGGGTGGTTCCATAATCAGGTTACCATCATGGTTATTAGGTTCCAGGAACTAAAGTTCATTTTGGGAATGGAAATTTTACTTTATCAGACCACTGTGGCTTGTTTGATGTGTTATGTGAGGGAGTTTGAGAGCTGTGATTGGTGACAAAAGTAGGTGGTAGTTCCTGGTTAGGCATTCTGATTGGGTTGGGACTAGGGTGTTTGGAGCAGATGGGGTGGTTCTGAAAAAATGGTCCTTGTAAGTTGTATCAGTGGTAACTGGTTTGGTACAGGTGGAATGTTTGTGTCTTGGTTCCCTAAAAAAGTGTGACTGACTTGTTGTTTCTCTATTTGGGAAGGACAGGAGATGGGTTCATCAGAAGAGGGAAGGTTGATCTGACATGTCACCTATTGGAATTCATTAGAATTAAAATTTGACTCAGAAATTGGAGGGAGAGTTCCTGCGTGTGGCGCGGGAAACATGTTGAGGGGAAGGAAACTCACAGGGTTGACTCATTCCCGATCTGGTGCTTCATTGTTTGGATTGAGGATTGGTTGCTTACTGATTTGGTGAAATTCTCTTGGTTTGTTGATGGTGTTGTTTCCCTTGCATTCTATTGTTTGACTTCATCATGAATGGTGGTCAGTTTCACCCCTTCAGCTTTGGCCAACTCATTTATGAGGAACTTGCTTTCCTTGCATAAGTACATGGCCTCATCTGCTTGGGCTTTTGCTTTTCTGAGTTCATTACCTTGGTCAAAACAAGGGTTGAGCTGGTAGATTTGTTTTTTGAGCAGGGATTTATCCTGGTATAGAATTTCAGCCACTTGTTTTACTGCAGAGAGTTCCCTGACAAATGCATTTTGAGCGGTTCTGTGTTGGTTGGCCAGACTAACCTCCTCTTCTTCTTCGTCTTCTACTTCTTCATTTTCAGTATTTTCCACCATCTCGGGTTTGGTTGATGGTTGGATGGGTAAGAGTGTTGTAGTGTTGTTGGCTCTGCTGTGAGGAAGCCAGAGGAAAATGAGGTGACATGGGGGATGACTGGATATCATGGTGGTGAATATTGCTGGTTGGGTTGTGCTAGTGGTGGCTGTGATGGTTGTGGGGGGAAAAGAGGTGGAGAATGAGGTAGAAGGAGGCAGAGAGAGGGGAGGGTGGTGGTGGGAGTTAGACATCATGACTTGGGAAGGATGGTTATTTATCTTCATCTTTGAAGAGCTAATGGAAAAAAAATGGTAATTAAGTTCGTGTTCTTGGTCAAGATTTGGAGATGAATTAAGAAAAGAAAGCCATTGATTGACAGGTCTAGGAGCTAGAAGGTTTGAGAAGTTGGTGTCATTCATGGAGGGTCTGTGACGGTTGTTGGCCTGGCTATAGTGGCTGGACGGGATGGATGGTGGTGGAGGGTGACGTTGGTCGGCTGGAGTTGGCTCTTGTGGGCGGATCATGACGTCAACAACAAACAGAGAGACAAGTAGTCTTACCTTTGTTGGCAATTATATGATTGCAGATTCAATAAAACAATAATAACAATAGTTCAATATGGTGATCCAACTATCATATATTCATATGTAACAACACGTTATATGAATACATACACGGATTATCATTGATGAAGCCACATTGAGCTGGCTCCTCAAATTGATTTTGTACTAACCCCCACCCCTCTTTTACCCTTTTTTGTTTCTCTCTTTAGCTCCAAGTTTCTTTGATTCTTTCAAAAAAAGAATTGCATTTCCCTTTTTAAATTATTTTTTTCCGAAAGTTCCAGCAAACACACGCACCCCAACAATATTGCCCTTAGTAAGGCTCGAACACTCTCTAATCAAACCTTAATTTCCCCCCTTCAAAGTTCTCTTATCTTCCTTTCACTCATTTTTCTATTTTTATTTTCTTTTTTTTCCCATTCTTAAAATTTCTTTTTCTTGCACTCATGCTATGTCCAATAACCTTTTTTGTTCTCTTCCTATTTTGTTATTTTCTTTCTTTAATTTTTTTTTATGATTAAGTAAATACTTAAACATACACACCCACAAATGTCCATTATGGTGCTCGAACCCCTCATCTCCTTGTTGAGGGAGGGGAGGTTATACCAGTCGGACTAATGGCCTAGTGGTTTCTTCTTTAAATTTATTTATGCAATTCTATAAGCTTAATGCCTGTATTTTATGTTGTTGAATTATTTATTGCATTTTTTGTGTGAATAGTGACATAGTATCTGAATCTTGATTACTGCATAATGCAATCAGCTATGTAAGAAAGAATAAAATCTATAAGGGAAAAACAGAGAGTTAGATCAAGCTAGAGATAGCTTAAACATCCACAACTCAATCCCTAAAGAAATGTAGAGGTAGAAAGCTGTTGTAGCACACTAAATATATTAATAATATATAAAAAATTTGCTGAATACAACTTGGAACAACCCTAATATACACCACAAGGGATACCCCAGCAAAGATTTAATCTCAGTCCTTCATATAAATATATCTAAGAGTTAATATTTTGTTCAGTAGAATAAAATATGTTAAAAAAGATAAAATATCCCTTAAATGGTCACCTAACTCAATAGACACATGATTTACTAAATAGAAGAAAAATGACAAATTATTGAACTAGAGCTTAAGGCAACATTAAACAGAAAATTATTCTCTCTATTTATAATCCTAGTTTTGCCAATTTACCAAAACGCCATTAATCACTTAACGTACATTCCTGATCTCTGTTTTTAATTTCGAGAACTCCTATGGACTCAAAATTTATTCTTTAATTCTTTTAACATTTTAATTAGTCTAATATTAAAAATAAATATTTTTCAGAAATTGCGGGTTTCCCGGGCCCACTTAACCCCCGTCCTGAGTCCCACCGATACGAAAATCTCAAATTTCATCAAACGCTTCCAAAACTTATTCGGACTCTCATACAAGTCCTCAAACATGTATTTCACATTTAAAACATGCATATAATCATTTAAATCACTTATGTGACAGTAAATGGAATTAAAGAGAAAACGGGCAAAAAATAGTCACGGTCTTTACATACCAACCCTAGCATAAAACTCACTGACCAATGCATAAGAACTCTACTATATCACAATGATCTACTATCGAAGTTCTATACTGAAGACATTATGGTACACAATATTTTTCCCAACAAATCTCTGTCAGAGTTTTCTAAGTTCCGCAAACACGAATCTCAATTGGTGATATCACACCAATCAAATCGTATGCAAAACACAAGGAAAAACATTTATCCATAAATTATAGTCACACAACACCATACTCAACACATAGCACACAACATATTGTACACATCACATAACACCCAAACATGCTTCATTAAATGTAACACAACACTACATGGTATGCAACATGATGCATATACGTTCATCACGTCTTATAAGCATAGGCTACAAGACAAGTAACATCTCCTGTCAACAACCTACTCAATCCTTATCCTCATCCCTGGGTTCAGAACCCAACTCCAGATTACCTATAACTCAACAATGGCTCTCAATCCACAAGTGATTTTACCCTCACTTGTTATCCATAGGCATTCCTACCTAATGCTCTAACAAACTATCCATTAACACATAACTCCGAACCAATGAGTGATTCGACCTTTACCCTTCGTCCTTAGATATTCAAACTCAGTTGCTCTAATACCAAGCTATTACGTCCCGATTTCTAACACCTGGTTAAGAGCGAGGGAAATGGGGGGATGATGAATGTGATGTGACCCGTCACCCGAACCCTTAATCAATTCGAAATCTCATAACCGCGAAAGCATAGTCATAATCATACATACAATGCATATGTGTGTACATATATTAGCTCATACAAGTGGGTCTCTTATTAGGGTATATGTGTACTTAAGCTCCAACCTCAAATTCTCATATGCAACTGCTCAGTACAGTCAATAGTAACTTGAGTTACGATCCATCGTAATCCTCATTACGATTCATCGTAATTAATAATGTATTAATTAGTTTAAGAACTTTTTTGTCATTTTCTTTAGAAGAAAAAAGGCAAGTGGAGTGCGATTGTAGAAAATAGGAGTTCGAATATCGCCTCCTTTATTTTAATGGCAACAAAATGTGTACACTAATCACTACAAACCGAAACCCTAAAACATGCATATTTTTTTTAATGTAATATCTTGTCCCAAAATAACTCAGATGGAATTGATATAAAATTCCAAGGACATCCTTTTAGCTGCCATGGTTTTGAACTTGTGCTTTACTTAGCTTTGTGCTTAATGAGTATTGGTTCAATGAACCTATAATAAATTTGTAATATTAGGGCAAATTCATAAAATTATGTTTACGGTTGATTTCATTCTTTATTTCAAATTATTGAAATTTCTATGAAAAAACTCAAATTTGAATTTTCTAACTGAAAAAGAACTCATATGTGAATTAAGCATATTTGCATTGCCATTACAACAATTCAATTAGACTTAACATGAATAATCAGTTATGGACGTCTTGCAAAAGGGAGTTAAATTATTTTCTTTTTCTTCTTTATGTTGGCAGGAGTTGAAGGTGGGACGGAATGAGAAAAATAGGTAAATGTTTGATGAAGCAGAAGCTAAAAACGTTCAATAACGAACAAGAAAACCACTTTGATTCAATAAAATATACGCAAAGGAAAATTCGATATTGTATTGATAATTGATTTGATGAATGGATTATTCTCTTTGACAATACACACAAAAGGAAACTAGCAGCACAAGGAAACTACCAAAAAATTAAACCCTCTCTTAAAATTCTGAAAAAGTATAATGAGAAACCTATTCACTAAAAACTTGAATATCAAATTTCAGCTAAATCTGAGATCATTTAGGGAAAAATTAAGGGTGCACACGGTCCGATTAGGTCCGATTTTGAAGGATTTTGAAACAGAACCGAACCGTGAAGACTAGTGGAACCGGACCGTGGAGAACCGATTTGGTTCGGTTCGGTTCGGTTCCACGGTCCTGCAACTAAAATTACACTCGAACAAAAAATCAAACACATGGTGAGCATACCTTGAAGTTCACTCTGCTCACAGCACTTAATAAAGGACTCATACATGGCAAAGCTTCCACCAAATGAACTCATTTCCCTACTTTTATTGTATTCATCCAAAGCAGCATCTAATTGATGACCCTTGCAAAGAATAACAACCAGAGCTTCACTTATTGATTTATGGGATACGGGTCCATGTTCCTTCAAAAATTCTAGTAATTCCTGTACTTCTAAGTGCCTTCCCGACAAACTATACGAACTCAAAATAGATAAAAAGTTCTCATGGTTCAAAGTGTATCCCTACATAATAGCCAATCTCAACATTTTAGCCACGTGACTATAACATCCACCCTTAACAAGGATAGATGAAATAATTTGTGGGTTCAAATCACATAATTCTTCCATGTGCTTAACCACTTTTTGAATATCTTCCTCTCTATTCTCCTTTCTGAGCACTAGAAGCATATCTCCATAAAGGGCTTGATCCGGTGTGAAACCATCATAAACCATTCTATGATACAATAGCATTGCCTTCTTAGCTTCATTTGACCTCAAATGGGTATCCAACATAAGTGAGTAAGCTAGATGATCTGGTTTTATTCCAGACCTCAACATACAATCAAATATCTGTTCAGCCTCCACTCGCTTTCCAGCCTTTGTTTGTGATTGAAGGACTGAAGTTATGGAATTTCATGGTGTGAGTTTAGAGAGAGAGAGAGAAGGGGGGGGGGGGGGGGGGGAGGGGGGGAAGATGGGTCTGTTAACGGGGGAAATGATAGGTTCATGTATATTGTGCAGGTGGTATAAATTTATAATATTATAATTTATGTAAACGGTCTAGTCCGGTTCGGCTTGGTTCTGAAGAACATGAAATCGGAACCGAATTGTTAATTCACGATTCCAAAATTTTGGAACTGTGTCCTAATCGAACCACCAAAAAAGGGGACCGAACTGTCCGGTCCAGTTTGGTTTTACAGATTAGACGGATTTTTGAATACCCCTATGAAAAATTATAGAATATCGCAGGGAATTCCTTAAATGTAGGAATCCCACCACTAATAAAGGGTAATTCTGGGTTATTAGTGATGGGATTCGTGTATACAAGGAATTCCCGGGGTACTATGCTATTTTGTGGCCCTATATGATGGAATTTGGGGGGGGGGAGAGACTAAGGGGCACTAGGTAAAGCTAGTGGATTTTTCATATTGGATTGTTTCCGATTGAGAATGAGTTTTCTAGAGTCAAAACCACCTGCTCAAAATGTTTCGTAAAAACTCAATAAAACTGTCTTACATCAATGTCTAAATGACATGCTAATTTTCAATATTGTATTTATTGGTATTTTAGGTAGTGTATTCCTAATGTTTTAAAAAAGGAAAATGATAAATGCACCCCACTATTTTATAAATGCATACCCTTTTAATTTTTTTCTTAAACTAAATGGCATAGATTCCCTTATACTATTTACCACTTTTTTGTTTTTAAAAAAAAGTAAACCTAGAATTAATTTAAAATTTATCAGTTTAAGCCTTACTGGAGAAAGAAAAGCAATCAGTGATGACTTCTACTTATTTATCACTTTTTTTGTGGTAAATTAATCACTTAATTCTTGAAATAAAATAAGTTTGTAAAAAGTAAATAATAATAATAACAACAATTAATTGTGATTGCATATATAGAGATTCTTGGTTGTCACTTGTTTGATGTTGATACTATATATTTAGTTTATGTATATGCTTATTTAGCTTTTCCAAACAAATTATAACCCTAGACTTGTGTTTATTATTTGAATTTTATGGTAAACTTGTAAAGAGTTTTTTTTTTTTTCCAATTAAATTCCACAGATGTTTCTTCTATTCATAAATTAGTTTTCTTATCATTTTTACGTGGTTTCAATTAGGTGAAACAAGAAATTGACTTCTTGATATATAGCTTCAAACAAATTAGAGCCTTTTATTGTTGTATACTTTTTTTATTAAATCCAGTGTGAATGCAGTTTTGATTAAATTGAGAAATGATGAATAGCATCAAAATGAAAATTTAATTTTCTAAGTTTTTAGAATTAAATCAATGACAAATCCATATGAATCCAACTCAGCATTGAGTTTAAGCCTTTAAGGTCACATGTAATAACTCGTATATCACAGTTTGGCATTGTCATTTTCATCTAGAATGCATATATTGTAACCTCAAAGACAATCTTACACAGAATTGACAAGAGTAATGATTCATATGTCAAATTCGACAGATTTTGAAAGTCATTTATGTGAAGAAAATGATAGACCCCACCACATGACGTCACGATAATAAAACCCATCACCCCCACTCACAAAACACACAGCCGAATTCGGAAGAAAAATCATTATTCAACTGACAAATGCCCCCAATTGTTTGTAGATGAACAAAGTAAAAGGACATTTCTATCTTTGCAATCAAATGAAGTTCAAGTACTCTGTTATAAGTTTCTTTTTTCAATAATTATAATAATAGAAATCGGACAAGAATTGAGCATGAAATTCCAGCTGTCCCCTAATCAATTCATAAATTCCAAAGATATTCATAAATCAAGTAATACTATATACCTCAGGGATTTCGCTAATTTCTGTAACAAGTTCAACAAGAACCTAATAAGAAGCAAGGTCAGCAGCAGATTTTCAAATACTAACAATTACGCTATTCACCATAAAGAAAACAGAGTTCAAAAAGACAACTTAATTGAAGAAATAGACTTGAACTCATATTATATACATAGCAACCGCATACAACAAACAACAAACGATGCATAAGCATCATCAAATTTGTATACCAACTATTTCATATTTGACCATATGTTAACCAGAGCTGTAGGGTTGATTCAAGTAAACTTCCAAGAGTTAACCTTTGGATTCCAGGGTACCTAAAAACAAAAAAGAAGCTGTGCATCTGTACTATAAACTTGCAGTTGAAACACATCACTGTTCGGCAGCAGCCAAGAGCCTCACACGACGCCTAAGTAGTTGTCTGCGGCAGATCCCAACCAAACATAGCACAATGACCAGAGCAATAGCACAATAATCAAACAATCTTCGAGTCTCCCCACGTCCTGTAGAACAGCAGCTGTTAGTTTTAGGTTTGGATGAAACGAAAGAACGACCGGACAATAGTGCACCAAAAGAATGAAAGATGCTTCCCACCACTATAATTAGAAAGATAGCATAATTTGAAAATGGAGGACTAGATAGGCCCCAATTGGGAGATTATCAATTCTGAAAGTCATCATGATCACATGATTTCGGACCAATAGATTCTGAATTTACATGTCACATTGTTTAATCATATCAAAACATGTCCTTCAAATCAACATAGTCTAAACAAAAGATCATTCGAACTTCTTGTCACATTGATGTCTACGAGAATGTGAAACATCCTGATCTTCTATAGACAATCACTTTGTAGTAACTTTGTACAATGGTACCAATACTATAATTTCAAACATTAGTGCTGGAGAAGCAAAATACCCAATGGAATGAAGTCAAAATTGCAAATCTCGTAGAGAGCACTCAGAAGCAACTGCAAACAAGAAAGAATCAGAATTAACCTTGAGAAAGAATTCATGAAGCCAATTTCAATGTAACACAATGGCACATAAACAGCTCGCAAGATGCAGATGCATGTGGTAGTCTCTTACTGGCCTGTAATTGAATTGATGAAAATTAGTGGAAAGTTTCTCAAAATTGGAAGTATTCACCACCTTATGTTAAACACCACACCTGTCTATAATTTCAAATGAGTTATGTCTGCAATTAGTTATGTCCATACCTACTATTAGCCATATGGTTTCACAATCATTTTTACTGCATTCCCTATTTAATTACATTTAACATAAACAGAAGCAAAATCCTCAAGCAGTACTCCCAGTGAAAAGAGTTGGGGAATAATAATGTCACAGAAACTATTTAATTATTGAGAAGACTAATTGAGAGATATAGAGAAGAAGAAAAATCTTTATGTAGTTTTTATTGATTTAGAGAGAGCCTATGATAGGAGAGTGGGCCTTCGATCAACGGTAAAGTTGCTCCATTGTGACCTGGAGGCTACGGGTTCAAATCAATGAAACATCCTCCCCGCATGCGGAGTTAAGGCTGCGTACATCTGACCCTCTCAAACCCTGCAATGGCGAGAGCCTCATGCACTGAACTAGCCCTTTTAGAAAGCCTATGAATCTAACATGGAGAGTTTTAGAAAAGAAATGAGTCACAAAGGTGACTATAATTAGAACGATTATGGGAAAAACGAGTGAATTTTCAATTCTGTAGACTTACTTTAAGGGTTAGCATTAAGCCCATATCTTTTGCCTTAGCTATGGATGAAATGACAAGACACATTCAGAATGAGATTTTATGGTGTATGTGATTCACTGATGGTATTGTTTTAATTGATGAAACTAGAGAAAAGAAAACTGCTAAATTGGAGGTTTGGAGTAAATGTCTAAAACTAATAGGAACTAGTATTATTTTTCTTTTTTATCTTAGGAAGAAACTCACACATCCACATGCCCCTATGAGGACTTAACTCTCAATCTTCTACTTTGGAAGGTGAGGAAGTACCGCTGAGTTACAGTCCAACTCATTAAAAAAAGAAGAAATTGGATATGATGTTGATCATAAAATCAAGGCAGGATAGGTTAAATGAAAATTTGTGTTTAATATATTGTGTGATCGGCACACCCCTCTAAGATTGAAAGAAAAGTTCTATAAAGCAGCTATTAAACTAGCAATACTTTATGGGACAGAATGTTGAGCAGCTAAGAAACAACAACATATGTATAAAATGTGTGTGATGGAAATGCAAATGTTGGGATGAATGTGCGGCAAGACAAGAAATGATATAACTAAAAATGACCACATTTGGGAGATGGTTTAAGTAGCACCCACTAAAAATAAAATAAGAGAAAATCGATTAAGATGGCTAAGAAGACCACTAAGTGTACCAGTCAGGAAAAGTGACATAGTTCACATTGAAAGTAATGCTATGAGGAGAAGACCAAAATTAACATGGCATGACACCTACACCAACTGTTCTAAAGTTTGATGCACCAAGTTTAGTAATTTAAACTTGATAGTCAGGCAATTAAACGTGAGCTTGACCTTGCCTCAATTTTTGGCAAACAAGCTTCTTAATGAGCTGAGAACATGTCGTTCAAAGAGTGTGGTAAAACTCAAAAAACTCAATCCCCATAAAATGTGAAAACAAGTATATTTTACTCTACCAAAAATAGAAACTAAAAACAGGTTTTTTTCCCTTTTATTTCTTTTACTCTGTTTTATGTGAATAATGGACAAACTAAAAGAACAGTAGTTCAAGGAAACTCAAAGCAAATGCATTCACAGTTTAGACAGCAAGAAATAGGACAATTTTTTAGCAGAATGGAGTTGTTGACTATATAATTTATTTGGTAGATCAAGAGATCCTTAGACAGGAGATGACCTATTTGTTCACTTCTTTTCAAACGAAACTCTCTGCGATCAATTTACAGACATACACAGCCCTTATCTATGTTCCTTCTGGAGCAGATTGTGAATTATAAAGAACACCTGGATAATAGTGGATTCTGATTTCTACACCTTCTTCACCCAACTTCATCTTGTATGCTAGTCAAAGATAAATGCATAGACCCAATGGCCAGACAGGGGTGGCAATTTCCCCCACCCTGGTGGGTTTCCGCCCTGCCCCACCCCTAATGGAATGAATTTGGTATACCCGTAATAGGAGTAGGGGAGGGTACGGGTTTCAAAATTAAAACCCAACTCGGGTTCAGGGCGGAGGTGGATTTAGTGTAAACCCAACCCCGCCCCAACTAAATATATATATACATATATATAAAAATATAAATAGTGAAATTATTGTATCTCCTTTTTTTTGTTATCATATTACCTTACTAGTTACTACCCTCGTCTATATTTATATACTATACTAGCCACAGCCGCTAGGGTTTATTCTTTTCAGCAAAAAATCATTTTCATCCATAGAATCTGGCTGAACGATAGAACAAGAAAGAGAGTTGGAGAGAACCGAGAAACTATTTGAAGCCCTAGAGATCTCAAGTTCTCCCGACGGCAATTCTATACCGGTGAAGCCGTGAAGGTACTCTCTCTTTCTCTCTATCTCGTTCTGCTGTCTTGCTCTCCCTATCTTGTGGGTGAAAGAGAACTCTCTACCTTTCTCTCTCTATCTTGTGTACACAATAGATCTATGATAAAATTTCCCTTGAAGACCAAAAAGGTTACATTATGTTTCTATCCCGTCTACACACAATTGGGAATTAATCCTCCTTTGTTCGGTGCAGTGGAAGCATATCATCACATCACAATCATACAAGCATATATGGAGATAATAATCAAACACATTGACGCATAACACAATATTTTACATAGTTCACCCAACTCTAGGACTATGTCCATGGAGAGAGATTTCACTATATTTGAGAAGAGAATATACAATACGCGAAAAGCATGCCTACCACACACTCTCTCTCACTCTTTCTCTGGGCATCTTCCCCCCGGAATTACATATACTCTCTCCTCTCCTCTCACCACTCACCAACCCTTTACATCTTCCTCTCTCTCTACCTTTTTCCTTTAACCCTACCTATATTTATAGAGTCTCAAAACTCATTCCTTGTTGCACAAGGATTACAATTCCTTAGAGCCCAACACAATTTGTCCTCTAAGAATTACCTATTAAAAATACAACTCGATATAGAAACCCAATTATAATAAGAATACGAGCCACAATTTCCAACAATCTCCACCTTGGCTCAAATTCCATCAACGCGCTCCTCCATAGCTCCACCTCGACTGAAGATTCCTCCACCTCGAACCAAACTCCATCACATCCTCATTGTTGGTTATTTTAGGGTCAAAAGCAATAAAAAACCCCTTCACATCATCTAACCCTTTTTAGGGCAAAGAGCAAACCTTCCTTCTTCATACTATCATCTTGCTCCATCTTGAAAAGGAGTATCCTCGTGTCTTCATCAGCTCTGATTATATCTCCATAAATCTTCACGATCAACCTTCTGCTCTGACACACCACCAATCTTCGGCTTTGATCTTCAGGACCAACCACAGGCTCTAATATCCTTGTTGGGAATTAATCTCCCTTCATTCGGTGCAACGGAAGCATGTCATCACATCACAATCATACAAGCATATATGGAGATAATCAAACACATCGACACACAACACAATATTTTACATGGTTCACCTAACTCTAGGGTTACATCCATGGAGAGAGATTTCACTATATTTGATAAAATAATATACAACACGTGGAAAGTATGCCTACCACACACACACTTTCACTCTCTCTCTCTTGACATCTCACCCCCCCCCCCCGGCGCGAATTACACATACTCTCTCCTCTCCTCACAGCCCTCACCAACCCCTTACATCTTTCCTCTCTCTCTCTCTCTACCTTTTTCCTTTAACCCTACCTCTATTTATAGAATCTTCAAACTCATTCCTTGTTGCACAAGGATTACAATTCCTAAGAGCCCAAGACAATTTGTCCTCCAAGAATTACCTATTAAAAATATAACTCTATATAGAAACCTAATTATAATAGGAATATGAGCCACAATTCCCAACACACACATATATGTATGTATGTATGTTTGTATCATTTTCTTTGGTATTATGTATGGGGTTTTGATTGTAGGAATGCCGTATCATCTTTTGGGTACATTTAGCCCAAACATCGAATTCACAACAAAGGAAGCAAAGGATTTTAGGGATTCTCCAATTCTCGCGAGTCTCTCTCTCTCACTAAACGGGGAAAGGCGGGGCAGTGGTGGTATATCGATTAGCTCCTCGGGGCAGAGGTGGTATGCTTACCACAAACCCGTCTCAGGTTCTTAATGGGAGACGATTTGAGTGTTTCCTTAACGGACAGGGTAGGGTTTGGGCAAACCCACCCCGTTGCCATCCCTAGGCCAGAGAGAGAGCTTGTCTACCCCGAGTCCAATCAAGGAGAGCTTCCTAATTTTCATGTTTCAGTTTATTTACTTTTTTGTCATTAACTTTTTTAGACCACAGAATGATAGATGTTTTGTGGAGTATCCATCATTCAAATCAACAAAAAGATGATGTTTGTCCTTTGACCTCCAACAGAAGCAATGAAGGAATTCCAAAAGGCAGCTCAAGATAGTCTAACACAAATATTTAAATGCTATCTGGTTACACAATCTCAAAGAATATAAGTATCAAAGGAACCCATGGTAATCAGATGGGTTTCACCCCCATAAAATCTAGCTGTTTCATAGGAGTAAAAGAATAATGAAGTTGAAACCCCTTAAAATCCTTTCAATTATCATGTGAGTTTGTCTCTTGACACAACTACCATAAACAATATAACAAAATACCCAACTTCATGCAAGTAAAAAAAAAAAAAATCATAGAATTAAATAGTTTGGACTTATGTATTGTGTTTTTTGCAAGTGACATAAATATACAGGATTCACATGAATACATACAAGACATGTCTGAATTGTTCTCAACATCACCCTCAAGCTCATGTGGCAGCCACTGCTTGGTTAGAGAAAAAATATGTATCCTCTTTGTAAGAAGCACAGATATGAACACGTGACATGGATACACAAGATATGGACACAATGACACGGCGAATCCTAAACAATTAAGACACGAACACAACAAGAACATGGCGAATATAAAATATATATGTGATGATACATTATACGATGCAGGCACAAAATCCCTAATTTTCAGGGGTCAACTTTGTGGTTTTTAGAAATTTTCATACTCTGGATCTTGACATTATTTGTGAAGCTCAGCTGCATGTTGAAAAAAAATTGGACCAAGATTTTGTAGCATTAAGATCAAGACTTCAATGGTATGAAATCTTGTTCATACTAATATACGATGAAGATTCCGACAACTCGAGGGCGAGTTCTTTCCAACACAAGGGGACTGACAGGCACAAAATCCCTAATTTTCAGGGGTCAACTTTGTGATTTTTAGATACTTTTCATTAATTAAGAATCAAAAATCCTAGATCAAAATAACTAATGACCTAAAAATAACAAGAATTCTATCATTTAAGAAGAAAAAAAGAAGAAGAGAGATTGGGTTAAAGTATAATTTCTAAAATATAAAATTTGTTATAATTAAAATCCATAACTAAACAAAAGATTACAGTTGTATAAAGAATGAAAGAGAAGGCAAGAGAAAGAGAGAGAGAGTAGGCTGAAGTAGAATTTCTCAACCCTTTCTAGATTCTGTTAAGGAAAGATAAAATAAAGAAATAAGGAGAAAAGAAAGGTTTTGAGAAAAGAAAAAATGCTTTGTTGATGATAAAAGAGAGGATCTGTGGAGAAAGAAAGGAATTTGTGATAGGAAGAAAAGAAAGAAAAGAAAAGAAAAAAAGATAGAGAAAGATAATTTATTGAAAAAGAAGAACAACGTTTGTCAACAATCAAGCTTCAAGAGCTTGTTTGTAAAAGAGAGAGTTTCTTCCATTTTCTCTGCGTGATCTTTTACAATTCAAACAAATAATAAGTATGAAAAGATCAACTAAACAAAATTGCTTGATTAATGTCATATAAGAATTTTTTTTTTTTTATGTTTTTACCTACATATTATTGATTTCAAAGAATTTCATATACTTTATATTTTACCAAATCTGTTTTTAATTTTTTTTTAAATATTCCCTTTTAGTCAAACACGCATGCCAGTATGCCACGATGTGTCGGAGTGTCCAAAATGGAAAAATATTCAGAAACGTTTTTTGCATGTCCGTGTCCACGTCCAGCACAAACTCTTCGACCTTTTAGGCCAATCCATGTTTCCTAGTCCTCTTTAATTGAAAAGACATTCCAATATTCTATTCAGAAGCCAAAAAACTAGGCTTTAGGTTGCACTCCAACCAAGAAGCCTTTTTGTTCAATGAAAACTGCATTATCGAGTCAATGTTTGCCCTACAGAGGGTACTGGGAAGAAAATACTTGAGATAGACCTAACCTTCGGCACTATTTTGCACAAAGTGACTGCTCTCAGACACACTTGTTGGTATGAACTTTTTAACACTGCACCAAGCAGTAACCCTTTTGTCCAATGAGAACTATGCATGATAATCGTTTTAGTCATTTTTTTCAAAGTTTGTTGGGTATCAGGGTTTAGCATGTCAATGTCATTTTGTTCATTTTAAAGGTTGAGACCGTTGAATATTCATTGAGTAAAATTTTATATGGGGTTGGTTAACTCTTATTCTTGTGAATTTGTTTTAAATATTAGAGAATTGCTTCAAATTTTTACTTTATGAAACTTTTGTTCATTCTGAACTATATAGGCAGTCTAGTTTTCAGAAAGTTTTACTTGCCTACAAAGTTTCTAGCATCTACAGCTAAGTTTTACTTACCTACAGTCCAGATCAGAGTGAATTGATATTGAATTTAATCCTGAAATCGGTGATTATTTGTATTTTCCTCTTATGCGATCATTATCTTCTAATTATTCTTCCTCTTGTGTTTCTCCCTAGCGATGTCTAGATTACCCAGTGTATAAGCAGGGCTCACAAGTATAGGAGGTATTTCACAATCTGTTGAACATGACCTTAGAAGGTCGTAGTTGGGAAAAAGCTAAATCAGAACACTGAAGAAAGGAAGACCAAAATGAAGCATTCTATGGAGATAAAGGTGGAGCCCTTTTGATTCAACTTATTAAATATTTAAAGTTGGCGAATGTCCAATATTTAGCTCGTACTTGACTTGTTAGGGGCTCGGCTCCCATCTATTTTTTTAGTAAGCAAGCAAGTTGAACTCAAGCGTCAACTATGAACCGAGCTTGAACAATTGTACGCTCAACTCGGTTATACTTAACGACCACATGCCTAATAGCTGTCTTTTCTTTCTTTTCTTTTTTTT
Organism: Cornus controversa; assembly: GCA_026545225.1. Classification (NCBI taxonomy): domain Eukaryota; kingdom Viridiplantae; phylum Streptophyta; class Magnoliopsida; order Cornales; family Cornaceae; genus Cornus; species Cornus controversa. The sequence continues at coordinate 27,478,421 of CM048853.1, read as the reverse complement.
TTGAAAATTTCATACTCATTCATTGATAAATAAAGTAATAAAAAATAATTTAACATAAAACATAATACAAAATTCAAGTCAAATGTTTTGCGAGCTCATAAACCAAGCAAAAGCTGGCTCAAGGCTCAAGCTCTCAGCTTTTCAAACACATCATAAGCCCAAGCTGAGCCAAAACAATTTCAATATATGCTTAACTCATTTGCTAACTGTCCTTTCCTTCGGTAACCTGGTCGAGACACAATTCGACGCACAATGCGTACCTCACATGTTATTTAGGTAGTGGGACATAAGGTGACTCAGACCACTACTCAATTTGCCATTAACTTAAATTGTCAAGGCAAGAGAACCAGAATATCTCATAATGAGATTATAACATATCACCCGACGGTCATACTGTACGGTATAAATTACAACAGTAGTCAGACCATACTGTGATCAGTGATCAATTAATCCTCATACCATGTACACCCACATTACGACAATGGGGATTACAATGCAATATCAACAATCATGTGATAGTTTGGATCACAAGCCACTGTAAAATGGGATACAATAAATTCAATAATCACTATGCAATATCAATAATCATGCTGTAGTCACTAGGATCACATTGCACAGAAGATACACATCACAATTATGGACATAGAATGTAATAGCAAATCACACCGTAATGCAACTACGCATGAACGGGAACACGAAATCCCACAATTACAATGCAATGTCGACCGTAATCACAGATCTCACAACGCATCTACAAGGAGTTATATCAAAATCACTGAACTACATTAAAATGTCATGAATAACAATGTAATTGTAGGGATCAAATATACCATAGAAAGCTGTGTTACATGGACTCTCCTATTAACACAACATGGACATGGTATGGTATATGTGTTCAACCCACATATCCAAACTGGACACCAGGATCCTCTACATGTGATGATGGAAAACTAAGAAAACTTCAAATTTGATATCAAAGAAGAGTATCTTATTTCTACGATAGACAAAATCTCCAATTTGTTCACCACATCTCATTTGATTTAAATTATAATTGACAATTTAAAGAATGGCAGTATCATACCCTACTTTTGGACATATTATGTATTTAATGTGCAAGACGTGTCCACTTACCTATACCCTACTTTTGGACATATTTGAAGCCAGGTCCTCAAGTCATAAGATCTGGGATTGGGAAAGATCTGACACTTGGACATATACCCGAACCGGTAGATGTATCTAAGTCCTTGTAACATAGATGGAAAGGGGGAGAATAGTTCATAAATCTGAGAGTGGAGCAAACCATTTTGTTGGAGAATATATTATAGGAGTGATTTATGAGATCAATTTTAGGAATCCTCCATTGATGTATTTTCCATATATATCACTTGTATTCTTTCACCTATAAATAGAGGTGGTCATTGTAAACAAAACTAAGAGAGAATCTAATAAAAGTGATGTAACCCTTTGGACTTTGTGTGCCGTAGATGTAGGTCATAGTGGCCGAACCACGTTATATTCTTGTGTTCTTCTTGTTTTATTTCTCTCTTCAATCTTTTATTTTTTTTATCAACATGGTATCAGAACAGGTTTATCATATCCTACTTTAAACTCGTCTCGGATCAACTCGTCTCGAATCTCAGGATCAACTTATCTCGGATATTTGGATCAACTCGTCCTGAATCTCCGGCAACTTCGTATTTAGTTTCACATTGACTTGAGTTAAAATCTCCGTGTACCAACTCGGGGGGGGGGGGGGAGAATATCATTATTGAGTGATTTAAGACTTGATAGAATATTTGATTGAAGTGATTCATGGGAGTGATTTTAGGAATCCTCCATCAATATATTTTTCATATTTATCACATGTGTATTCTTTCATCTCTAAAAAGAGGTGATCATTGTAAACAAAAATAAAAGAGAATGCAATAAAAGTGATGTAGCCCTTTGGGCTTTGTGTGCTGGATGTAGACCGTAGTAACCCGAAACACGTATATTCTTGTGTTGTTTCATTCTTAATTTCTCTCTTCAATCTTTTTTTTATCAAAACCTTTCAATTACCAAGTCTATTATAAATTCAAATTTCAGTTCAATGAGCAGTAGAAATTTGGCAATTAAACATGCAATCAAGTAAACACAGAAAGAAATAAAGAAATCAGCAACATCTTTATTTCTAGTAACCTCCTTAACACAGATTAATCCACCAAACACTCCTCGAGTCTCTAGGTACATGATCGGCTCGTCAACAGACTTTGTACTCCACATAAATCTCCTTCTCGAAGCAGTGATTCAGTCTCAGCCACTAGATGTGCAAATCAATCTCTATTAAATGGATTGATGTTGGTGTTGAACTCTTCTGAATAGCTCCGCAGTGATGATGTCAACACTCTAGAATTACACTCACCAAGCTATTGCAGATGATAAATGTAGAAAGAAAAATATATGCACTCTAGAACTCACAAATATGCTCTATCTATATGCTCTAGATAGCTATTCTCTGGTGTGTGTAATGATGTAATCTACCCTTGTATTGGGTATATATAGGCAAAGTAGAGGTATATAGAGAGTAAGGTTTTCAGTATATTATTTTGAAAAGGGAACTAACCTTCGGAACAACTCGATCGATTGAGAAACACGTCGATCGATTGACGTGACTCTAATGGCCTCGATTGATACCTTGATCGATTGAAATTTACTGCAATTTTATACTAAAAAAATTTCAAAAAGGAAGTTTCCAATGTATGCCATGATTCCATGAACCCTAATTTTGGTGTGTGTATCCAAGTGTCAAATTACTTTTTTACCCTTGGTATAGAAGATTTCACATTTATCCTTGTATGTAGCTTTAATTTTATCTTCAACCATGAGCAAGAGGTAACAACTAACACTAACTATTTATGAGACTTCTAACTAAACTAGAAATTAAGAACAAAAGTTACAGACTCCAGTTTTGATCTACGAAATTTGCAAACCTAGGTTCTATTGACCTGAAGATTTTATTTTATTTGTTGATAAGTCCTATTGACCTGAAGATCATGGGTTTGAAATAGGAAATAGTTTCTTTGCATGTGAAGGTAAGGCTGCGTACATCTGACCCTCCCTAGACCTGCAATTGTGGGACCTTTGTTCATTGGACTAGCCCTTTTAAGTCCTATTGACCTAACAATGACAAAAGTTCTATGATTATTATAAAAAAAAAAAGCAGTAGTTGATTTTTGTCCAAAAGCAAAAATACTTTAAGAATTTCAGTGATTTCAAAAACCAAACTTTATGCAAATTAAAACTCATGCAAACACACTCAAAAACGTATGAATGCACACCTAGAACTACGTGTCCTAATATGAGTACACCAATTATTCAAGATCAAATTACCTTACCAAGGTCATCTCCACATACTTGAACCTTAAGCATGATTTATTTGACTCACTTGGACACTGAAAACCAAAATATAACTCAATGCTTTTGGAACAGTTAAAGTTGAAGGATCATGTGTTTGTAGAAATAGAGAGGAAGAACAGAGAGAAAGAAGAGAATTCTGTGAAGGATAAGACTGTGTTAGGGTTTTCCCACACCTCACTTATTTATGTATATTAAGAAGACAAATTACAATAGAGCCCTTAATGAAGAAAAGAAATAAGAAATAACAAAACAAATTCTCTAATAGTAACGAAATTTGCCAACACAAGACAATAAAGCTTCATTTGAATAAATGAATGAATTTGAAGTCAAGAGATTTGAGCTTAAATAAATGATTGGCTATTGAAGATGGATTTGGAAGTCCAAGGTGATGCTAGATTAGAGACATGGACTATATATTTCATTATAATACATGTGCAACTAGAATCCTTACTTGTATGGATTTCAAAATAAACTCCTGTTTTGACTAAAATCAACTGGAATTTTGAAATGAAGATATTTTTATTTTAAATAGTTAAAGCGCTTTGCAGAATGATTTGAAATCCTCACATACAATCCTCTCAAATTAATCCATGCATGTTGCTAAAACTTAAAATTAAATTACTAAATCCAAAGTTAAAACTAAAAATTTTAAATAATTGAAGGTACAAAACCATTCATTTGAAATCCTTCAATCCAAAGGAAACCTGAGTTTTAATGGAACCACACCATAGTCGCACTCTAAGCTCAAGGTGCTCCTTAAGTACTGCCTCCTGCTCAAACAAGTGTATGGCACACTTGGTCATCATTGTTAAGTTGGTATAGTTAAGAGTTAGGATGACAACGTTGTATTCCTTAAGAATTGAACTTTGAATGTTTGACCTTGTGTTGCTCTGAATAGTGGCCATATGTAATTTGGAGGGTCATTAATCTATTACATGTGTAACCATACCCACATCATGAGGAAGATGGAAAATTTGATGTTCCAATGTTTTACCATTGTGGCAATCCACGTGTCACTCTATGTCATAATTATACCTACTTCTACACCCAACAAGCTATTTTCTTTAAAAAAGAAAAAAGAAAAGAGAAAGCAATTGATTACTCATAAACCCTACAAGCAATTCTAAACCGAAGCTCGCCATTAAACTAATTGAATGCAACATCATTTTAGAACTTTAAGTTTTTTCCGCATCAAAACCCTTTCAAAAACAATAATTTACTACATTTTTATTTATTTGTTTTTCCAAATACAACACAACCCCTTTGTCCCACCTTGGACTTGGACCCTCCACCTTCCTTTGGTGGTAGAAGAGATAGCACTCGGTAGAATAATTACTCTTAACCAGATGAATTTACACACACTTTCTAAGAATACACTTTTATGATTCCCACCTTCTCCATTCTTTAATTAGAATCAAATGCTAAAATCAAAAAGAAAAAGAAATCAAAATGATTTGGATACAATCGAAGTACTAATAAAATAATAATAGCAAATCATCATATCATGATCCCAATCTTTTTTGTATGCTCACATGTGAAGATTTACAGCTCAAATAGACTCTGGCAAATAAGGGATTGGGGAGAAACATAACCCAATCTTAGATATTAATCACTGTAGCATAAAGTACACATCAAACATTAAGTAAAAGGCCCTCCACCTTCCGTTTGGTGGTGGAAGACATAGCATGTGGTAAAAATAACAAACAATCAAAATGATTTGCATACACTCAAGATACTCATAATAGAGAACCATCATACGACGGACCTAATACTTATTGTATGTCAAATGGCAAGATTTACAGCTCACGTAGATGCTGGAAAATAAGGCAGTGGGGAGAAAGTGCAGAACCCAATAATTATATGTTAATAACTATAGCATATGGTACACATCAAAAATTAACTAAAAGACATAATTTAGAGTCCATGAAGTATACCTATCCCAATATGCTGCCAGCTGCCTGTTATGTTGCCAAAAATTTGGCAAATTTATGGAGGTTACTCATCAAAATGTAGAACTTAGTTTAATTTCACTTCCTCCAGTTTCCGAAATATTTATCAAAGTGAAAAGATATTGGCATATAACCATAAATTCTGACACATTTACAGAAAAGTCCACGAAAAAATTAAAGTCAGTGATGCCAACTATTATTTCTTATTCTTCAAAACATATGATGAGAAAATAATACAAAAATTGCATCAATGGTTCATATGCGAATCTGAAACATGCTTCACTTGTACATTTTTCTGGAAAGAGATGCAGAAATGCATACATTACAACTATGACAATAAGATACCAAGATCAAGTTCAGTCTGAGGAAAGGAAAAATTATTGAATACGGTACACATCAAGAGAGAACATTTAAATGTTAAAAAATAAGTATAAGATATTTAAGTAAAATACTGCGCCTGAGTAGGATGAACTTACTGCAAGATGGCGCATTAAGTAATAGTTAAATCTGAATAAACTAGGATCCATCAGTCCTAGAAACATTCTCTTCATGACCAGCGGCGGAAACTGAAGCACTTTCTGTTGAGAAAAGAATGAAGAAAAAGTTTTCATATGAGGTTAAAATACAACATATTCTTCTTGTTAAGTGCTTGAAACGTGAATAAACAATAAGTCTCCAAGAATGCACAAGGATTCGTGCAAAAAATATGTGAGCAAATTTTTTTGACACAATAGTATTATTTCCACAGGGTATGTGGATAATTGGTGAAAAGTGCAGTGTTGGTAAGCTCACTGTGAGCAATTAAAAGATGAAAGCGTTGAAATCTAATATTGCTCGTCTCTTGCTAGTCCACTAAATTATTAATTACGACAATAGATAGTGATTGAATGTATTAAAAATTATATCTAATGCTATCATGTTATTTTCACCCTTACCATCACAAAAGGACAATTAAGGGAATAAACATCCAAACTCTTAGGGACACTCCTAGAAGTAGAGTTCATATGATATAAATCAACATTTATACGTTACGCTACTATAAGCTTAGTGAAATGTAAGATCAGCCTATTCAGAAACATCCAAATATTATTTTGAGTAACTTGACCCATAAGTGATTTAATCATAGATCCCCTGCCATTCGTTTTTTGTTAAAATGTTTAAAAATAAGAAAGGAAGATAACAAGAGAGATTAAAATTGAGGCCCACAACCAACACCTTGAACTCCTAATTAGAGTTCTAACTTCTAAGTAGGAGTACAATAATGAACCATAACATAAAAAATGATAAAGAAAATACAATTCAGAAAAAAGGACACCTAGAGGCCATGTGGAGAATAAATCCATCATCAAGAACAGGGCGTTAAGGAATACGGTATCATCACCTAAATTGAAGTATGTGAATCACAATGTGGCACAGTTTATGAGACAATTCACATTTATAGTTTTTTACCTTCCTCTATCCACACAGCCAGGCAATTTTCCTGAGAGGACCATACACACCCTTAATTTATAATCAACTAACATTCTTTAAACATTGTGGCATAATTTGTTAGATTGGTACTATATTCCACAATGGATCAATTCAAAATTATATATTTTCAGAGCCAATCAACTTTTATGAGAGGACCAAACTCCTTAATTGGTAAACTGTACTTAGCACGCCAATAATGATAGTCTCAGTGTAAGGGTTATTGAGCTAATAACACTATTACTGTAAAAAAGGGTATTGAGGTAACTATGCAAGAGTCCCTTGGGTCTATATCACAAAAGTGGGATGTGGAATTCTAGTCAGCAGTAAGATTCTTTAAATTTTCATTTTTAGTTTCTTTAATGTGTTTCTCATTTTAATGCTTCTTCTTTCGAGTATATCAAGAATCAAATTTCATTACTACATTATGTTTTCTGAGTTTTGAACCTGCAGTTTTTTTTCCAAGTATGTGAAACTAAGAGGTTTCACTTGCAATAGAAGTGAAAGAAAGCCCAGATGATTACCAGACTGTTCTAAACAAGAACAAATGATTCATGATAAGAGTAATGACCAGAACCGGAGGCTCCGACAGAATGTTGCGCAAGGTCCACTGATCTAGACCTAGAGAGGGGAGGGGGTGAATAGGTCTTGTAGGATAAATTACCGATTTTAACGATTTTTCAAATTTAAAAACCATCTTAAACGGATATTCAAATTCAAAACATAGCAGATAATAAAAATCTAACAATCCACAGCAATAATAAGAAATTAAAAAGAAATACAATAGACACCAAAGTTTTACGTGGAAGCTCCACAGAGAAAAACCATGGGACCTAGTCTAGGCAAACCAAAATCCACTATATGAGAAAGAGAGTACAACCTAGGTTAACAGACTCTACTCCAAGAATTCCCTAATTACCTCCTGACACAAAAAAAAAAGCTACAAACTTTTCCCCAAAAGTCTCTAGGTAGTTTTTCCACTCATCAACAGCATCCGCTCTTCACAAACCTGCTTCGCTAGCGATTTCGGTCTCCTCCACCGGTCGTCAATGTTTCAATCTCAGACGGTGGATTGAATGATTGTGTTGTGTTGAACTCTTCGTTTGAGTACGCAACAATAGTTATCAAATGTCAACACACGAATTCGCACTCACAAAAGCTAAGTATGATGATGAATGCAAAAGTAAATCTAAAGATGCCCTCTAGAACATATAGAATATGCTCTCTATATATATGAGTTGCATAAGAGACGTCAATCAATCTGCCCTAGTATTATTGTTTATATAGACTACATAATAGTATAGAGAGATTAGGGTAGGTAAAGTTTAGAACTAAGTTGAAAACTACTCTTCTGAATAGCTCGATCGATCAAAATTCCTATCGATCGATTGATAATAATCCAGGAGGCCTCAATCGAGCCCTCGATAGATCGAAGTCTACTGCAGTTCAATACAATAAAGAAGCTTTCAAAACTCTTTCAATGCATAACTTTAGGAAATTTTGGAATCAAATTAAGTTAAAACCTTAATTATGCATGCATGTGTTAAATTGTCTTTATGCACACGTAAACAAAGATTACCAAATTAACCCTAAATGTAGTATGAAATTCCATCTTCAACCTTGGGAGGTAACAAACACTAACTTTTGAAAATATATAAACTGGGCTAGACATTAAAATACTTACCCAAAAAAGCTAGAAATTAAAACAAAAGTTACACACTCTAGTTTTGATTTACGAAATTTGCCAACATAAGTCATATTGACCTCACAGAAAAGGAATTAAAAGATTACTATAAGTTAGAAAATAGTATAAGGATATATATATGAAAACATAATTAAAATAAGTACAGAAATATTAATGTCACTGAGATAATAATGTGCATTATGTTGTAGGCTTACTGCAACCATATTGGTGCACATCATTGTAAGAACAAAAACTTTAAAAGGTGATAATGCAACAAAAGAAACATTGGTAGAAAGAAAATTGAATGCCAGAAATTATCCACCAAATTGCAGCCAAACGGACTGCATATTATTCTGAAAATATCTTCATTTGGACGTAATCAGCTATCTTTGAAATGAATGCCAAATAAAAAGACAAAAAAATGGAAATGAAAAGTTGAGAGAAAGTCTAACAAATCTATAAATAAACAAAAAAAAATGTAAACCTACCAGACCAAGGCCGTGGACGCCACCGACAAAAAGGTGATTATAGCTCTCAACATTTTTTAGGACCTTAATAACTTCTTCTTCCTGCTGAAGTGTTAATGATGCTGCTGGTGTCAACTTACCGATGAGGCAAGTGCAAATAGGGCACTTGCAACGCTGAAGTGCTGGTGCTGCACTATAGTTCCAGTACTGCAAAATGCAATTGCCTGTACAAGGAATAACACAAACTTTATGAAAAATGCTCTTTCTTTTCTTCTCTCTCTCTCTCTCTCATTTTGCGAATGGATGAATGAATGAATTCAAACACAAAGAGGTAATTTTAGAACAAATAGTGCTAACACAAAATGATGAATTATTTCAAACTCAAGGATGTGATTTGATGGTGATGAGAGTATATGAGTTCTCTACATATATTAACTTCCACAACTGAATTTCGGATCAATTATTTGCCTTTCATTTTTATCAATTGGAAGAACATCGTGTCCTACTTGAGAGTTGAGAAGCAGTTTCTTCCCAGATGCAGGAGCTCTGAGAATTTCTGCAGGACCCATTTGAAACAAGGTTAGAGTAACATAACAGAATCTACGACCAGCCAATCAAGGGATGGCTTAAAGACAATACTTAAGACAGAGGACAAGTACGAAAAAGGGACATTCTTCTTAAAAACGCTATATATTTTTCCTAAGACTTCTCTTGTGTTGATGGGAAGATATTACTGGGAAATATATTATCCCAAAAGCAATATATAACTATATTTGAAGTGCAACTATATATTTTTTTCTGAACTTACTGAAGAGGTCATATTGATAATTTGATTTCCTCATGATTACACGCAGAGGTTGAAGGAGCATCAAACAAAAAGAAATGTGGAAAAAGTAGGAACTCTTTTCCAATGTAACAAACCAAGCATTAACAATGCCTCCAACACAAACCCATCAAAAATTTATTTGACCCCAATGAGATATATATATATATATTTGGCAAGTGACCTGAATGAAATTAATTACACTGAAAATGGATGAATGGGAAAACAAAACAAAACTTGTTTTGTGTTTAAGGATAACAATAAATTAAACAAATAAAACCTCAACTGAACAAAATGAAATGGTTATAAGGGCATTTCAAGTAGAGTTTATCAAGTCCCTGTCCCTAAAATACAATACAACTAAGGATTTACTGATTTATTTCCTTTTTCCTGTCTTACATTCTCTCAGCAACCAAACAAAGTTTCCTTACAGAAAATCTATCCAGCAATAAATGCATCATATTTTTGCCCGTTTGTTTGATAAGAAAATGCAAGAAGAAAAAGGAAAGAAAAGCATTATTCCTTTCTTCTTCTTTTTCTTAGGTTTCATTTTCTTATTCTAGGAAATGAAACTTAATAAACTTTGGACATATATTTGTATTAGGCGCAATTGAGCAGAATTCTTGCTTTCTTGGGTTTCAAACTACACAAAAACCCCGGATTCATAATTCAATTTTCGTTCGCTCCTCCACATATTCAAGATTTTGCAATGCGGATGCAAATCAATCAAAGGGAATTGAAAACAGTTTGTTATAAGAAAACGCACCACAAAACCAATGCCCACAGCTTGTTTTGACGGCAATGGTGAAACTCCCGAAGCAGATTGGGCAACAGTCATCAACAGGAGGTGTTTCCGTGTCTCTCTTCTTCTCTCTAACAACCAGGCTAGTGGGGTTTTCCACCTTAACCTCCCTAACCACGTTCTTGGAGCTTCCAATCTCTCTGTTTCTCTCTCCAGCAAGAGAATCAGAGTTTCCCAGAGCTTCCTTCTCATCTCCAAGCAGAGATTTAGGGCTTTCCATCTCCTCCCCTCTCTCCCCATCCAGAACGCTAGGGTTTTTCATTCCTCCATCTCTCTCTCCAGACAGAGATTTAGGGTGGTTTTCCATCTCTTGCATTCTCTCTCTAGTCAAGGTTTTGGGGTTTCTCACATCTCTATTCCTCCCTGCAACAGCACTTCCCATACCAGGTATGTGAACATCCATTTCCCTTTCTCTCTCTCTAACCAGGTTGGAAATGGAAACCTTCTCTCTCTCTCTAACCTTGTTCAGAGTTTCCATCTCCTCCACTCTCTCTCTCTAACGAAATTCAAAGTCTCCAAATTAGGATTGGGATGTGGAAAATGAAATGAAAAATGCCTCTCTCTCTCTCTCTCTCTCTCATCGGCTGAGCTGTTGTTTACCATCTTTATTAGGCGGCAAAGGCCGCGAAAAAAATAAATAAATACTACACTGACATCTCATCTGCCGTACGGACAATATTACGTGTAGGATTGATAAGATAACCTTGTCAATGAAAAATTGAATAGAAGGAAATAGGGAAGGCGTAGATGAGCCATCCACGAATCTTCATTCCTCCTTTTGTTTGTTAAATGAAAAAAAAGTACACAGATTCTATTATTATTTTTACTGATATTACCCTTAAATTTTTTATGTTTAATATTTATTGTTTATAAAAAATAAATTTTTACGATAAATATGTTTCATCCTTTTTGTTTTGTTGATCAATTGTTAAAACACTTTTAAAATAACATTGTAACTAAACTTTTAAATCGTAAACAATAAAATGATATTTTAGTGTTTATGTTTATTAAAAAAATAAAAATTCTTTTTTTTTTTTATCTAAAATGGTGTTTATATTATTTTAATTAAAAATTAAAATTAAATGTGAGAAAATGAAAAGAAAAAAAAATTGTAAAAGGTTATTGCTTAGATTCAACGATAAAAATAATAGAATTATTAAGAATTAAAAAGTATTAATTGCTTTAAGAAAAAAATATTAGGTACGATATGAACATATTATGATTCATTCACGAGGAAAAGTGACCTTCAAAATGTAAGCCATAAGAAGCATTAATAGTTGGTCATTTACAAACATTCTCATCTCACAAGTAAACCCTAAAATGGATATGAACATTTCTTAAAATATCAACCTCTACAGCTAATATAGTAAAATTCATAAAAGAAATAAATAAATAAAAACCATTTTCTATTAATTTTTCTTAATTTAACTCTGCACTAACAAACCACTCCACGTACTACCAATTTTTTTCATATAAGGGCAATTCGTAATGGGTCCGTCAGTTGAAAATTGACATTATCAAAATGTTCTTTTATTTTATAAATTTAATTGTTAAATTCACAAAACCTCCTATACTTTCATTTTTAACAATTTACCACCTGGAGTATCAAACCATCCATGTACTATACATATATATGATTTTGTATTTACATAGTTTATCAATTATCAAAATATCATAAACTATTGTTTATTTTAATATAATAAATTATGTAGTTTGTAATATTATATATTATTTATAAAATTATATTATACATATTAGCTAATGGTAACAAAGTTAATTATATATACATTATACTGTAATTGTCTATATTAGACTATTTTTTCATATTATATAGTTTATGTTATATATTTATTGTATATTATATTATGATATTATTATAATATTTAATTAAAAACTCAAATATCATATTATGTTTTTTATATAGGTATATTATTTTATAAAAAAAATTATTTATTATAAAATGTATTTCTTATATAATTACTAATTTATTCTATAATGTAATGTATTTAGCTAGTTTTAGTTGTTTTCAACTTTTAGTTTAATAGATTATATAGTGTAATATTATATCTTATTTATGAATTTTTATAGTAAAGGAGCTAAAGTGTCAAAATTTGAAAGGATATGGGAGGTTTTGTGAATTTAACATTTAAATAAATTTAACATAGAAGGGTATTTTAGTTATTTAAAACTATGACGAGCAGACGTTATATTATAGTTTATTTTAATTCAAAACTAATAGAAATGGAGTGATTTGATTACTTTTACAGGAGAGGAGTAAATTGACAAAAAATGATAATATAAGGGGTTTTTTGAATTTAATCGTGTACATAAATAATGGTCATTACCAAAAACTATCTAGTGCTTTACAAATTCAAAAGACTCATCCAATAAGTAAATTGGTCAGCACCAAAACCTTTGATCAACTCTTCAACGTCTTGAAAAGTGAATTTCACTGGGTAGGTTCAGAGAAAAAGTGAGTTTTCAAAAATCATAGCATATTCAAATCCAGAGAATATTTCCTTCTCTCTCCCTCTCTTAATGAAATCAGCCTATGTAGGCATTCCATGCATATTGTTGGGTTACTGTGAATCATACAGAAGTCAAACAAGGTTTTGTTGTAAGCATTTAACAATCAAACTTCAACATTTTAAACAAATTCCTGAGTAATTTTTTTTTCAGGAAGATGTGAGTTATGCAGTGCGGAAACGGTTGCGAAAATAATTCTCTCTCTCTAGAAAATAATTTTTTTGATGTGTATTGATAGCTTAACGAGAGAGAAATCATATGAGGTTTTATAGATGTTAAAAAATCTAATTTTTCTTGAAAAATAATTTAAAAATCAATAAGAAACAAATCCCAAAGTTTAAGAAAATTTTAGAGTCAAATCCAGGTCAAAACATGACAAAAGAAGGCAAAAAGGCCAGACTAGAAGGCTTGGACCAGTCCAGCCTTCACTTGGACTAGTCCAACCTTACATAGTCCTTGGTTTGAGATACCGAGACATCATGGTCTGGTTCAGCTAAACCTTGGACCAGTTTAACCTTGAAATTTTTGAAAAATAATTCAAAAACCCTATTTTGCAAAGTCGGACCACCCGATTTGAAATATATGTGTTCTCACCACTTTACCTAGATTACATGACTCGATTAACGATGTCCACATGCAATCGAAACTATCCGAAAACTTCAATCGATCAAACCCTTGTTCAATGCATTGATGCATTCTTCCGAAGTGTCAAGCTTCATGCCTTTGAAAATTATTTGCATGGTTGGTGCAGAACACTATGCTCACTCTGAGACTTCAATTACATGATCAATTACAAGAATATAAATAAAATATTACAACTCGATTATGTTTAGTTTTGACATCGAATATTGCTAATTACAAAAAAATACATCACAGAAGAGAGTGGGCTTATAAAAGAATTAACTCTTAGCTTCAGCACTATATGTCGGTGAATCGAGATGGTGGTTGTTGGAGAAGGTGGCAGCCCATGGAGGAGGTGGAGAGGAGAGAGAAAAACACATAGAAAAGAGGAAGAAGAGAGATGAGAGAGAACAAAATGTTTTGGTGGGAACTCTTTGGTGAGAATCTTTAATGGGGGCATTTTCATCTTTTCACGTATAATACTTTTTATTAAAATATTATTTTTTAGTGTAAGGGCATCACAATCATTTCATCTAACAATTAACAATCGTTTGGTAATGTTGATAGGCACATGAAGTAATTAGGGTCTATTTCAACCACCATATGTAATTAGGAAAAACCTCATAGGATGCATTTTAAATTTTATATGCCAACTATTTATTTTTATCTCACCTCTTCCTCTCATTTTTGGATGGAGGCAAAATGATGAATCAGCAAGGATGATTCATCCCTATGTCCTTCTTTTCTCTCAAGCTCTCCTTCCTACCAAACAATTGAACCTTGTTCCATCCCTTCTTTCTTCCCTCCTTCCCTTATCCTTCCTCCTACCAAACACAATATTATATTTATCTCAAGTATATCATATTTTTAAAAGTTACACTGACTATGTATTTATATTTATTTTTTAGCCTGTAAAAATATTCAAGTCGAGTGCCAGGAACTAATGAAGTTCCAAATGAAATTCCAAACTATATTCCATTTGGGAAGTGAGGATTAGACAATTGTAAAAAGGTCTGGAATGACCACCTCCAAGGGATCTTTTTTTTTTTTCCTTTGAAACAAAGGACTTTAAGAGTGTTTTTTGACCAAAACGTGTAGGACTTTAAAAGAAAATTGCATTAATTAAAACATAAATGAAGAACATTGTAGTAATGTAAGATAATCAAAAGTGCGGGACTTTAAAGATAAAAGATATTAAAGAACTGTTTAGGTTGTGTTGAACGGGGTTCGCAAGTGAGACCTAAGTATCCTATTTATAGAATTCTTTGATGGCAGCTACTGGCGATAGTTCCATTGGCGGTTGACAATATTTTCATATGGACCAACCATATTTTGCCACTTGTCCAACGTCTGCCATAAGCTTCTGGTCATATTTGTATGCTTGAATACATGTTTCTTTGTGTTCTGCAGCTTCAAATCAATAGTTATTGCCGACGGTTTCCAATTGTGGTTGAGTACTTTCATGTGACAATGATCATAATTTGTCACGTGTCTCACATTTTTCTTGTTATTCTCATCGTGCTTGTATGTTTGTATTCACGTCTTCTCATTTCTAGAGCATTTATTGTTGACGGTTCCAATGGCAATTACTGGAAGTTATAACTTTCACTGGAATTTTTTATGTTCTTCCAATCAGATGTTTCTATGTGTCATATGTCCTAGAGTTATCTGATGGTAGTTCCTTCTTTTGTGCCATTTCTCCTAGATTTTAGTAATTGCCTTCAACCAATTCCTTCAGCTTATGTCACATGTACCTTTCTCCATGTGCCCTTTGAATTAATCACACAATGCCATGTGTCACTCCCCCATTAGCCCTTCACATACTGAAATTTCTAGAGGATGGCAACTTCCACTGGAAGTTGGAAATGGCTGTCACGCCCCAAAATCTGAGTCACCGGAATCCCCAAAATGGAGCCCGAATTCCGAGAGTGAACTCGTTCATTCAACCATATGAACTATTCCAAAAACCTTATAACCGCGGAAGCAATATCATACACACATATCTATATGCGCGTACACTCATTATTATTCAACTAAATGGGCCCCATTATGGCATATGCACCCATCCTCATCATTTCCAATTCAAAATCAATTGAATTCTAGGTCAGCCCAGTTTCGGTTGACTGATGGACTCCCCATCAGTCGGCTGAAAACTGGGCACATCATCGGTCGGCTAACCAATATTATCGGTCAGCTGAAGAGCATTTTTAGCTGGCTGAAACATGTTCCTACAGAGTCTGTAATTTTTATCTCTCGGGACTTTTGATGTACCGGTTGACTAAAAGACTAACTAGTTGACCGAAAGTCCCAAAATCCTTATACTTTGTCATTTCAAACTCCCAAAGGCTCACATGTACAAATCAACTCATATATGTGGACCAATATCATCATTTCCCATACTAAGATTATTCTTTCACATATAAAAGAGTATAAAATAATTTGTATACATTCATCATCCATAAAACGTACTTGTTTAAGGCTTAAATATGCATAATTAAAATACAAGACATAAATCCCTTATCCCATATTCAAATTACAAAATTTCAATAATTGCCCAAACATGGCACATGGAAACATAATATAGATAGTTGTAATAAAAAACCGAGTCCTTCAATCCTAGCACCTCAAGCTCAGTCAACCACCGATGCCTTATTTGTAAAAATGTTTGGGGGAAGGGGGTGAGCGCCAACATACCCAGTAGAGATACCCAAATCAACTTATTCATCGAATCGATTTGACCTACATGAAATGTAATCATGGCATTCCTACTCTAAAGACTCGGTCTTTTTAGACCGATTTTTTTTTTCCTTGTTTATCAATTTAAGCCATGAAAATAATTTTTTAAGAGTTTTAATGATGAAATGAAAGTATGGAAACTTGTTTCGAGATTTGGGAAGGTTTTGGAACCATTTGGTTCACTTTGAGATTTTTGGGTTGGTGGGGCTCGGGACGTAGGTCGGGTGGGCTCGAAAAACTAAATTTTTTTGAAAAAATAATTATTTTTGTTATTGGCCCATTTAAAATATTAAATAAATAATGGAATCGATTTTGGGTCCGTAGGAGTTTTTAGAATTGAAAACGGAGGCCAGGAAGGTAGGTTAAGTGACTAGGGGTATTTTGGTCATTTGCACCCTAAGGCATATAAATACCAAAGAGAGACATTTCAGCCAGTCATGATTTATATGATGTTTAACATTTCAGCCAGCCAACGGAGGCCAGGAAGCTCTTCCAAACCGAGGTAGAGATGTCTAATTCACGAATTCTTTTATTTTTGTGAATATGTTGGATGTTTAAAGCATCCAACTAGCTATATGTATGTCTACATTGATTTATATGATGTTTAACATGTATATAGGTAGAATTGCATGATTTAAATGATATGCAAATATGATTTATGTGTTTGTATGACTTCGACCTATGTGGGCATGGCTTAAGAGAATTTAGGATTTAAGGTTGATTTAATTCACATTATGGGTTTTAGGGTTTAGATGTTTGATAAATTGCCTAAATGAATATGTGATCATGATTAAATGTCGTAACATATTTTCTTACGTGCAATCGAGTTTTGAAAGCATGTTAGTTGCATCTTGAGCATGAATGTGCATTATAGCATGAAATGTGGCATTGTGCATTACACGCATTTAGGTTGTATACTTGTGATGGTAAGAGAAGGATGTGTAAGGTTTGGCAAGGGAAAAAGGTCTGGAATTGTCAAGGTTTGGTTGAGAAGGACCGGATGGTCCTTATTAGGGATCCGAACCATAGAAAGGTTTGGCATGGAAGTTTTTGGTCAAGGAAAGTCAGATGATCCGTTTTAGGAATTTGAGTTATTGGATGTGTACTCGTGAGAGATGCGGAAAAATTACATGGCATGCGCATATGGCATACATGATAGGTTTCATAGTATGTTGATTTATGTTGAGCATGCGAGCATATGATTCTTAGTATGTCATATGTGTTACGTGGTATTCACGGGATGATAGAAAATGTGCCTTAGGCATTTCTACTGTGCATGTAGGAGCTCAGTCCCCTATGTTTATTTTTTTTTTCAGGTTTCGGAAAGAAGATGGGAGGAATTCACCAATCATGAGTTAGTTTGGACGTAGAAGAGCTTTTGGTCAATTTAGAGTTTTCATTTGAAATGCATATCCGAAATGTGGACTATATGCATATTTTGATTATGTATATGACCTTTAATGATTCGGGAACATGTGATTAAGTATGCTTTATGACTATACATATATTTGCAAAGTTTTGGGCATGGATGAATGTTAAATGATAAAAATGATGATCTTAAATTTCCATTATGTTCATTTATGCATATCTGACTATTATGGGAATGATTAAGTTGAGGAAATGGTAAAATGGGAGCATTGCATGTTAAGGATGGAAATTAAAATATGAAAATGAACACTTGAGTAATTCTATAAGAAACAACTTTGGGAGATCTGCGATTAATCGTAAGCCTCACTTCGATTAATCATAGATCTTCGATTAATCGAAGTCACCTTTTCGATTAATCAAAATTTTAGCTTTAAATGAGAGATTAATTCCAGTGTGTTACGATTGAACCTACGATACCACCACAATTGATCACAACTTCGATTAATCATAACCTCAGTTACGATTAATCGTAATGAGGGTTACGATTAATCGAAGGGATAGGTTCAATTAATCGCAATGAGTGATAGTCATATTTTTCTAAATGGACTTAAGTATGCATATGTATCAATGAGGGACCCATTTGTAATAATTGACTCATACAAATATACATGTGCACATGGTAGTCATGATTGGGGTTAAGGTTCCGCTGGGTTATGAGAATGAAAAGTGAGATTAGAAACCATGAGTTCCATATAGGAACCAAGGGTGGACTAGTAAAGCTTCCGCAAGAGATGGTCTCGGTGATCCAGATAGGAGCTGAGGGTGACAGGATTGTGTTTGTCGCATTCTCTTAGGGTCACATGATTAATGACCAGAGAGCGTGGAACCTCACAACTGATTCGTGTGTGAGTGCGTCTCAATTAAAATTACTACACTTCGCAATATAACGAATTCCTTGCAGAATAGGGCTATCGAAAGGGGTGTCGAACCTCAGGGATTATGGTCTGAATGAGTTGGAGTACGGAATTAATTCTAATTAAATTTAGAAAGAGAAAAAATTTGATTTTTATATTTAAACTAATTAAAAAGTAAAATAAAATAAAACAAAGGAAATAGAGAGTGAAAATAGTATGAGATAAATCTAGGGTATTTGACTTCACCACTAATTCCACAATCAATGGTCAATTGAATTAACTATGGGAAATTATACCATGCATAAGTGGTGTCGGTGGCTACAAGCTCACCTTCATCCGTCAAGAAGATAACATATGATTAAGGCTAAGTCATGGATTATCTTCGATTGGCATGGGCCATCTGTCTAACTACTCTAATCTAGGGTGCAGTATGGTCCATCTTCTCTAGGCATACTCCATCAAAGCGTATAATGATATATTCAGTAATTACCATTGTGTAATAATCGCTCTCATGATCACAGAAAATAAGAAAGATTGAGTTCAAGAACAATAACTAAATATCTAAGATAAGATAAGAAATCATTGATATTGAATTTATAAGACTTTTATTGCTCAATTCTATAATAAGAATCCTCTAAATTACACAATCTATGCATGTATATAAAGGTCCCTAATAATTAAAACAATCAAACCATTGATGCTTTGTTAGGGCTACATCAAAACTCTAGTGGATGAACTAGCCGCTCATGGTAGAAGAAGAAACTTCAACGGTTGAGGAAGAAGGCATCATCTTCATGAATTATGCGTAAGACTTTGTTCTCCAATGCTTTTCCACTCGAAAGCTCTGTAGCTCTCTAAGCTCTCTAGAACTCTCTCAAAATTGCCTTCAATTCGCCACTTTATGCCCCAAGAGAATACACCAAAGTCCTAATCCAATTAGGAATTAATTAGGTTTTCCCGCAGCACTAATCAAGTGGGTTTTTTCTACTGACGTTCGGCCCAACTTTTGACCCACTAGAAGTCCGATTCACGGAATTTTTGTAAAATACAAAAGTGTGCAGAATCAAATTTCGTTCAATTTAAGCAAAAATTAAGTTGATTTGAGGTTCAAAAATAACACTTCTGGTCCGTTTTTCAAAATGGGATTAAGACTGTATTAAGCGCAGAATTGGATTTCAAGCCCGTAACCTTCTGAAGTAGCTGTAATTCTCTTGGACCTCTTCCTTGGGCTGATTTGAGTTAAAATAAAGAGTTAAATGGATCCCTTTGATGTAGACTTCATCTAACCTTCTTGCATATCATTTTTAAAAGTCCAAAATCATGGTTTTAACTGAAATAATCATTAAGGCTCTGAAAATACAGAAAACACTAAAATGAAGTAAAATCACAAAATAATCTATCACTAAGAGAATAAAATACACAAGTTAAGAGGCTAGAATGCGTAACATTCAACGCCGATCAACAACCGAAGTTCGGGCTCGGACCGGTGGGTTTTCGATAAACCGAATTTTGGGACGTGACAGCTTGGTATTATAGCACTAGGATAGAATACCTTGGGACAAAAGGTAATGATCAGATCACATGTGGATTCAATATGGTACATTGAGTAATAGATTTATGTCAGAGCGTTTAAGTTCGAATCCTTAAGGACGACAAGTAAGGGGCAAATGTTGATTTGGTTAATAGCTAGCTAGGGTTGCATACCTAGGGAAAGGTCAACTCGCGTATAAACTCAAAATGGTTTGTTGGTTGATAGCTTAGTATCATGACGATTAGATTGACAACCTAAGGACGTTGGATATATGTGACTTAACTGAATTGGGACGTGAGTGCACAGTTGTGGTTAATGGATAACGTATTTAAATGTTATGTGCTTATATGATAACATGTTACTTGCTATATGTTATGTAACAACATGTTTTTATAGTAACATACTTAGGTGTTCTGTAGTATGTTGGCTATGTTAAGTGCGTGACATGAGATATTTAATCGTTGTTAATTTATCTCTTGACTATATAGCATAATGTCTCCTAGACGACGTAAAGAGGTAGGTGAGGGTGATATTTCTGGAAAGAACCGTATGGTCATTGATATGACCGCGACCCTTAGAGACTTTGTGAGGATGGTTACTACCGAAGTACAACAACTAGTGGCACGGCCGGAGGAAATTGAATCTGAGAGAATATTCAAATACATTACAAGGTTTAAAAAGTTGGAGCCTCTAACTTTTGAAGGTGGCTTAGATCCATTGGAGGCTGATAACTGAATGAAATATGAAGTTTCTTAGGATTAGCCGGGTATTACTAGAGGTTTGTGAAATATTTTTTGAGATTGGCGGCACCAATGACCAAGCTTACTCAGAAAGGGATTAAATTTGTGTGGAATGAGGCTTGTGAGCATGCCTTCATGGAATTGAAGATTCGATTGACTTCGGCTCCAATATTGATCATTCTAGAACATGAGTTAGGATACACAATTTATTGTGACGCTTTACGACTTGATTTGGGATGCTTGTTGATGAAACCAAAAGAGTAGTGGCGTATGGTTCGAGGTAAATAAAAATATATGAACAAAATTACCCAACACACGACTTGGAATTGACAGCGGTGATTTTTGCACTCAAGGTTTGAAGGTATTATTTATATGGTGAGAATTTTGAAGTGTTCTCCAATCATAATAGTCTTAAATACCTTTTTCTCACAAAAGGATTTGAACATGAGGCAACGGAGGTGGATGAAGTACATGGAAGACTATGATGTTGACTTACAATATCATCTAGGAAAGGTTAATATGGTAGCGGATGCCTTGACTAGGAAGTCACGTAGTAGCTTGACAAACATAGTTATACGTGAGTGGAAGATGATGGAGGATATCTCAAAAATGGAATTATAATCCAGTGAGGATAATGGACCGACAACCTTGTTTACTCTTATCGCTCAACCAACTCTAATGAGTAGAGTGATTGAAGAGCAAAGGAAGGATAATGAGATTGAGGTTATTCGAACTCAAATTTTAGGTGGCGAAGTGGTGGAAGGGTGGATTATCCATTCTGATGAAAGCTTGAAATTCAAAGGGAAGATGTTTGTTCCCTTAACTTGTAGAGAAGAAGTTTTTAAAGAGCTTCACAACTCGAGGCTTGCAGTACATCTGGGTGGTACCAAGATGTATCATAACCTACGCTGACAGTATTGGTGAAGAAGGATGTGGCTCATTTTGTGGCAATGTGTTTCACTTGTCAACAAGTAAAGGCTGAGCATCAGAGGTTAACGGGGTTCTTACAGCCATTGCCAGTGGCAATGTGGAAGTGGGAACATGTCACTATGGACTTGTGACGGGGCTTCCCAGGTCGAGGAAAAGTCACAATGCAGTTTGGGTTATTGTTGACAGACTGACCAAGGTGGCTCATTTTCTTCCTATCCGAGTAACCGATGATGTGAATACTCTTAGTCGATTGTACATTGAGCAGATCCTTAGGCTTCATGGCATGCCAGTTTTTATTATTTCAAATAGAGACCCACGATTTACATCATGGTTTTGGCAGAGTTTTCAGACAGCACTTGATATAGACCTCCACTTTAGTACGACTTTTCATCCTCAGATAGATGGTCAGTCGGAACGTACTATACAAATTATAGAGGATATGTTGCGACCATGTGTGTTTGATCTTTGGGGTAGTTGGGAGGATCACTTTCCATTAGTGGAGTTTGCATACAATAATAACTATCAAGCTAGTATTGAGATGGCTTCATTCGAGGCTTTGTATGGTAGACCGCGTAGGTCACTTGTCTGTTAGACCGAGGTCGGAGAGATAGTTTCTTTGGGGCCAGATATAGTTTGAGAGACTACAAAAAAAATTAAGATAATAAGGCAACAATTTCTTACGGCTAAAAGCTGTCAAAAAAGTTATGCCGATAGGAGGTGATGACCATTGGCATTTGAGGTGAGAGACCATATCTTCCTAAAAGTCTCACCACAAAGAGGCTTGATGAGATTTGGTCGTAGTGGCAAGCTAGCACCACGATTCATCAGGCCATTTGAGATTTGGATTGAGTTGGAGAAGTTGCTTATCGCTTGACATTGCCACCATAAATGTCAAATGTGCACAACATTCTTCACGTGTCTATGTTAAGAAAGTATGAACCACACCTTTCACACGTGTTAGATTGGATAGACCTTGAGGTGGAGGAGGACGTGTCATTTGAGGAGAGGCCGATTCAGATTCTGGATATTAGAGACCAAGTATTTAGGGGTAAGACCATTCCGTTGGTCAAGGTACTTTGGAGACACCACGAAGTTGAAGAAACTACATAGGAACGAGAGCAAGAGGTGCATTCCAAGTATCCGAGTTGTTCACCACTTAAGGTACGTTTTAATTTCAAGGATGAAATTCCTTGAAGGTTGGGAGGTTGTAGAGACTAGGTTCAATTTTGATTGATTTTTATTTTTTACATCATTTTTACCTTAATTGCATTTTAAATGATGTTTAGCATGTTTTAAATGTGGAAAACATGTTTGAAAAGTTGTTTAGAGGTTTTGGGAAGTTTCAGAATGTTTGGATGAATTTGAGATTTTTGGATCAACGGATCTCGGGACGCAGTCTGGGTGGGCCCAAAAATTTAGAAAATTTTTGAAAAAATATTAATTTTGGCTTTGAACCAAAAAAATGTTAAATGAGTTAAGGAAGCGATTTTAGAGCCAGATCTGCTTTCAAAATCGAAAAACAAAGGTCGGGAGGGTACGTTAAGTGACCCGAGGGTATTTCGGTCATTTTGCACCCCAGGATATTATAAATATCTAGGGTAGAGATCTCAGCCATTATACATATAGCTGATAAATCTCTCTTACTCTTCCACTTCATCTCTCTTCCTTCTCTGTTCATTTCGGAAGTCTTGGGTTAGGATTTGGCGAATGCCGAAGGTAAGTGGATTACTCTACTTGGCGAGGACTACGTATTGAACTGATCAAAGTTCAATTTGGAAAAAATAGAAAGGGCTAAAATTTTAGAACCTTGCTAGAAAGGCTTGAGACTTGAGGTAGGGGTGTGAATCCTTGTTTTATTTTGATTCTATAGGTCACATACTTGTGACATGAAACTTTCCTTTGAAATTTATTGTGGAATGTGATATGTCTTGTACATGTAAATTGTCTACATGTGTAGTGGATGTTTATGAAAGCAATATGTGATATTGTGTTCATTTGGTGAGAGATTGTGAAATTTGACCCTATGTGAGAAGACATGCATAATAGAAGACTTTCTTGAAAATGCATAAGTGATGATTTCCAAGAGATTAGTGGATTTGTATTATGATAAGCACGAGTTAAAATTTAAAATACATTCATTTGACAAATGTTTTGTATTGAATGAAATTGGTGAAAATCATGGTTTTGTGCATATGTGTTATAATGTGTACTTTTGTGAGAAATTGTAATTTTTGGGGCATATGTGAGAATTAATAAGGGCCCGGAGCCATAGGGTGCAAAACCCAAAACTTGACGAAGCAGATGTCGTTTTCGTCAGGTTAATAACCCGTAAAGCGTAAGCGGAGTATACAGTTTTAAAATGACCCTTACTATGGATTGTGATAAGCAAAAGTCCTCAGTTGAATTGATTTCAAAGTATACATGGCGTCGAGTTCATTTGTGATATGTGATCCCTTATAAATTGCTTTCGTGTTGAAGTGTGAAACATCATTCATAATTTCAAAAACGTGTATGTTTTGAGCATAAAAGCATTGATCTATGTCAAGTAGCCATATAGAGATTTCATCGTGCATTCATGAATGGTTGCCTGAGTTAAGGTAGATTTGGATGGATCAATCCTACTGGGCGTAGTTGTATGCTCACCCCCTTCCTCGAAATTCTTTTTTCAGATAAAGCTCTGATGGGGGATGAGGCTTAGAGTGACTTGAGTGGACATTTTGAGTTCTTTTGGGTTTGTATATGGATGTCCATGTCGGCTTGTGGTATGTGGACTATTTTTCTTAGAAATGTTGTCTTTACATTTGGTTTATATTGATGTATTTAGATTTCAAATGTAATCACCACATGTAGCATATGTACACTTTTTGTGGTTTGAGGAATGAATGAATAATGAAATCTTTTTGGAATTGCAATGTGTATGAGATTGTGGATATGACCATTAGAGATGAGACTTATATGTTTTTATCTTGCTATGTACATTATGGACTATTTTATGATGTGTTAGGTTCAAGGAAATGTATGTTTTGGACCAGATGTATGAAATGTGAGGTTGCAGGTTTTTTTGCAGAAGGGGCATTTCGATGTGTGAACTAGTAATGAAATTTTTGATAGTATAAGACCCTAAATTCCAGCGCAATCTTGATAGTACTTTGCATGTACTTCGATTAATTAAGAATTTCGATTGTGCGAAATAAACTTTTTGATTGTGAGAAATTGCACTTCGATCATGAGAAAATCACATTTCAATTGTGCGAAATAGTGGTCTGCAGTTAAGCTTAGGTAAGTGTTGTCACGCCCCGTATTTTGAGACCCAAAACCCGAGGTGTGACGTGGAGGGTTTAGGAGTTTAAGAAGAATTAAGGTTAGTTCTCATGTAAAATTCCTAGAAACACATTTTTCATTTAAAAGATTCACTAAAGAAAATTTTGGCAATATATCGACATAATTTTGAACTTCTGAAATAGTAAGAACCTGTATAACAATCTGAGATTACAAAAAAAAAAAAATTCAACACATCGAAAACAAAAAAATACATTCAACTCAAGAATAAAGTCACCCAATTTATAAAGTTTACATACCCAAAACCTGTCAAACCATGGAATTTAATTTATAAAATACAAGGTTTACAAATCTCACACATATTGCACTCACAAAGCTCACAACCGTCATATTTACATTATAAAATTGTTACAAGTGAAGCTCATATTAAAAGTAGCAAAATATACACAAAATTCCTATATCTAAGCATGGAAACCAGGTCGTCATGCATGTAGGGAACATCATGGTCCAAGCAAATAGATCAGCTCTCTAGCTTCCACCCTAAGCCAAATTTGGGCGGGGAAAAGAATAGGGGTGAGCCAAAATAGCTCAGTAGAGAATTAACACTATCTTAAAATCCATAACAGTATAGTATGCAAGAATATATAGATAGAGATTAATATAACAAAAACAAAATGAGGACACATAAACAAATAAAGAATGATAATCTCTCATGATTCAAACCTTTTAAGACCCTTACTCAGAGTTTTTATTAACCTCTAATGCATGAACCTTTTAGGGACTCACACCCAGGGACCGTGCCCCCTATTAATGCATCATTCCTTTTAGGGACTCTCACCTAGGGACCATGCCCCCTATTAATGCATCGTTTCTTTTAGGGACTCGCATCCAGGGACTTTGCCCCCTGTTAATGCATAATGATTCAACCTGATAAAACAACCTGTCAATACAATACACCACCACAATAACTCAGTACCACTCCACCAACACCACAACAATCTCCAAAAGATGATTCACACCTGCCATTAAATTAATCCTTACGAGAGTTCCATTTCCCTGTCAGTCTGGTAACATCAATAACAATATTTGCACCACAACAATAATTTCACAATGTCACTTAGTCAAATTTTAATTAAGTTTCAAATCAATAACATGTATGGCAAACTAAATTCAATAATTCTAACTAATAATCTATTAGTATATCAATTCAAACCACATAACAATTAAACTAAACAATAAAAATAGAATTTAAATAATTAGAACAAGAACCTAAAATTAATTCCCTACCTCAGATAATAAGAGTTATCATATCTTTATCAAGCCTCTTATGTTCTCTTCTTTTCTCTTTATTCTTGTATTATATGTACACTGTTGAATAAATTTAACATATCTATTCTCAAAGTTTCTAATAAACAAATAAATATATCAATTATAATCTCCATTCAATTAACTTTAACAACTAAATTTATGAATCAATGGTCACAGAAATTATAAGTAAGCACAACCAGTAAAGTTGAACAAGCACGTAGAAGAAATAAAAAATAATAATTCCTATGTAAACCCCCTACCTGTTATGCGTATGTTGCAGAGAAATTTCCTTTGCCTTTTCTTCTTTTCTTCCTCTTCTCCCTTTTTTTTATTTTCTTCCCTGCTCGTTTCCTTAGTTAACTCTTTTCTCTCCTTTGGCAATACTAACTTCCTATTTTTTTTTTCTCTCTTTTCTACTCTCTCTCCAGCCGTACCAACTTATTCTTTCTATCTATTTCTATCCTTTGTTTCTAGTCCCTTCAGTTGTACTACATGAATAAGTATATATATACTTTAAAAAAAATAAAAAATATATATATATATATATACATATATATATATATATATATTAAGGAGGCGATTCTTGAACAGGCTTCTAGAGCAAACTTTTTACTTATATATATATATATATATATATATATCTACACACGTGTCTGGTGGGTGTGTGTGATCACATGGGCTGCCATATTTATCTCCTGAAGATTGACACTCTAAGGTTAGTTTGGTGTGTAACAGATGTACACCAAGTTTTGTTATTACTTTTTCTTTTCTTCTCATTTTTTTTCCTTTTTACTTGTATCTATCTTGTTAAGTACACATAATACATACACATATATGCCTGATGTGTGAAAACTAAAATGGAGATCACCATGTTATTTCCTAACAATCCTAAAGTATGACACATGTCCACCACTAATGAAAATTTCATATATTCTTATTTACAATTCTATTAAAGAAATTTTTATAATTGATTATATATATGTTTCTATTTTCTTCACCATTAAATCATTTCCAATCTATATTTCAAACCCAAAATTTCTACATCTTATTTTATTTTTTTATTTTTTATAATTTCTACCACAAGTAAATAATAATAATAAAAAAATTATATTTCTACATAAGCCCAAGAACATAGAAAATTGTACTAAACCCACAAACCCAAATATCTTGAATTAAATGTCACAGAAATTAATCTACTAATTTAATAATGCACAGTGACACAAATTTTCTTTTTACCCACTAAATTAAATATGAAAATTTAATCACAGATAAACCATAATATGCTCGAAATAGAAATTAAAGGAGAATAAAAATTCAGGATCTTACAAGTGTGGCCATGTGTGGGGCCTTAGTTGGCGATTGATGTTGAGTCATACGTGAGTACACATATGCATGTAATTAAGCTTCCGCATTGATTTAGAGGTTGAGAAAGTTCATTAGGGTATAATGGGCAGACTCACCCTCGAATTTTTAGAAGTTAGAAATCAGGGCGTGACAACTTGGTATCAGAGTATGGTATCATGGTGAGATTTTGATGTGATCGAGTTGATGATGTGAAAACCTAATCACCATCGGGTTTTCGGAAGTCAAAAATCGGGGCATGACAAATACGAAGTTACTTCTTTGTGTGGCATATTAATATCCAGATGATACATTCTTTGCTTTTGACTGTCACGCCCTAATTTTTAACACCAGATTAAGAGCGAGAGAAATGGGGGTGAACAGTGGAAGTCCCACCTGGTTCGCATTCATGAACAGTTCAATTCTAGAACCTAATTTCCTGTATGTTTGAAATTTCATAGTGATACTTAGTCCATTGGAAAGAGGATCCAAAAATACTCCATTTAAAAAAAAACACGCTCAATTCCAATTTAAAACGAAAGAATTATGCCCGATTGAAGTTTGGACCAATCTCGGAGCTTGCTCGTAATTACAAGGGCGATTTCATCTATTAAATTCTAATACACTATCCCAATCACTAAATTAATGCAGAATCATAATTACCCACATACGTTTACCTATGTATGACTCAACCTCAATAATCTATTATGCCCCACGCGTGGCCACACATGCACCCCCAAACAATTACACAATTCTGTTTTAATTCCCCACCCAGCCACACATTACGATGTATCATAATGTTGATTACGATGCATTGCTGAAGATGCATAACATCCTGCAAAATTCTCTGAATTTTGTATGGAACACTCAACCATTTACGATGCATCGTTATTGGGTTTACGATGCATCGCCGTATCGTGATGCATCGTAATTGGGATTACGATACATCGTAATCACTCAACTGCCACTATAACAAATTCATCAAGTGAATACAATTATCATTCTTATCCCTCTACTCATCATAAACATACAATCATATAACTTAATTATCATTTTTACACATCCCAAGCATCCACAATATGATAATTTATCACAATTATACTCCACATCATGTACTCGAAGCACAAAAATGATAACCCATGCATTTCATACACATACTTCAAAACCATACATTTTACACAATCCTCAAGAGTTGTCAAAATAGTCATACATAGAAAGAACATTGAAAGTCTCGTACATATTTCTTATCCAAAATAGATACAACCTTTCTAAGCTAGTCCACATGCCACAAACCAGCATTGACACCTATGTACATGTCTCAAAACACAAAAGCTCAAAAAATGGAATTCTTCTACTCTATGTCCAACTCATGGTTGTGCGTCCTTAACCACCTCCTTGCCATGTCCTGAAAGTGTTAGTGTAGGGGAATGACCAATTTCAACGGCTCAAGTTTAACGTATTGTGCAATCCATTCAAATCCACATTTCATATTCAACGAATAAACACCAAATCATGCTTAAACAAGCTACGTGTCATACTGCCTAGCATTTTAGTCAAGACTCGCATTTTCATTCATTTCATGGTATGTACATCAAATTTAACTTGATAACCACATATATACAATTCGTGCATTAAGGCACACCTCATTATATTTATAACATATGACATAACCATAATTGAATCAGAATTCATCCAAGTCATGTAAATCACTTAATTACACATAAGCTACACATAAGACTCAAACGCTCTCGGCAATGGTTCACACTCATACACAACAACATAAGATACGTATCGAAGTCCTATATCTCAAGAATTTGGTTGTTTTGAGCTACTAACCCATCTAATTACCACCCATCTTACGCAAGGTTGAGGTCTTACAATCCCAGATGATATGTTCCCCTTCTACTTTCCCATGAGCCACTTCCGAGACACAACTCCCACACTTACATGAAAATAGTTCACATTTTGCATCCACAATCACAAATCTTGATGCATTGCACCCATTACATGTCCTAGTTAAATTCTAGCATGTCAAACAAGAATCATAATAAAAAAAACATATATTCAGTCCAAAATTAGGTTTCATCATTTTCTCTCAAATCCCATATATGCACCACATACATCATTTTGCACATATAAACAATTCATGTATCATAAGACATATATCAATCATTTCTAATCAAAAGAAACATATAAATATCCATATAGAATAAGGGATTCAACCTATAAAATTTATATATCACATTTGATATGAAAATCATTCATTTTATGCCCAAGAAATAAAATTAAACTTGAAATTAGAAGACACAACACACATTCTCTACCTCAATAGCTATAGTCTCAAGTTATCACACACTTTCACCAACACCAAATTTGTCTAACCGCGACTTTGTTCGGTTCTAAGCAAAGCCCTTGTCGCGTAGAACACACTTCTCTTTTTCGGCGCTTTCCGAATCAACCCCTAACACCTTCTAAATCTAGAGAGAAGAAGAAGAACACAGAGGAGAGAAGGGAGAGCTTGGCTGCTATTTTAGAGAGAACAATGAGCTATAAATATCTATCTCCCAGATATTTATAAGCCCTACTGCGTAAAAAGATCAAAACGCCCCTAGTAACTTAACGTACTTTTCTGACCTCTGTTTTCGAATCCGAAAGAAGTTATGGACTCAAAATCACTTCTACGTCTCTCCAAATATTCTGATTGGTCTATAATAAAAAATAAAACTTCTCAAAAAAATATCTGGATTTTCGGGCCCACCCGACCTTTATCCCGGGTCTCGACGACCCAAAATTTCAAAATGAGCCGAATGGCTCACAAAACTCTCTGGACCTCTAAACTAGTCCCCACATATGTAAATTATATTTAAAACATATGCAAATCAATTAAAGTCATATCTCAGAAAATAATTAAAATAAAAGACAATTTTCGGGTCTCTACATTGACAATCAAAAGATAATTTGTCTTGCTAAATATTATCCAATTTTTTTTTCTGTAAACAAACTCATAGAACTTGATACTCAACTTGAGATTTATATTATTGATGTGTGTGTTCTAGTAGTGGCTTTGAATGATTGAAAGGGATTTTCGCTCTTGCAAAAAGAATGGCTGAGACAAAAAAAGACGAGGTGTATCCATTGGTGTATTTTCTTGTGGCGTTGGCATTGATCTTACTGGTTGCGATTGCCACTATGGAGAGAACATTTTTTGCTATGAATATTGTAAAAAATAAATTGCATAATCAGATGGGAGATCAATTTCTAAATGATAGTTTGGTTGTATATATAGAAAAAGATATATTTAAGGGTATAGATAATGAGGCTATCATGCATCGCTTCTATAATATGAAATTTAGTCTAGAACAGTTGTAATTATTCAATGAAAATGTTATCAATCAATATTTTGGTTATTATATTTGCCAAGTATTCTAACTTGGTTCTTTTTATTTGAATATGATATTTACTTGTTGGATTTTGAAGTTGAATAAATAAATTCTTTTATTTGAATTTTTAATTTACATTACTGAAGAACATCTTATTTGCTTTGGTTGTCATGATTCACTAAGCGCTTGAAAAGAGAGTATGATTGCATTGACATGGCTTATAGTTCAACCAATATTTCATCATGCTTAGGTAATTCTCTATTATACTTTCAATGAGTATCGATATTGAATTAGATTAAGTATTTCACCATGCTTAGGTACTATTGTTTTGCTATATTTTTTTATTTTTTGTTTGCCTTTTGATGTGAAAAATTTATATTTGTCATTTTAGTTATTATTTTTCCCCCCACCAAATACACTGCACACCCTAAACTGAAATCCTAGCTTCGCCCCTACGGGAGAGTATTGGCTCTTGTGCACAAAATGTCATAACTTAAGAGCTCTAAGTATGGCAGCAGAAAAAGGGATTGTTGAGGCATGGAGCCTTCAACAAGGGACTCGCCAGGGCGGAATGGAGGAGGGACTTTGACCCATGACTCAGGCGTATGAGGCACTCGTGTCCTAGCCAGGGGAATGATAGAGGGACTTGTGGCATTCTAACACATTGACATGTGGCACATAAATGTGTTGACACATGGTGGGTGTCCGTACACTAAAACATGCATGACATGTGCCAAAAGCACTATAAATAACAGTGCACAATGACGTGATGGGGGCAATCATTTTTAATACCAGGAAACTTTGTCACACTCCCTATTCCCTCATTTATTCCCTTGCCTAAATTCTCTCTCCTAGCCTCTCAATCTTTCTTTTCCTTCTTCCATCTTAAGTTATCCTTAAGAATACCTCGCTTTTTAAAACTTATACCTCTTACATTTGGCGACTCCAATGGGGGAGTTGAGATTATTTTTCAGGGATGCCTGGTTTAAAGAAAGTAAGAGGCAAGAAGAAAGCACCAATGACCACAACTACGACTCCAGTCCACGCACCAAAAATGTTAATGTTTCATCACACCCTCAACCAGTTAGGACTCGCAGCCAGCAGGTGCGTCTTCTTATGATGGCAGTTGTGAATCCCCCAGCTAAGATACAAGTCGAATAAGCGACCAACATCAACTTGGTGATCGAAAATATGATGGGCATCTAATAAACCCATAAATATATTCTCAATTACCTACTTTCGAATCATAATGGCTCACCACCAATGGTTACCTCCCCAAAGGCGCAACAACAAAACCGCCTCGAACTAGGTCACCCTCATAATGATGACCAATTTGCTAATGATATGGAAACAAGCAACAAAACTTACTAAAGACTTGGTTGCACTGTAGAACGCTCTAGGGTCTGACACTTATGTCATGATGGATTAATTGTAAGAGGCGTTGGAAAAAACAAATAAGAAGGAGATCACATTGGTTGGTGAATTGGATAGACGACCACCGTAGCGGAAGGCGTAACTACACTCCCATATCTAGAAGAGTACACCACTCCCAAATTTAAACAATTCGTTAGAAAAAAAAGGCAATGTAAGGGAGCATGTGACAAGGTTCATTGACATGCTTGGGGCCCACCAGGCTAATGAAAGCCTCTGCCTTAGAAAATTTTCCAAATCCCTTATAGGACGAGCGTATAGTTGGTATACCAATCTTTCTCCATGATCGGTGAACTTATGGCCAAATAAGTTGACAAAATTTTACAGCAAAATTTTTCAAGTGGATGAAAAGATTACTTTTCTCTCCTTTACGAGGTTCAGACAATGTTTTTTCGAAAATATTTTGAAGTATGTCAAACACTTTCGAGGAGTTTATTTGGAATGTTTTGAACCAGTAACTAAAGAATAACTGGTGAAAGTTTGTACGGAAGAGATGCTCAAAGATTACAAGTTACATTTAGGTAATCATTTTCAGTACCTGAGACTTTGTCACACTCCCTATTTCCTTGCCCTATCCGCGAGAACACCTCACTTCTAGAACTTATACCCTTACACATATCATATTTCAATTCTAAAAATTTATGAAATTTATTTATACTTCAGGTTGCTTAGCTTAGAGAATCTCGTCTTCAAATCCTATTTAAAATAAATTTGGACTCTTAAATTTAAATTAAATCCTAATCTCGAGATCTCAAATATGCTATCCATTCCCATCAAATTTTAAGATTGGATTATTCTTTCTCGCGTTATGCTCACCCAATTTTCACCCTTATTAAAAATTGAGAAAATTTCATGAATAACTTCAAAAATATTCATTTTTTTTAACCATTAAAGCTTTGATTTTAGTGGTAAAGGTACTTCTGTGTAACTTGAATATCACGTTGCATAACTATTCAGTATAAAATGACTACCAGTGAATATAAATTAAAATGAATTACAAATTTTAACTAAATTCAGATATAGAAAAAAATGTTTTAAACATAAAATTTGAGAAGGTAAAAGAAAAAAGAAAGAATATATTTCAATTTTAACAAGTATATATATATATATATATATATATATATATATATATATATATATATATTTTAATCAATTTAATTGAAAAGTTTTTTTTTGGATGAAAAATTTAACTGAAAATGCTGGCTTGTAAAACATTGATGAAATTAAGAAAACTTAATCCGACCCTAATTATATGAATTTGGATTATTGTTCATCTTGCTAAAAGGCTAAACCCTGTGAAAATGGATCCAACTCCCCTATGGCGCTGACGTGGGACTGCTACTTTATCTTACGATAGACACCATGCCACGTCAGTCGCTTTCAATTTAAAGCGTCTAGGTGCTAATTAAGTGAAAATCGAACTTAGATTATTAACTTTCCTTTAAATTCAGATATTTTTAAGCCTGTAAGAAGAACTCAGGCGCACGAGTTCGCGGTTTGCTTATTCTCCCACATGGTCACTTGTTCGGTTTAATAAACTTTTTATTTGCTCAGTGCCACGAGTAGTCGGTGTTGTATGCCTACACCGGCTGGCTATGCCACACCGGCTGGTTATGCCACAAATTTGTGGCCAGCCCAGCCCCACGGTGTAGTACTGTCTGGGCTAGCCACATTTTAATATATTTATAATTTATTTTATTTTTGTAAAATTAATAAAAAATATATTTTTATTTAATTGTTTGTTTGTGTTTTTTCCAACGGCTATTTTTCAACCACTTATGTTTTGCTGATGTGGCTAGCCACAATTTGTGGCCAGCCCAGCCCCACGGTATAGTGCTGGCTGGGCTAGCCACATTTTAATATATTTATAATTTATTTTATTTTTGTAAAATTAATAAAAAATATGTATTTATTTAATTGTTTGTTTGTGTTTTTTCCAACGGCTATTTTTCAACCACTCATGTTTTGATTTTTTTTTTCATGAACATTTTTGTTGACCTAAATAGAAAGACACTACATATTTTTTCACAAGTAACTCAATAAATTAAAACGACATTACATATTTTCTCACAAGTAACTAAATAAAATAAAACGACATTACATACTTTCTCACAATTAACTAAATAAAATAAAAAAAATTACATAATTTTGAACAAATAAATAAATAACTTGCATAAAAATAAAAATACATTATATTTGACCATCCGCTTCAATTAATTTCTTTAGAATTGCATTTTGTTTAGCAATGATCTATTGTCTTGTTGCTTTTGTTGGAGCCTTCGCTGGATCTTGAAGCATTATATTGTCTTTACGTTATTCTCTAGCCATCCTATCTCTCGATTATATCTCCATCTGTTTAGTCTCTTTTTTCTTGATGATCTTCAGTTGTTTAGTCATTTATTTTTCCATGGCAAGTTCAAGTCTTAATCTCTCTCCTTCGACTCTTGCTTCGCCAAACATGCGGCCTTGTTCAGTTATATCTTGTAATTCAGTAAGCAAGTTCTTGTGCAATGATACAAGAGATATATTTTTGTTTTTTCTTTTCTTTATTACTTTTCGTCCAGCAGCAGGGCGTGTGTCATGCAAACCTTCAATATTCATTGGTAAGTCGTCATCGTCAAGGTTTACTAAACTTGATGTTGATGCTCCAGGAGTTGATGAGCCTAGTATTGTTGGAATCGATTTAGAGCAATTTGCAAGCTAATTAATATCCAAATCAAATATACCTTTCTTATTTGTTTGCTGAGTTGGCTTTTGTTTAGAGTTGTAATAGATCTGCCATTTTATCGAATTCCGAAGCACATTCCAACAATACTGAACTTAAATTCGTGTATGGTTTGAAGTCTATATACTTCTTTACTAGTCTCCATCTATAAAATAAACAATAATTAAGAATAAATCCTTTAGGATAAATATTATATTTATATATAATTAGAATAAAAAAATAAAGTAAAAGGAAAGCAAAAAGAAAAAAAAAAACTAGAAGAAAAAGAAAAGAAATAAGAAAACTAAAAGAAAAAGGAAAACAATAAAAAAAAATATAAAAGCAATGCTTTTGGCTGGCGAAGAGGCTGGCTCTGCATAGCAGCCTCCTCACCGGCTAGCTGGCCAGCCCCACACCAGCCCAAATTATGGCTACATTTTGAGCCAGCCAGCAAAAACAGTAACTATACCGCTTGCCCTTGGTAACACAAAACAATAGTCTTCAGCATGGGTCACTATTGCTCTCAAGCCCTACCAGGTTCCTTCTTCATCCCCAAGGTACAGTCACTGTATATAATTTCTGTTCCATTTTCTCACCAACCAAACACAGAATTTAGTTAACTTTGCTTTTGAGAAAACGGAGGGAGAATATAAACCAAGATAGTTTGCTATATATATATATCTATATTTTTATTACTTTCCATCTAATTTTCTGAGCAACCAAACAGGGGGTAATTTCTCCTAGTTTTGTCTCATTTAGTAAAATACTTTAATTCAGTAGTCTCTTCCTTATGAATGCACAATAGACAATACAATCTTTTAGAATTTGCGTTGAATTTTTTTTAGAGTTGCTCACGATTCAGTCCAATACAAGTTTCTCCCCAAGGATTTCATCAATCTAGGGTTTCAAGCACTTTGTCTGCGAATTCAAAAGTCGATCAAACACCGAGCTTTGTGGCAATGCAAGAAGGCAGGGCTTTGAAAGTTCCGCATGTTCTGACAGTTGCTGGCTCTGATTCCGGGGCTGGTGCCGGAATTCAAGCTGATCTCAAGACTTGTGCTGCCCGTGGAGTGTACTGTTCTACTGTGATCACTTCTGTCACTGCACAAAACACCGTTGGTGTTCAGGTTTGATTGCAATTTGGCGACTCATATGATAGCAGATTCTGGTGAAAGTTTCTTGTCAAAGTTTGTGTTTTGATTTATAATAGTTGGGTTCAAAACTTCATTTTGTTGTCAGGGTGTGAACATTGTGCCAGAGGAGTTTGTTGCGGAGCAATTGAAGTCTGTGCTATCTGATATGCATGTTGATGTTGTAAGTCAATATTCGTACATTACCGATTGCCATGCTGTATTTTTTTTTTGAATCAATCATAATACTGAATCCATGAATTATATCCTTAACTTTGAGATTGTTGATCCTTTCTTTTAATAATGGTAGGACTGAAGTTTTGAACCGATCTGGTTCAGAGTAACTACTTTTTGGAAGGGGATTTTTATTTATTTTTTGGCTTGTGCTTAGACATTATAAACTTGTATCTAAACAAGTTCTCCAGTGCATCACTGATTTCTGTGTATATGAAAGAAGGTCTGAAACTTATTGGCTTATCATAAAATGAGAGAGAGAGAGAGAGAGAGAGAGAGAGAGATTGTGACATGCTATTCTGGAAAGTTGATAGAACGTCCTATTCTTCAATTTATGGTTTCGGATACATCTGTGTCCTCTGATCCTTTATTTATTTATTATCTTAATTTAATGAAATTTTATTTATCAAATTTTTTTTATTTATTATCTTAATTAAAATTCCTAAAGAGGCATTGCACATAATATACTGTTCTTTGGTTACTCTGCCATTTAACCTGAATTGCTTTTGAACTTTTTCTTAATTAAAATCATATTGTTAAGATTATTGCTAAAAATTGATCTAACCAATGCTGAAATCACCTTAGGTGAAAACAGGCATGCTTCCTTCAATTGGCATAGTCAGGGTCCTTCACCAGAGTCTTAAGGATTTTCCAGTTCGAGGTATGCAGCGATTATGATTTTCTGTTTGCAATTGTGGTGGCTTTTGAGTTGACTCAGTTGAATCATTCAAGGCAGCTTTAGTGGTTGATCCTGTTATGGTATCTACAAGTGGAGATGTACTGGCTGATCCTTCCATTCTTGTTGGATTTCGGTATGCATCTATTTGGATGCTATGTAGATTTATGGTGATTTCCGTCATTGAGTTCTGTAGTGTTGCATCAACTTATTTAGCTCGCTTTTATGCCACACACTATAAAGAATAAACAACTGCTGCTTGCATTGTTTAAGATGTACCTTAGTAAATATTTTATGTTTTAAATTGCTTAACTGATTTCAGGTTAAGTTTCATGATTGGAATGTAGTTTTCAAATAAAGGGCTGCAAAATTGCTATTATAAACTTATATTAGGGCTCTTGAAACTGTACCTGTCTAAAGGAAGTGTGATTACCATGCAGTATATGATAAAAAATACAACATATGTCATCTATTCATTATTGAGCTTACGTCATTGGCTGTCCTCTATCTATATTCTATATTTCTATCATCAATTGTGAGTGTGGTTTGTTCGTGTTTTCTCACCTAAAAATTATTGTAACAATATTTATGGTGTTTTCTGAAGTTAAATGTCATGGGATCTTCATCACGGACTAAAATATATTTCATTTTTAATCTTTTTATTCTTCATCATAACCTCTTGTTTCTGTCTTAGGTTTTAAGCTGCCTTTTAGCTGTGCAAGTTTGTTGAGATATATATATATTTTTTATTATTATTATTATTTTAACAATTCAACACCCCAATATTGCTGCACTGCTGGTTCCCCAATTTATACAGATCACTATAACAATGGTGGCATGTGAAGCAAAACCCTTCTTCCCACTCCTTGTGCTTGTTTTGCAATTCTTTGGTGCATGATTTATTGATAGAGCCTTAAATCATATAAAGTAAAAAAAAAAAAATCTTATTTTTCTAAATAAATCTACACAACATGTTTCATATATAGAGTATGTATGTGATATGACATTTAGAGAGAGAGAGAGAGAGAGAGAGAGAGACTGGAGCTTACAGCCTTGCAGTAGAATTAAGAACCTTAGGAAATGAAGCTCATGGACTTGTAATAGCACTAAGTTCCTTACTGAGAGAGAGGGGGGAGAGGGGAGAGAGAGAACAATCAGGTTAAATTCGTTACAGGTACTCTGCAGATAGCACCGCGCTGGTAAAATGACTTGTGGATTTTTGGAAGCCCAAGTCATTTTTGCTACAAAGAGTGTAAAATATTGTTCCTCTAAAATGTTTTACTGATTGTATGTGCAATCAAACACAGGAAAATGTACAAAATATTTTCCAGAAAGCGTTTTAAAGTGAAAAACAGGATCATTACTTGTTGACTTATTTATATAATCAACACACTTTCTCATAAGTCCAGACTCCCCATTGCGAGTTGGCCAAAAAAGGGATGTAGTATTAAGAAGGTGTCTGTCCAGGTTCCACTTTGCTTTAGTTCCATGTTAAGCACCAATTACTCTACAAGCATAAGTGATTCAAAATGGCTTTAGCTTATTTCTATATATATATATATCATAATTTGCCTTTTTTACCTTGACCTGTTGACTAGTTGTTTGGGTCCACTATGACAACCACAAAGGTAATCTTCCTCTGTCAAGGAGCAGAGCCTTTTGTTAGATATTATAGTCACATCCTAAGCCTGAATAATTTCTGGAAATTGATACATGCAGTGTGTGCATTTTTTTGTTTGTGTGTGTGAGGGGGGAGTGAGAGAGAGAGAGGGATGTGCTGCTTTTTAATGTCTAAGCATAGAGCGGTGATACTCTCTCCAAAAGGAGATGGTACGAATGTGGAGCTGAATAAAGCTCCCCATCTGATGTACTTGAGCGGGGCCCAACTCCTGCTCATGCTCAATACTTAAAAGATGAGAGATATCCAATGTCCATGCTGTTAATTGTTTAGTAACCTTCATTAGAAGGCTCATTATGTAAAAGGCCTAATTGGTTTACATGCTTCTTTTGGGGTGGGTGAGGTGTGATTAAGGTACTTTTTCTAATAATATTTCCCAAATTTTTACTTCTCATTTTCATCCATTTTTGAGAATCCATGTAATCATGGTTTTTTTGGTTCCTGAATACAGGGAGGAGCTTCTTCGCATGGCTGACATAGTAACTCCAAATTTAAGAGAGGCATCTGCTTTGATTGGCGGCGTGCAATTGGAAACTGTTGCTGACATGCGTTCTGCTGCAAAATTTATACATGATATGGGCCCAAGGTTAGTTCTTGCAAAATCCAGTGGAACTCCTTAGTTTTTTGATAATTATGCATACCTTCATGAAGCTACTGAAACTGTATTCTACATCTCTCTGCCATAAGGAGTGGGAAAATTACACATTGACATCCTCTGGTTTGTTGTCACTTCACTTTTCCTTGAATGTGTGAATGTGAGTCATGTGACATTGTACCCTTCTGATCATTCTAAAAGTGTTAACATGAGTCTTTCCTCACTGGATCACCATATCCTGTTGATAGGCCTCTAAATTTTCTTTCTGGTCTTTCTGCTATGATCTACATACTCCAGGTGAATGAAAATTGCTTTCAAAATAAAGGAAGAATAAGAATAAAAAGAACTGTAACAAATTGTTGATATTGCTTTCAGAAATGTACTTGTCAAAGGAGGTCACCTCCCTGCTTCATCGGATGCTGTTGATGTTTTCTTTGATGGTATGTTATGCATATTCTTTAGAATCCTTGAGCAGTAATGGAATTTGCTACCTGCCCTTAAGCATGAGCATGTCTAGGCACTCTTTTGTGCATAGGTTAACTGATTCTCTGATTTAATCTTGTAGGTGAAAATTTCTATGAGCTATGTTCACCACGAATAGAAACTCGGAATACTCATGGTACTGGTTGCAGTTTAGCTTCATGTATAGCAGCTGAGTTAGCAAAAGGTTCTCCAATGCTAACAGCTGTCAAGGTAATGAATTATATGCTTGTATTTCTGAGTCCCAAATAATCTCTAATAGTTTAATGGCTTGAAATTTCAGAAAAGTAAGACTTAAATCTCAGTATTTGGCTGTGAATAGTGATACAATCAGTGGGGGCTGCTTTTAATCGAGTCTCCAGGTTGATGATAGACCTGAAGCATATCCAATAGGCTTGGTTGATTAGACTTCTCTTTTCTTATCCTCAATTGGCTTAGAGGGCCTGCCATGCTTGACGGTAAAAATTCAACATGATGCAAGGCAATATTACACTAGCGTATATAATCTAGAATGACAATGTTGTGATGGATGAGTGTCAAGAGAAAAACAGGATGGATATGAATGCATTCATGCAATAGACAAGTGATATTGTATGATAAAATGCTTTGGCCATATTTCATGGTCTAGGATTGGCCTGCCACAAGATCTAAGGGAACAAAAAAAGGAGAAAGAAAAGAAAAGAAAAAGACATTAACTCAACTGGAGGTTCTGAGAAAATAAGTGGTCTATACTTTGAAAGATGCTAAGACCCTTAACAGGGTATAAATGAAAATGGATATGTATTGTACTTGATGTCTTGGAAGCTGGCACTCGTTTTGTGATAGTTGCCAGTATCCTGCAACATCATACAGAAATTACAAGGTTCATTTCTTGACAGAAGCAAGATTTCAACTACTATGCTTACAATTATGTTTTTTCGAAATATTCTTGGCATTCATTTCATTTCATTTTCTTTTCTTTTCCCTTCCCCCCCGCCC
Organism: Cornus controversa; assembly: GCA_026545225.1. Lineage (NCBI taxonomy): Eukaryota > Viridiplantae > Streptophyta > Magnoliopsida > Cornales > Cornaceae > Cornus > Cornus controversa. The sequence continues at coordinate 27,437,253 of CM048853.1, read as the reverse complement.
CCCCCCCCCCGCGACTGGATCATCTTTAATTTTTAGTTTATATGAGTCTTGGCAGGTAGCTAAACGCTATGTTGAGACAGCCTTGGACAACAGCAAAGACATTGTCATTGGAAATGGAATTCAGGGTCCTTTTGACCACCTATTTAAGCTTAAGAGTAATGTCCACAATTCATGTAGGCAGGCATTTGATCCATGTGATCTCTTTTTGTATGCTGTTACTGATTCTGGGATGAATAAGAAGTGGGGACGTTCCATCACAGATGCTGTGAAAGCTGCAATAGAAGGCGGTGCCACAATTCTTCAGCTAAGGTATTATTTTTTCTTTTTTAATATAAAATAGTAGTTTGTATGCATAACAAAGTGTTTTTGTGGTGTAGGCTCTTGCACTTAGTAACAGAGGCTCTTATTTGAGTTATAATATTAATATAATATATTGCATGCCAATAGTTTTATAAAGCTGTATAAATTTCATTTTATGTGCTGACGGTTTATTATGTCATTTACAAAGAATTTTTATTTATTTCCGAAGAAAAATTCCAAATATTCACATAGTGCATGTTATGAATAAATTAGCTACCTTTTCATATAGTTTACTATTTATTGGTTTCTTTTTGTTGTTTACATGAACTGTATGTAAGTACTTCTATTTTTAAACTCCTTTTGTAGAAGTTGTCATATATATGATATGTTTTTATAGTTCTATTTTTCACGGGGTTATGCAATAAAGTTATAGCTTCAATTCTATTTCTTGTATGGTTGAAGATGTTTGGAGCCAACACCATCATAATTTTGAAACTAGAACTAAAGCACTGCACTGCTGAAAAATCATTAGTCCCCTCTTTAAGCAACTAGCAGTTTATCTTCGCCAGAACTGAAGTTAGCAAGCTGAGATTCAAACGACTCCCAAGTGTTCTTGACATTTTCTTCCCTCATTTGAAATTTAATAGTGCAGGGAGGGCGAAGTAAGACTTCTGCCACCTCACGATGACCCATATATCAACAGAAGCCTACATCTCCCGTCATTACCACCTTCAGCTCACTTGATTAATATTTTCAACTGCCACCTCGTTGGTTTACTCTCTCTCTCTCGGTAGCTTTTTAAAAAAGCTAGTGAGGACCTCAAAGAAGTCTCCAGAGAGTTTACCAATGTCAACTTCTGTACTTTTACCAAAAAAATCCTTTGTCCTTGCTTTATGCTCTTCAATAAACTTTCCTGTATCAGATTATTTACTGCCACCCCGTTGCTTCACAAAGATTGCTTTTTCAGAAATTCTTAAGAATTTGTTATGTATTTTCTGCTCATCTGCAAAATATTCCAAGTAGACCAGAGCATTGCCTTTGTCAAAGCAAAAAGTTGATAATGATTTGGAAATATCCTTCATTATGGATTAACGTTACTCAGTAGCAGCAAGCTTGAGACCATCATCGGTAAGTCTGACTGTTGAATTTCACTCTAGATTTCTGGAGGAGCAAAACATGTTCTCCAATTTAGTACCCAAGGATATTTCTTTGCTAAGGTTTTGATTTGTTGCTCTTCCAAATAATTTATTAATTTTTTTTAAAGAATGAGGCTCAGATACACTGGTCCTCTTATAGCCTCTTTGGTTTAGGAGTTGGCTTGTGTGATCAACCCTTAGGTCAGGAGTTCGAGGATTGGTAGAGAAAACAGGGAAAAGAATGAGGCTCTGTTACATTTGTAAAATTTCCTGCAGCTTCTATGAATCCACAGTAGGTGTAGTCCTAAATCCACCCGATGTTTGAGGGTAAATGTAGCAAACATTGGGCAACATAGGCCTACCCTTCAAAGAAATTCATGGCATCTTTCCCTCTGTCAACTTTGGAAGATTTCGTGACCTGTTCCTAGCAGTGGTCGCACTCTTTTTTTTTTCCTGCGTCTCTGTATATGATATTCATTTTCATTAATATTTTTACCCTACTATCCTCACCACAGCTACTTCTATTTTTCGCTTTGTGTGTTTTTGCATTTCAAGCTATGAAAAAATGTTTCTTGATTGCTCCACCATAACTAAACATCCTCACTTTCACCTAATATTTGTCTAAAAAAGGAGTTTAAGCATACCAAAAGTGTTAAGTTTTTAAAATATTTAGAAACTTTTATAGGTTATGTCAATTGTCAAATGGTGATTACAGCGGATCCACAAGGTAATTAGTTCAGTTTGCGTGGCCTAGGGAACCATAACAAGCAGTATCATACTCATCTAGGAAGCACAGATACTTCTACAAAGTAACGTACCCGTACCGGATACATATCGGATACCGATACTCCTTGGATACTCATTGATTCGTGTCTGATACTTCCTAAACGCATCCATAATTTTAAAATATATTTTTTATTTCTAACACATATCCGATACTTCTTAGATACTTCGATCATGTTTCTGATACTTCTCAGATACTTCAGAACACATTTCTAACAAGTTTTGAACATTAAAATGTAGTTTTTCCAACAATAATATCATAGTATAATTGTTAAGATAAGTTTAAATTTCTTATACAAAAAAGTGTTGAAATATGTATCATAATTTAGTACAAAATTTATCCATGCAAATTATGCAATATGATTCTTAACTCGTATTTTGTTTGTTAATCATATTAGTTTATAAAGAAATGTTAATAACTCTATTTTTTGTATATATAAAAATATAATTTGTTATTTTTATATTGCTTTATACTGTCGTACCCGGATCCTCATTTTTTTTTAGATTTGTTGTATCGTCGTCATACACGTATCATATCGTACCCGTATCCGTATCCATGCTTCCTAGATACTCATCAACTAATCAAAGCATTTCTCCAAATATTTGGCATCTGTTCATGAATCCTGTTTCACCATTCTTCTACAAGGCCCACACACTCATGTCAAACTTGTATCAAATCTTATACCTAGGGAGTTTTTCTTCTTTGTTCTATGCACACTCTTTTTTGTTTTACGCCAAATGTTTTGTTCGGAAACATATTGTGATAGATATTTTGCTTTTTTTTTTTTTTTTTTTTAATGTTTATTACTAGTTCGTATATTTCTACCTCTGAATCAGAAGTCTACACTTCTTTTTTTGTTCCCTCTCTCCTCTTTTTTCCAAATAGATAGATCATCACCTAGCCTAGCATCAAAGACTAGAAGCTTTAGATGACATGGAGCTTAAACAACTTGTAGAGAGCTGCCAGTAATTAGCAACTTATATGCATTTTTATTTAAAACTGGTTCATTCTTTTTTTTGATAAGTAAAACTGATTCATTCTTAAAAGGCGCTTCGTTCTTTCCCGTAAGGCAGGTCTAGTAAGTTATGGTACTATGGTAGCCAACTTAGTAGAGCTGTTAAGTGGATCAGCTTTCCAAAATTCAGCCCGATAGATGAGTTTTATCCCCCTCACCTTGCTGCTAGTTTTTGAAATTTTGAGTCTTTTTTCTTTCCTTCAAAATTGTTGTAATATAGAGTATGAGTGAGATGCTGGAACTCATATGGTCAAATTCAGCTATACAGTTATTCAAATATGTAGGTCATATGCAAGGGTAGGGTCCTACTACTATTTTGTTACTGATTTGGCTGTAACAGAAAGTAACTGGACCTATATTTCTGCATAGGAGTCATTTAGTAAAAGGGGGTTGGGGAAAGTGATTCTACATTTCACACTTCTTTGGGGGAAAAAATTACCATACCTGCTTAAGAAGAGTTGCATACAAGAACTTGATTTTGAAAAGGATGTCAATGCATTATGAGTGTCCCATTTACATACAATTGCATTATGAGTGTCCCAATTACTTACAGTAGATTCTTCGGTCTCTGTGGACAATTTTCTCACAATTTTCGTACAAATATCTGGTCAAATCTCTTCCATTATCAATCAGAATACAACACATGAGATGTGGTTTCCAAGAGCTTTTCAAGTTTATGAATGTTTAGAATCCTATCTTCACCATTTATTTACGCATACAGAAGACATCTATTAGGCTTCGTTTGGGTTGAAGGATTTGGAAGGATAAGGAAAGAAAAGAAAGGAAGGGATAGTGTGTTTTGTATTTGGGTAGTTTAAATAGAGAGAGGAAAGGATTGGGATCCCTCCAAATCCCTCGTATCCTATCCTCCCAAAAATAAGAAGATTGGGAGGGAAAGGATAGTGGGTTAAGTTGTATTTTCATAATCCCAAAACTGGCCTCAACAACTAAAAATAGGAAATTGTTATTCCACTCATGTCCCACATGTTAATGCTACTAATATCTATATGGACAAATATGTTACATTTATATGCTCTCTGCTTTATGTAAACATAACATGACAAAATTGTCCTTCACTTCTATATAAAGTACTTACATTCTTTAATTTAATAGATTAAATGCAAAAAGGTATGATAGTAATTTGATTGTTATCCTTTTTTTTTTTTTTTTCTCTTCTCTCATCTATCTTATCCAAACAAGAATACTATCCTCTCCTGTTTATCCAAACATGAATAGAGGTTATTGTTATCCTCTCCTTTTATTTTCTCTCATAACTAATGCTATCGTCTCCTTTCTTTTCTCTCCTGTCTATCCAAATGGAGCCTTAGTGTGTACTGTTTCATTCTCATGTTTGAAGGGAAAAGGATGCTGAAACACGTGATTTTCTGGAAGCAGCCAAAGCATGTTTGGGAATTTGCCGTTCCCATGGTGTCCCTTTGCTGATAAATGACAGAATTGACGTTGCCATGGCTTGCGATGCTGATGGCGTGCATGTTGGCCAGTCTGACTTGCCTGTCCGCGTTGTCCGCTCTCTTGTTGGGCCTGAAAAGATCATTGGTGTATCATGCAAGACACTGGAGCAAGCTCAACAAGCATGGACTGATGGTGCCGATTACATTGGCTGTGGTGGTGTGTTTCCAACCAATACAAAAGCAAACAATCGAACTGTTGGTTTGGAAGGATTGAAAACTGTTTGTTTGGCTTCAAAGTTACCAGTGGTTGCTATAGGTGGTATCGGGGTTTCAAATGCACGGTCTGTAATGGAAATAGGTGTCCCAAATCTAAAAGGTGTTGCGGTTGTGTCAGCTCTATTTGATAGGGAATGTGTCCTGACTGAGACTCGGAAGTTGCATTCAGTACTGATGGAGACAGCCCCATTGGAAAATAAAAGGAAGCTGGAGATAAGATGTTAATCATTACATGGACCTTGTTGTTAAAGCCTAGTCTTGCCAAATATATTGCGCCATTATTGGTGGAGGATAATGATCATATTATTTGAATGCTTGCATCATAGCCCGGTTTTGACTATCAAGAGGAGCATCATCAGTGATGGTTTGAAGATCATTTCTGTTGTGAAAGTGATCATCATCATTAGTTTCAATAAGCTTGTTTCTTGGATCATCTTTCAAATTGGAGACTCAACTGGTACTGTCCATCTAAACTCAGTGTTAGATAGATATATGTTTGGACTTCTGATCCATATCATGTTTTGAAGATATATGTATGACATTTGCTTGCTTGTATTTGTAAAGTATCTTTTCTTTTAGTCATGGGTATGTGAAGCAAATGTAGATCATCTCTGCATTATTGTTGTGGCATTAATTTATATACACGATGAATTTAGGTGTCCTGTGCTAGTCGTAAATTAGAGAAATTTTTGTCGCTTTGTTCCTTTTCAGCAGATGAAACCGGAAATTTCAGTACTTCAATTCTCTTTCCCAAATTGAAAGAACGACGGTTGAAGTCTCTGTAGGGACAAAATATAATTTCCTTTTCCTTTTCCATTCCCAGCTCAATCCTTCCCCATCTTTTCCTTTCCCATTCCCAGCTCAATCCTACACATGTAAGAGATTTGTTTCCCACCTTTCCATTTATTTTATTCTCAAAACAAGACTTTCTACTTCCTTTACCTCTCTTCTGAAGTTTTGGCAAGTGCTTTTGTGTTGGTGTAAAAATGATAGAACTTATGATGAATTAATGGCACAAGGTCTTTTGGAAGAGTAGCCAAGGAGATACTTTCCCTTTTCCCTTCTGTCCGTGATTGGCACCTGTTTATTACCAGTCTATCCAATTATCATTTGAGTTTGACCAATGTAGTTGATGCATCTGAAAAGTATGTCCTGTGCATGGAGAAAATCTGCGATGAGCCGGGCATACCATATGCCCAATCAAAGAAAATTCACCATTTCATGCTGTGAACAATTTTTACTATGTGCGACACTTCTCATGGAATAGTAAATTTTTATTAGTTGGACATACTAATGACGTGGTATGCTGGACTCATTCTAAATCTAACACGATTTTGGTGCACAACATAGAGTCCAAAGCAGGTTGTGTTTAGCCCACACACATTGCCCGTGCTAGACTCCGTCAACTAAAACAATATTGTTTGGTGCACGCTCGGTACCTCCTCCAAACAGGGAGAAATTATTACATGATTCGGGACCACATGGTCCTGGCCAATCCCAGGAAGACAACACCAAAAAGTTAAAAAAAAATGACACATTTGGTGTTGTGTCTTCTTGTGATTGGCAGGGACATGGTCCTGAATCATGTAATAATTTCTCTCAAACAGGAGGGGAATATTTCGGACTTGAGATGAAAAAAAAAAAAAAGGTTGAAAGCAAAAGTAAGCGTGTAAAAAATTAAAAAAAGATAAAAAGCCTAGAATGTTTCTAAAAAGAAAAGAAATGGGAATTAACAAGAGAGTAAAAAAAATGTATACTGGTGTAGGGAGCAAAATCAAGTGCTGCACATAAACTGAGCTAGTTGAACAAAGCTGTGAATTTTCAAACTCTGCTAGCCAAAATTATAGAAGTTTCTAACGCTCAGCTGGTGTTTCAGCTAACTTGACCAAGAGAAGTTTGAGCTCGGATCGTAGTGTTCTAGTGAGCTTAGGCTCCACTAAGCTTGTGGCTATACATATACATACCTAACCAAAACACACATATATAATCATAAATAATAGCTATAGATGTGTATAAAACATACATACAACCCATTTTTCGTTGGGTGAGAAATAGCCATTCATCTCCCATGCAGACTTCTTATTATCACCACCACCAATCTCTAATCTCCACCCTTTAGCATGACCAAATGATACAAGAGAATGAGAGGGGACCTAGATGTGTGTGTGTGTGTGTGTGAGAGAGAGAGAGAGAGAGAGAGAGAGAGAGAGCTAATCTCGCAGATAAAGCCCTGCTCAAGTTCAGGGTAGGGTTAGGTAAAGGCTCCCATCCTCATTTTGCTTCGTGTATGTATTAAATTTACAAGAACTCCCTCTATTATATTTTAGGTCAATTACTAAACTATACAAATTATATAAATCTCATGCAAATCATTTTGTCTCCCAAGCAAGTGGGAAAATTATATAGATATAATCAATAATGTACAAGACTAGCAAAGGCACACCTTTGCATTACAAAAAAGCTCCTAAGAACCAAGCACAAGAAAACCATATCATATGCAACCCTAACAAAATCATATGTAAACCCTAACGAAATCATATCATAAGTGCCATAATCTTTGATTAACCCAGACAACACAAAATCACTCTCTTCTAGTACGCTAATCCCAACGCGTACAAGCTAAAGGAAAAACCATATAGTCTAAAACTCTGATGCTTATGACTCAAATCATAGTACTTTCAATTTTTTGGCAAGTAATATATACTTTTCAAGTTCACAATTGCAGTGCACTTAAAACTCACAAACTTAGAAATTCAAAACCCTCTTGACTATCACACTAAAAATTTACAGACATATCTTTATTCAACCCCAAATACCAAGTAGCAAACCAACTTTGTACAGCCCTGAAAGCATACTGAAGCTGGTGGTTTTCAAAGAATAAATAGAAAGGGGTAAATTGATCTTCAAGTGAGGCGAAATTCTCCACTTTTATGCGCCTCCTTGACTCTTTTCTCGTACTCATCTTCTTCCTCTTCTTCTTCTTCGTCTTCTACTACTTCTGCTTCTATGTCTTCTTCCCCTTCCCAGCCAAAGACTCCAAGTGAATTGGAAGCTGGAGGCGGGGCTTTGGCTTCTTCCACTATTCTCATGATGTCCTCCACACTCTGGAGGGAAAAGCTTGGGTTTTCTTTCCTATAACAGATGGCTTGAGCTGATTCTGTTAGTTCCCTCGGCAAATTCTTAAGGAACCAGGGGTGATTCTTAATCTCTTTAATGGTGATCCTCTGCAAAACAAGCATTGGTTTAAATGGCATGCTTATCTGGAAATAGAAGGGCAAGAGATTTTTTGTGAAATGGCTACATGCATTTAGATTATATGCCTATGTTGAGAACTTCTAATCCTAATACATTAACCAAGTAAAATGGCCTAAAATTTTAACAGAAAAAAAGATTATCCGAGTTTGTATCTGAAAATCACCATAAGCCATAATACACGCAAACGTGCAAACCTACTTGGCCCAATTTCCAAAACTAGTATTCTGTTCACTTCTCAGATTTACAAAAATTATGAAATATGGACGAACCCTATTTGGTTTGTTGTTCCAATAACTATTTCAGGAAATTGAGTTAAATGAGACCACCGGTCTGGAATGATCCTTTATGTTCTATTCTCTTTTGGTTCCCAGTCAACAGACTCAAAAATTACTAAAGCACCTAAAATATAGGGCCTGTTTGGCGCATTTTCAGAAATGAGTTCCTAAATCATTCTTTCCCAAAACAGTGGAAGATCTGCAGATATGCTTTTTGGATACCCATTTGTGCGTCACATAATTTCGAGTCAATTGGGGGCATTTAATAGTGTTCTTGCCTGCCTTGCAAGACATATGCAAGCTGGTGTGAGGTTTATAGACCTAATTTCAAGAGCAATAATAAAGGAAAAATCTCTTAACGCCCTTAATTTTTCTGATTTCTGAACAATTTAATAATATAATAACAAACTACTAAGAAAACTAAAAAATAAAAAAAGGAATTCAGAGTATGCTAGAGAACATACATCAACACAAACTAACTGGAAGCTATTCATATCTTCTCCGTAGAATTTAACTGACTTCTTTAAACAAAGTTCAGTAACTTCAACACATACTTACCCTGGCTGGACTAGAAACAAATATGCGAGAAAGGAGGTATCTACAATCTTGGGATATGTGAACGTAGTCAGGTATCTTGTATTGAACTGCCATTATTCGCTGGAGAAGAATAGCATTATAGCATATTATAAAGAGAAAATCATAGGACATCAGTGAACAATTGACAGACCAAATATAAACTTACTTGGATGGTTTTCTTGAAATTCCTTGGGTCTTCTTGGTCCTCAAAAGGGTACGAACCCACCAGCATGACATACAGAGTCACTCCGCATGACCATACATCAGCTAACTGAACAAATTACAAACAGAAAATAAATAAAATCTGCAACGGAAACATTCATATCCTCTACTACCCTCCCAAAAACAGAATAATGAAATCACACAAACACGGGCACACACACACAAAAGGCCCACTGAAGATGCAACATAGTTCCAAAGACTTATAGCATACTGCCATACTGTCATAGTCCATCTGATTTAGAAATAATCTATAATAAAGGAGACCAATTTAAAAGGATAAGTCGATGCATAGCATGTCTGATACGATGAAAGGGTCAATTGATGGCAATTGGCAAAGGCATGTAAAGTCTATCAGTATATTTACAAATATATTCATGACAAGGCCAAAATAAACGTCCAATTACCATACATGGTTTAGAGCAGTCCTACTTGGTGAGAGATAATAGAAGAAGAGGATTATTGTAAAATCAATTGGTTTGGGGGGCACACTAGAATACTCTTAAAAGATTGGTCTCTCTGTAATAAATTTGATGCAGAATATTCAAGCACACTGTTTTTCCAATTTGATGCTTTAAGGGAAAAGCCTGGTAGATTACTTAATTTTTAACAAATCAAATCTGCAAAAATGCCTACTGTTGCTTGCCACATGCATCAAAATTGAAGAAGGTAACTTGAGGGGAAAACAATGTAGATAGGATGCTTTATGTAGGTAGTCAATGGCATGCTATAACCAAAACAGTAACAGGATACATGTTTCTATCCATACCATGTAGAATTCCTGCATAAAAAAAAAACCTTATAGAAAGGCACCAAAATTTATCAATACAGGTCACGGTGTACACATAACCAAACTTGCTTGTTTGTGAAAGATCATGATTCAGAAAACTCACTCAGCCACACTCTTGTTCGTACTGTATACGACTATACGTCAAACGACTCAAACATAATTTACGTCACATAAAATTTACCTTGCCATCATATTCTCTCCTGGAAAGAACCTCTGGAGCAATATATGCTGGAGTACCTACAGTTGATTTCGGCCTTGAATGCAGCAGAGATGACTGCACAAAAAAAATTAAAAAAATATAAAATAAATTAAGTAAATAAATAAATGACGATGAATATAGATGGATTTCATAATACAATATGAATATTATTTCAATTAAAAATTTGAACCTTTGAGTAACCAAAATCGCATATTTTCAGTCGTGGTGCAGGGCTTCCATCTAACAAGGTATTTTCTAGTTTCAGATCTCTGTGGCATATTTGCTGCACAACAGTGAAAAAAAAATGTCTAATTCTTGCATGAGTTATAAGAAGATATAGATAGTCACAAGATTCAGGCATGTATATGAATACAAATACACTGATGTATATACATGAACACATTAAAATTTTCTTCTAAAATTCTTTTACCATATTATGACAGTAGTGGACTCCTGAGATAAGCTGCTGGAAGAAGTATCTAGCCTGAAAATTTTGAATTAGGAAAAAGAAAAAAAAAATCAGCAAGGATAAAGTTCAAAATACTTGATAACAAAACCAATTGTATGGGAACTATAGAATTGAAAATTTGAGTGGTTACAAAACCTCATCTTCGCTGAATCTGCCTGCACTGCAGATTCGCTCGAAGAGCTCTCCGCCGGCAGCGTACTCCATGACAATAGCAAGATGTGTGGGAGTCAATAGCACCTAGATTTCCAATACCCAAATTAAAAATTGATGTATTAAGTTCATTTCTTCAATATTTACTCCAAATAAACACTATGTACAAGGGAAAAAAAGATCTACTAGCCTCTTTGAATCGAATTATGTTCGGATGCCGAAGCGATCTGTGATTTATGATCTCTCTAGCTACATTCCCATCCATCTGCGAACAGAACATATCAGAATCGAGCTCAAGCATAAGAGGGTTTCAATAATCAAATCAATTCAGCAACCATATATATATATATATAGAGAGAGAGAGAGAGAGAGAGAGAGAGTAATTTGATGGTTCAAAAATGCTAATTACACGAACCCTGTTGCCTCTTTCGATGTATTTCATGGCAACGAGCTCTTTGGTTTCCTTGTTCCTCATGAGCCTGGCCACACCGAAATTCCCAGATCCTATATCCTTCACAAGCTCGTACTTTTCCATTATTACTCCTCTGTAACAAACTCTAGATCAACCTTGAAATCCCCAAACAATTCAGCTTCAATTCATGCCTCGAAGCTTCAATAGAACAGAGATTGGTTCGGTTTTTATTCAGAATTTGGAAAAGAAAGTTGGAATCTTGAAGGAGAGTACTGTTGTTGTGTGTATAATGGGTTTGAAAATAGGGTTCGAATTCAGTATAGAAATGGAACCATAAATTGAGAAGTAAAAAGTGATGGAATTGAGATGGTATATATTTCAGTGGGACTGATAGATTCTTCACATATGTCATTGTTTGTCGTACTAAAAAAATCTAATAATTCACATTCACTAATTTAATTTAAATTTTATTTTATTTGGTGCGAAAAAAAGCTTGTGTTGGGTGGTGAATATGAAGCAAGAATGATCTACAGCTGACCGAGATTGCTAGCGGAAGGTGTTTTATGTAGGACCCATTGAGAGCGTAAAAGGCTAAAAGCATTTTGAATTTTGATCAATGTTTTCGGTCAGACGTGTCGGAATTTTGAAATGGAATTTTCTTTTTTTTTTCCAACTGTGCCTGAGTCAGCAAAATTGACTCAGCATGAAAGAGAGTGGTCATTTTGATAGAAATTCAACTAGCAAAAGGGAACCAAAAAGCTGAAATGGAGGACATTTACAATACACCCGGTATAAATATTTTAAATAAATTTAAATTGTATTTATTATACACATAATAAAATATATCGTGCATATTATACACGTACTGTCAAAATTTATTTAGTGTATTTATACTGTGTGTATTGTAAACGTATTCGCTAAAATGATGGATCGAATGCTAGGTTGAGCCACGTTTGATCAATTTCAAATTAACATGCAAGTAAATGTATTTATTTTTTATTTTTCATTTTTGTGTTTGTTTGTCAGCTCATGATTACATAATCTCGAAGTATCTAATAATTTTTTCCTTAATTTTTTTGCCTAGGTAAGTTTGTCAATGAGTAGTCAATTCTATCCTTTTTCATGCATGTCTTGTAGTTCCGTGCAAATGCATAAATTAGAAACTTAAACTCTCTCTCTCATCTCTGATCTCATTAATTTCTTGTTTGTTCACTCTCATTACATCTCCAACTTTCTCGCACATATTTGAAGTCATAATCACTAATCATTCGCAACCCCCTCTCTCCTTTGTGCAGTGTTTCTCTCTCGCGCCCCTCTCTACCCAATATGCAGACAAAACATCCTCTCTCTCTCTCTCTCTCTCTTATATCTTTATATATAGAGTAAATATTACTCATATTTTATGAGATTTGATGTATTGACATGAGATTATAGTTTTGTGAATTTTTGTCACCAACACCTCCTATTAATTTTTTATTTTATTTTTTAATATGTGAAATGACTTGATTGTCCCTGATTATTTAAATGTATTTTAATATAAAAATATCAGAATAGAAAAATGATTACAATATCCTTTGTGATAATATGCATTGACAACTAAAATTTTATTTTATTTTAATATTATTATTTATGAAAATAAATAATTATATATAAATTACATATATTATAGTATGTATATATATATATATATATTCAAAGGGGTATTTTGGTCTATTAGATATGGTTAAATGGATAAATTTAGTATTTAAATGGGTTACGTCAGAAATAGTCATTTCACCGTAAAAAAGTGTTATGACATGGTGTACTTTTGACAGGAAAGAATACATATGATATACGTCACAAATTACAGGAAATATTGGTGACAAAACTCACAAAATTGTAACCGTGTGTCAATACATCAAATATCAGAAGGTGTTAATAATATTTACCCTTATGTGTGTGTATTCTATGCGCTTGTCCTCCCTCCCTTCTTCATTTTTCTATCTTTTTTTGCCCACACTTGCACGTTTAAATGCAAATCATAGGATGAGTAGGGTTTTGTTTCTTATGTATTTTTCACACATTCATTCTTTCTTTTTTTTCCTAAATTTTCTCAATTCCTTCAAGAATTAGTCATTTGAATGACATTTTCATCAGGGAATTATTTGATTTTAGTTTAATTTTATGCACTGGAAAAAAAAAATCAAAGTATAATCAAATTTGTTTCGGATCCTTAGTTTGAAAAAAAAAAAAGTAAGAAAAAAAAATATATATATATATATATAGGAATGGAATGTCCACGTCTTGAGTCCACTAAGTCCTGATTTTTTTCGGTTGTTAAAGTTGTAAACATTTTTGCTTCCTCACAAAATCTTATCTAATGACAAATTTAAGATCTTGCTAACCACAAAAAATGCATCATGCAACTGCTGGGCCCACCATTTTGCATTGTTCGATTTGTTTAAAACATCATTTTCCATTTAAAACTTGACTTCTACCTAAAATATCTTAAGCTTCAAATCTATCACTAGTCACAGCCACATGATATATACATAAATATATGCTTTCAGATATACATTCCTCCAACAACCCTCAACTTCTATGAAAGAGGCAAAATTCCATTATGGCTTCTACTACACCAACTAATTAAGAAAGTGTATCTCATAAACTTTTTAGTCTCCACAACCACCACTTGCAATTCCAATCCAATTCTCCCTGATGCAAAAGAATATTCAATATTATCGGTACCGTAACTCGACAATGAAAACTCCTTATTTTTTTTAATAATTATTGGTGGATATGATTTTCAGTTTTACGTGACACTCTTAACGGGACACGTGTTAGTTTACAAGAGACTAAAAGTTTGTCTTTTTTAACACCAATTGATTTTAAGTAAGATGGTGGATTGAGATTTAACGAGTGGTATAAAGTTAGAAATCACAAGTTTGACTCTACGAGAATGTCATTATACGGAGAGTGTTATTGGATATCACTCTCAGTTAATTTCACGTGACACTTTTAATAGGATGCGTGATTCAACATATGAGGAGTATTATTGGATATCACTCTTACTTGGTTTCACCTGAAACTCTTAATAAAATGTGTGTTAGCCTGTACAAGATACGGAGAAATGTTATTAGATACTACTCTCAGTTTGTTTTAATGGACACTCTTAATAAGGTGTTAGGATTCGTGTTAGTCCATAAAAAAAAATATATATATATATATTTTTCTTCACCAGCTGTCAATAGTTCGAAATATCCAACACTTTCTCTTATCTATGCATATTTAATTGAAAAAGAGTTTGAATCAAATCTTCCTTCCATGAGTTTGAATTAAGACTACTACACCAAATCAATAATTTTATAGATTTAACTATTAACATTATTAGAATCCAAACTTGACATTGTACCGTCCAGCCTAAGTAACCAACGGGTTCATCCATCACCTAATTTTCTTCCTATTTGCAACGCGCCATCTAAGGCCTTCCTTTAACACAGCTTTGTTACTGATGCAACTACTCTTCCACACGCATGATGTGTTTTACCCATCTTTTGCCTCCATGAAAGAAGTATGTGGGGGGGGAAGTATTTACATTTACTTTTATTTAGTTCTAACAATATATATATATATATATATATATATATATATATATATATATATATATACCGAAACAATAATTAAGAAAACTTAACTGTATATTAATTTATACTATTTTTGTTCAATACATTTATAATTCTCCTCAACCTGTTTCTATGTTTGAACATTGAAAGATAATTTCTTTGATATATTAAATAATCCCAAACTCTACAGTAGTGTTGATTATTTGGACATGAACACGACATGTACTACTTGGATTTGAGTTTAACATGCGTAATTCGTTACATGATTACGACATGAGTTATTCATGTATTCTGGTTTTATTCAAACTTGTATATACATAGTTATATTTATTGTAATTGTTTGTAATCTATTTGTTTGTTTATATAACTCTTGTAGGCATAAAATGCAACGATGAAATTGTTATGACATCTTTTTCGTTGTTGAATCACTTTAGTATGTTTTTGGATATATATATAGATATAAAATTTATAATATAGTTTGATTTTAAAGTTCATGTATAAATATGTACTTTATTTTTTTATGATATTAGATATATTTTTAGGGGTGAAGAAACTCATATCATACAAGTTAAACGGGTTAAAAAAGTTATTAAATGAGTTGTGTCATTATAAGGCATATTTATTAAACACGTTACACGGGTCGACACGTGTAATATATTTAATAAATGAGTTATGTTAGTGTTGAAAGTCTCTGATACGATTATTAGATATGTCGGGTTAGAATTGAACTGTTTAACAAAATATTCATTTATTAGCACGACACGAACATAACACGAGAATATGAATTACCATCGTTAGTTAAAGGCAATAATGTCACTCACAATATACAAAATAGTTACTCTTCTCTTCAATCTTCTTTTTTTGTTTTTGAGGGAATGAAATTTGTAGGCAAATGGGGATCGCTCATCCATTCATACTTTTCTTATATCATGGTTTTCCTCCTACCTCCATCATTCCTTCACTCCCACCAAACAGATCATAAAGTTTTTACATAAATTAAATAACAAGAATTGTAATTTTAAAATAAAATGTGTTGTATTTTCAAAATAGGATGACATATATACTTTACAAAGTGCAACTTTCTTCTCTTAAAAGAGGAAGTGAGAAATACCAACATTATGATAAACATTTGTATTCCAAAATATGAAAATTATTAGATGATCATGAACTGGTCTACACTAATTCAGATTCTCCAATAATAATAAAAAAAAAGAGCAATGCTACACATCATGAAATTATTTCATGAATTTGTATCACGAATGATGTGGCAGGTAACGTGGAGAGTTAGTATTGGTGGGATTCCCCCCATACACAAAGTCCCATCATATTATCACCGAATCCCACCAATACTAACTCTCCACGTTACCTGCCACATCATTCATGATAAAATTCATGAAATAATTTCATAACGTTTAGCATTCCTCAAAAAAAAAAGTGTATTAACATTTAAAAAAAAATGATTCCACAAAAGTGAATTTGTATTAGTACTGTAACATAAAACATTAATTTTAATTGGAGTGACAGAGCATATAATAATTTCTCCTTACCTACAGCGAAAAACCCACTTGTTTCGTGCCCTAATAATTCCAATGAAACGTTTTTTTGGTTGACTGAAACCATTGCTCACAAGTCACAAGTCATAACTCACAAGCCTAATCTACAACTCCGAGTGTGATCTCTCTCTCTCTCTCTAACCCTTTCGAAGAAGGCCAAATCGAAGCAAATCAGAGACAAAATTCTGACCTCTGTGTCGCTCTATCTTCATCATTAGATTCAAACCTTCGCCGGCGATCCCCATGCAGCCCATATTCCGATCCTTCTCTTTCTTCGCCCTCATCGCCATCCTCATCATCTCGCCGGCGTTCGCTTCTGAGTCCGATCATAAGGTAAATTTCACTCCTCTCCGAACTCTAATTTTAACTAGCTTTCTTGTTGTCATTTAATATTTCAATTCGTAGATCGAGTTGTTTATATGTTAGTATTTACATATCATGTAGATCTATTTAAAAGTATAGATCTTGAATATACCTACAGAAATTGATCTTTAGGTTATGAGGTTTTGGTGTGTGTAGCGTTTGAATTACATTGTTTGCCCTTCAATTGCTATACCATGGCTTCACTGCAGGGGGTCAAGTACTTTAAATATCGTTTCTTTGGGTTGATTTATGTGCAATATGGTGTACTATTTAAATTTCAAGTAGTTTTTGTTTATGTCGTCTCTCTCTCTTCCTACCTATATATATATATACGTTGCGTGTGTGTAGATCCAATGTGTAATGCACATGATGCGATAGTGTATGCATTGGAAATTGTAGTGAGGTCACGTGTATTGACAATGTGGCACCTAGTGCTAGCTCGGGGTGGGGGGTAGGCAGGTATGGTGGCAAGATAGTGTGGTGTGAGCTTCCAGGTAATGTAGTGGCCTTAGTGATTGAGTGGCAGCTGCGTGGGCTTTTCATGTTGAAACTTGAAACAAATGCTTGCTCATGGACGCATTACAATTACTTTAATAAAGAGTGTTGGTTTGATTTAGAGAATGCAAAAATATTCCTTTCGACTCTTCACTATAACTTCAATGTCACCAAGTTGATTTTTCTCTTATGAGTCATCAATTAAAGTTTCTTCAATTGATTCATGCAGTGGTCAGGGGTTCTGTTGGTGTGGGCTCTATGTTACTTGGTTCTTTTTCTTGGGTGATCCTAACTCACAGTCCATGCATGAGTATATTGTATCATGTTCTGAATGCAACTCTACAGATTGAGAGTGAATATGTCCCAATTTGTAAACCTGGAATTCACAATCTGTACTCTCCAACTTTCAATCCTTGGAATCTATTTCTTCTTCTTCATTGAATCTTCACTTTTGTTACTTTATGAAGTGTTGAACCATCAATAGTCACAAATCAATCAAATTCTCTAAATAGTAGTTATTTCATAAAATTTCCCCACGATATCACATCCGTTGGGATTTTTAGCAGTTTGTGGGATTTAAAGAAGAAGAAGAAGAAGAACAAGAGTGTAGTGCTGCCTTAAGACAAAATAACTTAGAATGGTGACAAAAATGCTTTTTTGCATAGTCTTTATCCGTCAACATTGCCTATTTTTCTATCCTCTTCCTATTCCTGTCATTGATGCTTTTCTTTTTGCATTTCACTTTCTGTATATCGAATATTGACACTATAATAGTGGATTACTAGATATTTTACTTGTTTTACAAAATTTATTTAGGGCCAAATTCTTATTTTCTCACATTGACTCTAATTTTTTTTTTTAATCTTTATTCTTCATCTCCAAATGAATTATATAATAAATACATATCTCCTTACAACCTTGGTTGTTAAAATCACGATTGGACTGTAGAATTGGGTGATTCTATGTTCCCAAAGGGCTAAATCGATCCGGATCACATAGAACTTTCTTGAAAACAGGATCAGAGTAGGATCGATAGAATCAGAAGTAGGATAGTACTGATCCTATTAAATGGATTTTTTGGGCCTACTACCCATTATGGAAAATAATTTAAGGCTTTTAAGTATAAAGCAGTGGTATCAAAGGCCCAAGATACACATAACCTCAGTATTTGGATGAACTCTTTTGGAAATTAATTGATTAGTTTAATATGAAAAATTTATGTGGACCATTTGGAATTTAATGTTCAGATGTATGCTATAAAAACATATTTGGACTATATATATATTGCTGTGAAAAACTGTCGCGAACCAAGCACAATCACGAGGAGGAGGGTCATAGCTTGCAAATTTGGGGAGAGTAAGGGTGGTTAGTGTTCTTTGGAGGTGAGGCAGCCAACAAATATGGGTGTTTGGAAGGCCATTCGATAAGGGTGTGACAAATTCTCCAAACACACTTGCTTTAAGGTGAGGAGTGGGAGGGGGGATTTACCTTTGGAGGGATGTGTGGTGCGGGGAGTGCTCTCTTGAGTCCATCTATTTGCGTCTCTTTCGAATCCCAGTTGAGTATATATTGTGTTTGTGTATGTATATACCCACATATTTAGTTATTTATATATGCTTTTCAAGCCATCTCTGGGTTGAAGATAAATATCGGGAAGAGTGAGATTGTTTCGGCAGGAGAGGTTGATGATATTGTTTGTTTGGCCAATATTTTGGGTTGCGCCATTGGGTCGTTTCATATGTCGTATCTGGGGATGTTGTTGGGAACTTCATCGAGAAGGGTGTCTAATTGGGATCTGATGGTGGAGTGGTTTGAAAGGTGGGTGGTTGGCAGGTTGGAAAAAGTGATATCTTTCGAAGGGGGGCGTCTAAATCTTGTGAAGACTACCCTTTTGAATCTTCCAACCTATTATCTTTCCCTTTTTAGGTTCCCATCTCCGTAGTGAGGAGACTAGAGAAGCTTCAGCGGGACTTTCTTTGGGGTGGTTTGGGTGTTGCTTCCAAATTCCATCTCGTGAATTGGGAGTAAGTGTGCAGGCCTTTTCACTTTGGCAGAGTGGGCATTAGAAGGCCTGAGTTGTTCAACAATGCCCTGTTGGGGGACGTGGTTATGGAGGTTCGGGATGGACAGACCCAAGTTGTGGAGGAGGGTCATAGCTTGCAAATTTAGGGAGAGTAAGGGTGGTTGGTGTTCTTTGGAGGTGAGGCGGCCAACAGGTATGGGTCTTTGGAAGGCCATTCGATAAGGGTGTGACAAATCCTCCAAACACACTCGCTTTAAGGTGAGGAGTGGGAGGGGGGATTTACCTTTGGAGGGATGTGTGGTGAGGGGAGTGCTCTCTTGAGTCCATCTTTTTACGTCTCTTTCGAATAGCTGCGCGGACAAGGAGCAACTGTTGACCAACTTTTATCACCTCGATAGTGGGAGGTTGATTTGGGATATTCAGTTTGTGAGACCCTTCCAGGATTGGGAGATGGGGGATATTGGAGATGGGAGGGGTTGAGCTTGATATTTGGGTGTAAAGGGAGTCTAGACATGGCACTTTTGAGATGCGCTCGTTCTATAGGAGCTTGCTGGATGTTAGTGGGTCTTCTTTGCCTTGGAAGGCAATCTGGCGTACCAAGGCTCCGCTCAAGGTGGCCTTTTTTAGATGGACGACAACTTTAAGGAGGATTTTGACTATAGATAATATGAGAAGGAGAGGTCATATTATCGTCAATCGTTGTTGCATGTGTAAGAAAGATGAAGAGTCTGTTCGTCATATTCTCTTGCATTGTCAAGTGGCTTGTGATTGTTGGGCTTTGTTTATAACCCTTTTTGGCTTTCCTCGGGTCATGCCGGAGTCCTTGAAGAGCATGCTTGAGGCATAGAGAGGTTATGCTGTGAGGAGGCAAGTTCGAGATGCGTGGAGGGTGGTGCCCCCTTATTTATGGTGGGGGCTATGGAGTGAGTGGAACATACGAGTTTTTGATGGAGTCGAGGCTTAGGATTGGGTGCTTAAGTTCTCTATTCTTTATATTTTATGTTTTTGGGTTCAGGGATGGAATTGTAAATCAGTGGGGGATATAGTGTCTTTTATGGATATTTTGATTGTATAGTAAACCCGCTTGGTTTAGCTTTGTTCTTGGTCCATACTCCCCTTTGAGCGCTCTTTAATGAATGGAGGGTGGTGTCCCCTTGTTTATGGTGGGGGCTATGGAGTGAGCGGAACAGACGGGTTTTTGATGGAGTCGAGGCTTAGGATTGGGTGCTTAAGTTCTCTATTCTTTATATTTTATGTTTTTGGGTTCAGGGATGGAATCGTAAATCAGTGGGGCATATAGTGTCTTTTATGGATACTTTGATTGTATAGTAGATGCTTGGAGGGTAGTGCCCCCTTGTTTATGGTGGGGGCTATGGAGTGAGCGGAATAGACAAGTTTTTGATGGAGTCGAGGCTTCGGATTGAGTGCTTAAGTTCTCTATTCTTTATATTTTATGTTTTTGGGTTCAGGGATGGAATCATAAATCAATGGGGGATATATTGTCTGTTATGGATACTTTGATTGTATAGTAAACCCACTTGGTTTAGCTTTGTTCTTGGTCCACGCTCCCTTTTGATCGCCCTTTAATGAATTCTTACTAATCAAAAAAAGAAGAGGGTATTTATATAGTTTCACATAACATACTAAGGATGATAATGTCCTTACATGCTTTACAAGGGGAAAATTGGCATTTTTAAATTTTTAGTTAATGACATCAGCAAACACTGTTGTGACCATCATTGACCATTAGGAGAGGAGGGAATCTGTTACAAAACTACATCTGATAGGGGAGGTCAGTCTTATTTTTCACACTAGAGAGTTGCTCTCTGTAATAATGGCAAAACCTTGGGGAAGCCAAGTGTAATTTTTTCCTTTTTTTTTTTGGATAAATTTTGTTCTTATGAATTATGACACAAGTTACAAGTACAGCTCTTGCTTTCATTCGAGTGCATTGGATCCTATGTATTGGTCCTCATTCACATGTATCGGTAGCTACCTATACTTGTTTGACATCCGATATGTTTATCTTGCAGTATCAACCAGGTGACCCTGTTACCCTTTGGGTAAATAAGGTTGGGCCTTACAACAATCCACAAGAAACATACAACTATCATATCCTTCCTTTTTGTCATCCATCTGGTAATGCCGCTCACAAATGGGGAGGTCTTGGTGAGGTTCTTGGGGGAAATGAACTTATTGATAGCCAGATTGACGTGAAGTTCCGAAGTATGTAATTCTTCTTCTGTCATTTCATTTTTATGGTATGGTTATATGATAAAAATCACATATTTGACTTCCTTTGGCAGAAAATGTGGACAAGAGTACCATTTGTGACCTTGAACTTGATGAAGCAAAGGTGAAACAGTTCAAGGATGCTATTGAGAATAATTATTGGTTTGAGTTCTTCATTGGTATGTTTCTCCGTTTGAGCGCGCTTTTATGATACTGTACTTATCCAAAAAAGAAAAGAATGAAAGAAAGAAAGAAATTTCTTCATTGGTATGTTGTGCTTTTCTTTTACTTACTAGTACCGTGGTGATGGATGAATGAACTTCTATTTCTTAATGAATGAATGAATTACTATTGAAAAGTCAAAATTACACTTATCAATAAAAAAAAAGAAGTCAAAACTACTGACATCTATATAACTGCTGGAAAGTAGGGTCGTGTTTTTTAATGGCAAAAAGTAAATCGAGGATATATTCAATAAGATTATCACGTCAATATTTACCAAAAAAAGAAAAAAAAGATTCCCACGTCAATTCATGTTGTGCATTGTAATTTATACATAACTAAAAGACTATCTTAGAGTTCTCCAAAATGAAGCATAATGTGTCTGTTATGAAAGCTCTTAATCCAAAAAACTGGGGTTAGCTTTGCATTACCATCTACCATATGATAATCTAATGCAAAATAGTAGCAATTTTTACTACCCCCATAATGGCTGTCATATGATAGTACTATTTCTCTCTCTCTATCTCTATCTCTTATCTCTCTCTCTCTTTTTAGTATTGCATTTTTTTTAACATCTTTAGAGCCTAAAAAGTATTAGCAAATTCAGTAGATAAATTGAATAATGATCTATTTGTAAATAGTTACTGGCATGACTTGCCCAACCATTTTATTTCTGCATAGAAATAAGAATTCTGGACACATTTGCATTGTCAACCAATTGTCTTGGTGCATTCAACTTAAAATATGCTATTTGCAAGAAAAATGAAACAATGCAAGCATAATCGAGAGTGTTATACTGAACATTGGTATTCCATCGAGTTTTGAACATGATTGAAGTTGTAAGGGTTTAGTTTATTGTATTTTGATCTTTTTTGGGAAACGGAGTTCTTAACTGTGAAATAGAGGCTTTATGTCAATTTGCTGTATTCTGGTCAACTCTGCTACTGGCCCATGAACACCAATAAGTTTCATTGTTATATGCTTGGGTAATTTATTATTGTGACCATAATGGGTCTATACTGCATATAAATTGGGAAATATAAGTATGGAGCTTCTCTTTTGGTTTGTATACTTCTTTGTTGTCTTTAATATTTTGTTTTGTTTATATAATTTTTCGGTGCTCTATTCTCCACCTTAATTGTCTTTCTGATCTAATCTTCTTTGGTTTCTGCTTTGCTGCATACAAATTCAGACGATCTGCCTTTATGGGGTATGCACACATTTGTCTTTATCTTAATATAATTTCAGTGTGTTCTTATATTTGATTTGACACCTAATGCTTTAGTGTATCTTTATATCAATGTTTTAGGTTTTGTTGGCGAGCTGCATCCTGATAAGAACAGTGATAACAAGAAGCCTGTGCTTTACACACATAAGAATGTTATTGTTAAATACAACAAAGATCAAGTTAGTGGATTCCGAGCTCCTGTATGACTTTGCGATCAATGCCAACATGTTGATATATTTTATATATTTCTTTCCTTTCAGATCATTCATGTTAATCTCACTCAAGAGAGCCCAAAACCGTTGGAAGTGGGGAAAACATTGGACATGACATATTCTGTCAAATGGATCCTGACCAATATCACTTTTGCACGCCGTTTTGATGTTTACTTGGACTACCCTTTTTTTGAACATCAGGTGAATATTGGTATATGTGGCAATGTGGCATTTTCTCCTCAGCGTTGATTCTGAATCCTCCCAATAATGGAAGAGCAGGCAGTGCATTTACCTGTTAATTTTTCTTTTTGTTTCTTCTTTCTTCATAGAACCTGTGCTGATTTGCAACATCACCAACTACACGTCTTGTATGCCTTGAGCTTCACTGCAGCCATACTTTTTAGAGGATGCCTAATACTAGATGCTGCTTAAAGAAAATTTTGAATCCTTTGTTAGAAACCCACTTTCTGAGTTACATTTCTGTATTGCAGATCCATTGGTTCTCCATATTTAATTCGTTCATGATGGTTATCTTCCTCACTGGTTTAGTTTCAATGATATTGATGCGGACTCTTAGAAATGACTATGCAAAATATGCCCGGGAAGATGATGATCTGGAGACTCTGGTAATGCTCCCTAAAATTTTATGAATTATTTAAATGTATGTCAATTTTTTTATTTTTTTTAACTCATATATTTTCTGATTGCAAAATCATAAGAACTTTTAGCAATCCATTTTTTTATTGACTTATTCTAGAAGTAAAATGTTGTTGACTATTTGATGACCTCTGTTATAGGAAAGAGATGTGAATGAAGAGTCGGGTTGGAAACTTGTTCATGGGGATGTTTTTCGGCCTCCTCGCAATTTAGTTATTCTATCAGCTGTTGTTGGCACAGGTGCTCAGCTGGCATTGCTAGTTCTACTCGTCATCTTGCTTGCGATTGTTGGAATGTTGTACATTGGGTATGTTGAGAAACTAATTGTAAAATATTTGGGACATTGCTGTCCTTTAAGCTGTTTATATTAATGACTGGCTGTCTTGTTATAATTATGAACTGTTGTTCTGTATGGATCAGGAAAATATAGTTTAGCATTTTAAATGACTCTCTCCCATTCTACACACACACACACACTTTTATATTTGTTTAACTGGAATATAGCTTTGTAAATGTCATCTTTCCATCTATCCTTGCTTTGTTCTATTTTTTATGGGTTCTGTATTGTTAACTATGTATATGTCATATCTTTCTATCTATACTATGGTCTAATCTGTTTGTTGTGTTCAAAACCTGTAGTGTTGCATTTCATGTCATATCTTTCAATCCAAGCTCACTTTGATCTGTTTTTGAGTCATGTTTGCAGAACCTAACCTTTGATTGTCACTAGTAATTATGTTTTCAAAGTAGTTTCTCACATGTAAATTTCTCCTTTTGGCTTTAAATTATTGACTGTGATGCTGTTTATATGCTTCAGGAGAGGAGCAATTATCACAACATTTATATTATGTTATGCTTTCACATCGTTCATTTCGGGTTATGTGAGTGGTGGGATGTACTCACGCAATGGGGGTATGTGCTGTATTCATCAATTGGCTTATTTTCTTGTTGTTCTAAGTTTCTTTTGGTTCATGCATTTGGTGCTCTATTTTGATGTCTTTAAAACATACTGACTGTCATCAGATAAATTTTCTAAAATATTATTTGTCTGGCCTCTTTTCAGGTAAATCCTGGATAAAATCAATGATCCTCACTGCCTCACTTTTTCCATTTCTGTGCTTTGGGATTGGTTTCATTTTGAACACAATTGCTATATTCTATGGGTCTCTGGCAGCCATTCCTTTTGGCACAATGGTTGTTGTTTTCGTCATTTGGGCTTTCATCTCATTCCCTCTGGCACTTCTTGGTACTGTTTTTGGAAGAAACTGGAGTGGTGCGCCAAACAATCCATGCCGTGTGAAGACCATTCCTCGTCCAATCCCAGAGAAGAAATGGTACCTCACACCATCTGTAGTCTCAATGATGGGGGGATTGCTACCCTTTGGAAGCATTTTCATTGAGATGTATTTTGTCTTTACATCCTTTTGGAATTACAAGGTAAATTTTGGAATCCTCACTTGTAAGTTCTTATCAGGGAAAAGAAAAAATATACTAAGGGTGCCATTTTTGACAGTGAGATTAAAAGTTCTGAATATTGCAACATTTGGTCTTATTTGGCTGCTGAAATGAAAACGTCAAATTGTCGTGGAGGATCTTGGGTCATTTTTGGTAGTTTTAGGGAGCAATGAGGACATGCAGTTGAATTTAATTATTTGATACTGCTCTTTAAAGCTTTTGAAGGTGTAAGAAATCTTTTAGAAATCAGTATAAATCCAGAGTCGTCATAATACTTGATTGTCCAATATGAAAATCTTCTCTTAAAATGGTACTTGCAATTTTCACGCGACTAGGACATAGGCATGGGCTAGGCTGAGGACAACCACAGCAACCTGGTGGTTAAGAGAATTGCCTGCGTACGCGTCAAACTCTCTTTGGGTTGGGGTTTTGCACAGTCCTTGACTTTCTGATAGCTTTAATTTTGGTTTGTTCCATTGTTGAGTTTGGTTTTAGAAGCAATCTTTCATTTGCAATTTATATTGATTTTATACTCTTTTGTGTGAAGAATTTTCTATTGATTGTTTCACTAAGAAATCTTTTAACTTTCAACATTCTTGTAAACGAATATTAAATAGGAATTGTAGTTATGTATTAAAAATAGTCTAAATGGGAAGTTCCCAAACCACCTTTAAATTTTTGGTGACATAAAGTCCTTGAGATAGGTTTTTGTATGTTCATGGTACTATTATGAACCATCAGAGCTGAATCTTTTTTTTTTGTTGAATGGTTTACAGGTGTACTATGTCTATGGCTTTATGCTCTTGGTTTTTCTGATTCTCTTAATTGTTACGGTTTGCGTGACAATTGTTGGGACATATTTCTTGCTAAATGCTGAGAACTATCATTGGCAATGGACTTCATTCTTCTCTGCTGCCTCAACAGCTTTCTATGTGTACTTGTATTCCATATATTACTATTACGTGAAGACTAAAATGTCGGGCTTCTTCCAGACCAGCTTCTATTTTGGATACACTCTGATGTTTTGTCTTGGTTTAGGAATCCTTTGTGGTGAGTTTTACTGCATTTATAAATTTTTGTTTGTGTTAGTGCGCTTTATTGAGTATGAAAAATACCTATTTTTCTGCTGTTCTGATGCTTCTCCCTTTTTCAATTTTTCTGATGGAACACCGATCTCTCTTATGGATTTGATGTATGATTTTGGTATCACCTATATTACATTGACTAGAATATTTGGATTGGAACGGGTATGTATCCATGTGTCGGCCCTGTCAAATCCTCAAATATAAGGATACATGGACACTACTAAGTATTAGTATTATCTAATATTTTTATTTTATTTCTAGAGTAAAATAATGTCGTTATGTAATATAGTGTTCAATATGGGCATTTGACTCATTTTGAAGCAATAATATAATAAAATTGAATTATTGGCTATATTTTATAGGTGCAGGTGCGATCAAAAGTGAAAAAAAAAAAATAGTGTTGGATACATATCCCATATCCATGTCCAAGTATTGTGTCCCTGACGTGGGTACTTTACCCATCTTTGAAGAGTCCATGAAACGTAGGTTATCACGCTAGAATCTCAGAAATTTTGGTGGAAATATTGACAAATTGTAAAGTAGCAGTTGAACTGGTCAAAATTTTGAATTGGTTTGAAATCGGAATAAGCTTGAAGTTTTGTAAATCTGTTGAAACTTCAATTAGGTTCTATGCATGGAAAAATTCTTTCATGTTCTACTTTGTTTCATATTGACCTCTACCCCAAATGGTCCGTGGTATTTCTTCTCTAAAAGAGTTGAGTGTTCAATTCTGATGAATCCGGGATCTGGGAACTGGTTGCAAAAGGTTGTGTTGGAGTTTGCTGCCAGCACATGACCTGTGGTGATGTCTTTTTGGGTTGCCGATTTAACTGAGAAATTTATACCTGGAGGGCTTCAGTTTGTGACAAAAATAATAAGAAAATGTCATGCATTTTATTTTATTAACAGTATAATATTTAACTTCAGTTGAATGTCTTTTTAAATGTCCAGGAGCTGTTGGTTATTTGGGCTCAAATCTATTTGTGCGGAGGATCTACAGAAACATCAAGTGTGACTAGGGTCTTCCTGGCAAAGGACATTATGGTGCTTTCTGAAGCTTTTGATGGTCGGAAATGAAACTGGGGGGACCAAATGTTATTTACTGATGAAACGATATACTTTTGATGATGGTATTCAACTATTCAGTTAAGGACGAAGCCCTGGGATAATTTCTTTCTCCACCCCGTCGGGCTGTAAGTAATAGCCATCTTAATTTAGAACACAGAGCATGAAATCAGACTCACTTTAGATGTAGTTATATTCCTCTTCTTCCCCTACACTGGATGTCCTATGTAATGACTGCTGCTTAACTCTCTCTCTCTCTCTCATTTTTTTTTTCTCTCGACTCCATTCTGGTATTTGTATTTTCGTAGGAGAAGGTACTTAAAAGGAGATTAAAGGAATGAAGTTTTTGGGAGTAAACATTTGCATCTATACTTTGCACATAAGCAAGCTGTGAATCTTCAAAGCACTAAAATGCCTCTCTCTCTCTCTCTCTCTCCAAAGCACTAAAATACTTTTGCTCCTTTTTTTTATTTTTTTATTTTTTTACTGGTCTTTTTTCTTCTGTTATTTCCGATGAAGAAGCCTCTTTGGTTTAGGAAATAATTTGACATTCATATTGTTTTTATGTGCACCAAGGCCATTAGCAATGCTATTGGTAAGGAGATTGGACAATTTGCTCTCAGTTTCACTTTTCTCAACTACTGGGTTTAGCACACCGTTGCTATTTTTTGTGCCCTTGGCTATCCATTTAATCTTTAGAACAGAGGCTGAGTGGCGGTTTTAGCAACAAGAAGGTAAAATATAAATAATTAAGAATAAAAAAAATCATATATATCATTGCTTACTCTCTGGATTGGTGTTGATATTGTTGAGTTCTCATTTGTGTGGTGTTTGCGGCTGTGGTGAAGGTACACCAATATATATATATGCTGGAATTTTGAAGTGTGGTCATGTTTTATATTAGCTCTCTCTCGGAAGGTAATATAAGTGATGCAATAGCTTAATTTTGCATATCCAGCATAACAATTATAGGCAAGAGTTGTGCAACGATGATGCCGAGATGATGTCTTCCTAACCCTACCAGTCATGTTTGCTGTCCAAACCTTCCCCCTAGACCACCCAAGCATCAAGGAAATAGGCCTTCTTCAAGAAAACCATTAACCCTTCCCCCTAGACCACCCAAGCATCAAGGAAATAGGCCTTCTTCAAGAAAACCATTAACCCTTCCCCCTGACCATCCTAATATCATCATCTCTCAGAGAACTATTGATCTGAATGCCCTCCAAGAAGATGAGCATCTAAACCCTTCGATTGAGGTCTTTACTGACATCAGGTATCTATCTACCTTAAGGGACTTGATCCAACCATTATGGAGGTCTCTAAGGCAGACCTCATTGAAAAGGTGGTATCTCTCAAACTTTTAACTTCATGATGCTAAGAGTTCACTTGACCCACCGCCTCATCCCGAAATTGTTGATGCTAGTGAAGGAGCATCTGCTCATGCAACTATGCTTCAAACCCATAAGCAACATCTTGCTGATCAATTGGCCCATACAAGAGCTGAGTTCAATGCAAAGGACAAGGTAAACATTCTGATGAAGTTCAAGGAGCTTGAAGAGCATTATGAATTTCAAAGACAACACAGACAAGGTAAACATTCTGTCCATCTTTTTCTCCGTCATCTGGTTTCCAGGCATCCAATCATAGGAAGGAGCTTCAGGTTGAGATCACCATCTAAAGGAGCAAATCAAAGTCTCTGATCGATATCATAAGTCTATGGAAACCAACCACCATTATTGCACTGATGAAATCATTGCAACCTTCTTCCAAAACACAATTTGACAAAAACCATCTCTCAAACCTCACCCAAGACTTGCTTCTTTCACCAATGTCCCCAACAAGCCTTCAACTTTCAGCTTACTTTCCAATGTCTCCAACCATACAGAAAGCCATTCCATCCCTCAGCCAAACCTTCACCCTGTGCTGAACCCATTGATCCCCCAGATGCATCACAAGCATGTGGGATTCACCCCATTCAAATTTCAAATTGTTGAGAAAAAGCCTCCAATCACGTGCCACCGAATATTATGATGTGACGATAAGTAACCAAGGATGAAGTAATTTGTAATAACACACTAATAATTTATACATGGTTCGACTAAACAAGCCTATGTCCACGGAGAGCTCGATTTCACTATATAGATTATAACAGTATAAGTTAAAAGATTGTATCAAGAATACGCTTTACTTTCAATCCTTAACCCTAATACACCCAATCTCACTTAAAAAGAAATCATAAATTCTAAACAAGAATTCTCTCTCTAAGTGTCCTCTCAATAACAATGAGAGTATTCTCTTCTCTTCTCACGAGTCTCAACCTATAACATAGGTAACTATTTGTAGAGCTCAAAATCCAATTCCTTGGTGGATAAAGATTACAATTCCTTAGAGCCCAAGACTTGCCTAACAAGTACTTTTCTTCCTTGAGACTAAGATTTGCCTACTAAGAAATTACCTAATAAGATACAACTCTATAATAGAAACCTAATCATAATAGGAATTTGAACTAACGCAACAAATCTCCCTTTTGGCAAAATTTTTGACAAGTCTTCAATGCACGAGATTCCTGTCTTCAAATTCACAAACGATCCATCGGCCTTTCAAACTCCAACTATATAACCTGAATCAAGTATGAAACAATACTCCTCCTTGATTTACACAACCAATGTATTCATGCAGCAGTATTAAGTCAACACTATCAATTGACTTTGAAAGGGGGCTTCGATGCAACCCTTCTCCAAGCAGGAAATTTCATCTTATCCACATCTGTCTGGAAACGTGTAACCCGTGTCTTCGATAAATCAAATGAAACACGTCTCAAGATCTCGTTACCATGTGCACCCCGTTTTCTATCCACAATCAAAGTCTGAATCCATTGGCACTCCCCACCAGATAGTACAAACCTCCACTTTGTTCTCCTTATATTAATACCATGCAGTCCTTGGTGATCTTCATGGCTCCCTCTACAATGGAGCACTTGCAGCCCATAGAGTCCAACCGGCTCAAAGAAATTAGCTTACACTGCAACTTAGGTGCGTAAACAACATTCCCCAAAGTACGTTCCACCGCATCAAACATTGTGAACGTTCCCATGCCCTCAACGACACACTTGTCATCATTAGGCAATGTCAAAGAACTACTATCAAGTTCTTTAAATGAATCAAAATATTCTTTCACTGAGCAAATATGGTTTAATGAACCCAAATCTAAAAACTACTCATGTTGAGTAAGAGTGTCACCTTTGAAAATTGTGAGAACATCCCCAAAGTTATTATTACAAGCATATGCGGTAGATCCATTCTCAGAGCAGCCATTATCCTTCCTCTTTGCAAGTGGACAGTTCTTCCTAATGTGGCTCCACTCACGACATCTGTGGCATTGCTTTCCTTTTCTCCACCCCTTGATCTAGACTTGCTTCTATCATTAGATCCCTGGTTTGTTTGCCTTCCCCTATTATGCTAATGAGTAACCATAGCCGAACTTGAACTCTCATCAATGGGAATTTTCTTTTGTTGTTGGACAAGAGAGTTAACTCAACTTCCTCTATCTTCAGCATATCCTTGCCATACAAGACGGTAGTCACTATGTTCTCATAGGAATCTGAAAGCGAAGTAATAAGAAATATGGCTTTGTCTTCTTCTTCAATTTTCACATCGACCTTTTTAAGTTGGTCAACAATTCGATGAAATTCATTCATGTGCTCCAAGAGGTTTCCACCTTCCTTCATCTTTAGCTTGTATAAATTAGGGGTGCAACTTGGGTTGGGCAACCCGAATTCAACCCGAGCCCAGCCCGATTTTTTACGAGCTTGAACAACTATTTTTACAATTAGGGTTGAGCTTGGGTTGAAAAATCTCAACCCGAACTTAATTAGGGTTGGGTTAGGGTTGAGGTGCCAACAACCCGAGCCCAACCCGAACCCGAATTGTAATATTATTTTTATACATATTTTTTATTTTAAATATATTATATATAATATTCAAATTATGATAACCTTTTTCTTTTTAACTTTCTTTATTTAAATCTTAATTTATTGTATGTTAACACTTTGAATAATTAATTTCTTAAAAAATTGTTTGTAATTTTTTAGAAATTTGCATTAAGTTCTTAATTTTTTGTGTGTTTAGGAGTAATCTAATGTGAAACTTATTAAAGATCACTTTAAACTTTCAATATGGAGATTGGTGATATAGATAACCCGAATTAACCCGACTTTCTAACCCGAAATCTCAACCCGAGTTTAAGAATTTAAGGATGGGTTGGGCTAGGGTTGAGTAGTTAGGGTTGAAAGTAAGGTTAGGGTTGCGTTAGGGTTGAACATTTCATATATAGGGTTGAGCCCGAGTTGTACCTCTAACCCGCCCAACCCGCCCGAGTTGCAGCCCTAGTATAAATCCCGTTTCACATTAAATTTTAGTTGTGAGACTTTTCGCTAGATAGAGGTTCTCCCATAATTTTGGCACTGAATCTTCTCCATTAACATTGTTAATGATGTTATCCCCAATAGAGAATCGAATAGTACTAACACACCTTGACTCTATATCATGCCAATCATCAACTGACATTTTTTCTGGCTTTCCATCTTTCCCTTTCAACGGTCATGCTAAGCCTTGTTGAACTAGGATGTCCTTCACCCTCCCTTGCCATAGGGTGAAGCTACCCTTACCATAAAATCTCCCCACCTTGTACTATGTGGTAATATTACCGGCTATGATTGTCACAAGTGCCCAAAATGAACAACACCTGTGTTATGAAGAAAAAATCAAGACAAGATTTTTATCAAACACCTTGAAGCTCTAATACCAATTTGTTGAGAAAAAGCCTCCAATCACGTAGCACCAAATATTATGATGTGACGATAAGTAAACAAACATGAAACAATTTGCAAGAACACACCAATAATTTATATGTGGTTCGACTAAATAAGCCTACGTCCACGGAGAGCTCAATTTCACTATATAGATTGTAACAGTGCAAGTTGAAAGATTGTATCAAGAGTACACTCTACTTTCAACCCTTAACCCTTATACACCCAATCTCACTCAAAAGGAAATCATAAATTTCAAACAAGAATTCTCTCTCTAAGTGTCGTCTCAATAACAATGAAAGTATTGCCTTTTCTTTTCTCACGAGTCTCAACCTATAACATATATAACTATTTATAAAGCTCAAAACACAATTCGTTGGTGAACAAGGATTACAATTCCTTAGAGTCCAAGGCTTGCCTAACAAATACTTTCCTTTCTTAAGACCAAGACTTGCCTACTAAGAAATTACCTAATAAGATACAATTCTACAATAGAAACCTAATCACAATAGGAATTTGAGCCAACCCAACACATTCATTTGATAAAAGCAAAAACCCCATAACTATTCCTTCTTAAACTTCCCTATCCCCTCCATTTCTAACCACTCTGACACAGGTTACAAACACCATCCTATCCCTACCACTAGTTTTGTGCACCAAACCCTTGACATGCCCAACTTAACAAGCAACCACCATCCTATTCTAGCCACCTGCTTTGCACACCCAACCCTTGACTTACCCATCTTAGCATGCAACCACCAAAACCTACCTAGTAGGCTACAATACCTTATCCCTTCTCAGTCAAACCTCTCTGGCCACACCCATGACTCTTCAAGCAATGCAGGCTATATGTATCATCCCATCATACCAATAGCTCTGCATACCATACCCCTGATTTTCCCAACTCACCAAACAACCACCAAATTCAACTTGCCAAGCATGTTTCAAACACAATGAGCAAAAACTGGGCCTCTATTGTAAAGGACACTCCTCGCAAGTCTTCTCCTCTAAAATTTTAATTTTACAAGCCTAATGTCATTAATGGAAATTTTTATGTTAAGCCTCCTAATGATGTGACTAGAGAGGGTGAGCTTGAATGGAGCACTACAATGACCATGAATCAGGATTCACTTTGTGAAAATATGTGTGGAGGTGGACTTCTTATCTCCTCTGATTAATAGCTTCATGCTCAACCTCAGACCATGAATCTGTCACTATTAGTATTGAATATCCATGGAAACCTTCTATTTGTAGTTTTCGCAATTCACTTACTCATGCCACCAAGGCCTGTCCAGATAAACTTTCTTCCTCCATCCCCTTTTCCCCAATTCAACCTACTTCCCAATGGACACTCGTGATAGAGAGCAAAAATATAAGATTAACAGCCTTAGAGCCAATGCTTTCTAACCAAAACCATCTTTTTGGATCTCCCACCCCTTCTACCCTTAACACATCTAAGACCACTCCACAACCAACCAAACCAAATTTCTCAAAACTAAGCCCATTTGTCTCTTCTTCTACCTCTTCCACACAAAGCAAATCACTTCCAACCTCAAGGCTAAGGAAACCATTGAACCTTTAAAAGTTATCATTGATTCCTCTCCTTACAAAATCCCAGCCCAAACCCCTGATTCCAACATAAACATCATGGCCTCCCCACCTCAATTTGCTAACAAATTTAGCTTTTTCTCCTCAGAACCATTAAATAATGTAGAAGAGGAGAATGATGACCTTATTGAGTCTGACATAATTCATTCTCCCAGTTTTGAGGTTAATTCAGAAATCACCTTGATGAGTTTCACTCTCAAAGAAAGAGAGAAAAAGAAATAGAGGAATTGAGATCAAGATCCCATAAAACACTGCCCAAATTTCCAATTGGGGGATTCAGAGGCTTGTTGAACTCTTATAACACCAGTTCTCAATGAGTATTTCAGCTCGGAATACAAGGGTCTCAATTCACCCATCAAGCAATTGGAAATTAGAAAGTTGACCATTGAAAACAAGGTGGATATTCTTGGAATTCTTGAAACCAAGTGTGACCCGAGAATTGTCCCTAGAGGGGGGGGGGGTGAATAGGGACTTTAAGCAAACAATGGAACTTTTCGATTTAGCATGTTTTGACAAAGATTAGCTTGAATGGACTTTTGTCAAACACTTGATGAACTTATGTATTCAACAAGTAAGATTGAGAATGCTCTATCTATTATGCACTTAAATGATCTAGTGGATACAACAAATGTAAGTGCAACATATCATGCTTGTAGTGTGTGAAAATGTTGATAGCATATTTTATTAAACACATGGTATGCAAATTGATTGATAACAAGATAATCAAATAAGAACTCAATCAATCAACAATTAATTAATTCCACAACTCAACCAATGTACTCCAAGCATTCATCCCATCCTCCTCATATAAATTGAAGCATATAAATATAGCATTGATATATAAAGCATATAGAATTTAAACATATGAAATGCTATAAAATAAAGGAGTTTTAGGATAGAGAAATGCGAACCAAGTGACACCATGATTGTTACATGGTTCGACTCCTCTTGCCTACGTCCATGCCTCAAGAGAATTTTTTGAGGTTTCCATTATAAAGCCTTCCTTAATGGTGGAAAGCAAACCGTACAATTGCCAAGTGAATTACTTGGGCATCCTTGCTCAATGACATCCTCACCAAGATTTCTTTGCCAAGCTCATGACTTGGGTTTCCTTGCTTAATAAAAATCTCACCAAGACTTCTTTGCCAAGCTCATGACTTGGACTTTTTTGCCAAGTGCATCACTTGGTCTTCCTCTCAAATGATGAATAAGAGTGTAGGTACACTGGAGAATGTCCCTCTATGGAGAGATACACAAATGAAAGCTCAATGGAGAATATCCCTCAATGGATAGATACACAAATTATAGCTCACATACCTAGAGTTAGCAATGAAATACTCAATTGAAAGCTCTTCACTAGGCCACTATGAATGATATGCAAGTGTTTGGTTCAATAGTGGTGGCTACCAATGGATGGATGATATGAAGATTTTAGCTCTAAGGTAGCATCTACCAATAATATATGATCATGAAGGATTATGGTAGTCTTTTTCTCATGTATAATGCATATACAAGGTGTATTTATAGTGCAAGAATGAATTATGGCCGTTTGAAAGTGGTTGAAAAATATTAAGTGCATAAAACTAGCCATTGGAGTTGGAATCTCCAGGTTTCGGTCGACTGAAAGTATTGTTTCGGTCGACTGAAGCAATGCTTCGGTCGGCTGAAACCTCCCCTGTTTTGCACACCCTACTGGAATAAATTTTCAGTTTCTATCAGTCGATTGATGAAGAGATTCGGTCGACCGAAAGGCCTCTATCAGTCGACTGATGGGTTCATCAGTCGATCGAAAGTTCCCAGATCAGAATCTGTTCTCAGACTCAGCCAGTTTCTCCTGCACAGTGCATTAATACACTGCACACTTAATTACATTGAAAATATTTAAGTAAATTTTATTTACTTTTAAGTTATTCAATATAATTAAGCAAAGTATCCCCCATTTGGATTTAATAAAAATAGTTTTAAAATCAAATTCTAAGTGAATCAAAATCTGATTTTTTAGTTTTAGTACAAAATGAATTTTCACAGCTTTGTCATAATACTTTAACGTACAATATGAATGACCAAAATAAGTCATTTGAGGCTGAGAAAATTCATGTGATCATGATAAATCATGGGGTACAATTACCGGGACTTTTTATGTCAAGATTCATTAAAAAACTCATATTTACGTTTTTGCCCCTAGAATCCAACACTTAGCCAAATTTCTGCACTAAGAACCCGAAACAGTAATTGTGCATGACACGATTTTATATAGTGATTCATTTGAGTCCAAAACCTAAGTCAATGTATCTAAGAACCATAAATGATATGATTGAAAGACATGGTCCTAGTTATGACTTACTAGTTGAGTTCTTCTAAAGCTTATGATAACTTAAACTAACTCAATCATAACAACAACCTCATGATGTTATAAGTGAAGTTTATCGGGTAATTCTAAGTGTCTAAGGAACCATGATATGATATGAATGATATGCATTAGTCCTAAAGTCCAATAGGTCAATAGATGAGCTTTCAAAAGAAGTTACTTCATAAATAACTTTACATTAAATCTAGCACTCACCCAAGACTAGCCTACCCAAGTCTTTTGATCTTCAAATTTTTAAGC
The DNA here is from genome assembly GCA_026545225.1 of Cornus controversa. Taxonomy (NCBI): domain Eukaryota; kingdom Viridiplantae; phylum Streptophyta; class Magnoliopsida; order Cornales; family Cornaceae; genus Cornus; species Cornus controversa. The sequence goes on along the minus strand of CM048853.1, from coordinate 27,400,770 downwards.
TTTTGGGTTCCTTCATCATGTGGCTTGGATTCACTTCAACTTCGCCATTGATCTTGATTATTGATCTTTGAGTTCGATGATCATGTGGCTTCATATATCTTCTTCTAATTCCTTTTGAAATCCAATGCCTTTAAGATACTTGAGATAATATAATACTTTATAAATTGCACACTCAAGTAAATTTATTAAATCTACATTACAATAGGTTGTTATCATCAAAATCACCCAAATAACCTTGGGTTGAAACCTTAAGGTCAACACCAAGGTTCACGAAGCTAACAAGAGTTTAGTTTTCCAGACTTTCTCTAGATTTTTTGAAATTGATTTGCATCTTGTTCATAACTACAAAAGCTCACAAATGGAAAAAATTTGGATTGATTATAATCCTATAAAGGTAGACCTGCAAGTTTTTGGTGAGGATGACCTGTTCATCCTTTGTTCAGTCACTGATCTTGAACAAAATTTCAAATTCAATGTTTCATTCATCTATGCTCTAAACTCTAGAAATGGAAGACAAAAGCTGTGGTCAAGCATTATCTCCTACTCCCACTACTTCAACCACTTACCTTGGACTCTCTTGGGAGATTTCAACTGTATTCTCCATACAAATGAAAGATAATGTGGTGCTGATAGATTAACAGCTGCCATGGAATATTTCAAATCACGCCTCATTGATTCTTCTTTTGAGGATTTGAAGTTCACATGTATTTTTTTAACTTGGTCAAATAAGAGTGATGGCACTACCAAGATCTCTAGAAAATTAGACAGAAACCTTGCCGATCCAATTTGGAACTAGTCTCTCCCACAATCTGATTGCATCTTTTTCTACCTCAAGGCATTTTAGACCACTCCCATTTTCTTGTTAAAATTGGTGTTTTGAAACCAAAGAGAAACTCACCTTTTAAAATTTTTAATTTTTGGGCAACCCATTATTCTTTTCTTCCCTTAGTTGCACATGTTTGGTTTTACTATATACAGGGGTTCCCCATGTTTTAACTCATTGAGAAAATCAAAATGTTTAAGCATCCTTTTAGAGCACTTAATCATAGAGAGTTTAGTGATATCTTAAATGAGACTTATCTACCAGGAATAAGCTCCTCTCTATCCAAACCTCCCTTGTCTCTAGTCTAATGGACTCCACACTAAGAAATAAAGAAAATTTTTTAGTCCAATCCTATTCTCAATTAACCCTATGTGAAGAACAATTTTGGAAGAAAAAAGTTAGATTTAATGGTTATCACTTGGTGACCACAACTCTGTTTTTTTCCACAAAACTATGAATTGCAGGTAGAACAGAAAATAGATTTATTCCATTTCCCTCCCTTCAGGCTCTATTATCTTTGACCAAAGCACTATTTTCCTTATTCATTTCACACTTCAAAGCTTCAATTGGCTGCTCTGCAACATATCCTGGCCTATCTACTCTCTCACACCACATAACCAAATGCATCCCAGCCAATTTTGTTCCTAACCTTTACACCATCCCAACTGACATTGAAATACAACAAAGTATCTTCACAATTGGTAATGACAAAGCTCCAAGCCCTAATGGGTATGGAGCTCTTTTCTTCAAGAGGGTATGGCCTGTTATTGGTTTTTCAGTCACCGCAACTATTAGGAGCTTCTTCACTTTAGGGAAGCTTTTAAGGGAGATTAATGCTTCTATCATTACCCTTGCACCCAAATCACACCAAGCTTCAACTTTCATAGATTATAAACCCATTGCTTGTTGTAATGTGCTCTACAAAAGTATCTCTAAACTTCTTGCTGGCAAGCTACAACCTTTACTGCCTTCTCAAATTGATGATTTTTAATCTGCATTTAAAAAAAACAAAAAAGTCATAGACAATATTTTTATTGCACAAGAGATTCTCATAGGATACAATAGTAGCCAATCAACTATAAAGTATGCCATTAAGGTGGATCTTAAGAAGGCTTTTGACTCCTTAGGTTGGGAGTTTTTGTTTGATGCTTTGGTACTTATGGGATTTCCACAAATTTTCACAAACTGGATAAGACATTGCATCACAACTCCCTAATTCTCAATATCTATCAATGGCAGCCTTCATGGGTTCTTCAAAGGGGCTAGAGGACTAAGGAAAGGTGACCCTCTCTCCATCTCTTTTTGTTCTTTCAATGGATGTGTTGTCCTAAATTTTGAACAAAACAACATCTAACAACCCTTCCTTCAAATACCACAGAAAATGCAAAAAACTTGGATTGTTCCACCTGATTTTTGCTGATGACCTCTTCCTTTTTGCAAATGGTGACATCCCTTCTGTAATTGCTATCAAGCATGCTCTTGACACTTTATGCACCCTATCTGGTCTCTCTACTAATACCTCTAAAAGCAGAATATTTTTCTCTGGTGTTAATGAGCAACATCAAGCTGAAATATTGAGTCTCCTCCAATTTGAGAAGGGTACACTTCCCATAAAATATCTTGGTGTCCCCCTTATTGCCTCAAGTCTAATAGTAGAAGAATGCACCTCTCTCATTGAAAAAGTTACTTGTAGAATTAATCATTGGTTTAGTAAGCTAATATCCTTTGTAGGGAAACTCCAATTGATCAAGTCCATCCTGTAGAGTTCACAATTATATTGGATGAATGTCTTTTCCTGTAATGCAATCAGCTATGAAAGAAAGGCTGAAATCTATAAGAAGGGAAAAACAGAGAGTTAGATCAAGCTATGGAATAGCTTAAACAACCACAACTCAATTCCAAAAGAAAGGGAGAGGTAGAAAGCTATTGTAGCAGATTGAATATATTGATAATATATATAAAAAAACTCTCAAACCGTAATAATTTCATGACTTTATATAAAGTTTCTTCCTCCCTAATCTATGCCATTCATTGGACAACTACCAAATATAAATTAAAATTAAAACAAGAGTTTCTGAAAATAAAAAAATTGCATAAAATCAAGAAAATTTAGAATATGAAAAGTTTCTAAAAATTATAAAGTTGTTCGCAGAAAATTAGGGATTGTGTGATTGCATTAATCCCTCCAGGTTGGAAAGAACTCGCCCTTGAGTTTGAAGTAAATTGCTACGATCAATCAAAAATCCGAGCATAGCTTTCCTTCCCTTCTTTCTTCTTTTTCGAACTCGAATCAAATATAATAATCTTTTTATACTAACAAAGAATTCATTTGCATAATAACCATGGATTTTGCTAGATTTCCTTTGAACTTGGGTAGATTTGCATAACTTTGTGGAACACGTATCATGAACTCAAAGTTCAATTAACTTTAATTTATGTTCCAACAAATGCTTATCAATTGTTGTGCGCTTCAAAAATTTATCCCAAATCATATCATAAAAGTAAAATTCATTATTTTTCATCTCCGTGGCTATTGTTATCGCCACATTGTCATAGCTTTCTTCATTTTGAGAGTCTTGTTTTGTAGCTTCTTCATCAAATATCACTAATTAATCCCAATCCGTAAACAATTTTGATTTGTATGTTTCAATATGTGGTTCTTTATAAAAAATTAAAGGCTTACTCCAGTCAACGAATAAGTCTATAGTAGTCGATTTCATAAACGACCATGACTCATCATTTGCTGACTCAATCTCTAAATCATAAAAGAATTTCTCCAACCATGGATCCACAGGATTGACGATAATATTTCATTGAACTCCTCATTGTTGTCATCATCATAGGTTTTGTCTCCACTAAGATCTCCTGCAAATTCAAGCTTTTTCACCTTATAGCCACAATTCCAACGTCTTTCACAAAATAGAATAAGTGCTGGTTTTGGTGCTATGTTACTGCGAAAAGGATTAAGAAAATCCTCTTCCAGATCATCCTTCTCATCCTCCTCAGATTTAACGCCATCTGGAGAAGGGGCTGGGGTTTGCACAATGCGCTGGGCTAATGCTTCAATCTGCCTTCTTAGATCTTTTATCACAGCATGCACTTGTTGTTGATCAATTGCTACGTCTTGATTAGGCCGAATGACTAGTCTGCGAAATGGGTTTCTTCTTCTTGGTGGCATGTTACAAAACCTAAGAGAGAGAGATGATAACCTAACCTAAAACCACTGGTCCAGAACTTACTCTGATACCAACTAATGCAATCAACTATGAAAGAAAGTCTAAAATCTATAAGAAGGGAAAAATAAAGAGCTAGATCAAGCTAGGGAATAGCTTACACACCCATAACATAATCCCAAAAGAAAAGGAAAGGTAAAAAGCTATTGTAGCAGGCTGAATATATTGATAATATAAAAAAACTCTCAAACCCTAGCAATTACATGACTTTATATAGAGTTTCTTCCTCCCAAACTATGCCATAAATTGGACAACTACCAAATATAAATTAAAACTAAAATAGGAAACTTTCTAAAATTTAGAAAATTACATAAAATCAAGAAAATTCAGAATATGAAAAGTTTCTAAAAATTATAAAGTTGACCGCAGAAAATTAGAGATTCTGTGATTGCATCATCCTGCCAAAGAGTATTATTGTGAAGATAACTCCCATCATTAGGCAGTTTCTTTGGACAAATGCAGGCACTGAAAGTAGCAAGAAGGGTTTTAAGGTAGCATGGGTCAATATTTGCCTCCCTAAATCACATAGAGGACTTGGTTTGCCAAAAATTCATACATGGAATAAAGCTATCATGCTCAAACACATTTGGTACCTCTTCAAATATCCTAAGAACCTATGGAGCAAATGGGTGAAAACCAACCTGTAAAGAGGCATGAATTTCTGGGAAGTTAACTGTCCAAACTTTTCATCCTGTACTTGCCAGACCATAGTTGTCTCATAAGCTTGGAAATGGAGAGCACACTTCAATTTGGTTTGATCATTGGCATCAGATAGGTCTATTGAACTGCAGAATTGCAAACCTCAATGCCATGAGCACCTCCATTGGTAAATATAGTCTTGCAAGTTCCCTTATTCAAGGTAACCAATGGTCAATCCCCCTTAAGGTTAACCAGGCTTGTAGCAAAGCTCAAAGACAATTCCTCTCCCAACCTTTGACACAAACATATATGATTCTATCAAATGGAATTGATCTCCATCCCACTATTTCCCACTATCCCACACCCTTCTTACCATCTCTAAGACCCAACCAAATATCCTATGGAACCACATTGTTTGGTTCAAACCATGTATTCCAAAACAGAACTTTTTTCTTTGGATGACGGTCCAAGAAAAACTTACAACCCTTGACAATCTCTCATGGTCTCTCTACACATTCCCAATGCATGTTCCTTGTGTCTTTTAATAAGAGAAAGCTACATCCATATTTTCTTTTAGTGCTCATTCTCTTCTCATATTTGGAATCATTTCCTTAACTTCTGCAGCCTCATCATACCTTATGACATCATATGTTGGAGCAGCCTATTTGGGACAACAAGTAGACCTTTCTTTCACATAAACTTGTCCTTACTGGGTATGTCTATGGCATTTAGAGAAAGAGGAACAATAGAACTTTCAGAAATAGGTCCTCATCCCTTCATACACTGATAAGGAAATTTATAGATTAATCAGAGTAAGGTTTTGTAGGTTTTCCTTGAAGAATTACAGGAGCAATAGACTGTTAGTTGACCTATGGTCGAAGGCCCAGCTCTGTATTTAGACCTCCAAGGAAACTACTGATTAGTTTTTGGCATTGCTTTCAGCAGTTACCATAGCTGCTGTTGTCCTCATGAAATCATGTTGTTAGTTTGAGTTTTGTTCCACTCTAAGTGAGCTTGTCTGTAATACTTTGTATTCTATTGCTGCCTTTGGCAATTATACACACACTATCTTTAATATCTTCAATACAATCTTACCTTATCGAATTTTTTTTTTTGAGCCAACAACTCACTCATGAAGTTGCTCCATATGCTAAATTTCTTGGTCAACAAGTGCGGTTATGTTCACCCTTTATATCAATGATTATAATTGTATCAACAATAAATGTAGCTATTCTTGCAACAAATGAAATGAGAAATTATTAGATGATTTTATACCACTGGACATTTGGTGGTCCAGTTCAATCAAAACTAATGTTCAGGTTTTTTTTGTAATATCTTATTATAATTTTCTATGTCCACTTATCTTAATCGAAAAGCCTTGACTAGACTAAACCATTAAATGTCAATGATCTAAGACCATCTAATAATTTCTCCAAATAAAAGTCAAAACTACCTAAAATGCCACCTTTGTGATGCTTTAACGACAAGCTTTTTTATAAGTTCTCTTTTCTCTCTAGTCTTCAGATTAATCAAAACAAAAGTCAAATCTTTCTCATATGTGTGTGCGTAGTTGAATTTAGCACCTTATCTTTGACTGGATTTGAAAAAGGTTCATTCACTATGAGATATTTGGGAGTCCCTCTAGTCTCTACTAGACTTGAGGCCATTGATTGAGGATCTCTAATTGAGAAAATAACTTTTAAAATCAAGCATTAGATCAGTAAAGCCTTATCTTATGCTGACATATTACAACTAATTAGGGCTATTTTGTTTAAAACTCAAATGTTCTAGAGCTTTAAATTCATCCTACCAAAAAGCATCCCAACAGAAATAAGTGGTATTTTAGAGATTTTCTATAGACAAGTCCAAAGCTTAAAAGGAATAGTGTAAAAATTACTTGGTCAACTATTTGTCTACCAAAGAAAGTTGGTGGGTTGGGCATCCCTAACCTTCACACATGGAACCAATTTGCTGTCTTGAAGCATCTTTGGAACATTTTTAAAGGAAAAGAAAATATGCTATGGATTAAATGGGATGACTTCTATTTTCTCAAAAGGAGAAACATTTGGGAGATAAGTATACCTGGAGAGTATTCTTGGAATTGGCGAAAGCTACTTCAGCTTAGGTTTGCTATCAAACCACTTGTCAAGCTCAAAATTGGAAATGACATGAAATCAAAATTTTGATTTAATAGTTGGAGTTCACTTGGCCCTTTGTATCTTAGAGTCTTATCTTAGCAGCGTGAGAATTCATCTTTCGACCACAAGACACCTTTCATTTGCAGACCCAAAGGTTTTAACCTAAGGGTAATCTTGTAATTTTGATGATAACAAACCATTAATGGTGTTAGGTATTAACATTTACATTGAGTGATTGCATAGAATAATGATCTATTCAATATAACATTTACAATGAGGATAAAACATTGAAGTTGACATGATCAAAAGAATCCATTCAATTGAGAAGAAGTTGGCACATCAAGCTTGAAGAATCATGCCAAACAAAGAAGAATTGAGGTAGTTAGGAAATGGTGAGAGCTAAGGTAAACTTGTAAAGTTACATTTGAATATTGTTATTAGTCAACTATTCGTTAATTAGGGATATATCAATTATTCCTTAATTAGGGGTAGAATCACTGCTTTCCATATATTGTTGCTTTCCTTATTTTTTGTTCTTTAGATCATTATAAATTCAGATTATAGTCAAACTTTAAATACATAATAATAGAGTCTATTTCTCTCCTCTTTCTCTAAGATTTCTCTCTTAACTTAACCTATATTCTTGACATGGTATCAGAGCATCAAGATCCACGTTGAAGACATAACGTAAGAAGCTTCTTCTTCTTCTTCTTCTTTTTATTTATTTTATTTTTTTTCAATTTCTTCTTTCTCAGTTTCTCTAGTCTTTCTCTGTATATTCTGTTTCTCTATTCTTTCTTTGGCAAAATGACCTAGAACCCTAGGTCTAAAAAAAAAAAGACAAAAAGTATTATGTTCTTTCTCTATTTCTTGTTCAATATTCTATAATTATCTTTCATGTTCAATCTTCTATAGTTCTCTCTCATATACTCGGATTGTCTCGTCTCGACTATCATGGGTGGCAACTCAGAAAACAAGAACTCTCTTTTTCGGCTCGATAACTACTACCAAATTGAGGGTTCCAATTACCTTCAATGGTCTCAGGTAGTCCAAATTTGTATGAAAGCTCATGGGAAAGTTTCTTACATCTCGTCACCCAAACCCAAGGAGGAAAAACAGATTGATGCATGGGAACATGAGGATGCACAGATTATGACTTGGCTATGGAACAATATGGAACCAGAGGTGTTTAATAATGTTTCAATTCTAGAGTCTGCTAAGGAGATTTGGGACATACTGATCGGCGTTGAATGTTACGCATTCTAGTCTCTTAACTTATGTATTTTATTCTCTTAGTGATAGATTATTTTGTAATTTTACTTCGTTTTAGTGTTTTCTGTATTTTCAGGGCCTTAATGATTATTTCAGTTAAAACCATGATTTTGGGCTTTTAAAGTTTATATGCAAGATGGTTAAGATGAAGCCTACATCAAGGAGATTCACTCAACCATTTATTTCAACTCAAATCAGCCCAAGGAAGAGGTCCAAGAGAATTACAGTTGCTTAAGAAGGTATCGGGCCTGAAGCCCAAATCTGCGCATAATACAGTCTTAATCTTGTTTTAGAAAATGGATCAAAAGTGTTATTTTTGAGCGTCAAATCGACTTAATTTTCTCATAAGTTGAGCAAAATTTGATTCTGCACACTTTTGTATTTCACGAAAATTCTGTGAATCGGACTTCTAGTGGGTCAAAAGTTAGGCCGAACGTCAGCAGGAAAAACCCACCTGATTAGTGCTGCGGGAAAACCTAATTAATTCCTAATTGGATTAGGACTTTGGTGTATTCTTTTGGGGCATAAAGTGAAGAATTGGAGGCAAAGATGAGAGAGATTGGAGAGATTGGAGAGTCTGAGAAAACTTTGGACAAAACAGAAGACATACTTTGCAGAGCCATTGGAGAACGAAGTCATACGCATAATTCATGAAGATGATGCCTTCTTCCTCACCAGTTGAAGCTTCTTCTTCTACCATGAGATGCTAGTTCATCCACTAGGGTTTTAATGTAGCCCTAACAAAACATCAATGGTTTGATTATTTTAATTATTGGGGACCTTTATATGCATGCATAGATTGTGTAATTTAGAGGATTTTTATTATAGAATTGAGCAATAAAAGTCTTGTAAATTCAATCTCAATGATTTCTTATCTTGTCTTAGATATTTAGTTGTTATTATTAAACTCAATCTCTCTTATTTTCTGTGATCATGAGAGCGATTATTACACAATGGTAATCATTGAATATATCATTAAAAGCTTTGATGGATTATGCCTAGAGAAGATGAACCATACTGCACCCTAGATTAGAGTAGTTAGGCAGATGGCCCATGCCAATCGAAGATAATCCATGACTTAGCCTTAATCATATGTTATCTTCTTGACGGATGAAGGTGAGCTTGTAGCCACCGACATCACTTATGCATGATGTAATCCCCTATAGTTGATTCAATTGACCATTGATTGTGGAGTTAGTGGTGAAGTCAAATACCCTAGATTTCTCTCATATTATCTTCACTTTCTATTTACTTTGTTTTATGTTATTTTACTTTTTAATTAGTTTAAATAGAAAAATCAGAATTCTTTTCTCTTAAATTTAATTAGAATTAATTCTGTATTCCAACTCATCAGACCATAATCCCTGAGGTTCGACACCCCTTTCGATAGCCCTATTCTGCAAGAAATTCGTTCTATTGCGAAGTGTGATAATTTTTAATTGATACACTTATTGAGTCACACTCACACACGAATCAATACTTAAAGAAATGTACTCGTCAGAAAATAATATTTCTCGCATTTACCAGTTGTACCAGGATATCTTTTCTCTTCAACAAGGTGACTGATCGATTGAAGAATACTATTCAGAATTGAAAGGCAAGTGGGAAGAACTTATTGTTTATCAGCCTTTGACTACGGATTTAGAGACTCAGAAACAACACAGAGAAGAATTTTGGGTAGCAAAATTTTTATCAGGACTTCGGCCAGAACTTGCTCCCATCAGTTCTCAGATTCTCACAGGCAAAGATTTGGCAACTGCTAGTGAGACTTTTGCTTGTGTTCGACATACCTCTATCCACTCTTCTACTACAGAGAAGGAGGATCGTTCTGCCCTTATTGCTCCAACTGAGCGATTAGATACTTCACGTGGTGGCCGAGGGGAACGCGGTCCTTCTCATACTAGCAGAGGTGGTTGTGGTGGAAGAGGTGGTTGTGGTGGTAGAGGTGATTGTGGTGGCAAGACTTGTACACACTGTGGTCGCACAATTACTCTGTTGATTATTGTTGGGAACTTCACGACAAGCCTACATGGCCAAATCAGGCTGTGATTAAGGGGGAAAATTCTAATCTTACTGTTGAAGAATAGGTTTTTATCTCCAAAGCTGTGTATGATTCAATTGTCAAGCGTGTCAATCCTCCATCCACTTCCACATCTACTTTTGGTGATTCAGGTAATACTTGTCTTCATTCTTCCTTTAGTACACCTTGGATAATTGATTCTAGGGCCTCAGATCATATGACAAGTAACTCCTCTCTTTTGTCTAACATTACTCGTATATCTTCTTCCTCGTTTGTTACAATAACTAATGGTACCAAGTCTCCAGTCCAAGGAATTAGTACCGTTAGTACATCTAGTCTAACCTTCTCTTCTGTCTTGTATCTACCTCAGTTTCCTTTTAACTTGTTATCAGTTCATAAAATACTTCTACTCTAAATTGCTTGGTAACATTCTATCCTACTCAATGTATCTTTCAGGATCTAAAGACGAAGATGATGATTGGTGGGGGATTTGAGAAGGATGGGGTCTACTACTTTCAGTCATCTTGTTCACCTATTGCATCTGCACTCTATACCTCAACTTCTCTGTATCAGTGACATTGTCATCTTGGACATCCTTCATCTGACAATCTTCGGTATTTAGTTCATTCTTTACCAAAATTTTCTAGTTTTAATTGTGAAACGTGTGAACTTAGCAAGCATCATAAGACTACTTTTAAGCTTAGAACTGATGGGCCTTGTTTATGCCCTTTTGAGCTTGTTTACTCTGATGTTTGGGGTCTCGCCCGAACTACTGGATTAGCTGGTGCCTATTATTTTATTTCCTTTATTGATGATTATTTTTGTTTGACTTGGTTATATATTTTTAAAGATCGATCTCAAGTCTTTCATGTGTTTAAATCTTTTTATGTTGAGATAACTAATCAATTGAATGCTAAGTTACACATTTTTCGAACTAATAATGCCCTTGAATATAAAGATGGTCTTTTTCAGCAATTTCTTGAGTCTAGAGGTGTCACTCAAATGGAATTGCTGAAAGAAAAAATTGACCAATTGTTGCTATTGCCCAGACTTTGGTGATTCAAATGAATGTGCCTAAGCATTTTTGGGGAGACGCAGTTCTTACTACGACATATCTATTAAATAGAATTCCATCTCGAGTTCTTAAATGAAAATCACCTTTTCAGATGATGTTTCCTGATAAAGATCTTTTTTCTCTTCCTCCAAAATGTTTGGGTGCATTTGTTTTTTTTATAATTTAAATCCAAGCCAAGACAAATTTGATCCTCGAGCTCACAAATGCATATTTTTGGGCTAGTCTCGCACTCAGAAATGATATAGGTGTTACAGTCCATCTTTGAAAAAATATTTTGTGTCGGCTCATATGACATTCTTTGAGCATATTCCATATTATTCTAAGGAGGGTAATCAAGTGGAATAACCTATTTTTTCAGACATTGTTCTCCCATCTTTGGTTCTTGATATTCTTCTTGCTCCTAGGGTTTATACTTGACGTGCTTGCAAGATTACCGCTTCTGCTCCTACTACTGCTCAGGACAAATCTCTTGTGCTACCTGCTCCAGCGATTGAACATATAGAGTCTTCCTTGCATCCTCCATCATTTTCCTCGATGCCTACAGATCCAATTGTTCATCCTTCCGTGTCTGATCTTGATCTTTCTATTGCACTTCGTAAAGGTAGAAGAGTTTGTATTGATCATCTCATATCTCATTTTGTTTCTTATAACCATTTGTCATCTTCTTTCTGAGCTTTCTCTTTGTCATTGTTATCTGTTATTGTTCCTAAGTCATACAAGGAAGCTCTTAACCATCCTGGCTAGCGAAAAGTTATCGAAGAGGAAATACATGCCTTACAATTGAATGATACTTGGGATCTTCTTCTAAAGCTTGCAGGTGCTTATGTTGTTGGATGTCGTTGGATTTTCATAGTGAAACAAAATCCCAATGGTATTATTGATCGTCTAAAGGTTCGTCTTGTTGCTAAGGATTTCACTCAGACCTATGCATTGACTATACTGAGACTTTCTCACCTGTGGCTAAGCTTAACTCTGTTCGCATAATTATCTCTCTTGTTGCCAATCTTAACTGGTCTCTTCATCAAATCGATGTCAAAAATTCTTTTCTTCACGGTGATCTTACCGAGAGAGTGTACATGGCTTAGCCTCCTGGATTTGAGTTAAAGGGATAATGTGTTTGTCATCTCAATAAATCTATTTATGGACTCAAACAGTCACCTTATTCATGGTTTGATAAGTTTAGCAAGGCTGTGGTTGCTTATGGCATGACTAAAAGTCAAGCCGATTATTCAATTTTCTTTAAAAAGATAGTGTGACATTGTAATTTTGGTGGTCTATGTGGATGACATCGTCATTACTGGGAGTGACAAGGAGGGGATTCAGACCTTGATTCATCATTTGGGTTTGAATTTTCTCACTAAAGATTTGGGCAAGCTCTGTTATTTTTTTGGTATTGAGGTTGTTAGATCAAAGAAAGGGATTTGTTTATCTCAAATAAGGGATACGAGTTATCTTGGCTCTAAACCTGCAACAACCCCCATGGAGACTAATCTGAAGCTATTGTCTGAGGTTCGTGACTTGGTTGATGATCTAGAGATGTACAGACGTTTTGTAGGCAAGTTGATTTATCTAACCATTACTCGTCCAAACATTGCCTATGCAGTTAGTGTTGTGAGTCAATTTATGACTAGCTCACGAATACCTCACATGGATGCAGTTATACAGATTTTGAAGTATCTTAAGGGGGCTCCGGGTCATGGTCTTTTCTATCAGTCATTTGGATATTTACGCATCGAAGGTTATACTGATGCTGATTGGGCAGGTTCTCCCTCAGACAGATGATCAACGACTGGCTACTGTACTGTTATAAGAGGTAATCTAGTAACTTGGAAAAGTAAGAAGCAGACGGTTATGGCACGGTCTAGTGCTGAAGCTGAGTATCGTGCCATGACTCATACTTCCTGTAAGCTAACTTGGTTGAGAACTCTGTTACAAGAATTTGGGTTTTTAGTTTAAGACCTATCTCTTCTCTATTTTGATAACCAGGCAGATATTCACATTGCCAGCAATCCAATTTTTCATGAGCGAACCAAACATATTGAAGTTAATTGTCATTTTATGTATTCTAAGGTGACTTCCAAAGAAATTGTGACTTCGTTTGTATCATCTGGTAATCAGTTAACAGATATCTTTACTAAGGCACTTCCAAAGCATGTCATTGATTCTATCTGTAGCAAGCTGGGAGTTGTTGACATCTACTCTCCAGCTTGAGGGGGAGTGTCGTCAGTCAACTATTCCTTAATTAGGGATATATCAATTATTCCTTAATTAGCGGCAGAATAACTGTTTTTCATATACACTACTTTCCATATATTGTTACTTTTCTTATTTTTTGTTCTTTAGATCATTATAAATTCAGATTATCGTCACACTTTGAATACATAATAAAAGAGTCTATTTCTCTCTTCTTTCTCTAAGATTTCTCTCTCAACTTAGCCTATATTCTTGACAAATATCTTGCTTGAAACTCATTTTCTTAATATAAGATTTTAAGACCATATGCATATCATTTTTACATTTCATATTGGTCCCTAGTCTCTGAGAGATAGGACTTGATCACATTAAATCACATCTTATAAGCCCTTGATAGTTTAGACTTAGTTAGACCTCAAAAATCTACTTATTTCATATTGAGCATAAACCTAGGCTCTGATACCAAACTGTCACACGCATTTAAATAATAGAAACACTGGTTCTATACTCAAATAAAGTGTGTGACTTGCAACAACATCCACAATCAAACAAAATAGTATAACTTTCCAAAAAAGGATTTTATTAAAAAACATAAATAACTACAAAACAAATGTAATATCATCTAATACAATCCATAAAATTTTTTGACATTATTATATAATTTCATATCAACTTTATTGAACTACAAAGAAGTAAGAAAATAGCAAAGTCATCTCCTTCCGGCTCACATGACCCCACCATGTTCCAATCAACGTGTACCTAAAAATTGTTAAGGAGTGAGCTCACAAGTTCAACAAAGGATTGCTAAACACATTCCATGCTCAGCAAATCGACTCACCTTATATTTTCATATATAAAAGTAACTCGTGAAATGCATTAATTACATGTATTCATCTTAGGTCATAAATTCTCATATATCATAATTAACAAAAACATAACACAATTTTCACAATTTCACAACATAAACTTGTTAACCATCTTGAATAACTTATATTAAATTCCACTTATCTCACATGAGCCCCAGGCTCTCCTCCAATCGATGGTGTGCATCGCATAGTCCCGGACTATCGAAAACACATATGTGGCTGGGTTGTACGTCTACTTACCCAGAAGGTCCCGGACCATCCACATAATAAGGGCATGCTGAGCCCAATGGCCATAACAAAATGGTAGTGCACTCCCAACAGACAGGTCCCTGACCATGCCTAACAAAGTCATCATAGGAATAGTCCCAGACTACTCATCGACTACTCACCATTATCCATTACTTACCTTAATCTAATTTCACATATTTTAGCAAATTTGAGTTAATTAAACTAAAATACATTATTTTGGAATTTTCCATAATTTTAGAAATATTTTTAATATGTGTAACAACCCGCTCCACCTGATGGTATGATATTGTCCGTTTTGGGCCTAAGCCTGTACGGTTTTGCTCTTGGATTTTACCCCAAAAGGTCTCATACCATTTGGAGAGAACACACTACATATAAGCACATCCCCTTCTCCACATCGTAATCTTTATATTTGAAACAATCTTGGTTATGTATGCAATATTTTATCAAGTGACAGTTCTTCTGTCTTTCTACAATTGTCTGAGAATACAGCAGTCAAATATACAAGTCCCTAAATCAAGGGTAACATGTAACTCTTTTGCCCTTGGTAAGAAGTTCAACCTTGGACAGCATATTATCAAGTTTAACTCAATCCAACAGGCATGGAAACACCATAATATGGAAAGCATGGAAGAAAATGATGTATATTTAACTAGCATTGAATCATATAGTAGCAGACACAAAGTATATACCTTGAATACAACATATTGATGGTTTTGCAGAGACGGGCATGCAGCATACAGATGGTTTTGCAGAGAAGGGCTAAGACACACACACAGAAAACTGTGAATACCCTGGCATGATTGCACCTATGCGGTATTACTAGACAATCACACATGCCACACAAAAAAGATGGGGACCTTTCCACAAAGATGGGCTAGGCTTTATTAGAAGAATCTATATAGTATAACTTTTGCCCAGGTGTGGAAGCAAATGGCTCTTTTCCTTTTCTCTCTCTTCAAGTAACAGTTGCAAGCATAAATACCGAATCTGACTCTAGATTTAAAGAGATAAATTTGTTTAAGAAGGTTCAAATTCCATAATTGCCAACTTAGCAACAGAAAAATAATCATACATCTCTATTAATGTGAAATAAGAATAGATAGTGATAGTTTGGGTTGTATTAGCACATCAAAATTTGGATAATAAAAGGTTATAATGGAGCGTAATAACTAATAATAAAGATGGAGTATAATAGATAGTCGGGAGTGGTATGGTTGCTCTTTTTTTTTGGTGGTAAAAGGTAAATATTATAGAAGGAAGTAGGAATATACAAAAACAGCGGGGCAAACCCCCAACAAAAGAGAAGAAAAAACCAGAACAGAACCTGAAACAGGGCAAACCAGCCTCACAGCAAGGCAGACAAGCAAAAGACTGATGAAAGAACTCAGGAGACAACATTCAGCAGCAATATGTCTAGCAGATTAGTTGTTCTTCGTTTTGGTAGACATTAGCTTGAATCTGATAGTATTGAACACTCTATACCTTAGTAATAGAAAGAGGGGAAGAGTTGTTTGAGCTGAAGATCCTATCAATCCTCGGTCTCTTCTCCGGGGGACGACTGCTCGAAGGAGGTGATAGTCATGGCACGCTCGGTGAAACCAGGGAACCTTGTCTGCGGGCTAGGCAACAGTGATGAAGATGGACGGTCGGCCCTGCCTCCCTTCATCGTTTTTGATCGCTATGTACCCTTGAGCTTTACTGTTCAAAACACTCATGTCCTTTGGGGGCTTCCTCAACAGTGCCCGGTAGAATTCAGTGCCATTGTTTGTGGCCACCTGAAAGGCTTCTACTGCCGTGCTCTGGTCACATCCATCAATTAAAGATATTTCAATATTGAATCGCGAGAGAAATACCTTCAAAGACTTGCCCCTGGATTGCTTCAAGGTGAACAATGAAGATATAGTCTTTTCTGCCTTCGATTCCCCACGTATTGCAAGATGAACTGCTCGCACAAGGCTTGGAAATTGAAAATTGACCCCGAGGGTCGTTGTTTGGACAATAACAACGCCGGGCCGCTCAAGGTGGTGGAGAACACACGACACATTAGTTCGTCGTCTTCAGCGTTCAGGGTTATTTGTTGCTACATGTGGTAAATATGTTAGATCAGGTCCGTCTAACCATCGAAATTGACGAACGTGGGCATTTTGAACTTCGCGGGCACGTTTGCGCTCAGAATGTGGCTAGCGAAAGGTGATTGCATTACGCACCTTATCGCCTTGCAGCAAGGTCTGACGGGTCTCGAACTTTAGGTCACGCCTAATAATTTTGACCTCTTTTTGTATTGGCTCTTGGAGCCACTTGCGTCCCACTGAGCACATCAGAGCTTGGTCCACTGAGTCCGGCTCAACTCGACCGGGGCACTTCGCTAGGACCTCGTCCGATAACCCCAGCTCAGGGTGCGCCCCCACTCATCCGCGATGCAAACTCCATTTATTCCAGTTACTGGAGTGATCGGGTGAATCAAGTGGTGGGTGTCGGGCTTGCCGGACTTCATTGTGGAGCTCCGCATTCTCCCGTTGTAAGATGTCTACTTGACGCATCAACATCCCAAGGTCCGGGTGTCAACCTTTGCTTCCAACTAGGGATGGCAACGGGGCGGGTACGACACGGGTTTGCCTAAACCTGTCCCCGCCCCGCTGCCTTCAACACTATTACCAAACCCGCCGCGGGTTTGAAACGGGACAAAATTTTGAAACCCATCCCCGCCCCGTTGGGAGAAACCCCACCCCGTCCCCTCCCCGTCTCGTTTAAAATTTCAAAAGGGGTGGGACGGGCCCCTCCCCTCAAAATTGTAACCACATCAAACATCAATAAAATTTGATTTTTTCAAAAAATATGAGCCTAGTGGGTATTACCAAGTTTGATACTATTAAATTCAAAATAGTATAACCCCTGTTTAAGAAGTAAAATGACAAGATTCTACAATTAAATAGCCTATTACAGAAAATATATTTCACAACTAAATAACTTAGTAACAAATTTGATCCAACAATTAAAGAAGTGTTAATATAACAAAAAGATAAAATGAAAACATAAGTTTTAATACAACCAAAAGTAAAATTATAATTTGTATATATATAAATATATATATACATACATATAAATATATTTATAATAATAAAATATATAGGCGGGCGCGGGGTGGGTACGGGACAGGTTATTATAGAGTCCCGAACCCGCGGCGGGTTTTGATTTTTTTTCCCAAACCCGCCCCTACGGAAAAAAAATGGCTCCCATACCCGCTCTAAACGGGGCGGGACGGGGCGGACAAAATTGCCATACCTACTTCCAACTGGATGAGAAGGACCCTCGGCATAAACAGCCGCTCGGGTGGATCCTACCATTGACGATATTTGCTGTAAGTGGGATTGGAATGGCATACGCACGATTCTTTTCATCAGTTCCCACAGATGGCGCCAAAGTGTAAGTGCTCAAAAGCGTGAAATAATGTGAATGTAAAATTCCACGACACTACCATCGTTTGAAATAACATGAATGTAAAATTCCACGACACTACGCTCAAATTCCTGTAAAAAAAATTCCTTTGATATTAAATTGTTGACTCTATTCAAACAAAACAGACATTTGACATTTCCTTTCTCTTTTTCTTTTCTCACTGACAATAAATTTTTTCTTCCCCCTGTTTCTATCTCTCTCCTTTTTATAACTCTTCTTTCCTGTTTCTATCTCTCTCCTTCTTTTTATAACTCTTCTTTCCTTTTGTCTTGGTCTCTTGGATATATCGGTGGCCATCCCTCTCTTCATCATTGTGTCTGTTGGGCTTCATTAGACCTTATCTGGGTGTGGGTGATAAATATCCTTTGAAGTAGGAGGTGGGCTGGCTTGATGATGATCCGACAGGTGGTGAATGTGAGTCTGTTGAGGTCGTCTTTATCTTGTTTGATAACGGCCCATGTCATTCTGGCTCGGGGTGTTTGGACTGGGCTTTATGGTATGATGTTTGGGCTTGCTCTATGCTAACCCAATTCGAGTGGGTGGGATTGAGTTTGTCTTGTAGGCTTTGTGTTTTGGGAGATCCACAGTAATACATTAGCACTAGTTCATTTGAAATTTATTACTTGGCCATGATATACAACCTACACACACACCATAGAAAATAGACATTAGATATTTATGAAAGAATCATAGAAAATAATAATTGAAGTAAGAAATTCAAAATAGGTAACTGAAAATGCACTAGTTCCTCTACACATTTTAACTAAAATAAAAAGCACTCTGTTAACAAGTGCCCAACAAGGTTGCCTACATATCAAATCAAAGCTGAGAAAGGTGTGAAAAGATCATGATGAAATTGATTTTACAATTTGACATAATAATCTTTATATTTGAAACAATCTTGGTTCTGTATGCAATATTTTATCAAGTGACAGTTCCTCTGTCTTTCTACAATTGTCTAAGAATACAGCAGTCAAATATACAAGTCCCTAAATCAAGTGTAACATGCAAATCTTTTGCCCTTGGTAAGAAGTTCAACCTTGGACAGCATATTATCAAGTTCAACTCAATCCAACAGGCATGGAAACACCATAATATGGAAAGCATGGAAGAAAATGATGTATATTTAACTAGCATTGCACCTATGCGGTATTACCAGACATAATGATGGTTTTGCAGAGACGGGCATGCAGTATACGGATGGTTTTGCAGAGAAGGGCTAAGACACACACAGAGAAAACTGTGAATACCCTGGCATGATTGCTTGCGGTATTATCAGACAATCACATGCCACACAACAAAGATGGGGACCTTTCCACAAAGATGGGCTAAGCTTTATTAGAAGAATCTATATAGTATAACTTTTGCCCAGGTGTGGAAGTAAATGGCTCTTTTCCTTTTCTCTCTCTTCAAGTAACAGTTGCAAGCGTAAATACTGAATCTGACTCTAGATTTAAAGAGAGAAACTTGTTTAAGAAGGTTCAAATTCCACAATTGCCAACTCAGCAACAGAAAAATAATCATACATCTCTATAAAGGTGAAATAAGAATCGATAGTTATAGTTTGGGTTGTATTAGCACATCAAAATTTGGATAATAAAAGGTTATAATGGAGCGTAATAACTAATAATAAAGATGGAGTATAATAGATAGTCAGGAGTGGTATGGTTGCTCTTTTTTTTTTTGGTGGTAAAAGGTAAATATTATAGAAGGAAGCAGGAATATACAAAAACAGCGGGGTAAATCCCCAACAAAAGAGAAGAAAAAACCAGAACAGAACCTGAAACAGGGCAAACCTTAAAGCACAAATGGGTTTGCTAATCAACAAAAGTTGCAAGTCTAGTCAAAATATCATTATTTACAGATCCTGATCACAAGGTTGAAACATATTTAACATAAAAAAACAAAACACACAATTTCTAAGAATACCCGAAATCCTTTATGGTCACCATAATAGAATCGTGCTTTGGTAGAAACTTGACAGCTCCCCAAAATACCACTATACTGTAACAAATAAGCCCTAGATGTTTAAGATTTCCATTTAGGCGAGTTAGCGAGCAAAAGAATTCAATGCCTAAAAAAACTTTTAATACAAAATAATTAACTTTCTTCCTTTTCTGTCTAATTTGAAAGGTTGACCTTTCTCTATTTAGTAATTTAATTTCATCATGCGAACATCCCTTAATATTATGTTTTGCAAAGATGAAGTCTTACATATATTAAAGCGAAAAATATACATCACAAGTTATCAACATAACAAAAAGATTGAATTCTCAACAACTAGTAACAAAGACAATTCATTGATCAAATAACAACATTTAACAAAAAAATAAATAAGAAACCATTGTTTAAGCAAGAAAGCAACAAAGACAAAACCAAACATCCTCATAAATCACAGCAACAATTATAGAATCGAAGGAAACAGACTCTCTGCTTGTGGAGGTACGATTGCCTGCATCTGACCCTTCCTAGACACCAAAATGGCGGAAGCCTCGTATGCTAGACTAGCCCTTTACTTCATTGATCATGATTGAGCTTAACAAGGCTTTTCGCAATAATATCCGCACCAAATGGACAAATGCCGAGATCCAAGACCCTTTTCTCTTTCAGGTCATACCAAATTAAATTACCAAACATTTGCAACAAGATAACTTCCCTACTGCTTTTAGAATAAGCCAAAATCGTTGGGAACTGCATTCTATACCGCTCAGTGTCTTTGATATTCGGCAACGTTACCCTGAAGAGTTTTGTCCATGACTCCTCAACCATATACTCATTCATGACCCATAATTCAACAGTGAATTCAACACAACTTTTTTCCATAACATCAATAGCATAAAATACGCACAAACATCCACCTAAAACCCCCAACGTCCCGAAATTACAACTAGAAACTTGTGGCACCTGCACTTCCCAGTGTTCCTCATCCACGGGATCAAAAGCGACGACAATGTCAAACAAATCTATCCGATCACGACAATCTAACCAATGCAAAGCACCAATGACGAACACACCAGAAGATTTTTTCCGACAACCTAACCAATGCAAAGCACCATTGACGAGCACACCAGAAGATTTTTTCAAAGGCAAGTAAAGGTAATAAGTAAAGCTCTCACAAATCGGCCTCCACATGTTCGATTTTAAACCATAAACCATTACTTGGTGGAAAAGGGATTCAGATTCATCAAATAACTTCGCAATCCTAAGCACCTTGTAATCATCACCGACAGGATCATACACTATTCCATGAACTATTTCATTAAATATGGGCTTCTTGTCACCGTGAGGTGGCACTGGAGGTAAAATTCTGTACTCCTTGGTGAAAGGATTTAACAAAGCAATGGCTTCATCTATGTAACAATGCAAACAGATCAAACCATTGCATGAACCTTCTACACTAGTCCCATAGATCTCAGATTTGATGGGGTTATCGACTTCCACAAAGTCTAAACGTGAGACTCTACCACCAAGCTTCAAGACACCATCAAGCAAATCTAAGTCTACTGTATTTATATTATTACCACCTGTGAAAATCAGACTCAAATTCGTTCGAGTTTCAAGTGATCGGTTGAGTTGCAATTTTATGAACCTAGGTGAGTCAATTAGAGCACACCATTGTTTCGAAACGCACCTGAATCGTAGCAGATCTTTCACCGGTAGTCGGGAGAGAATGTCGTCGAACACATCGTCCGGTAGCTTCTCTCTCTTCCCCTTTCCCGATCGTTTCCGCCTCAGTCGCTTTCCAGATCGCTTCCGCCTCAGTCTCTTTCCCATCGCTGCTATTAAACAACACTAACACACAAACTAATCCAACTTCAGAGATTCAACGCCCACTTTTTCACACAAATGTCACCGGACATAGACTTGACTAGAGTAATGTATAAGAAATATGCGTGAGTAAGAGAGAAATGAGAAGTGATGAAATCTGATGGGTGCAATGGATTTGGCGACCCAATTCAACCCGAGTACACTCCGGTCTCATTTTTTTAAGGGCTTGAGTCTTGAACAATTATTTTTACGGTAAGGAAATTTAGGTTGAAAATTTTTAACTCAAATTTTATTAGGATTGAACTTGAATTGATGTTCAAACAATTCGAATTCTACCCGAAATTGAATTGTAATATAATTTTTATACATTTTTTTTATTTTAAATATATTATATATAATATTCAAATTATGATAATCTTTTTCTTAAGATTGAACTTGGATTGAGGTTCAAACAATTCGAATCCAACCCGAAATTGAATTGTAATATTATTTTTACACATATTTTTTATATTAAATATATTATATATAATATTCATGATAACCTTTTTCTTTTCAACTTCGTTTGTTTTAATCTTAATTTATTATATGTTAATACTTTGAATAATTAATTTTCTAAAGTTTGTAAATTTTTAGAAATTTGTATTAAGTTCTTAATTTTTTTTTGTTTAGAAGTATTCTAATGTAAAACTTATTAAAAATTACTTTAAATTTTCAACGGAGAAATTGGTGATATAGAGAACCCGATTAACCTAATTTTTTAATCCAAAATCTCAACTCGAGTTGCAAACCCGAGTTTAAAAATTTAAGAATAGGTTAGGTTAGGGTTGAGTAGTTAGAGTTGGAAGTCAGCCGGTTAGGGTTATATTAGGATTGAATATTTGATATGTAAGGTTGAACCTTAGTTGTATCTCTAACTCGCTCGAGTTGCAGCTCTAGCTATGGTGCTCGAGTCTGGAGTTGCAATTTGGTAAAAAAAAATTTGTGTGTGTTTTTGCAAGTTAACCCTCTCTTTCACTCTCTAATTAAAAAGATTTAAAAATAGGTAAATTATATTTTCCTTTCCGATAGAGATTCGATTATTTATGTGAAATTGCATTTATTCTCTTTACACTTACCTCCTCTCTAAATTGAAATTATTACACTCGTCCTTGTGTTTTGATATATTATCATTTATGTTTCTAGTTTGCACGTTTGTAACAAATACTCTTATTGACACTAACCGTCAAAGCTAATGTAGCCAAATTTGAAGATATATATGAGAAAAATACCCTTTAAATATTTGTAAGGAAACTTTTGTCATATTCTTTTGCCATAAAAAGACAAATCTAATTCCAACTAAAAAAAAATACATTGATCACTTTCTTTTACATATTCGCCTTTGATTTTCTATTTCTCTCTCTAAATCCATTACTAATTTTATATCTATATATCCGTCAATATATCATTTAGTTTAGTCTCTGTTGGCCTTCAATTATATCGATTATCAATTCGGACAATGATGATGATGAACGATGAAAACCCTAAATTCTTTTTCAAATAAGGGTAAAGTGCATAAAACTCCCTTGTTATATAGAAAATGTGCAAAGATTCATACTTCTTTCAATTTGGACAAATAAGGACAAATCTTCAATTTGAACAATAAAATGACTAAAATACCCTTATTTTATAAATAAATATAATAATAAAAAATCTAAACAGTGAATAGACAAAAAGAGTACTTTTGGATTTTCAAAAAAATCTGATATCATCAATTTGCAATAAGGGATAATTTGTTCCGAATTTTGAAATTATACGAATTTATATGCAAATACTGTAGAGATCCGAATTTTTATTTATTTATTTATTTATTTTCCAAAATAGGTTTATAAATATATTTGTATATGTTTTAAATGTAATTTACATATGTGAGAACTTGTTTAGAAGTTCTGGAAAGCTTTGGGAAGATTTAGAAAATTTTTGGTCGTCGGGACCAAAAACGCGGGTTGAGTGAGCTTAAAAATCCAAAAAAAAATTCAAAAAATATTTATTTAAAATCAAATAAAATATTTAAAGAATTAAAGAAGTAATTTCAACGGGAAAAAAATAAAATCGAGAGGCTATGTTAAGTGACCCTATAACGTTTTGTTCATTTCACACGCCTAAGTACGAGAATCTCAGCCATTTGAAAGAACTAGGAACAGCCGGCTGTGCATTTATCTTTCTCCCTCTTGCAAGTTCTCCATTCTTTCTAAAATTCTTCTACTCTTAGGCTTGGATTTGGGACACGTCATAACATTTTGGTCCCGTAATGAACCGAAAAAAAAAATGCCAAAGTGGGGCGGCTGCATCAGTGGGAGAAGTTAGGTACATGTTTATTTATATAGATATGTATGTATCATATCTGATGAAAAAAGCAAAAGAAGTTCGGTATATAAAAAGAAAGTGTAAAGTAGAGAGAGAGAGGAAGAACTACCGAGAGAGAGAGAGAGAGAGGAGAGAGAGCCGTGGGTGAGCACGGTGGTGGTCGGCCTGCCATGGCTGGTGGCGGCTCGGCAGTGGCTTTAATGGTGGCTTGGCTGGTGGTTACTCCGGCAATGATGGTCTTCGGTTGGTTGTTGGACAACCATGGCAAGGTGGCTGGGTTCGGTGAGTGCATGGTGAGGGTTGGTTTAGTCCGGCAGTGGCTAGCTAGGCTCGGTAGTGGGTATAATCCATGGCTGGTGGAGCTTGGGTTGCAGGTGACTAGGTGTCTGGTTTTGGGTGGCTGCTATGTACACAGCTGGTTGTGTTCATGGCTGGCTGTGTTGTTGGTGGCAGCCTTTTGGTGGAGGTTGTGGTTGTGTGTTTCGGCTGCCGGCGGCTAGGTGAGGTCTTGGGTAAGCAGCTTCAATTGTGGAGCTTGGGCAGTTGGTAGCCTTGGCTGTGGGTTCGGTGTGGATGCATGGTGGCAGCCTGTTTTGGGTCTTCATGTGGCAGTGTGGCCGTGCATGGTGTAGGACCGTGTAGCCGTGGCTGGCCGTGTGGGTGAATTGTATAGTGTTGCATGGATGGAAGTGGGTTGCTTGCTTCCATAGTTTCGGCTGCCATGGTGGGCTTGGTGGTTCTTAGCTTGGGTTGGCTGGGATGTTGTTTGTGGGCTGTGAGGTTGATTACTTGGGCAGTTGATTTGAGGTGGAGGAAATGGAGTTGAGCCTTGAATTTGGGGTTTGGTTTGGGCTGGTTTTGCATGGCTTGTCGTGGTTTGTTTAGGCAGCCATGGTTTGGGCTGAAAAGGTGAATTGGGTTGGCTTTGGATTTGGTATTATGATGAATTTGGGCTGAACTTGGTTTATGGTTTGGTTAGTAATTGTATTGGAATTGAGCTTGTATAATTGGGCCTGGATTTGGTTTGTGGTGATGAAAGAATTTGGCCTGCATAATTGACTTGGGCTTGGTGATTTGGAACTGGGCCGAAATTAAAGTTAGCGTATATTATGTAATTATTCTTTATATTGGTGTTTCCTTATTTAACTAGGAAGTAGTTGTCTAATTGATTCTGATTAATTGTATGATTGACTATCCTAAAATAGGATTGTGTATCATGCATAAATACCTTTGAGATATATGGAAAAGATAACAAGCCAATTTTTCAATTTGGGATCAGAGCGTAGGAAGAGAAATTCCGCTGCTGCCTTTTTTTTTTCTTTCTTTTTTGGCTGAAACCCTAATCCCGAAGAACTGTAGCTGCCGCCGTTTTTTCATCTCGTGCTGCCTACCTATCTTCCATCACCGCCCTACTCTAAACCCTAGCTGCCACCTTATCAATCTTTCCAACCCTTGACACCATTTTGTTACACGATCATGTCTGCAAAAACAGATACAAGTAATTCTGACAACAAGAAGCCTTCTACGGTGACCATTCATGAGACTTCCTTTCTAATTCCTTCTATTAAATTAGATGATGCTAATTATCGTGTTTGGTCTCAAATTTTAGAGATGCATATTGCTGGCAGAAAGAAGAAGGGCTATATTACAGGGAGAAAGGCTGCACCCGCAGAGAGTGATTCAAGCTATGATGAATGGGAGGTCAAAGACACTCTAGTCAAGTCTTGGCTCATCAATTCCATGACTGACAAGCTGATGTCACACTTTGTGCAGTGTGGAACGACTAAGGAGGTTTGGGATGCGGTCAAGAGGAGCTATCTTGATGTTTCTGATTCTTCTCAAGTATATTAACTGATGAAGAAATTCTTTCAATCGCATTAGGGTGGTCGCCCTCTTGCAGAATATTACAATGAGTTAAACTCAATATTCATGGACCTTGATTATCGTAGGCCAAACGATATGACGTGTTTAATTGATATTGAGAAACAAAAGAAGCGTACTACTGAGGATTGAGTTTATATGTTTCTTATACGACTTTACCACAGTTTGGATCAAGTTAGCAGTCGTGTCCTAACCACCTCTCTTTTACTAAGTCTGGAGGAAGCTTATTCTCTTATCTAAACGAAGCACGGAGAAAAGTCACCATGGGAATAGAAGATCACTCTGAGGCTTCTGCACTGGTTGTCCAAAGGAATAATACTCGGCCAACATATTTTCTCCTTCTACTGACTCTTTTTCTTACTTCTACACTCACTGTAATAACACCAAACATACAGTAGATGTTTGCCGGAAGAAACATGGTTATCCAGAGTTGTATAAGCTTAAGCAAGCCGAAAGAAAAAATAAAAAATCTGCTTAGGTTACCCTCTCTGACACTACTCTTGCTTCTGCTTCTCATGTTTCTCGATTATTTTCTCAAGAAGATAATTCTGGTTCGATTTTTATTTTTGCTGCCTCTAACACTTGGGTTATTGATTCAGGAGCCACTAATCATATGACTAGTAAATCTTTCTTGCTTAACTCTCTATTGCCTTCACCTGTTAAGTCTATTTAGGTTACTAATGGGACTCCTATGCCAATTTCAGGGGCTTGGAATGTCTCACTTTCTCCCACTCTGTCCATGTCTTCTGTCTTACTTGCGCCTAATCTCTCTAATAGTATTCTTTCCATTAACAAGATTACCAAACATTGTAATTGTTCTATAACCTTTCACTCTACTCATTGTGTGTTTTAGGACAATATTATGAAGATGGTGATTGGCATTAGTAAGGAAATGGGAGGACTTTACTACTTGGAGGGGGCAGGGGAGTTACAATCTGAATCTGACCGTGGTTATCAAGTAGCAAGAGAGACCTTTGATAGAGAGAAGATTCTTTTATGGCATTGTCATTTGGTTCATCCATCTTTTTCTTATTTAGAACGTTTATTTACTCAGTTGTTTCGAAATGTTTATGTTTTTAATTTAAGGTGTGAACAATGCATTTATGCTAAAAAACATCGTGTACCTTTTAAAATAATTTTCAATAAAAGTTCGATTCCTTTTAACTGTGTTTATACTGATGTTTGGGGTTCTTTTTCTACTCCTTCTGCTTCGGGTCATAAATATTTTGTGTCTTTTATTTATGATTGTAGTAGGGTGAGTTGGGTATATTTGCTGAAGTCTAAGAGTGATGTTATACACGTTATCCCTCAATTTTTCAAAGTGATTACCACACAATTTCATACTCAAGTTCAGGTCTTTTGTTCTGATAATGGTCATGAGTTTGTGAATCAGTCTCTTGCTGATTTATTCAAAGAACATGACATTCTCCATTAGACAACGTGTACATACACGCCATAGCAAAGCATAAGAACTGCCACATTCTAGAGGTGGTCCAGGCTTTATGTTTTACTATGCTTATTCCCAAACGTTTCTGGGCTAATGCTATTATGACTGTTGTCTTTCTCATCAACCGAATACCTGCTCGTATCATTGACTGTCAAACTCCTTTGAGAATGTTATCACAGTTTCACCCTATTCCTTCTGCTTTAAATTTTTATCCTAAGGTTTTTGGTTGTGTGTGTTATGTTCATGTGCATTCTTATCAAAGGGATAAGCATGATCCTCGTGCTTTTAAGTGTCTTTCTTGGATACTCTAATTCCCACAAAGGCTATAAATACTTTCATCCATCATCTGTCTCCAAGTATTCTATCTTACTTGCACTTTCACCCTCCTACAGGAAAATACTATGTGTCCATGGATGTTCAGTTCTATGAATGGAAGTCTTATTTTTCTGGGGATGTGTCTTTGGTTCCTCTTCAGGGGGAGATTAGTAGTAAGGAAGAGGAAAAATTATGGTTAGAAGAGAAAAGGTTATGGATTTCAGGTTCGGGGGATAATTCAACTGATTTGGGTAAGGGGGAGTCTTTAGATGCTCCCAATCATATTGAAGTTGAGTCTGAACTTGAGGAAATAAGAGGTGAAAGACCAGTTTGGTTGTTCCAACAGGGTTATACAAGGAAGAACAATGATGCTACTGTCATATCCCCTCTAAGCTCTAATATTCTTGATGATATTACCATGTCATCAGATGACTCTTCCAAGACTACTCAGGTATATGTTCTTTCTCCTTTAACTTACGAAACTGCTTCCTTGGATCCATAAGGTGGTGATCAAGGTAAGAGATATCCTCTTCGTGATCGTAAAGAATCTGATAGGATGGGTTTCTCAAAATCATCTTCTAATGTTGTCTATCCCATTTCTGATTTTGTCTCTTATTATTGTCTATCTAAGACTCACCTAGCTTTTGCCCTTCAGTTG
Source organism: Cornus controversa (assembly GCA_026545225.1). Lineage (NCBI taxonomy): Eukaryota > Viridiplantae > Streptophyta > Magnoliopsida > Cornales > Cornaceae > Cornus > Cornus controversa. Next base: position 27,372,391 of record CM048853.1, on the reverse strand, counting down.
TCTTCTGTGTCTATTCCTAGTCATTTTCAGGAAGTCCTTGAAGATCCTAAGTGGAAGTTTGCTAAGGTAGAAGAAATGAACGCTCTTCAGAAGGACTTTACTAGGGCGATGGTCGAGCTACCTCAGGATAAGAAAAGAATGGGATGTAAGTGGGTGTTTTCAGTAAAAAACAAGTTTGATGGGACAATTGACATGTATAAGGATAGATTGGTTGCCAAGGAATACACCCAAACTTATGGGATTGACTATCAAGAGACCTTTGCTCCTGTGGCCAAGATGAACACTGTTAGAGTCATACTCTCTCTTGTAGTCAATTTGGACTGGCCATTAAGTGAAATAGCCCCTCCAAATTTCACGCATGAGGCTGCAAGTCTCACACATAAAACGTAAGAGATATCTACAACTAATAACAAACAAGCATAAAATACAAGGACAAAAGAAAAGATTTATAAATGCTGAAAGGAAAGTCTAACTGAAGTAATAAATAACATTAAATAAACATAATACTAGTCTGAACAATACAACTTGGAAGTCTCGTAACTCAAGGATCCCTTTAACCAAAAATCATAAAATTAAAATACTTTACGAAAAGATCTAAGTCCCCACACTAAAGTCTGGTGAGGAATAGATGACCGCCACGCTCTACGAACTCTACGCTCTAACCTCAAGGTGAAAACTGCCTGGAACCTGAAATATTAACAAAGTGGGTTAAACTCACGAGCAAATTCTCTCTACTACAATCTAATCAGAGAACATGTAAACATACCCTCTATATGAGGGACATCAGATACATCAATGTACACGTATCATTTCCTTATTTAACCTCTGTTCCAAAATAAAAATCATCTTACACACCATCCCAATCCATCCCCTATCACACAAATTATAGGTTTTTGGTTGTGACTTCTTTGTTTTCTTTCCTCAAATAAGATTTTTTTTTTTTTAGCATGGGTATCCTTAAGTAACTATTTCTTATTATCAAGTATATTATTAATTATTCATATTGTACCCAATATTTTTTTCTCAAGACAATTGATACTCTTTAATTCTGTCTACACTTGATAATTCTAATATTTTTATCGTTGTATCAAGCAATAGCCTTTTATATTTTTTTTTCTTTTCATTTTCTCACTTTTAGTTTAAATTTTTAATTAAAATAAAATAATCACCATTTTAGATAAAAAAGAAAAAAAAAATAAATATAAACACTAAAACATCATTTTTGTGTTTAGGATTTGAAGGCTTAGTTACATTTTGTTTTAAAAGCGTTTTGACAACTTATAAATAAAACAAAAATTATCAAACATGTTTATCCTAAAAATTTATTTTTATAAATAATAAACACTAAACATAAACAGTTACCAAACGGGCCCCAAATCTTGTGTCACCTGTCATGGTCATGCTATGTAGGTTCAAGAACATTATTAATGGATCATTTTATGGTCACATGTCACGATTCTTTTAATTCTAACTAAAATATTACAGAACTATATATTGTGTTCGTCTCTCTAAATGGGTTCTAAACATTTCATACACAACTATAAATTTTCAAAACTAATAAGAAAGAATCATGAAATGGGTCTTCATAAAGAGCCTTGGTCCTTAGGGCCATGGTAATACATTGCAAAATACTTTTCCGTTTTACCTAACAATGTACAAGAGTCAACTCAATTATAATGGTTAAGTTTGTCTATATATAACAAACTCCGCACATGATATCTTATGCTTCGGTGTTCAAAATAAACTTGACAAGAAAGTATTGAATACCCCAGGTACCAAACTCGTGACCAATGAAAAATCTTCATTTTTCTTGATAATAGGAAATATCAACTCATCATTGGTCGGGGATCGTTGGAGATACGGTACCCCCGGAGTATTCTATTTTTCGAGATCAATGTGGCACAATTAACTTTAATTGCCTTTATATGAGAAAATAATGTGTGGACATACGTTTAAAGATTTAAAAGGGCTTATAGATTTAAAAGGAAGAAAGTAATTAAATTTGTTTATCCAATTTGTTTATCCCATAGTCCCATGAGAGTTTTGTTCAACAATTACAAAATGAGGTATAATAATATTATCAAGTTCAACCTTGGACAACATATTATCAAGTTCAACTAAACCCAAAAGGCATGGAAACACCATAATATGAAAGCGTGGAAGAAAATGATGTATATTTAACTAGCATTGAATCACATAGTATAATCTCTGCAGACACAAATATATACCATGAATACAATATATTGATGGTTTTGCAGAGACGAATTGATGGTTTTGCAGAGAAGGGCTAAGAGACGCGCCTACAGACCTATGCGGTATTGTCAGTCAATCACACATGCCCCACAACAAAGATGGGGACCTTTCCATGTGACATTATAATCCGTGTTATCATGACAAGGAAAGGAAATTTTTTTAATGCAATAATAATACTATTAAGATTTTCAGCATTCAGCCCACACTTCTGCTAGAAGCTTAAGATAGTAGATATAATTAAGTATGCATATACACAAATCCTGTTATGTTTTATGCGAAGAAATGTTAATAAAGGTATTTTAGTACTTCATTCCCAAGTACCAAGAATCCACACCGAAGACATGGCCATTATTTCTGTATTCTCTCTCTTAAGCATAATAATAAGCATCGTCATTTCACTAAGCCATTCAAAGTTCTTTTCTAATACAAGGAGTTGGCAAACCTCAAAGCACAAATGGGTTTGCTAATGAACAAAAGTTGCAAGTCTAGTCAAAATATCATTATTTACAGACCATGATCACAAGGTTGAAACATAATAAACATAATTTAATTTCATAATTTGAACATCCCTTAATATTCTGTTCTGCAAAGACGAAGTCTTCCACATATATCAAAACAAAAAATATATATCACCAATTATCAGCATAACAAAAACATTGACTTCTAAACCACTACTCACAAAGACAATTCATTGATCAAATAGCAGCCTTTAACAAACAAAAAAAAAGAAAGAAATCGATTGTTTAAGCAAGAAAGCAACAAAGACAAAACCAGACAGTATCAAAAATCACAGCAACAATTATAGAATCAAAGGAAAAAAATGGAGGTAAGATTGTGTACATCTGACCTTTCCCACTAGAGTCCAAAATGGCAGAAACTTCGTGTACTGAACTAGCCCTTTAATTCATTGATCATGATTGAGCTTAACAAGGCTTTTCACAATAATATCCGCCCCAAACAGACGAATACCGAGATCCACGACCCTTTTCTCTTTCAGGTCATACCAAATTAATTTACCATACATGTGCAACAAGATAACTTCCCTACTGCTCTTGGAATAAGCCAAAATCATTGTGAGCTTCCCTCCGAAGTTCATTCTATGGGTGTCTATGATATTCGGCAATGCTACCCTGAAGAGTTTTGTCCACGACTCCTCAACCATATAATCATTCATGACCCATAATTCAACAGTGAATTCACAAGTGAATTCAACACTTTCACTATCTTCTTCAGGAGGATCAATAGCATAAAATACGCACAAACATCCACCTAAAACACCCAACGTCCCGTGATTACAACTAGAAACTTGTGGCAACTGCACTTCCCAGTGTTCCTCATCCAAAGGATCAAAAGCAACGACAATGTCAAACAAATCTACCGGATCATGATGACAAGCTAACCAATGCAAAGCACCATTGACGAGCATACCAGAACAATTTTTCCAATGCGCGCAGATGTAATAAGTGAAGCTCTCACAAATCCGCCTCCACATATTCGATCTTAAACCATAAACCATTACTTCGGGGAAAAGGGATATAGATAAATTGAACTGCACAATCCTAAGCACCTTGTAATCATCACAGACAGGATCATACACTATTCCATGAAATTTTTCATTCGATGGGGAGATATAGTAGTGAGGTGGCACCGGAGGTAAAGGTAAAATTCTGTACTCCTTGGTGGAAGGATTTAACAAAGCAATGGCTTCATCTATGGCATTATGCAAACAGATCAAACCATTGCACGAACCTGCTATACTAGGCCAACAGTGCTTAGATTTGATGGGGTTATCGAGTTCCACACAGTCTAAAAGTGAGACACTACCACCAATATTCAAGACACCATCAAGCACATCTAAGTCTACTGTATTTATTTCATCACCAACTGTAAAAATCAGACTCAAATTCGTTCGAGTTTCAAGTGATCGGTTGAGTTGCAATTTTATGAACCTAGGTGAGTCAATTAGGGCACACCATTGTTTCGAAACGCACCTGAATCGTAGCAGATCTTTCACCGGTAGTCGGGAGAGAATGTCGTCAAACACACCGTCTGGTAGCGACGCTGGCACCGATTGCTTCTCTCTCTTCCCCTTTCCCGCTCGCTTCCGCCTCAGTCTCTTTCCCATCGCTGCTATTAAAAAATAATCAAACTTCAGAGATTCGACGCCCTCTTTTTCACACAAATATCACCGGACATATACTTGACTAGAGTGAGTGAAAGAACTAAGAAGTGATGAAATCTGATCTAGAGAGAGAAAGCAGAGAGATCTGATCGAACTTCGGAGATTCAGAAGGAAGAAAAAAATCTCGCGATTGGGGATTCAGAAGCCCTTTCTGCCAAGCTCTGGCTACGCCGACGCTCAAGTGCTCAAGTACGGACACGGAAACATAAATGCGACAAAGTCACGCGGATAGGAGAAATATAAAATCAGGACCAAAATAATAATATAATATATTAATTATTTAATAAAAAAATTATAGATAAATACTTTAATTTATCATTAACCAATTAAAAAACAACTTATAAACAAAAATAAATAAATAAATTCAAAAATCAAACTTATTTAATTTTTTACATATATTTAGTTTAGATTTTTAATCATAACTTGGTATCATATAATTTTCATTCGAAATATTTGAATTTATATTATTACAATGAAGTATTCCACACATGTTCGAGAAATCTTCAAGAAGTGTCCTAAAAAGAAAAATATAGGACACTCATACGAAGTGTTCGACATAAGTACGACACCCTTAGTGTCCGTGCTTTTTAGTTTGTAACCCTCTCTCTATTTCGCTGTCTAATTAAAAAAATTTTAAAATAGATAAATTACACTTACCTCTCTCATATATGTTTGGATTATTTATGTGAAATTATGTATGCTCTTGTCACTTACCTCCCCACTTTAAGTTTCTCTTTTCATATTAAAAATCATCTCCAACCATATCAAAAAATTATTTTGAATTCAAGATCTTTTGAAATAGTTTGAGAAGTTTTTGCTCAAGTTTTGCCTAATTGGTCGGCAACTACATCAAGATCCTAGGCTAAAATTCTCACTCGCACCTATTAAAAAATCTAAGCAATCATTAATTAATATCAATTCAAGAAACACCCTGTGATGACATGTAATTTGTTTTTTATTAAGAAATTATTTTTATTTTTTATTTTTTAAAAAAGCATTGTTACAAATTTATTTTATGAGATAATGATATAAAATTGTATATATATATATAAGTGAGTGTGAAAAATAGCAATGTGGGGATAGAAGGATTAGTAATGATAAGTGTTATTTATTGCAATGATTGTTACTTGTCGTGTTGGTAATTGGGAGTAAAACAACAATTAATAGGAGAACTTACAGTTTCTCAACTGACACAAGATTTATATTTGATTATTACTTAAAATAAATGTCAGACCTTTAATTTCTCGCCAGTTACAAAAAGGATTATGTGTGTATATATATATATATATATATATATATATATATATATATAAAACAACAGATCTCTCTTACTTTCTATATAACATTCGATCATTTAGAACTTAGAGAGAGAGAAAATGGGAGAAAAGGGAATGAGATAAAAGGCTCATCGACAGAGGAATAGAGGTACATGTAGGAGATTTAAGGGGCACTATATTTTTATATATGCTAATACATAGAAGTTACAAAAGAAATATTTTTTTTATTTTATATTTTGTTTTGTTATATACGTTCTTATATATTTTTCTATTTATGTATTCATTAACTAATGAGTCTATATAATTGACGATGTGGGTATTAGAATAACTTGTTAGTATGATAGTGGGTGATGTACATATTGTAAGCGGTTTGTAAGTCGTTGCCGTTTTAGTTTATATATGTATTTTATTTGGTTCTTAATATATAATTATAATGGTATATATATTACATTAGTATTACTAGTAGTTTATATATATACACGTATGTATTGTTTGTATGGAATCAATGGACCCAAATTGTAGACAAAAGTAAAATTAATATTTTTTATTTTCTTTAAGATTGTAAACTCACTTTTATTATATTATAGTTTTATAATTTGAAATTACTTATTCTGAATTAAGATTAGCTAAATTTATAATTATAGGAAATAAGTTCATGAATGTTTTATTTGTTGTTTAATTAATTCTGATCAAGTAAAATTTTGTAAATGAATAGTGTTTTGAAGAGATAAGTTCTATCTTCTGAATTTGGCAGTATATAAGTATTTGGTTTGAGAAATGTTATACGAATTGTATTCTGTTTGTGGTTGTGAATGAAATTTGATCGTGTGTACTCGTACATGTATAACCGATGAAAATAGGCAGGGTTGTAATCCCTTCAATCAAAAAATCGAGAACTATAATTAAATTCAATGGACCGTCGTGAGAATAACAAAAAATTCACGGTGTGTGTAGTATATATGTCAGGAGGTTATATTATAGTTAATTTATTAATAATTAATTTATAATTGTACTAGTTATTTATTAAACAATTATTTGTAGGTATATATACATTCATATTATAATGGTTTAGTGAATATGATTAGACTTCTTTTGTAATACCCCCAAATACTGCGATGATGGAAAAAATAAAAATAATTTTAGCATGTGGGCGGCCAAGTGGTGCCTGTTAGGTAAGGGGTGATGTGTGTGTGTATATATATATGTGTGTGTGAAGCATCTTGAATGATGGAGAGCAACCCAAAGCAAGAGAAAAGAAAAGAAAAGAAAAGAAGAAAAGAAAGAGAAGAAAGAAAAGGCTGAGAAAAAGAGAGAGAAAATGGTGCACCACATTTGTGTCGGCACTAGGAGATCGAATGATAGAGAAGGAAAGTGAGAGAGAAACTCACTGGTTTGAAAGAGAGAGTGAGTGAGAAAGAATGAGATAGAGAGAGCGGGTCTGTTTGGGTTGTGGCTTGTGAGCTTGTGGGTTTACTTCCATGGAAACTTTTGGTGAGTGCTGTGAGCTGCAATAGGGGCAGGAGCTTGGCGTAGGTGGTTGTTTGAGAGGCCGAAGGTGGCTAATCCATGGCTGGTAGTGGCTGACGGTAGCTGTGGGTGTTGGTGTAGCTAGCTATGGCAGTTGGCTCAGTCCGGCGTAGGTGGTTGTTGGGTGCCCTGCGGTGGAGCTAGGTGGCGACAGGTAGTGGGTCTTCATGGCGTGGGCTTTGCGGGCTGTTATTTTCGGCAGCAATTGTGGTGGCATTTGGTGTTGCCCCTTGGCTGTGGGCTTATTCATAGTTTGATGCGTGAGTTGCGTGACAGTTCACGGTTGACAGCTGCTATGACGGTGGCGAGGTGGCAAAGACGGCTTACAGGTGAGGTCACGTTTTGGTGGATGTTCACGGCTGGGTGAAAGGTGGCGGTTGGCCGTGGGTCAGTGTATAAAGGTGGTTGTCATGGCTGGTGTTTGGGCTGGGGATGACGGTGGTTTCGGGCTATAGGAGGCTAACGGCTGGTTGGGACAGCCTGTTTTGATGGCTGAATTTGGTTAGGTGACTCACGCTGAGGTTGTTTGAGGTTGCAGCGCAGTCGGCCGAAGTGGGTCTTCACATGGCTGGTGGTTGCTGCGGCCAAGGTGGTAGCATGGTTTGGTGGGTTGCTCGGTTCTGCACAAGACTTGGGGCAGGTGGTTCATGGCTGGCCATTGTAATATCCTTGAAATATATATATATATATATCTGATTTTTAATTAAAAAATCAGATAATGTAGATAATTAAGATATCGTATGTGGGTGTCAATATAGGACTTGAGAAGAAGGTTGACAAGTCAACCTAAGCCAACATGGCAACCACGTCACAAGTGAAAGAGGCCCATGTCCTGAGGGCTCGAGCACCACGAATTGAACTTCTAGGCCCATCCTTCGAACGCAATGACCCAAGCCCATTGCCCAAGAATCATCATCTAAAGCCTTCGAAACCCCACTGCCCTAACGCTACAGTTTAAGTCTAGAGATCTATCCCTCGAGACAGTCACCAAAGCCTCGAGAGCCATCTCTCGAGCACTGTCAACAAAGCCTCGAGACCTATCTCTCGAACACAGACAACAAAGCCTCGAGAGCCATCTCTCGAGCACTGTCAACAAAGCCCCGAGAGCCTCTCGAGCGCAAACAACAAAACCTCGAGACCTATCCCTCGAGCACAGACAACAAAGCCTCGAGACCTATCTCTCGAGCACAGTCACTAAAGCCTTGAGAGCCATCTCTCGAGCACTGTCAACAAAGCCTCGAGACTTATCTCTCGAGCACAATCACTAAAACCTTGAGAACCATCTCTCGAGCACTGTCAACAAAGCCTCGAGGCCTATCTCTCGAGCACAGTCACTAAAGCCTTGAGAGTCATCTCTCGAGCACTGTCAACAAAGCCTCGAGGTCTATCCCTCGAGCACGGTCAACAAAGCCTCGAGGTCTATCCCTGGAGCACGGTCAACAAAGCCTCAAGGTCTATCCCACGAGCACGGACACCAAAGCCTTGAGGCCTATCCCTCAGACATCACCCACAAACATTAAGTATACGAGAACATTCTCACAAATGAACAAACAAACCCTACAGCGTGACAAGGTTAGGGATTGGTAGGTCCCACCCTTGCAGCCATGTAACAGGGGTCCAAATGGGATGCTCAGAAGGGTTTTGGATTGGAGGATGAACAATGGAGAAAACCCAACTAAGTCAAGGGGCCTAGTTAGTGGAACAGTGAGCGATGCTTTGCCGTAATAGAGACTCTTACCATCACCATTATTGCTCTGGCAAAGAGTAATTAATGCAGCCAACTACCGCCGCTAAAGGTTGTCTGAAAGCACTTCATGCAAAAGAAAGGAGGTGACACCTTAGGTGTTTAGATCACTCATGACCTAAGGACCTCCGACCCATCAAGGGTGACCGGGGACCAATGACTTTCTATAAATAGAGAACTCTGTGATAATGGTAAGGCAAGGTCCTACCCTCACTATCTTCTCCATTAACTAGCTCTAATTGTTTCCCCTCTAGTCTAGATACTCTCTAGTTCCCTCACAGTTGTGTTGACTACCCCATTTATTATACACGTTACTATTATCAATAATGAACCCCTATATTTTGGCGACTCCACTAGGTGTAGTAACACATGACGATGGAACCAGGACTCCCACCCCCACCAGAGGTCCCTTTGCCCGACATCGCCCCACCAAATATCGTTGTGCTTGCCAATGAAGAGGTCCACTCCTCCCAGGGAGAAAGTGTGTTCTGACATCACTCCTCCACAGCTGTCAGTCGTCCTAGACAAACCAACTCCAGACAACAACCCACAATATCCAATGAAACCATACATTTCGCTCAAAATCGACTCCTTGCCCGCATTAACTTGTTGGAAACAACCCAAAATGCCATCCTAGACGCCCTCAGAGCTTTACCAACAAAAATTCCGTACAATACACAACCTAGCTCTCCTCTATCACCACCACCCATCCCAAACACACCCAATCTGGGTATACCACTACAATTTATTTCACCCCCCCCACAAGCCCAGTAAACACCAAAATTGCCTATCCAGCCCCCCTCAGTCTTGCATCAGGCCCCTGAGTACATCACCTGAGCAGAAATCCAAGACCTCCTTAACAAAAGCCCTCACCCTGTCGCTAGGGCTTTAAACTTCAACCCCGAACCTCCTTATCACCACAGCATCGCTCAAACCCCCTATCCAAATGGGTACATCGTACCAAAATTTTTAAAGTTCGATGGCAAGAAAGGAAACCCGTTAGAGCACATCGTTCGTTTCATTGAGTCTCTTGGTCAACATAGCCACGACCACTCGTTACGCTTGCGCGAGTTTTCCAAATCTTTTACTGATCGGGCATACCGTTGGTACATCAGCCTCGAGCCGGACTCCATCACCACCTGGGAACACTTTTTCACCAAATTTCACACCAAATTCTCCCAGGCAGAGGAACGGGTGACGACACTGTCCCTCACCAAAGAGGTACAGAGCGAGACTGAAGAGCCACTCCATTTCTTACAGCGCTTCCACGACAGAGCCATGGAGTGCTTTAAAAACAACGAAGAAAAAGACCTCGTGAACATTTGTATACACGGTATGACACAACCATACCGCATCCATCTCATCAACCTCCGTCTGGCTAGCTTCGGTGAGCTCATCCGCATCGTTCGCAACCTGGTAAAAAACATAAAGCCTGCTCCCAAAGCCAAGATGTCCAAAACTCCAGTCCGGCGGGCTGCCCTAAGCACGCACACTGACGAGCGACCCAAAAAGCGACAGGAAGATGAACAGACACCTACACACCACCGAGCTAATGAGCCCCCCATTCCCTGTCCGCTTGGAAGAGGTTCTCAATGCATTGAAAACATGGGTCGAGGATGGACGTGTGGTCCTCCCCATACCCCGCGAGGAGCCAACAGCCGCTGACCAAGCTCACCCCAACTTCTGCAAATTTCATCAATCAATCTCACATCCCACAAGTGATTGTCGCTCCCTCCGCCGCATATTCCACAAGAATGTGGCCAAAGGAGACCTTGAACTAACCCCCCCTAAAGATGTCAGACACCACCCTTACCCACGCCATACCCGAGCTGTGGCCACTATTTCTTGTTACGATGAGCTTGAGGAGTCCAACCATCCTTCAGAACCGGATGAACAAATAACCCACGAACCCCACCAATGTGCAGTCGCGAAGCACACAACATCCCAGCCCAAGCATCCCCAACCCCCTCGAGTCATCTCTTTCTCTGACTCAGACAAACAAGTACCCTCCCCACAAAATAGGCCACTTTATGTCACCGCGAAGCTCAACGGCACTGAATTCAAACGCATATTTCTCGATAATGGTTCTTCGATCAATATCATGCCCATGACTGTGTTTAAACAAGCGAACATTCCCGCTGAGCGGCTAGTCCTCAATCCCATCAAGATCGCTGGCTTTGGCAATGACCTATGCCACACGATAGGGTATGTCAATGTCGATCTCGCAATCCAAAATTTTTGGGCGCCCACAAAATTCCATGTAATCGAAGCTGAGACCTCTTACCATCTGCTCATTGGTCGCGCATGGATGCATCGCTTTAGGATAGTCCCCTCCACCTACCACTAGTGTTTCAAAGGCATCCTCAGTAACAAGGTCGTCACTGTACCATGCTCGGACAAACCATTTGCTAAGTTCGAGGCTCACTTTACCGATGCCCTTTTCTTCGACGATCTCGAAGACAATGAAGCACCCAAACACTCTGCTATCATCAATACCCCACTCTCATCATGGGCCGAAGCAGCACAAGGTATCTTCCCATCACCACAGCCATACAAGCCCACCACCACACCACTCCCACAACTACCCCGCGAATGCAAAAGGATTCGCCTACCCTGCGGACGCGTCATATACCGCTTATGATGGTGTCCGGGCTCAGCAACCACCAACGTCATTTTTGAGCCCCCAACCGATACATAATCACCCAAGCCAAACTTCCCTAACCTCGAAGAAATCAACCTCGCCCCTCCCGATCAACCTCTTCGCAATACATACATAGCCTCAACCCTTTCCCCTTCCCTTCGTGCGACCTTGCTCGCCTTGCCAAAGAAATACTCAGACATCTTCGCTTGGACCTATGAAGAAATGCCTGGCCTCAGCTCCCATCTGGTCGCGCACCACCTCAATATTCTTCCACACGCCCGTCCAATCAAACAGGCCCCTAGAAACTTTTGCCCCGAGCTAGAATTGCAAATCAATTCCAAAGTCGAAAAACTGTTGCAAGCCAACTTCATTCAGCCCATCCTACATCCCACTTGGCTTGCCAACGTCGTCCCCTTTAAAAAGAAAAATGGGCAAATTCATGTTTGCGTCGACTTCAGAGACCTCAACAAAGTTTGCCCAAAAGACGATCTGATCGAACTTCGGATCTAGAGAGAGAAAGCAGAGAGATCTGATCGAACTTCAGAGATTCAGAAGGAAGAAAAAAAGCTCGCGATTGGGGATTCAGAAGCCCTTTCTGCCAAAGTTACGCGGATAGGAGATATTTAAAATCAGGACTAAAATAATTATATAATATATTAATACATATTAATTATTTAATAAAAAAATTATAGATAAATACATCAAGTTATCATTAACCAATTAAAAAACAAACAAACTTATAAACATAAATTAAAGATTTAGTCTTCTACCTATATTTAGCTTAATTTTTAATCATAACTTAGTATCATATAATTTTCATTCGAAATACTTGAATTTATATTCCTGCAATGAATTGTCCCACATGTGTTCAAGAAGTATCCAAAGAATTTTTGAAAAGTGTCCTAAAAAGAAAAATATCAAGACACTCTTATAAAAAGTATCCGACACGAGTATGATACTCTTGGTATCCATGCTTTTTAGTTTGTAACCCTCTTTTTCTTTCGCTGTCTAATTAAAAAGATTTTAAAATAGATAAATTACACTTACCTCTCTCCTATATGTTTGATTATTTATGTGAAATTACGTATGCTATTAACACTTACCTCCCCTCTTTAAGTTTCTCTTTTCATATCAAAAATCATCTTCAAGCATATCAAAAAATCATTTTAAATTCAAGATCTTTTGAGATAGTTTGAGAAGTTTTTGCTCAAGTTTTGCCTAATTGGTCGGCAACTACATCGAGATCTTAGGCTAAAATTCTCACTCACACCTGTTAAAAAATCTAAGCAATCATTAAATTATTATTTCCAACCAAATTAATATCAATTCAGGAAACACTCTCTGATGACATGTAATTTGTTTTTTATTAGGAAATTATTTTATTTTTTATTTTAAAAAAAAACATTGTTACAAATTTATTTTATGAGATAGTGATATAAATAACAATGTGGGAATGGGAAGGGGTTAGTAATGATAAGTGTTATTTATTGCAAGGATTGTTACTTGTCATGTTGGTAATGAGAGTAAAACACCAATTAATAGAAGAACTTACAACTTCTTAACAGACACAAGATTTATATTTGATTATTACTTAAAGTAAATGTCAGACATTTAATATCTCGCTAGTTACAAAAAACAAAATATATTGTAAGCGGTTTGTAAGTCGTTGCCTTTTTAGTTTATATATGTATATTATTTGGTTCTTAGCATATAATTATAATGGTATATATATTACATTAGTATTACTAGTAGTTTATATATATACACTTGTGTATTGTTTGTATAGAATCAATGAACTCAAATTGTAGACAAAGTAAATTTAATATTATATATATATATATATATATATATATATATATATATATATAAATGTGAACGTGTTGGTATTAATTGCTTTATTTAAATTTATGAACTGCAATTGACTGAATTTGTGAATGTGTAATGGATTTGTATGGTTTATTAATGGTGTTGTTGCTGCTTAAGTAAAGTTTATAATATTATTTTATGTGCACTATTTGTAAATGTGTACGTGTTTATTGGATTATATTTTTGTGAAATGAAGTGTATATTTTTTAATTAATTTGTACATTTTAAATTGCTATTTTATGTGTACGAACTGTGGATGTTACGTGTATTATTTGTCAAATTAATTATGCATTTAAATTCCTTAAATGTTAAATGCTATATGATTAGATGTGATATTTATAAAAGTATAAATTATTTTGTATTTTGAGATTATGATACAAAAGTCAACTTGTTGTTGTAATGATAATATTGTTCAGCATATTCTTGTTGATTTATAAGCTCACCTCCCCTAGATTTTGCAAGGTTGATAGCTGACACGAGGACAATATCGGAATTGGTTAGTATCCGTTGCAGAGGTACCAATGAACCCTTAGAATTTGTTTTATGTCCAGTATTTGAGAGACATGTTATATTAATTTGAGTATTTGTACGAAAGAATATATTTAATATTTCCTTCCAATGTAATAGAATGTTGTATAGGACTTTATATATTTTTTTAAAGGACTCTTTGAGAATTTTAATTTCATTTCTTTTAGTTTTATTTTATTTGTTTTTCACATTTCGAATTTTTCTTTAAAAATTCGGGATGTAACGACTTTATGCTAAAATTTTGAATGGTGGTTGCATTTTGACGTAGTAGTTTTCTCTTTTTATTTTATTTATGTGTAAATTTATGTATATTTAAGTTATTTATTGTTTTGTATAATGTTTCATGTATATTTGAAAGTAGAGTTTGAGTTTTTTTTTTCTTACTGGCCGGTTGATGTGCTCACCCCAAAAATATTTTAGATCTGACTGAAGTCTGAAGTAATGAATAATTTATCAAAAGTTACTTGAGAGCGTGTTTTGTCATAAAGAGTTTAAAATGAAGTTATTTTATTATAGTATATTTTGTAATCGGAAAGAAAGATTTTGGTTGTAGGTGTAAGATAATATTTTATTAAGATAAAACTACTAAGTGAGAGAGTTTGTAGTTGAAATATTAAGTGTCTAAGGTTTTAATTAATTAATATGTATATTTTATATAATTTTAATTTCATTTTATTTTATCATGTCTCGAAAATTCGGTACGTGACACACACCCAAAGGCATAAGTCAACATATTCAAGTTCTACCAAGACATGATCTTTCCTCCATATTCTCTTTTTTCTTCACAGAGAGGCTCAATGTGCTTATGTTAACCCATGTGAAAATAAAAAGTTCGTGTCTTATATAGTTTGGTGTTTTAAAACACATGTACATATATTTGAAGCAAATGTTTATAATAGAAACTTGAATTATGCTTGCAAATGGTTGAAAAAACTACTAGAAGTGTGCAATCGCATAGCATGTTAATACAACTCCAAGTTCCATTTAGGGCATTGTGAATGTTTTCTATGTGTTGAAATAAATGGCATAAATTGATTTTCTTGTCTTCTTTTAACTACACAAAGATTTTAAGGAAGTTAAAATCACTTCTTCCAAACTCATTATAAAATTACAAAAATGGACTATATTAGTTATATTCCATGCAAATTTGAAAATATATTTTTCATTACTTTCTTTTTCACAAAGAGAATCATGTGTTATCAGCATGAAATGAAGCACATTTTAGCTAATTATTGTAGTTTGTGATTGATCTTTCTTTCGTTTACTGTTATATAAATTTAAAATCACATAAGAAGTTAGAGCCTAATAACAAAACAATGAATATTAAAAAATTTAGATCACATCAAAAGTTAAGGAACCATTACACATTCACAGTTCTAACATCAAATTTGCAGAATGCTCCATGGTAAAAAGGAGGTAGTGATGATACATCAAGAACTAAAGCTGTATTCTACGTGCTATGTTAGATATTTAAATATTCAAGTTATAAGTTTTTAAAGTAGATGATGTTTAACATAGTATTAGAGACTCTGGGTTCGAACATCACCATCACCCTGTCATGATAAAATTATCACTCAGTCATCACGAGAACCCATGCAAGTGCTCGATAAAGTCACACTTGTGGGGACATGTTAGAAGTTTAAATATTAAGTTTCACTCCTCTAGTGGCTTAACCTTTTACCCATCTATTCTAAATGTTTAAGTTTTTTGAGTAGATGATTGTTAACTTAGTATGAGAGTCTGCTCACAGGAGATCCTAGGTTCGAGTTAATATCGTATTAGAACCTGTATAATAGCAGGTCTTGGATTTGAACCTTGCCGTCACTATGCCTTGATAATTATCACTTAGTTCGCAGGAGAGCCCACACAAGTGGTCGACAAAGTCATACTTGAGGGAGCGTGCTAGAGGTTTAGATATTCAAATTACGCCCCGCTCTAGAAGTTTAAGTTTTTAAAGTAGATGATGTTTAACATGTTGAAAGTTTAAGAAATCTTATTTTAGGATTCTCAACATGTCCTAGATATTCTAAAATGCTAATCAAGTAATTTGTGGAAGGTTGACCTGGGTCAGATGCATTGAACTGAAAGTCTATTTATTCTTTAATCACTTAGGATGCCCAAACCTCCATTTCATCACCACGAACCGTGCCAACATGCATACCTTGTAACCATTGTAGAGCGCAATGTTGCTTAGGTGGCTGGAGCCTTGGGCACTTAGGCGACTCGCCTAAGGCCCCAGCTAGACACCAAAAATATTTTTTTCTTATATATAAAACTTCCTAAAAAAAATGAATTACTATTATTAACTTCTTAATTTTTTTTCCTATTATTTGACCCTAACCAATTTGATAATTTTCTAAAAAAAATTCTCTCTCTCTCTCTCCTGATTACACTAACGAAAATTTTGTATTTAATATATACTAGGGTTAAGTGC
Source organism: Cornus controversa (assembly GCA_026545225.1). Lineage (NCBI taxonomy): Eukaryota > Viridiplantae > Streptophyta > Magnoliopsida > Cornales > Cornaceae > Cornus > Cornus controversa. Next base: position 27,355,939 of record CM048853.1, on the reverse strand, counting down.
AAAAAAAATCCCCTCGATATATACACAATGTACAAATACCCCTCTAATGTTCAATTAACCCCATACAATTTTCAAATTGTGCAAATAAGGACAAATTGCCAATTTGTCGGTACCAAAATTAGAAAATGACAAAAATACCCTTGCACTTTATAAAATGTTTAAAATGGACAAGAAATGTTTCGAATAACAGGGGACTATTTGCACATTTTTTATATAGCGAGTGAGGTTTTTGCACTTTATAAAGTAAAGTGCAAAGGGTAATTTCAAAAATTCAAAAAAAAAAGTCAAACATGATAGTCAACAATTATTTTTGAGCGAAAATTCACTAAAGGGGGTATTTGCTCATTGGAGACAACTAATGGGGGGGTTATATGAGCATACTAAACTGTTGGGATGTTTTTTGCACATTCCGTATACAACGAGGGTGTTTTTTTCACTTAACCCTATATACTAACTCTTAGGCTCCGTTTGGATAGACACAAGAGAAAAGAAATGAGATGATAACATTAGTTATGAGAGAAAAGAAATGAGAGGAGAGGAAAGTAACAAACTCTATTCATATTTGGATAAATAGGAGAAAAATAAAGGAGATGATAACATTCTTGTTTGGATAAGATAGGGGAGAGAAAGGATAATGACTAAATTACTATCATATCCTTTTATATTTATGGGACATGAGTGGAATAACAATTTTTTATTTTTAATTGTTGAGGGCAGTTTCGAAATTATGAAAGTATTACTTAAACAGTATCATTTCCCTCTTAATCTTCTCATTTTTGGGAGGATAGGATATGAGGGATAACTATCCCTTCTTATCCCTCCTTATCCTTTCTTTTCTTTTAATGAAGTCTATCCAAACACAACATGACATATCCTCTTATTTCTTTTCTCTCCTTATCCTTCCAAATCCCTCAATCCAAATAGAGCCTTAATGCTGTAATGTTCATTACACTAAAAGATAATTTTAGGAAATTAAAAATTGTAAAACTTTCCATCTTCTATTAATTTATCTTCTTTTTCACCTTTTCTTCACACGTTTTTAACTTTTTTTTTCTTTTCGTAATTGCAACCTTTATCTTTTGGGTAATGCTACTTAGGCATAATTCATAGACAGAAACTTTTACATCCATTAGATGCATGTGGTAGGCCCCACCACATACACTAACCACATGCATCCAATGGATGTAAAAATTTCTGCCTATGAATTCTGTTTGAGTAGTATTATCCTTATCTTTTTTATTCACAGTCTCCAATCTCCATCTCTTCCCTCTTCCAATCACTCATTGTAATGCATTTTTCTTCCCCACTTATTACAACCATAAATTTACTGGAAGCTTTCAAGCTACTAACTATAAAATAATTGAATAATTTTTAGAGCATTAGATCAGATTTTTTTAACATCAGGTTCTATTATTCTTTAACTTAAATTATTTCATAGTCTTATTATTATTATTTTTTGTTATCATAAAATTGTATATATATATTTTTGTAAACATTGTTATTTATATTATTGAATATAATAAATCTACTAGAAAGTATGAATCAGAATATGAAAAACTTAAAATGAAAAGAAGAATAGATAAACTAATTAAATATCAAAAAAGAGCTATTGATAAATTTGTTAATCCTAATAATCTATCAACAAAAAAATTTTAAGTGAAAATTCTACAAAAGAATAATATATTAAATATTAAAAGACCACTTTTATAATTGTCACAAAATTTGAATACAAAAATCTAATTATAACTTTGTATCGCAAAAATGCAAGAAGAAAGATTTTTAAATAAGTATTATTAATTATTATTTGATATTAATATATTAAATATTAAAAAATCACTTTTATAATTTCGCCTAACGTATGTTTAGCTGCCCTGTTGCTAGGAATAGTGGAATAGTTTGTTTTACTCGTTATAGGTTGACGCGAATCATGACAATCTCCATAAAATTAGATTACCATGCCATATTAGTCAATCTTTAACCAACATTCTTCTATAAAAAGAGTATTAGCTATGGACCTTCTAACCTACCAAGATAGCTTAGAAAGTTAATGGTTGTTTATAGGTATATCCATATTTTTGCCTAATTAGAGGTGTACATACAAATTTCGTGTCCTTTCTAGGAACGAAAATTAGTTACAGATAATCATTTTTATTAATTTAAGAAAAATGGGTACAATTCTTTGTGGATCTTTACAAAAGAAAGATAAATTCCTCTAATTTGGTCTCCTTGGTGATCCGGTTTCAAGAGTTGCTAGAGCTTGATCTTGAGTTGGATTGAAACTGTAGTGAAGAATGGCACGTAGATGATGTGCTTGTTGCTCTTTTTCTTCAAGGTTTAGATGCTTTGGAGTTTTAGATTTTGGGTGACGACTTTTGCAGAGTTTCAGCTTTTTCTGAGAGTTTTCTAGTCTCTTTTTTCTCTGAATTCAAGGGCTACTGGAGCTTGATCTTAAATTGGGTTATTGAGAGTCATCTTCAAGTGTTTGTTGTTGAAGAAGGCCGATGAGAATTTTTGATTGAGGGCTGAAGAAGCTTGATCTCGAACAATCTTGTTGGTGATTATTTGAATTTGTTGAATCGTGGAGGAAAAACGACACGACTTTGAATGTGTTTGTTGTTGTTCTTCTTCAGAGCTTCAAGTGTTGATTGAAGGCAAAGTTTGACAGAGCTTCAGTATTCTGTCAAAGTCTCCTCCACCCTCTATCTCTATTTATAGCTAGGCTTCTTGGAAGGATAAGTTTGTAACTTTCTTTTCTTCTGATAATTATCCTATAATTATACATTATGATAATTGTGATAATTATCTAATATATATATATATATAATTATCCATTTGACTCATTTTCAAGTGGGCTTGGACGTTTTTTGACAATTTGGATCAACCCATGACTCATTTATTTATGGTGGGTTTGGGCTTTAAATTATCTGACTCATTGGGTCACATTTCAAAGTGGGCTAAACTGAAGATAAACCTAAATTATATTTTGGGTCCCTTATGTAATTTTTTAATGTCTACAAATTGCCCCCACTTCAAGTCTCGCGCTATATCGAGCTTGTCACGTATCTAAAGCGGGACTTGAAGTATTTAGTGACAACCACCCATGGACCGAAACTATACTAACATCGAGTCTCCACCAACTAGTGCACCAGCTGAAACCATGGCAGCCATGCCATTATGACATGAGTCACCTCCGGCCACAAAAAGACCCACCAAAGTCGTGCCAAACTTAGCCTTCAGCTGCCACATGAAGAACCACCACGCGAGTCATCAACCCAAGCTTCAGTTGTCGCTGTCTCGCCGAGCTTCATCCATGGAGAAACCCATCTCCATCGTGAGCCCCCGCTGCCATGCACCGTGTGACCGATGCTGGAACTGCTATTGAAACCAGCCAAAGCACCACCTCATACCTCGCTAACCACCGTAAGCATCACTGCCAAACCATGGTTGTCGCACCAACACTGTCCTTAAACCAATCGAGACCACACATACGCAGCCATCTCTAGCGATATCAACCATAGCCATCAAACCAAGTTACCAAACTCAAACCTTATTGGCCGAACCACCGCAAACCCATCATCTCCACGATGGTCCACGCTGGTGCCACCTCCCTCGCTAGAGCAGCCACCATGCTACACGCTGCCACCATGGGACCGAAACTATGGCAGGCACCACAGCCTTTCTCTCTCTAGAGTTCTTTCTATCTCTCTAGGACTTCCTCTTTCTATGCGTAACCTTATTCCCTTTTCTCTCATTTATATATATATATATATATATATATATATATATATAGAAAATGCTAAAATACTAAAAATAAAAGAGAAATAATAATAAATATGTACTTAGCCCAAACTTAAAAATTTATAATACAACATAATCCAGCCCCACTCAATAATCTAACCCAAACTCAAACCCTAATTAAAATTAAATAACCTCAAAATTCAAGGTATTACAGGCAGGATGCCTAACCCATAAAATCCAAGATTTTTTTGAGTATATTGGTTTTTTATGGTAACTAATTGGTTATGTAAGTATAATTAGATATCTTTCAAGGCTAAAACATGCTAGATTATACTACTTAGTAAATTATCAATGTTAAATAATGTAATTACATGTTTATAATTATTTTAAATGATTATATGAGCATGTTGAGGTTGAATTGTGAATGGATTATGTGAATTCATATGATTTGTGAAAGTGACACTTATGTGTTTGATAAATTTTTTTGAAAAAAAGTTTGGATGTCAAAGCATATTTAATTGTTGATATAAGTGATATGAAATGTGAAATATATGAAACATGTTCAATGTGAAATTATGTGACGTTTATTTAAAAAATGTGCAAGTATGACAATTAGTATTACATTGCTTTGAATTATATGTGCACACTATTATGAACATGTGTGATTCATCTTCATTGGCATGATGAGGGTGGTGAGTCCTTTTGACGAGTGGCATGGTAATCCATTTTGGAGCCTTGTGGGGCAATCCGGGGAGGAACCTGTGGAGTGATCCTTTATTGGGGCTTTAGACTAGATGGAAGATGATACTCTCTAAAATGGAGTCCTATGATAAGGTAAACTTGTTTTGAAGCCTTAGTTAGGTGGGCTAAGGCAGCCGTAAAATCGAAATCCAATGGATATGTGGAGTGTATGAGAGAGTTATGCATATCACGTTGCATTTGTATATTGCTTGTGATACGATTGTGATGTACAAATATTTGCTTAACATAATTAAATACAAATATATGTTTATGTGATATTCACAAAACTTGTGAAATTGTGTTTTAGATATTCCTACTGAGCGTGTTGTAACTCATCGCACGAGTATTAACTCTTTTCAGGAAATGAAAAGGAAGTGATAGAGTCTCCCCAGCAATGAATTGTCATGGAGCGAAAACGATTTCATTTAAAGACTTATTTGTTTTATTTGAATGTATATCCAGATTGTGGGCTATATGCATGTGATGAACATGTATAAGATTTATTATGTTTTGAGAACATGTTATATTATGCTTTATGATTGCATACATTTAAATACAAATTTGTGCAAGATGAATGCTAGATGATGCGAACAATGATTTTGCATTTATGATCATTTTTACATGTATAAACTTGTGAGAATGGTTGTGTTGATAAATCGATAAAATGAGGATTATGTATGATGAGAATGGGAATTAAAGTGTGAGAATTGACACTTATAAAATTTTGCTGAGGAAAAGTGTTCGAGAGCTTTCGATCAATCGAAATGTTTCGATTAAATTGGTTAAATATTGAAATGGTTCGATAGAAGGTGGTCAATTCCAGTGGGATTTTGATAGTACTTCGATACAAGCTCGATTAATCATAAAATTCGATCAATCAAAACTCTCATTTCACTTAATTGAAGGATGCACTTCGATCAATCGAAATGTGCATCCATTGTGTCATTCAAAGGGACTTATGTATGTATAATTTCAATAAAGGGTATACGTAGTGGAGAATTGCTTATATATACATGTATGCGTGGTAATAATGGTTTAAAGAATGCTTCCGCTAGACTTTGAGATCACAACATAGATTGATTGATCCATGTGACATTCTAGTGGGGAATTGATGTGTTGATGTATAAAGAATGCTTCCGCTGATTTATGAAATAATAACTTAAATTATTGATCATTGTGATATATCCGGTGATAGATAGATGTATTGATAATGTAAAATCTTTCGCGACAAGTCATGGCCTGAGAGTCGGGGTGTGATAGATTGGTATCGATGATGATATCAGATGATGATTGATGGTATTTGTAATGGTTGTTCAGGTTATGGAGTGACGATCGAGTGATCATGACACCTTACTATCCTGAAATTCAGGCTCAGACCAAGGGAGTCCCGGCGATCCGAATTTCGGGGTGTGACACTATAATTATTCTGATCATATCAAATGAATGATCAGGCCCAAACGATTCTAACGCCACTAGAAATAGCCAGAAAGAAGGTTAGATGCGCTCTCACGCGCCGCTAGAAGATTTCAGACCTCTGGACGCTCCGTGTAATACCCTATAAATTTGGAGGATATTTAAATTGGGTTCCAATTATTTAGTTGGTTTTTAATTATTTAAATGATTTTAGTTAAATTTTGTCAATGCCTGTTTTATTTGTTTAATGTGGATGTTTGAATTGTTGCTAAGTGTTGATTGATTTTAATTGTGTCTAAAATATTTGTTTTGAATGAAAATTTTCTTTTAAATAAAATATATGAGTTTTTGGGCTGCATGGTCTTTAAATTTTTAATTTTATCAAGTTAGGCTAGACTGTTGGGTTGGGCTAGATATATATATATATATATATATATATATATATTATTTATAGGTGGGCTAAGTATTTTATATTTATTAATATAATTATTTAAGAATTTTATTTTAGTTTTCTAGAAAGAAAATTAAAATAAAATAAAAAAGAAAATGGGGTTAGGGTTTCTGTCGTTTAGACGTACAAAGACTGAAAGAGCGTAGATGTAAGAGAGAAGGGAGAGAATGAGTGATTCATCGAGACGGGTTCTTGTTCGTCAAAAAGACAAGTTCGAACTCTTTTCTTCCCCTTCGAATCGTAAACATAGATGATATATTTTTTATTATGTATATATGTTACTTGTATACATATATTCATGTATGAAATTATGAAGTTGTATGATTATGCATGTTAAGAGAAATTTCATGGATTAAACATTATAGGGTATTTTTGCATATGTATATGCATTTGAATATGACTGTATAGGCGGGTGTGTATGTGTGTGTGTATACGAACATGAAATTGGTTTTATTGTATTCAACATTTTTCAGGGTTTTTGTTCAGATTAATAGGTAGAACTTGCTTCCTTAAACAATCTTTGAAAATTTGGTTGCGAATCGTTGGGTAAATTGACGAAAAATTGAGTTTAAAATTTTAGAATTTTAAAACTTGAAATTGGGCGTTTTTGATTTAGGCCATGAAAGGGGGTGAATTTGGTACCAATGCGTAGCTTAGATCGAGACGAGTTTAATGGTATACTCATACACGCTATTCGGTGCCCGAAAGTGGCCGGAAAGATTCGGCTCCATTGATGAACGTTCTATTGCAGGAGAAGGAAAAGAAAAAAAAAAAGGAAAAAGAAGGAAGAAGAAGGTGGAGGTAGTGCCCCCCACGAGCGCCGCTAGCACATGGGGGTGCATGCCGCCAGTGCCAAGGAAGGTAGCAACGGGCCCCACTCGCCGAGGCCCACCTCTGGGCCCAGCCCGGAGTATTTTTATATTTTTAAAAATTTTTGAAATTGATTTTTAAATTAGAAAAATAGGAAAAATATTTTTTAAATTCCCGAAAATTCTAAAAAAATTTGGGTAACTTTTTAAAGACAGAATACACTTGGATTTTAAATTTCAAGTGGAAATGAGCTTCCCTTGTAGTTATATTCGTTTTAAAAGTATGCCTCAAAATTGGGTTTTCATTTTCTTTTAATTAAAAAATATTTTTAAAATTGTTTTTAAATTCTAGAAAAATTTGGGTAACCTTTTTGGGATAAAATATGCTTGGGATTTAAATTTCAAGTGGAAATGAGCTTCCCTTGTGGTTAAATTGGTTTTAAAAGTATGCCTCAAAATTGGGTTTTCATTTTCTTTTATTTGGAAAATATTTTAAATTTTCAAAAAATTTCAAAAAATTACAGAATAATTAAATAAGATTCTTAGGAACATAATAGGCCCAAAAACCTATATTAGAGCTAGGTTTAGGCTCCCTCGATGATTTAGGTACATTGAAGATTTGGTTGGGTGTTTGCTCTTATAATTGGTGGTTATATTATTTTTCCTTCCTTAATTGTATTCTTTGAACTCATAATTGTTCACGATATTTAATATTAGTTTAATTGTGAATTAGTTATTTTATTGTGATGATTGAATTTCTGTTAGATCAAATTAATGTACTAAGTAGGTTATATCTTTTGTTTTGATTTAATAGAGTAGTTTTGGAGGCATGTAAGGATTGCCAGGAGCATGCCAGGATTGCCAATACCTAATAAGGTATCTAAGGTTAGGGGACATGTAAGAATTGTTAGGAGGCATGTCGGGATTGCCTATACCTAATAAGGTATTTAAGGATAGTATAGGAGGCATGTTAGGATTGCCTAGGTTTAATAGGGTATTATATTTTATACCTTTAGTTTGAACTTGGAAAATGTATTCTAAAGTTGTGTGATAGGGGTTGAATTGGGACAATATATAGGACAACTTATATTTTAGAAACATGAGATAAATAAGGAAACGATTTGTATATAATCATATATATTGGTTGTCCCTCATAGAGAGGGTATGTTTATCGATTCTCTGATTGGGTTGGAGTATAGAGAACTTGCTCGTGGATTTAACTCACTTTGTTGATACTTCAAGTTCTAGTCAGTTTTCACCTCGAGGTTAGAGCGTGGCAGTCATCTACTCCTTACCAGACTTTAGTGTAGGAACTTAGATCTTTTCATAAAAAATTTTACTTTTAATCTTTTTGGTTAAGGGGTCCTTGAGTTACGGGACTTCCAAGTTGAATCGATCAGACTAGAATTATGTATTTAGCATTATTTATTATTATTCCAGTTAGACTATCCTTTCAACATTTATAATTTCTTTCTCTTTTGTTTTTGTATTCTATGCTTGTTTGCAATCAGTTGTAATTATCCCTTACATTTTATGTGTGAGAGAAATTTTGTTGGGGGTATTTCACTCCGTCACATGCCGATAAGCTACATCACGTGCCTTCACGCTCCCTCACATGCTCTCAAGTGCCCTCACGCGCCAGTACGCCAGCCTTCTTTGCACCATCAGCCTACCTAGTCATTACCACGTCAGCTCCAGATCAACAGTAGTGCCACATGATTCGACCACGTCATCAATAAATTAGAATCCAGGTTGCCACATCACCGCCACATCAAATTCCAACCCACCACATCATCTGACACGTCATTGCCACATCAAATTCTAGAACAGTTTTGTTCCACATCATCAACCATGTAATCGCCACGTCATCATCAGTTCTGAAAATTTTAAAACAGTCCTGTTCGGCTTAGTTTTTCACACTGGTCTCATATTTTCAGTTTATTTCATCATTTAAGATTTATAAATGGACAGAAATGAGGTTGCTCAACCGTTACACATCATACTGAATTGGTCAAACTATAATCTATGGGCTCAAACCATGCGCAATTTTCTAAAAGGACGTAGACTCTGGCGTATTGTTACTGGAGACATACAAGCCCCGACCAAAGATAACAAGGAAGATGAAACAAAGTATTTGATCGTCTTGATGATTTGGACAACAAAAATCATCAGATTATCACCTGGTTGCGCAATACTTCAATACCCTCAATCCATCTTCAATTTGATCGTTTTGAGATGGCGAAAGAAATTTGGGATTTACTAGCCCAATGATATACTATTGCCAACCTTACACATTAGTATTAACTCCTATGTACTCTTCATTGTATGAGACAGGAGTCTGGACAATCTATCATCGATTTTATTTCTCAAATACACTCTCTCTAGGATCAACTTGCTCTCTCGAAACCCATGTGGGAATGTAATGTTGATGCCGCTAAATTCACCACCTATCGTGATTATATATGTCTTGTTCAGTTTCTCATGGCCTTTATTAGTGACTTTGAGCATGTTAGGGCTTCACTTCTTTATTAACATCTTCTACCTACGCTTGATTCTACCATCTCTGAGCTCATTTCAGAAAAAAAAAACTCGCACTATAAGAAAATAGGGCTTTTGGGACAATAAATCCGTGACTAAAACTTGTTAAACTGTCGCCAATACTCAAATTAGACCATCACAAAAAGTGACATCGCGAAAGATTATTAGTGACGCTCAAGTTTTACCGTCACAAAAAAATGGTTTATTAGCGACGATTTTGACCGTCACTAATAATTGAACTATTAATGACGGTATGTCCTATCCCTAATGCATACGTCACTAATACGAATGCGTATTAGGGATGGTATGTCTTGCCCCTAATACCTACATTTAAACTGTCCCTAATACCCCAAATAATTTTTTTTTATTTATATATTTTGCTTAATTTATGTTTTTATAATTTGTTTGATTTGTTAATTTATATTTCTTAAGCCAATAACAATATAAAAAATATATTAATATCTATATGACAATATTAAATAAATATTGCATAAATTACATAACAATTCCTTATGATTTTTTTTATAAGTAAAACCAATAAACTAGTTCAACATCCAAGATAGCAAAACAGAACCTAAACCAAACAAATTTGTCCATCTTGAAATAAAACAAGTATGCATTGAACAATATAGATCCAAGATAGAACAAAATAAAACCTACAAAAGCAAATCCAAAATTAAGGTGGTGTTGGTGCTAGGGATGACAACGGGTCGGGTATGTCAAAACCCTACCCCGCCCCGTCAAGAAAATACTAAATTCATCTTCCGTTAAGAACCCTAATGGGTTTGTCGTAAGCATACCACCACCGTCCCATTTAGAGAAAGAGAGGAATAACAAAATCTTTAAAATCCTTTGCTGTATTTGTTTTGAATTCGATGTTTGGGCTAAATGTACCCAAACGATGATACAACACTCCTACAGACAAAATTCCAATATATAGGACCAAAGAAAATAACACAAACATATATACATACGTAGATAGAGATAGAAACGATTTTGGTATTCAAGATATTTTTTTTTATTATAGATCTATTATGTACATAAGATAGAGAGAGTTCTCTTTTAACCATAAGATAAAGAGAGGAATAGAGTAGAACAAGGTAACTCTAGTGACTGTCATATATCTAGTATACTATATTTATATAACTAATATAATAATAAAAGAAATGACACATTTCATACAGTTATGTTACTATATATATATATAATCGGGGCGGGCGGGTATTAGGCGGGTTTTCTTAAAAAAAACATACCCGCCCTTACTCCTATTAGGGGCGGACCAAATCCCCTCCATTAGGACGGAGCGGGGCAAAAACCCGTCAGGGTGGAAGAAATTGCCACCCCTAGCTGGTGCTGAATGGGGTGCTGGTGTTGGGGCTAACTCTGATATTGTTGGTGTTGGTGTTAATTGGGGCTGCTGAGAAAACTGGAACCATGGACGGTTTTATTTTCTAAGACAAACTGCAAGATAGAAGACAAGTTTGAATTAAATTCTAACAGTTGCACAAGCTCAAGGATGGTCTTCATTTCGACAACAATTGCGGATCCGGCACAGATTCCCCTGAATGGATATCAAGCAAAAGTCAGTTGTGATTCTCACCCTTGCATTTTGAGACACAATATTCTATAATAAAAGACAGTATACTCCACATAATGCACTTTTTATTACCTTAATGTCAACTTAAAACTCTAACAAACCAAAAGGATCATAATCATAAAGCGTGTAAAATATGCAATGAAGAAATGTCTAATGGTAACAGTAGAACTAACTATTATTCAAATTTACACCACATAATGCATAATGCACTTTTTATTACCTTAATTTACACTTATAACTATAATAAACCAAAAGGCTCATAATCATATAGCCATATGCAATGAAGAAATGTCTTATGGTAACAGCAGAATTAATTATTACTCAAATTTATTAAAACATTTCACGCTGTTAGAAGAGAAAATATGAACGCATATCACCAGGAAGCCTGAGCTAGCATTTCTTTAGTGACAGTGTCCCAAACATGTAAGAAGTGAAGGACCACTCAGGGAGCTGCTTACTGAGACTAAACACCATTTAATTCTGTAGGGTTTCTACTTCTTACAATCGAGAAATGATACTCAAAATATTTATGGGAGAAACAACTCAAAATATTTAACAGCAGATATGGAGCTAGAGAGAGCTGACTGCAAAGAAAAATTCATTTTGCCCACACAAATTTGGGACATAGGCTTTTCCGAGTTGAGTTTGTGAACCATTAAAAGCAAAGAAAACTGGCAATAATCTCTAAAGAGTGTAAATTTAATTTTGAAACTAGTGGAATTATGCAACAAGGAGCCACAAGTTCTGCTAGTGCTCTGTCAGCTTTGTGGGCAACCGAACCCTCTCTAGGAATTCAGTGTGCACGTAGACTTCTTTATGGGCTTGGCTGAAGAGGAAAGACGGGGGAGGCCATCTGTCCAAACTTGCAGTCAAATAATATATATTAATTACTTTATAAAAGCTATTTGATATATGCATATAAGAGTTTAATTGGTGCAACCTAGAAACACTTAGAACACTTATTTGACTTCAAAGCATATTTTGACAACAAAGTGAATTCCAAATGAAGATTCAGGATATAACAAATCATTATAACACCATTTCATCTTTAATGTAGCCTATATGGAGAAAATATGTCAAAATGCTCTTATCACGGACCTAACAAAACTCAGAAATTCTTTTTTTTTTTTTTTGTTTTGATAAGCAAAGATTTTATTAGAAAGCACCCAGAAGAGGAGCGACCCTTGAACAAGAGCCAATTACAAAGCAAAGGAACCTAAGTAGTCAACCATTTCTCCCATGGAGTTACAAGCTCTACCTTAAACCCAATAAGAAAGGGTACAAAGAATGAGAATTTAAGCATCCCATTAGGAGTCTCTTTGTCATCAAACGTTCTTCGGTTCCGCTCTCTCCACAAGCACCACCACACGCACAGGGGAGTTGCCTTTCAAAAATTGTGGACATGGGCATCCACAAGACCACCACTCCAGGCTTCCATTAGACCACTGGTGGAGCTAGGCATGACCCACTGAATCCTGAACAATCCCAAAAGTAAGCTCCAACAGTCGCAGGCCACTGGACAATGAAATAAAAGATGGTCAACTGACACCTCATTTCGCTTGCACGTACTACACCAGTTCACAATGATCTGTTGTCGCCACCCTAGGGGAGCCTTAGTGCGCCACACAGACTTTCATGGGAAAGTCGTCCCTTCAAACCCAGAAATACTCCTATAGAAGGATTTCACCTCTGTGTCATGCCCCCATAGTCAATAACTAATGGAGTGTGATCCGAGGTAACTCTCGTCAAAGCCGCTTGCACCACATCCGGGAATTTCTCCTCCCAATCTCCGGATATAAGGAACCTATCCAGCCGAGACAGGGTGGGGGTCTCCCTACCGTTGGACCATGTGAAGGTAGCCCCCTCCATAGGCATATCTATGAGATGGTGCTCGTCAATGAATCCTGAAAATTGCTCCATGGGCAGTGCCCACGCACCCCTGGAAGATCTCTCTGACAGGTTTCTGATTGCGATGAAATCTCCCCCAATACACCAAGGTAGAGGCCACCTCCTCACTGAACCAAGCTCGTCCCACAACAGATGTCTCTCACTATCTTCAACTGGGCCATAGACACCAGAAAAGATCTATTTGAAGTCGTCTTCCTCTAATGAAAAAGTGCAAGAAACTAAAAATCTCCCCACCCAAACATCCACCTTTGTCACCCACCTCTTATCCCACATCACAAGGACTTCCCCCGAGGAGCCTAAGGCAACAAGAACTTTCCACGCCACAATTCTACCCCCCCCCCCCCCCAACAAGTTTCTGACCACATTATTTGTGATAGATGCCAAATTTGTTTTATGCAAGCAAACAACATGAGCATTCCACTTTCTCACGGCCATCTTCACCACCTTCCTTTTCTCCGGGTCATTGAGACCCCGGACATTCCAAGAGATGATTCGCAGCTTCATGGAAAAACATCAGGTCCCCCCCTTCTCCTCATCCCTTTTCCTCCCTCCTTTGATGACCCCGTCTTCCTCTAGTAGTTCACGTATGAGATTAGGTTTCATACCTCCCTTTCTCCTCTATCAGCGCCAACCCTTCTTTTCCCATTATTTCTCAGGGTTTCATGAAAAAGTTGTAGCATTCCCTCAGCCTAGCCATGTTCTATTAGTTGAGACTTCAATATACAACTTGACAGCAGATTTACAGAAACCAATCAAAACTAATCTATCTTATGATGGTAAAAATTTCAAATCATTTAAATACCAGAAACCTAATTAAAAATGCATTCAAATGTACTCTAGCAGCAGGAAAAATTTTCTAACAGCAACATCAGTTCTTTGGCAACTAAAATGATGTCACAAGTTCGAGTCCAAGAGTAGTAAACATCTAGCTTAAGGCAGAAAAAATTCCATAATGACCATCAGTTACTTCTTATAGATGCATATCATATTCAAAGGTAATAAACTTGTTCAATGTGTAATAACCCTCATCACAATGTAAAAACCTTATTCAGCTATATCAAAGACCAATAAATTAACCATAATCAATGCAGCAGAGCAAACACTAAGTAATCAAACAACTAAAAATAACTGCTCATCAATTTCAAATTCTTAAAATAAATATGTTATCATTAAAGCACTAGATTCTCTCAAATATTCTACCATGGGTTCTATCTTGACCAATAATGAAAGTTTGATGTCATCATATATCATCTATCCTGACCATATATATATATCAACCCACTTACAAACAGACAAACAAACAAGAACCAATTCTTTCTGGAAAGTCCATCTTTCACCATATATATATATATATATATATTAAAGGATTATTACAATAGACTGAAATTTGAAAATTTCAGAACCCAGAAATTTTAAATTATATTTTATACAGAATATCAAGTCTCAAACCACACAAAAGCTTATTTCATTACCTTTAAATGATGGTCACTATGAACAAGGGGATTGATTTAAATAAACAAGTAACAAACATTAAAACCTAGTATATCTTCAATAAACATATAACATGAAGTAGAGAGAGAGAGTTTACTATAACATCTTCTATTACCATGTTTTTCATGATTTCAAGAAAAACAAATTGATGCACAAATTCTTGAATTAATTTATGAGAATTTACTACACATGTAAACAAGACCTTTGAGAACCAAGATTATGATAACATGTTAGAACACCAATTTTCCCAAAAGCTAAAGCAGTTATGGAATGAGACAAACAATGTATATCAATGTGAGCAACTTTATGCATTGTTAGCTTAACAATATATATATAATTATGAAAAAGCTGTAAGTTTTCCAATTTGTATGGAGTGATAAGAGGAATTTGGAGGGCATACTCTTGCTCTTGAACTTCTTATGCTACTACTTTCTTTTTCATTTTTTTGATTTCAATTTTTCTTTGAACACTGAAAATAAATTAATGATATGAGTACAAAATATCATTCTTGTTTCTTTGACAAGGAGATGGTTGTGACTTCTTTGTTTTCTTTCCTCAAATAAGGTGTTTTTTTTTATTAGCATGGGTACCCCTAAGTAACTATTTCTTATTATCAAGTATATTAGTAATTCTTCATATTGTACCCAATATTTTTTCTCAAGGCAATTGATGGTCTTTAATTCTGTCTACACTTGATAATTCTAAAATTTTTATCATTGTATCTAGCAATAGCCTTTTATATATATTTTTTCTTTTCATTTTCTCACTTTTAGTTTCAATTTTTAATTAAAATAATATAATTACCATTTTAGATAAAAAAAGAATTTTTTTTTTAATAAATATAAACACTAGAACATCATTTTGGTGTTTAGGATTTGAAGGCTTAGTTACAGTGTTGTTTTAAAAGTGTTTTGACAACTTATAAACAAAACAAAAATTATCAAACATGTTTATCCTAAAAATTTGTTTTTATAAATAAGAAACACTAAACATAAACGGTTACCAAATGAGCCCTAAGTCTTGCGTCACGTGTCATGGTCATGCTATGTAGCTTCAACAACATTATTAATGGATCATTTTATGGTCACATGTCACGATTCTTCTAATTCTAACTAAAATATTACAGAACTATATATTGTGTTCGTCTCTCTAAATGGGTTCTAAACATTTCATACGCAACTATAAATTTTCAAAACTAGTAAGAAAGAATCATGAAATGGGTCTTCATAAAGAGCCTTGGTCCTTAGGGCCATGGTAATACATTGCAAAATACTTTTCTGTTTTACTTAACAATTTACAAGAGTCAACTCAATTATGATGGTTAAGTTTGTCTATATATAACGAACTCTGCACATGATATCTTATGCTTTGGTGTTCAAAATAAACTTGACGAGAGAGTATTGAATACCCAGGTACCAAACCCATGACCAATAAAAAATCTTTATTTTTCTTGATAATAGGAAATATCAACTCATCATTGGCCAGGGGTCGTTGGGAATACGGTACCCCCAGAGTTCTATATTTTTTCGAGATCAACGTGGCACAATTAACTTTAATTGCCTTTATATGAGATAATGTGTGGACATAGGTTTAAAGATTTAAAAGGGCTTATAGATTTAAAAGGAAGAAAGTAATTAAATTTGTTTATCCAATTAGAATAAGACTCCCATAGTCCCATGAGAGTTTTGCTCAACAGTAACAAAATGATGTATAATAATATTATCAAGTTCAACCTTGGACAACATATTATAAAGTTCAACTAAACCCAACAGCCATGGAAACACCATAATATGAAAGCATGGAAAATGATGTATATTTAACTAGCATTGAATCATATAGTATAATCTCTGCGGACACAAATATATACCATGAATACAATATATTGATGGTTTTGCAGAGACGAACTGATGGTTTTGCAGAGAAGGGCTAAGAGGCGCGCCTACAGGCCTATGCGGTATTGTCAGTCAATCACACATGCCCCACAACAAAGATGGGGACCTTTCCACGTGATACTGTAATCGGTGTTATCATGACAAGGAAAGGAAATTTTTTTAATACAATAATAACACTATTAAGATTTTCAGCATTCGGCCCACACTTCTGCTAGAAGCTTAAGATAGTAGATATAATTAAGTATGCATATACACAAATCCTGTTATGTTTGATCACTCTTGAGATCCATAGTAACAATAGTGAGCTTCGAAATTTACGCGAAGAAATGTTAATTGTTTCCTTAATCGATAACAGCACAAGAAAGGTGAATCAGTGCTTCATTCCCAAGTACCAAGAATCCACACCGAAGACATGGTCATTATTTCTGTATTCTCTCTCTTAAGCATAATAATCATCGTCATTTCACTAATCCATTCAAAGTTCTTTTCTAATACAAGGAGTTAGCAAACCTCAAAGCACAAATGGGTTTGCTAATGAACAAAAGTTGCAAGTCTAGTCAAAATATCATTATTTACAGACCATGATCACAAGGTTGAAACATAATAAACATAACAAAACAAAACAAGAATTTCTAAGAATACCCAAAATCCTTTATGGCCGCCATAATCTTTCATGCTTTGGTAGAAACTTAACAGCTCCCCGAAATACCACTATACTCTAACAAATAAGCTCTAGATGTTTAAGATTTCCATTTAGGCGAGCAAAAGAATTCAATGACTAAAAAAGCTTCTAATACAAAATAATTAACTTTCTTCCTTTTCTGTCTAGTTTGAAAGCTTGACCTTCCACTATTTGGTAAAAATTTCATAATTTGAACATCCCTTAATATTCTGTTCTGCAAAGACGAAGCCTTGCACATATATTAAAACAAAAAATATGTATCACCAGTCATCAGCATAACAAAAACAATGACTTCTAAACCACTAGTCACAAAGACAATTCATTGATCAAATAACAGTCTTTAACAAACAAAAAAAAGAAAGAAATCGATTGTTTAAGCAAGAAAGCAACAAAGACAAAACCAGAGACAGTCAAAAATCACAGCAACAATTATAGAATCAAAGAAAAAAGATGGAGGTAAAATTGCATACATTTGACCCTTCCCATAGTCCAAAATGGCAAAAACCTCATGTATTGAACTAGCCCTTTAATTCATTGATCATGATTGAGCTTAACAAGGCTTTTCGCAATAATATCCGCCCCAAACAGATGAATACCGAGATCCACGGCCCTTTTCTCTTTCAGGATCATACACTATTCCATGAAATTTTTCATTCGATGTGGAGATATAGTCGTGAGGTGGCACCGGAGGTAAAGGTAAAATTCTGTACTCTTGGTGGAAGGATTTTACAAAGCAATGGCTTCATCTATGTCACTATGCAAACAGATCATACCATTGCACGAACCAAGGCTGCTTAGATTTGATGGGGTTATCGAGTTCCACAAAGTCTAAAAGTGAGACACTACCACCAATCTTCAAGACACCATCAACCACATCTAAGTCTACTGTATTTATATTACTACCACCTTCGAAAATCAGACTCAAATTCGTTCGAGTTTCAAGTGATCGGTTGAGCTTCAATTTTATGAACCTAGGGGAGTTAATTAGGGCACACCACTGTTTCGAAACGCACCTGAATCGTAGCAGATCTTTCACCGGTAGTCGGGAGAGAATGTCGTCAAACACATCGTCTGGTAGCGACGCTGCCACCGATTGCTTCTCTCTCTTCCCCTTTCCCTTTCGCTTCCGCCTCGGTCTCTTTCCCATCGCTGCTATTAAAAAACTAATCCAACTTCAGAGATTCAACGCCCTCTTTTTCACACAAATATCAACGGACATATACTTGACTAGAGTGAGTGAAAGAACTGAGAAGTAATGAAATCTGATCTAGAGAGAGAAAGCAGAGAGATCTGATCGAACTTCGGAGATTCAGAAGGAAGAAAAAAAGCTCGCGATTGGGGATTCAAATGCCCTTTCTGCCAAGCTCTGGCTACGCCAACGCTGCGGCGCTTGAGTCTGGAGTTGCAAAGTTATATCAATTTCGGGGAGGAAAAAAAAAAAAAAAAAGCGCAAAAAAAATTAAATATGCACAATAATTATAATAATAATAATTTCAAGATTTTTTTTTAATTTTCTGAAAATTGTTTTATTTTCATAAATTCTCTCCCTTTCTAACGAAAAAAGTTCCCGAAACAATTTTCAAAAGAAAAAATTCAAAATTTTTTATTAAATAATTTTGCATATTTAGTTATTTCACCGAAAATTATTTCCTGAATTTTTTTGCCAAGAAAGAACTCATTTTTTTTATTAAAGTAAAAAAAACTTGATATAAAAAAATTCTTTTTGAAAAACAAAAAAAAATAAAAAAATTATTATGTAATTGAGCATTTTTTCTTTTTTTTTTTTTCCCAAAATAAATTTTTTCAAAAAAGAAAACTTAAAATAAAAAAACCTCTCTTTTCTTTATTGTTCTTTATTTTTTATAATAATGAAAAGGTGAAATGATCATAAAAAATGATAATATGTGCAAGATGGGATAATTTGTTAACTTTTGCAATTGTGAGGGTGTGATATGCTCCAAAATATAGCATAGGGGTTTCTTGTATTTTTTTAAAAGCACAGTGGAGTTTTGGCCCTTTTGCTATTTTTTTTTTTTTTGCAAGTTTGTAACCCTCTCACTCTTTTGCTTTCTAATAAAAAGATTTTTAAATAGGTAAATTACACTTACCATTCTTCTATGGTTTGGATTATTTATGTGAAATTACCTTGTTTATGCTCTTTACACTTACCTCCCCTTTAAATTAGAATTATTACACTCGTCTTTTTGTTTTGGTATATTATCACTTACCCCTCTAGTTTGCACATTTGAAACTAATACTCTACCGACATTGACATTAACAGTCAAAGCTGACGTGACTAAATTTAAAGATTTATATGACGAAAATATCCTTTAAATATTTGTAAGAAAACTTGTCCTATGCTTTTGGTACAAAAAGACAAATCTAATCCCAACTAAAAAAAAAAACATAAATAATTTTTTCTATATATTGATTTTTCATCTACTCTTTTTCTCTCTAAATCTATTGCCAATTTTATATTTATATATCCGTCAATATATCATTCAGTTTAGTCCTTGTTGGCCTTCGATTATATCAATTATCAATTCGAACAATGATGATGATGAATGATGAAAATCCTAAATTCTTTTTCAAATAAGGGTAAAGTGCATAAAACCCCCCTCGTTATATAGAAAATATGCAAAGATCCACCTGTTGTTCGTAAAATTTCCTACATTTTTCAATTTGGACAAATAAGGACAAATTTTCAATCTGAAGAATGAAATAACTAAAGTACCCTTATTTTATAAATAAATAAATAAATAAAAAACAAATAGTGAAATGACAAAAAGGATACTTTTGATTTTCAAAAAAAGTCTGACATCATCAATTTGCAATAAGGGACAATTTGCTCCGAATTTTGAAATTATAGGAATTTATATGCACAAAATAGAATAAGTTTTGGTCCTTTAGGACGTTCTAACCTATAGGATTTATGGAAACTGTGCGAAGATATAAGGTAACTGTAACAAAAAAATTCTAAGTTAAAATTATTTATATAATAATAAGAGCACAAGTATAATTTCACATTTTTCGTTAACATACGTTAACTGAGAAGGGTAAGTGTAATATACCAAAACACAGTGGAGGCGAGTGTAATAGATCTAATCTAGATGGGAGGTAAGTATAATTTTGAGTATAATGCACAAAACCCCCTATACTTCACCTTCAATTGCAAAAAAAAAAATCCCTAAACTTTTTTTTTTTTAGCAATTAACCCCTCTAAACTATATTTTGTACACAAAACCCTCCTAAACTATCACATTTTGTTAGTTATCTTTCATTAAATGACCATAATGCCCTTTTTATTGAATTACACTTAATAAATTTTTCTTATTAAAATAAATTATTAAAAACTTTCATACTATTTTGATGACATATTCTCCATCAAATTTACATAAATTTACCTTTAATTCTTGAAATTAATTTTTTTAACAAAAAAACCTAAGTAATTCTTTTAAACAATTCAAGTAATTCCTTAATTTTTCATGAATATACTACATAAAAAAGAAGGTACTTTTTTTATTTAAGTAATTTCTCAATTTTCATTAATAATTTATTATATATATACACATTCAGTAGTGATCTCTTGCTCACCAGTGATCAAAAGAATTTATCCACAGTTCATATAGTGTTGTTAGATTAAATCTAATGGCCACAATCTAAACCTACTTATGGTCTTTCCAAAATCACAAAACCACTCTTTTCTTAGTTTAATTTTGAAAAATTAATATTGCCAGTGGATTTCTTAAGCCCTTACCTAATATAGAAATAAAGTAAATTACCACAATAAATACTTATAACATCAAAACACTATTAAATTACCAGTGGATTTAAGTTTCCTCTTTTCATATAAAAAATCATCTCCTTTTCATATAAAAAATCATCTCCGAACATATCAAAAAATCATTTTGAATTTAAGATCTTTTGGGATAGTTTGAGAAGTTTTTGCTCAAGTTTTGCCCAATTGGTCAGCAACTGCATCAAGATCCTAGGCTAAAATTCTCACTCGCACCTATTAAAAAACCTAAGCAATTATTAAATTATTATTTCCAATGAAATTAATATCAATTCAAGAAACACCCAAAGGCATAAATCATCATATTCAATTTCTACTAAGACATGATCTTTCATTCATATTCTCTTTTTTCTTAAAAAAAAAGGCTCAATGTGCTTATGTTAACCCATATGGAAATAAAAATTCTGTGTCTTATATAGTTTGGTGTTTTAAAACACACGCATACACATATATTTGAAGCAAATGTTTATAACAAAAACTTCAATTATGCTTGCAAATGGTTGAAAAAACTACTAGAAGCATGCTATCCCAGAGCATGTTATATACAACTCCAAGTTTCATTTAGGGCGTTGTGAATGTTTTCTATATGTTGAAATTGTGAGTTGCAAGGTGCGGAAGCGGTTGCGAAAAGTATTTTAGAACCTAGAGGGGGGTGAATAGGATCACTTGCTCATTTGCTTAATTTTTAATTAATTCAATTTTAAGTCCAATTAATCAAACAATTAAAGCAAGCAAATAAATAAAGTGTAAGTAAAGAAAAGAATGCACCAGATATACGTGGAAACCCAAGACGGAAAAAACCACGGAGGGAGATGGCACGCCTCAGGGAACCAATTCACTATGATGAAGCAAAGTACAACAGACTCTGTCTCAGTCTCACACCCCTCTTCACTTTGTCAAGGATCTGATGCGGAACACCTTAGGCTTATGATTGCGACAACACGTCCAACTGCTGCAGACTTCCGGCTAACGTCACCACCCTTACAGAAAGGTTGCTGGAAGAACCAAAATACTCAGCAAGTATTTTGTTCCCTTCGTAGTGCAATCTGGTTACCTTTCTTCCTCAAGCAAGCAAGCGAAGAACCTTCAATCCAATGTTCTGATCAGCAAATAGATTTGATGCAGTCTCTGAGCAGCTAATCAGAAGTACAACACCATCCTAAATATCACTCGTGAAGTATGAATGTGTGTTCTTAAAAATATATAGCCCTAATTATACTGTATATATTTTCTCTTTCTAAAATATTAATTTTTTAGGGCACAGTTGTAGAGAAAATATGAATACATATATATAGGCAAGGAAGTCCTAATTCTACTTGAAAAAGAGTTGAATACCAAAATAGAACTTTTCTATTGGGGACCGGTCCTACTTTGAAAAACCTTAAATTTTGTAATTAAACCCTGGTTTTTCAAAATAGGCTCGGAACTAAAAGGTGCAGAGTGTCCTCACCATACTTACCTGTACTATATGGTGTTCTAACTGATTTGTCTGCATCCATGCACTTGAATATCAGCTCGTAGTAGTCGATTATCGATACAAAGAATAAATCAAAAATTACAACTCGATCAATCAGGTTTTGATCACCGAAATATGCCAATTACAAATTTATATCTCACAGAAATAAATGGCATAAATAAATTTTCTTGCCTTCCTTTATCTACATTGTTGACACCCAAAAGTGGCGTGACACGTGGCTGCTACTTTGGTGTTGATATGGATAAAAAAATCAGTATATACATAAAAGTAGAAATTGATTAACCAAGAGATATTAGTGGAATTGAACTCTATCAAGAGTCCATAAAAATGATGACCACTTTGAAGGCCGATAGAAATAGATTCATGGATATTTTGGACTCTTGAAGCTTCATAATTGACTTTGGATATGTATGGACTTTATATATATATATATATATATATATATATATATATAGTTGATCAATTTACATTACAGATGGGTTCTTAGAAGAGGATGCTATATTATTGGAAGTGTATTTGCTAAATTCTGGACTCTGTGAAGGCTGATAACTGTGAACAGTAGGCTGAACAGGTAAAGACTGACAGCTCTAAATAGTAGGCTAATCAGGTGAAGGTTGACGGCTACATAGTAGGCTGATACGTGAAGGTTGGTTGGGTGGATAAGAGTCCATTAAGATAATGACTCTAAAGGCTGAGGATTTTTAACAGGTTGTCCTAAAGAGTGACCGACTCTTGTAAATATATATATATATATATATATATATATATATATATATATATATATTTGTGTAACTATTATTGCAAATTAGAAGCAAAGAGTCTAGTAGAATGTGGACTCCAAGGAGTTTAACATGAATTGGAAGAACTAAATGCAAAACAGGACTTTAGGCTGACAGCCATGAAAAATAGGCTGATTTGGGTAACGTTGGGCTAAGTACTCTACTGGAGTGTAACAGATAGAGTCATTCAGATCTTAAACTCTAGTTAAGTCCAAGAATTGGAGAATTACTTGTGGATAAGGACTTTGATGATCAGGCCACTATCGTGAGGTCGACAAAACAGAATATAAGTATAAACATAATCTGTGTATATACATGAATTAGTTTGTATTGAGCAAGTAATTTTATGAATTTTGGATACCTTAGAAGACTTGGCTGAACATGGACTCTATACAAATAAAGGCTATATTGAGGATAAAGTTGAGTTAGACTTGAACTTTAGAAAGACTGATGCTAGTACACTACAATCATAAGCGGTTGAAGATACAGTGCATTAGGAATATAGTTGATTTATTTCCTTTTATTATTTTATTTTCTGCATTATCTTATAATTTAGGATTAAGTGCAAGTGATGTAATTATTTTCTTCTATAAATAAAAGTACAGAACTCTATATTAAGGTTCCCAACAACCACAACAAAATAATTATATCACGTGCAATCAATCTCTCTCAAAATATTCTCCCAGAATATTGCTCTACTTCTTACTTAATCTACATCTCCCTCAATTTTCTTGCTCTCAACCTCTTCTAAAATGAACTGCACAATCCTAAGCACCTTGTAATCATCACAGACAGGATCATACACTATTCCATGAAATTTTTCATTCGATGTGGAGATATAGTCGTGAGGTGGCACCGGAGGTAAAGGTAAAATTCTGTACTCCTTGGTGGAAGGATTTTACAAAGCAATGGCTTCATCTATGTCACTATGCAAACAGATCATACCATTGCACGAACCAAGGCTGCTTAGATTTGATGGGGTTATCGAGTTCCACAAAGTCTAAAAGTGAGACACTACCACCAATCTTCAAGACACCATCAAGCACATCTAAGTCTATTGTATTTATATTACTACCACCTTCGAAAATCAGACTCAAATTCGTTCGAGTTTCAAGTGATCGGTTGAGCTTCAATTTTATGAACCTAGGGGAGTTAATTAGGGCACACCACTGTTTCGAAACGCACCTGAATCGTAGCAGATCTTTCACCGGTAGTCGGGAGAGAATGTCGTCAAACACATCGTCTGGTAGCGACGCTGCCACCGATTGCTTCTCTCTCTTCCCCTTTCCCTTTCGCTTCCGCCTCGGTCTCTTTCCCATCGCTGCTATTAAAAAACTAATCCAACTTCAGAGATTCAACGCCCTCTTTTTCACACAAATATCAACGGACATATACTTGACTAGAGTGAGTGAAAGAACTGAGAAGTGATGAAATCTGATCTAGAGAGAGAAAGCAGAGAGATCTGATCGAACTTCGGAGATTCAGAAGGAAGAAAAAAAGCTCGCGATTGGGGATTCAGAAGCCCTTTCTGCCAAAGTTACGCGGATAGGAGATATTTAAAATCAGGACTAAAATAATTATATAATATATTAATACATATTAATTATTTAATAAAAAAAATTATAGATAAATACATCAAGTTATCATTAACCAATTAAATAACAAACAAACTTATAAACATAAATTAAAGATTTAGTCTTCTACTTTAATTTATATTCCTGCAATGAATTGTCCCACATATGTTCAAGAAGTATCCAAAGAATTTTTGAAAAGTGTCCTAAAAAGAAAAATATCAAGACACTCTTGCAAAGTATCCGACATGAGTACGACACCCTTGGTATCCGTGCTTTTTAGTTTGTAACCCTCTCTTTCTTTCGCTGTCTAATTAAAAAGATTTTAAAATAGATAAATTACACTTACCTCTCTCCTATGTGTTGGATTATTTATGTGAAATTACGTATGCTGTTAACACTTACCTCCCCTCTTTAAGTTTCTCTTTTCATATCAAAAATCATCTCCAAGCATATCAAAAAATCATTTTGAATTCAAGATCTTTTGAGATAGTTTGAGAAGTTTTTGCTCAAGTTTTGCCTAATTGGTCGGCAACTACATCGAGATCTTAGGCTAAAATTCTCACTTGCACCTATTAAAAAATCTAAGCAATCATTAAATTATTATTTCCAACCAAATTAATATCAATTCAAGAAACACTCTCTGATGACATGTAATTTGTTTTTTATTAGGAAATTATTTTATTTATTATTCTTAAAAAAATATTGTTACAAATTTATTTTATGAGATAGTGATATAAATAGCAATGTGGGAATGAGAAGGGGTTAGTAATGATAAGTGTTATTTATTGTAAGGATTGTTACTTGTCATGTTGGTAATGAGAGTAAAACACCAATTAATAGAAGAACTTACAACTTCTTAACAGACACAAGATTTATATTTGATTATTACTTAAAGTAAATGTCAGACATTTAATATCTCGCTAGTTACAAAAAACAAATTATATTGTAAGCGGTTTGTAAGTCATTGTCTTTTTAGTTTATATATGTATATTATTTGGTTCTTAGCATATAATTATAATGATATATATATTACATTAGTTTTACTAGTAGTTTATATATATACACTTGTGTATTGTTTGTATGGAATCAATGAACTCAAATTGTAGACAAAGTAAATTTAATATTATTTATATATATATATATATATATATATATATATATAAATGTGAACGTGTTGGTATTAATTGCTTTATTTAAATTTATGAACTGCAATTGACTGAATTTGTGAATGTGTAATGGATTTGTATGGTTTATTAATGGTGTTGTTGCTGCTTAAGTAAAGTTTATAATATTATTTTATGTGCACTATTTGTAAATGTGTACGTGTTTATTGGATTATATTTTTGTGAAATGAAGTGTATATTTTTTAATTAATTTGTACATTTTAAATTGCTATTTTATGTGTACGAACTGTGGATGTTACGTGTATTATTTGTCAAATTAATTGTGCATTTAAATTCCTTAAATGTTAAATGTTATATGATTAGATGTGATATTTATAAAAGTATAAATTATTTTGTATTTTGAGATTATGATACAAAAGTCAACTTGTTGTTGCAATGATAATATTGTTCAGCATATTCTTGTTGATTTATAAGCTCACCTCCCCTAGATTTTGCAAGTTTGATCGTTGACATGGGGACAATTATGGAATTGGTTAGTACCGGTTGCAGAGGTACCAGTGAACCCTTAGAATTTATTTTATGTCCAGTATTTGAGAGACATGTTGCATTAATTTGAGTATTTGTACGAAAGAATATATTTAATATTTCCTTCCAATGTAATAGAATGTTGTATAGGACTTTATATATTTTTTTAAAGGACTCTTTGAGAATTTTAATTTCATTTCTTTTAGTTTTATTTTATTTTATTTGTTTTTCACATTCGGAATTTTTCTTTAAAAATTCGGGATGTAACGACTTTATGCTAAAATTTTGAATGGTGGTTGCATTTTGACATAGTAGTTTTCTCTTTTTATTTTATTTATGTGTAAATTTATGTATATTTAAGTTATTTATTGTTTTGTATATTGTTTCATATATATTTGAAAGTAGAGTTTGAGTTTTTTTTTTCTTACTGGCCGGTTGATGTGCTCACCCCAAAAATATTTTAGATCTGGCTGAAGTCTGAAGTAATGAATAATTTATCAAAAGTTACTTGAGAGCGTGTTTTGTCATAAAGAGTTTAAATAGGTAAATTACAACTAATGCTCGCGATTGGGGATTCAAATGCCCTTTCTGCCATTAAGATAATGACTCTAAAGGCTGAGGATTTTTAACAGGTTGTCCTAAAGAGTGACCGACTCTTGTAAATATATGTGTGTGTATATATATATATATATATATATATATTTGTGTAACTATTATTGCAAATTAGAAGCAAAGAGTCTAGTAGAATGTGGAAGAACTAAATGTAAAACAGGACTCTAGGCTGACAGCCATGAAAAATAGGCTGATTTGGGTAACGTTGGGCTAAGTACGTGAGTTAGAATGCAACTTGAACTCTACTGGAGCGTAACAGTTAGAGTCATTCACATCTTAAACTCTAGTTAAGTCCAAGAATTAGAGAATTACTTGTGGATAAGGACTCTGATGATCAGGCCACTATCGTGAGGTCGACAAAACAGAATATAAGTATAAACATAATCTGTGTATATACATGGATTAGTTTGTATTGAGCAAGTAATTTTATGAATATTGGATACCTTAGAAGACTTGGCTGAACATGGACTCTCTACAAATAAAGGCTGCATTGAGGATAAAGTTGAGTTGGACTTGGACTCTAGAAAAACTGATGCTAGTACACTACAATCATAAGCTGTTGAAGATACAGTGCATTAGGAATATAATTGATTTATTTCCTTTTATTATTTTATTTTCTGCATTATCTTGTAATTTAGGATTACGTGCAAGTGATGTATTTATTTTCTTCTATAAATAAAAGTACAGAACTCTATATTAAGGTTCCCAACAACCACAACAAAATAATTGTATCACGTGCAATCTATCTCTCTCAAAATATTCTCCTAGAATATTGCTCTGCTTCTTACTTAATCTACATCTCCCTCAATTTTCTTGCTCTTGACCTTTTCTAATCCGTCCGTTAGTCTATTTCTCCCTCCTTCTATCTCCCTCCTTCTACGATTAAGTCTCGCAATTCTTTGCGCAATGTTAAAAGTCCTCTTAATTGAGGCAATCGCCTGATATAACAAGACTTCCAAAGGAGATACTTATGTTCGATCAAATTGTTTACATCGAGCTGACACTACGGCTCTGGCACGCCCGCAATCAATGGGTGTACTTGGCTGATCAATTTATAACCGAACATACACAAAGATTTTAACGAAGTTAAATTCACTTCTTCCAAACTCTTTATAAAAACTTGTCCTAGATATAAAATTATGAAAATGGACTATATTAACTATATTCCATGCAAATTTGAAAATATAATTTTCATTACTTTTTTTGTCACAAAGATAATTATGTGTTTTCAGCCACATCAAAAGTTAGAGCCTAATAACAATGAATATTAGAAAATTTAATTCACATCAAAAGTGAAGGAACCATTACACATTCACAGTTCCAACATAAAATTTACAGAATGCTCCATGGTAGAAAAGAAGTATTGATGATGTATCAAGAACGAAAATTGTATTCTATATGTTGTGTTAGAGGTTTACATATTCAAGTGATAGAGTATATGGTTATTTAACATAGTATCAGAGGCTCTAGGTTCGAACCTTTCTGTCAACCTGCCTTGTTAAAATTATCACTCAGTCACCAAGAGGGTCCCTGCAACTGCTCGACAAAGTCGTACTTGAGGGGGCATGTTAGAGGATTAAATATTCAAGGTTCACCCCTCTAATAACTTAAACTTTTAACCATCTACTCTAAAAGTTTACATTTTTTGAGTAGATTTTTATTAACTTGGTAATGCATGACTTACTCTATGATTTAGCTCAACATATATCTAAAAAGTTCTATTTAGCTTGGATGGTGATGAAGCACAAATCCACCCCTGGACTGGTCAAACGCCAAGCTGTAAAAAGACAATCAAAGGGTAATCAAAAGGGCACCGGCGATGCCGGTCGACTATGCTCTGACGATCAAGTCAGAAATTAGAAGGGCTTTAAAACCTGTAAAATAACTCAGAGGGTATTAATTGCATCACTGGTACATGGACCGTCTTTGCATTTATAGTAGTCAAATGGGAACGTGTTCGAGTAAAAGACTGACTCTTCAATTCACCAGAATTATCTAAGGGAGATCATTCCTGGTCAAAATATACTTTTTGTCCACATCACGTAGTCTTCAACTTTCATGCTTTTACGTGTCACAATTGGAGTCAAATACTCTATTAGATGCCCCCTGTTCATGAGGGTCACCAGTCGGACCTTAGGAACACCTTAGCTGGTGCGCTGGGTTCTATGGATTTTAAACTGTTACAAGCTACTTTTTTTTTTTAGGGGTCTTTTTTTTTTTTGGCCGCCCTCGGGTGCTTTTTGGTCGGTTGCTCTTGGGGGCTGTTGCCCCTAACTATGGCCTTTGCTGCCCTCGGGGGTGGCTCCAAATTTAGCTATGCGATCATTTGAATATGAATGATGCTTTACAACTGTTTACTTTCTAGCCATTCACTTTATAGCTGTTGGCCACACCTCTATATAACCCTCTTACTCCTTTATTTTTCATTACGCATTCCTTCTCTATCATTTTTACATTTCTCTTCCTTCTTCACTCTGCACTTTTCTTCTGTCCTGTCCTTGGTATTTTATCCAACTTAACTATAAGAATTCAAACCTGACTTGCTTATTTTCCATGGCAGACTACAATGAGTGCCAAAACATTGCTTCTATAATGATTGCCCAAGATGTGGAAGAGTTGTCCATTCGATACTCATTTCCTGAAGGGGTTGGAGTCCGAGCCCCTTCCCTCGCGGACATGGTCTACTCCATTTATCCTAGGGAGACTTGTTTTTATGAAGGTGCTTTTGCCTGTGGACTCCGGCTCCCTGTTCCGGTGTTTGTGCAGGAACTTCTTCATACGGTGGACCTATTCCCTTCTCAACTGATGCCAATTTCTTGGCGTTTTATTATGGCTTCCCTTGTTTTGTGGAAGTCTTGTGAGCTTGATTCCCCATTGTCGGTAGGCGGGTTTCTTTTTCGTTATGGGTTTTTCGAAACCTACGATTGGCGTCATGTCCACACCCAATTAGGCAGAGCCCATCCGAGCAGAGGATTAGTTGTCGTTGATCACAACAACCGCTTCAAGTCATAAAAACCCCGTTTCTTTTTTATTTTCGGATGCTGGGAGGCTACCCCTTACGCATTCCCTGTTCATGGACTCCTAGGAATGCTTCTAGTAAGCCTGTTTTCTTTTTCTCTTTTCTTTTTTCTCTTTCCCTTTTATACATAACCGCTTTTACACTTTTACAGCTTGGAATGGCGTACCGCCTGTTGGTGAGGCAAAGGAAGAGAGGTTTAAGATAGCTAGTAATGCCCACGTGAGGGGTGCCATTGTCCTAACACTTGATGAAGGGCTGCATATATTGGGTTATCCTCCCCGTGTCAACATTGTCGGAGAGGGTACGTCCTTTCCCTTTTTTTTCTTTGTATCTTCCTCTTTAAAAGATTGTGCTCATGTTTCTTTATGGTTCAAATGGGCAGGAGGTTCGCAAAGGCCGCTTTCAAAGACCCTCCTTAAGGGCAAAGACAAATGTGTCATCTCCTCTTCCTCCCCTTCTAGGCAAAAGAGGCAAAGGTTTTCAATCACCCGAACTGACTTGTCATCTCCACTCTCGGTTGGGAACCCTCTTTGCGCCACATTTGTCGCCCCTAGGAGCATTCCTGACCAGGGCTCCTTTAGAGTGCCACAAACTCGATTGTTCAGTGGCAGCGATGCTTCAAACCCGAGCTCCTTCGGGGTTCCTACGACACCGCTTTTTGGGAGTGGTAGCTCCTAGGCGTCTTCCTCGTCTACTAGTAGTGGCACCGGGTCTATACTGAATAACCCGGCCTTTGCCATTCATTAGACCAACAAATATATTATGAAGAATGATTTTGACGAGGTGGACTCACTCGGGGTTCTTTCTTCTACTGGCAACCTTCTAGCCTTCATGGCCAAGGTTTGAATCTTCTCTTACTTTGTCCTGTTGGTCTTATTGTCAATATGTTTACGCATAGTTTAATATTTTTCAACAGAGCACAACATTCGCCTAGTCTGTTTCTAATCGTTATATGCGCGCGACATACTAACTTGAGAAACAGTAGGCTTCCTTTACTGCTGAGCGTGCCCCTTTCAATACCTATCGCTCTGCAATGAATTCAAAGATAAAGTCTCTGTGTGCTTCCCACACCTGTCAAGCTGGAAAGATTGACATTCTTAATTCACAGATCCGCCATGACTAGGAGGTGATGGCGTGTTGGAATACTAACTTACCAGTGGTCGAAGTGGCGGTTGTCAAAAAATTCAAGGACTCATCTAATTTTGACAGGATATGTGATGAGTCCGACATTGAGTGTTTCAAGTATTTTCATATTAAGGCTCAATGCGAGTCGCTGGAGACGAATTTCTCTCACTTGCAGCTAAAATTGGACGAGAGTCTAATTCTTGAGGCCCCTTTTTCTTTTTTGATTGTAGTTATTTCCTTTCATAACGTACTACTTACGATTTTGTAATACTTTTCTTATTCAATAAATAACTATTTGTTTTCTTTTTGCTGAGATTTCCTTTGCTTCATGAGTATAGATCTTTTTCAGTATAATCCCTCAATCAAAATTTTGTTATCGGTTAACACTATTTTGGGTGGGTTAAAGATCCCCTTCGGAGGCGTCCCTCTATGGGGTTCTTTGACAGCTTTTTTGGAATTAACCCATCCTGCCTCTCGAACGGTCTTCCATTGAGGTGTGCCCCCATAGGGTGGTCTATACAATGTTCTTAGAATTAATTCATCTTGTCTTTTTCATCAAAGACCCTCTTCAAAAGTGTGTCCCCGTTGGGTGGTTTATACAATGTTCTCGGAGTTAATTTATCCCGCCTTTTTTCATCAAAAACCCTCCTTAGAGGTGTGCCCCGTACGATTATTTATACAATGTTCTCAAAATTAATTCATCCCACCTTTTTCATTGAAGGCTCTCATTAGAGGTGTGTCCCTGTAGAGTTATTTATACAATGTTCTCAAAATTAATTCATCTTGCCTTTTTTATTAAAGGCCTTCCTTAGAGGTGTGTCCCTGTAGGGTGATTTATACAATATTCTCAGAATTAATTTATCTCACCTTTTTCATTAAAGGCCCTCCTTAGAGGTGGTCCCTGTAGGGTTATTTATTGACAGTTTTTAGTTTTTAACCATGACAACGCATTTTGAAATGAAAATCACTTTTATTAACATTTTGATAATAATAGAACTTACTTCGAGAAGAAGGATAAACTGAAAAATGGAGCCTTACTCTAAGGCTTTATAATGAAGCCAAGCCCTAAATGAAACTGCTAAAAATGAATGCAAACTGGAGAGAGAAAAGAAGAAAAAAAAACTTTACTGATAGTATTTCCTCAGCATTCCAAAGATGGGCCAATTATTTTCCTTCCAGGGTTTCTAACCAATAGGTGCCTTGTTGTTAAGTCCTGACTACCCTGTAAGGGCCCTCCTAGTTAGGAGCCAGTTTACCGGTGCCCGGAAGTTTGGTGGCCTGAGTGACCTCACGAAGGACTAGGTCGCCGGGTTGAAAACTCCTCTGCTTGACCCTAGCGTTGTAGTACCGGGACATAGCTTGCTGATATGCTGACACCCGTACTCGTGCCTTTTCTCTTTTTTCTTCAATGAAATTGACACTAGCCCTCAATTCGCTTTCATTGTAACAGGGGTCATAGTGTTTAGTTTGATAACTTGCTACCTATCTCATTTCAACTGGGAGGACTGCTTCACTTCTAAAAGCCAAAAAATATAGCGTTTCTCCCGTGGGGACTTTGGTAGTGGTCCTATAAGTCGATAGAACACTTGATAGTAGTTCTGGTCATACACCTTTGAATTGTACCAAGTTTTTCTTGATCATTTTGAGTATCGTTTTATTGGCCACTTCGGCCTACACATTAGCTTGTGGGTGACCTGGTGAGGAGTAGTGGTTACTTATGCCATGTTCAGCACACAAAAGTTCTGGAAACGTTGGCTTTAAAACTGCTTTCCATTATCTATGATAATGACCCTCGGGACGCTGAACCTGTATATGATTGACTTCTATATGAAATTGATGACATTCTTTTCCCCAATCGTGGCCAGGGGCTTTGTTTCCACCTATTTGGTGAACTAGTCGATTGTTATAATTGTAAACTTTTTCTGCCCCTTTCCCATAGGTAAAGAGCTGATCAAGTCCATCCCCCACGGGGCCAATGGCCATGGGGCAACTATCGGAGTCAACTCCACTGGTGGCTGCTTTGGGACGTTGGTAAAACATTAGCACTTTTCACATTTTCTAACAAAGTCCAATGCATCCTGTTGTATAGTGGGCCAATAATATTCGTACTTGATGGCTTTATGAGCCAAGGATCTGCCCCCTGCGTGATTACCATACCCCTCTCTATGGATTTCCTTCATGAAATGTTGAGCCTCTTCTGTCGACACACATCGTAGGTATGGCAAATGGACTTTTCTTTTATAGAGGATTTCGTCGACCAAGGTATATCTGGACTCCCTGATCCTTATTCTATATGCCTCTGCCTTGTTTAGTGGCAGTTCGCCGTCCCTAATGTACTTGACAATCGGATCTGCCCATTCCATGCCTTGGGTGACTTGGGTTACCCTACGCGGCATTTCTTCTGTTATACTCGGGCTGTACATGTATTCCACAAGTACTGCCCCATCAATGAATTCTTGCATTATCGCCAATCGAGCAAGAGCATCGGCATTAGAATTCTCACTACGGGGGACCCGCGTAATAGAAAACTTTTGAAAGTGAGCTACCGGCTCTCGTACTTTTTGTAAGTTGGACTTCATCTTTTTGCCTTTTGTTTCATATTCTGTGCGGAGTTGCCGGGCAACCAGCTGGGAGTTAGTGTAGGCTTTTAGTCGCTGTACTTTAAGGACTTCAGCTATTTTCAACCATGTAATCAAGGCTTCATACTCAGACTATTTGTTTGTTTCCTTGAACCCGAACTGCAAGACATATTTGAACGTTTCCCCCTCTGGGGATATGATTAGTATCCCCACACCACTGGCCTGCACATTCGATAATCCATCCACAAACAATTCTTATATGTTGTTTGGGTCCATCAGGCCCTCTTCATTCTGTTGGACTAGGCTCTCCTCCTTTTTTCGTGGAACTTGCCCCTCTTCTGGAGGATAGGTGAATTCAACTATGAAGTCTGCCAATACTTAGCTATTTATCATCGTCCTTGGCTTGTACCAGATATCAAATTCCCCCAGCTCCATGGACCATTTCACAAGCCATCTGGAGGTCTCGAGCTTGAGGAGGACTTGCCGGAGTGGTTGATGAGTAAGTACCACCATTATATGTGTTTGGAAGTATGGCCTTAGTTTCCTGGCTGACATGACCAGAGCAAATGCTAGCTTCTCTATTGAGGAATATCTTTCTTCCGCCCCTCAAAGCACTCTGTTGGCTTAATAAATTGGCCTTTGTACTCCTTCTTTTTCCCGTACTAATGTAGAGCTTACTTACGCGGGGGAGAAAACCAAGTATAAGTATAATTCCTCCCTTGCTTTGGCACAAGATAGAAGTAGGGGTGAGCTGAGATACTGTTTTAGCTTAATCAAGGCTTGGTCACACTCTGGTGTCCACTCAAAAGCCTGTTTGAGGACCTAGAAGAATGGGAGACACTTGTCTGTGGTGCGGGAGATCAGTTTGCTCAACGCGAACACCTTTCCTGTCAACTTCTAGACTTCTTTAATCGTTCTGGGTGATTTTGTATCCACGATGGCCTGTACCTTCTGGGGGTTAGTTTCAATTCCACTTTTGCTGACTAAGTAGTCTAAGAACTTTCCGAATAAAACTCCAAAAGTGCACTTACTGGGGTTGAGCTTCATTCTCTACCTTCGAAGGATATCAAAGGCTTCCTCTAAATCATCCAAATGACTTGTTGCTTTTTAGCTTTTGACGAGCATGTCATCGACGTACACTTCTATGTTTCTATCGATTTGCCTTTTAAACATCTTGTTCACCAGCCTTTGATAGGTTTTGGCAACATTCTTGAAGCTGAATGGCATTACTGTATAGTAGTACAACCCCGTTTCTATTATAAAGGATGTCTTTTCTTGGTATGATGACAACATTGGAATTTGATTATACCCTGAGTAGGCATCGATGAAGCTGAGTTGCTCGCACCAGGCCGTTCCTTCTACTAGCATGTCAATCATTGGAAAGGGAAAACTGTCCTTTAGACATGCTTTATTCAGGTAAGTGAAGTCTACACATAAGTGCCACTTGCCATTGGAATTTTTTACTAAGACTACATTTGCTAACAAGTCTGGGTAGTGGGTTTTCTGCACGAAGTTGGCCTTCAATAGTTTATCCACTTCGTTAAAGATTGCCAAATTTCCTTCGGGGGCAAATCTACGCCTCTTCTGTCTAACAAGCTTGGCGGCTGGGTTGACGTTTAATCAATACATGGCAATGGATGGGTCAATTCCGGGCATGTCCTCGTGGGACCAAGCAAATATATCCTTATTCATTTTGAAGAATCGGACAAGCTCTTCGTGGATGATGGGTGAGAGTGACGACCCCACTCTTCCATTGTCGACCAACACTCGCCTTGTCATGAAATTGGCAATAACTAGCATAACCACGAGGGCATCATCATGCGGTTGCTAAACTCCCCTTTCATCATCCTCCGAGAAAATTATTATCTGATCATCTAGTCGAGGGCACTTGGTGAGTGATTAGCTCACCTCACCTACTTCAAAAAAACTTTTGACTTTCCTTGCATGCGTTTTACGAGCCGCATTGGATTCTCCGCCGCCCCCAAGTCCACCGGAGATAACTCTGATTTGCCCCAACAGGGGATTTCTTTGAGTGTTGTCTTCCTTACCATCCTGTGGGTGGTCCTATGCTCTCCTGTCATTGCTGGCCACAAATCTCTACAGCTGGCCCCTATGGATTAGACTTTTATTCTGCCTTTTTAGGTTTATGCACTCATTTGTGTCATGCCTATGGTCGTGATGGAACCTGCAATACTTGTCACGAGATCTCTTGGAGGGGTCAAATCTTAGTTTCAGGGGCCATACCACAATTGGATCGTCTTGGATGTGAAGGGGGATTTGGCTTATCGACGTGTTTAGAGGGGTAAAGGTATTGACCCCCTTATCACGTCGCAAAGCTCTATCGCTCTACTCTCATGACACTCTGCCATATTTGGAATCTCTCTCGTCCTTGCTGGACTATCCTCCCATTTTCCTATCTGTCTTTTTGTCGTTATAACCTTTAACCCTCCTTGCATCCAAGGCGTCCTCCATATTCATGTACTCGGACATGCTCTCTAGGGGGGGGCTTGGAGATTGAGTACAAGAATTTTGAAAGCAGCAAGCCCCCCATAAATGCAGCAACTGCCACCTTGTCATCCAGAGCATCGACCTACAACATCTCCTTATTAAACCGGCTGATGTAGTCTCATAATTACTCTCCCTTAGTTTGTCTTATGTTCGGGAGATAGGTTGCGGACTTTCTATATCTTTGGGTGACAATAAAATTGCTACGAACAACTGGCTCAGTTCTTTGAAGGAACATACAGATGCCAGCTTTAGGCTGTTAAACCATGACCGAGCTGAACCCTTCAATGTAATAGGAAAGGCTTTGCACAATATTTCATCTGGTACTCCTTGGAGGTGCATTAAAGCCTTGTAAGTCTACAGATGATCAAGCGGATCCCTAATCCCGTCAAAGCTTTCAAGTGCGGGCATCTTGAACTTGCTGGGCAATGGACAATTCATTACCCCACTAGAGAAAGGGAGGTTGGTTTGCTGAACCAGATCTTCCACTGTAGCAAGGCATTTCCCCTTCATGACGTGAGTCATGCTCTCTACCATGGCTTTGAGGTCCTATATCTCCAAGTCATAATAAGCAGCCTCTTCTGGATGCCCTGAGTCTTCATAAGTACAGGCCTTGAACCCTGAATCCCCTTGGACACGGGGTTTCTCTAGCGGGACTAGGTGAGTTAGATTCGTTCCTTCTCGATCCCCTCTCACTCTGCACTAGGTCGCGTCTTCTGCCGGTACTCTACTATCTCGCCCTGTGTCGTCCCCTTCTAGATCAACCCGCCTGAGGTGACTCCGTGATGGCATTGGTGCTACAGGAGGAAGGCGCTGCACAGGATTGCCGCATTTTACTGGAGTACCTGGGCTAGACTCTGATTCAAGTTCTAGACCTGTTATTCCAACGCTGCGACTCCCTCCTGGTCATTTGGGACTCCGGGGTGTGCCCCAGGAAAGTCTCCTTGACCAGGGGGCTGCATGCCTCTTTCTCCTGCTATCGAAAAGTTGTGACCAGGATGGTCTGGGGCAGCAGGCGGACCTTGTCAGCTAAAAGGTTATGGCCGACAGGGGTCCTGTCCAACGGGGGGATCTTGCTTGGCAGGAGGATCCTGTCCGGGTGGAGGATCGCGAACAGGATGCTCCTGCCCGACTGTAGACTCTAGCCCAGATCGTAGGTGCATCATGCTTCGTTTATGCTTTAGGTAGAATAGTCAAGTTTTATGACAGAGTTCCCACAGAAGGCGCCAACTAGTGAAGCACAAATCCACCCCTGGACTGGACAAACGCCAACTTGTAAAAAGACAATCAAAGGCCGACTACACTCCGACGATCAAGTCAGAAATCAGAAGGTCTTTAAAAGCTATAAAGGAACTCAGAGGGTATTAATTGCGTCCCTGGTACATGGACCGTCTCTGCATTTATAATATTCAAATGGGAACGTGTCCTAGTAGGACACTGACTCTTCAATTTCCCAGACTTATCTAGGGGAGATCATTCCAGGTCAAAGTATACTTTTTGTCCCCGCGCGTCAAGTAGTCTTCAACTTTCATGCTTATACGTGTCACAATTGGAGTCAAATACTCTATCAATGACAAACCATTTGTTCATTTGTCTGAAAAAGTTCATCATTTCTCATATGTTCAGGGCGAATATGATGAATTAGAGAAATTCAAGGTTGTTAATGAGGTCAAGTGCTTACGGACTTTCATATGATTTCAAATAGTTCGAAGGTCTTATTTTTTGGGCAATAAGGTACTACATGAGATGTTGCTAGCTCTGAGTTGCTTAAGGGTGCCATGTTTGTCTTGGTATCAGATATATGAGTTGACTCAATTGATCGAAAATCTTATACTTTTACGCTATTTGGATCTCTCTTGGACGAAAATCCGGCAGTTATCTAATTCAATAACAACCTTGTGCCCGAGGCTTGTGTCATTTCCAGATGTGGGGTTGCCATTGATGCTTAAGACTCTTGAGATCGAAAGATGTGAAGCTCTACAGGCTCTAGCAACAGCAGTAGCATCATCAGAGGAGGGAATCATGAATATGAATCTGATAATGGGGATCAACAATTGCAGCCTTGAAGAGTTGCGTATCTCTCATAGTTCATCTCTTCCTGAGGTGTCTTTGCCCATGATTGCTACATTGAAAACACTTTACATCTAGAACCGTGACCAACTAGAGTTTCCCCTGTCCGAGCTTCAAAATCTGATGAAGATTTATATAGAGAATTGCCCAAAAATGGTATATATTTTAGCCCATGGAGATGGAAGATTTCCCAATCTGACGTATTTGGAAATCAATCATTGCAAAAATCTAAATTGGCTGCCCTAACGATAGAAGACTATCTAGAAGTTGAATCATTTCCAAACGGAGGAGGAGGAGGAGGAGGAGGAGGAGGTTTGCCTTATGAAGGGCCGGATGGGGTGGGGTTCACAGCAGCAAACACTCCCATCTCTTGGATATTTCACCATCAGGGTGAATATGAAAAACGAGTGTTGGAGTAATTTTCAGAGGAGTATCTCATGAATTCTCAACTTTTGGCATATACAAGACCAATGTATCTCATGAATTCTCAACTTTTGGCATATACAAGACCAATGTATCTCATGAATTCTCAACTTTTGGCATATATAAGATTAATGTCACGTTACACCATGCCCAGATGAATTCTCAACTTTTTCAACATTGATGCTTACAGAGAAACTTCAATTCTCAGTCAGGTATATACAATCTTAATTGATGTCAATTCTAACACAAGATGATAATTTCAACAAGTTCGTAATCAGCGACATATCTAAGAAATCTGGTTTAATTTGATAGGCTATTGCAGACTAATATAATTTTCTTTTGCAGCTAAGATAATGACCATTTGGCCTCTGTTTGATCCTCATAAACAATGATGGAATGCAAAGGAATATGGGAAAAAGAAAGCAGAAGTAAAATAAAATTTTCCATAGGTAAAATTATTGATTTCTGTACAGGTCCTCAGATATCCCTATTACTCTGTAAGGTAAATTGTTGTCTTATAATTTAAAGATAAGTTTTCTATTAACTTCTTTGTCTTTCCTTTTTGATTCCAAATTTTCAATGTATTCTCCAAAGAACTGCTAAACCTCTGATTTCCTTGAAACTCGGGTAGGACACACCACAAACATTGATAGCAAGATTCATGAACTTCTCTCTATTTCTATTACATGAGTGTCAGAATTCTTGTTTGAATGACTTATTAATAACTTTAATTTATTTGATACAATTCTCACCAATGTCATAAATTGTGGTATCTTCTGCCAGCACTATGGTTGCTAATAATAGACTTCCTAAGTTTCGGGACACTTATTTATTCTGTTTGGGTTTTTGAAGCAAGCAAATTCTCAATGTTCTAGCAGTTGCTGTATATAATATATGCATGCTGGAAGAGAAGCAAAACAAGATTCATGTGCCTTTAGGACTAGTTTGGATTGATGGAATTGGAAGGAAAAGAAAAGAAAAGAAAGAAAATGATAGTTTTTATTATGTTTGGTTTGTTAAAAATGAGAGAAAATAAAGGATTAGGAGTGATTTGGAGGGATAACTTATCCCTCTAAATCTCTCATATGCTATCCTTTATCCTCCAAAAAGTGGAAAGATTTGGAGAGAAATAATAAGGTTTAAGTAAAACTTTCTTAATACCAAAACTATTTCTTAATACCGAAACTAACCCTAACATTTTAAAAGACAAAGAGGCATGATAGTAAATAAAAAGGGATATGATAGTAAATTAGTTAAAATAATTTCTTTTCTTTTCTCTCCTTTAGCTTTTCCAAACAAGAATGTTATCATTTCCATTATTTTCTTTCATAATTTATCTAAACATGAATACAAGTTTTTGTTATCGTTTCTTTTCTTTTCTTTTCTCCCATGACTAATGTTATCATTTCTTTTCTTTTCTCTCCTTTTTATCCAAACAAAGCGTTAGAGTTCATATGGACCTGAGAATTACCTGAAGTTTTGAACTCACTCAATACCATGATAAGGTATGCAAATTTGAGTAGCATCTGTTTGGAACATATGTAGAATTCTATTTGAATCAATTTTGGTTAATATTCAACTACAATGTTTGTTGAATATCGTTGGGGTCATTGTTCGGTTCAATGCTAAAAGTTCAGCCTGACAAGAATGATGATACTGGTTCAAGTTTGAGAGTAACTAATTTGCACAAAAATATGCCAAATGTTATGTTTGTCTCTAGTCCTTCCCTCCTAAGAACCCAGCACAACAAAACCGTATTAGGTAAATGACCTTTCCATTTTCCAACTACGCGTTGTGGCATGGTGACAAGTATTATTATCTTTTTACTTTTACATACTATATATATATATATATATATATATATATATATATTTGAAATTCTTGAGTTATTGCACAGAACATATGGATCTTAGTGGACCATGATGTTAAAATTTATGCTGCCTCACAAAATAGTAGTTTGTATACAACTTGCCTAAGGCATTGGAGAGACTTTACTGATTTTTCTCAAGTCATATTCTTAGCAAGGATATTTGATCACAAACGAAGCAATTCCATAATATAAAGAGTCGTTGTAACATTTTTGAGACCCAAGCTACATATTGTAGGTTTCATTAGCTTTGGCTTTTATTCGGTCAGCAATCAACAAAACACTCAATATATTTTAAGCATTCCCAAGGCAATGGAGAGAGACTGCTATTTTTTCATTGGGCTCATTTATTGAGTAAGAGTGCCATACTATTTTATCATCTCATATCAAAATAGCACCAGAATTTCATTCAAATTTACATTAGTTTAGGAGTATATTTTAATTTTTATCATCAAATTGATTTGTATATTCTAACTATAGCCAAGGTTGACTGGGAGACTAGTATTGTGTTCAGAACTAGCTTGTTTGTTAAGTTTAGAGATAATCATATGAGAGAACTAGGATCGAAACCACTTTTTTTTTTTGTGGGGTTGGGGTGAGCATGGTAAGGTTTATAAGTCTTTGAAAGAGACTAGCTTTTCTTAAATTGTTGGCTTTTATCAGTAAATTACAGATGTTTCTTTATGAATTATTATTTAACTTTTCTAACTAACCTTTAAGATGAACAACTACGCTCGTTGTGATTTTCATTTCATTAACTTGCCTTAAGGATATAAATATGATAAAGGAATAAAAGATTAATTGGAATAGAAGAAAATAACAAAATTTGATAACAATGTCTAATATAAATTATAAACCCATCAATCAATTAGCTCATACAACGGAATAATTTCTTTTCTTTCCATACCCATTTTGGCTGGAGGTGTAGTAACCCTTGTGGACGGGTGTGAGTGGGCGGGTGTGAAGACAGACATTGGGCTGAGCAACCATACTGATAAGGTACAGAGTGCTCAATCCCACATCGCCTGGGTGTGAAAAATAGGATGTGCTTATATGTAGTATGTTCTCTTCAAATGGTATGAGACCTTTTGGAGTAAAACTCAAGAGTAAAATCGTGCGGGCTCAGGCCCAAAGCAGACAATATCATACTATGTGTTGAAGTGGGGTATTACAGTTGGTATCAGAGTCTGAACCCAGCCGGAAGTGTGCCGACGAGGACGTCGGGTCTCGTAGGGAGGTGGATTATAATAACCTTTGTGGACGGGTGTGAGTGGGCGGGTGCGAAGAACCCAGCCGGAAGTGTGCCGACGAGGACGTCGGGTCTCGTAGGGAGGTGGATTATAATAACCTTTGTGGACGGGTGTGAGTGGGCGGGTGCGAAGACAGACACTGGGCTGAGCTACCACACTGACAGGGTACAGGGTGCTCAATCCCATATCGCCTGAGTGTGAAAAAGGGGATGCGCCGTCAGTGTACAGGGTGTTCAATCCCACATCGTCTAGGTGTGGAAAAGGGGATGTGCTTATATGTAGTATGTTCTCTTTAAATTTTATGAGACTTTTTGGAGTAAAACCCGAGAGCAAAACCGTGCGGGCTCAGGCCCAAAGCGGACAATATCATACCATGTGTTGGAGCGGGGTATTACAGTTGGTATCAGAGCCTGAACCTAGTCGAAAGTGTGCTGACGAGGACGTCGGGCCTCGTAGGGGGGTGGATTGTAGTAACCCTTGTGGACGAGTGTGAGTGGGCGAGTACGAAAACAAACATTGAGTTGAGTTACCACACTGACAGGGTACAGGGTGTCCAATCCCACATCACTTGGGTGTGAAAAAGGGGATGTGCTTATATGTAATATGTTCTCTTCAAATGGTATGAGGCATTTTGGAGTAAAATCTAAGAGCAAAACCGTGCGGGCTCAGGTAGTATGTTCTCTTCAAATGATATGAGGCATTTTGAAGTAAAACCTAAGAGCAAAATCGTGCAAGCTCAGGCCCATAGCGGACAATATCATACCATGTGTTGAAGCGGGGTATTACAGGAGGGCGCTAAAGAAACGGAGAACTTTCCTAATTTACTAATTTGTGTGAAGATACTGAGATTTTCTAGAGGTCGCACTCTGGTTCGCCGGCAAGTGTCATCGCCCAAAGTGGTATGTCTTGTGTTTGAGACTTGGGAGCAGTTTCTCTAAAAATGAAGAATAAGGTTTGGCGACATCCACTTCTTTTAGATCCTGTTCAAGCGAAAGTCTTGTGCACTGGATACGATTTTTTTTTATACCGAGTTTTTTTAATATATGAAACGTGTATTATATGGTGTTAATATCCTTATGAGGTGATTGATTTGCAAAAAGTTCTTGACGCTATTTGGTTGCTAGGAGACCTGAGACATGAAAATGTGTATTTTTTTTTTTTTTTTATAGAATGGAGAGGTTGTTGCAAGTTGTCTAAACTAATTTCTGAAAATGTGAAAAGCAAAGCATAAAACATTCAGAAGATTGCATTTTTAAAACCCTTGCACATATTGTAAGTTTTGAAAGCCAACAACTCCAATATGTTGCTTCCAGTTTTTAGTTGAATGAAAAAAAATGGAATTCTATTAGTACAATTTTTTTTTTATGAAAATTATAATTAGGGGTATATAGTTTCTGTATAAATCAATAGGTAATTAGAACAATTATTATTCACAGTCAAGCAATTTGTAAGCAAAATATCTTTCCAAAAACGGCTCTAATTGCTACACCAATTATTGAGCCAAATTGATTTGAAACCCTAATGCCCATTTGTGTGTTACGCTAATTATTGAGCCAAATTGATTTGGAACCCTAATGCCCATTTGTGATCTACCACTTCGCATTCAAAATAATTTAGTATCTTTAATCCACAAAATGAAAAAATATGTATCTACAAATTCTTTGATTTTTTTTTCTTCAAGGAATTGCTCACTTTTTTTATTTTTTCCTTTTTTAGCTAATTTTTTTCATTTACCTTTCCCAAAAAATAAAAAATAAAATGAAAACACCAGTGAACCTTATGTTATGGGATATGTAATTTTGAGTGAGAGTTTCGGTTATAATTGGGTTTTGGATGTGAACCACTTTTCTTTATTTCTCCTTGTTCACGTAGCGAAATTTTTTCAATGCATTTTGAACCATGTAAATCTTTGTCTCCTATTATGTGTTTGTGCTTATTTGTTATCTTCTTATCATTGTTTTTTTCTCTTTGTATCATAATGAAATTTTATTGCCTTTTTCAATGGGTTAATGGGTGGGTGGGTTCGACTTATCAATAACAATATACCCATCTAGAAAATTAGATTCAATTTCTCATTAATTGAAAACATTTAATCTAATTATTGTAGTTTGAGATTGATCTTTCTTTCGTTTACTGTTATTATATAAATTTAACATCGCATCAAAAGTAGGACATTTATTGCAGAAAAGCATTTAATTTTTGGGATTGATTTTCACCAATCCGTGAAGCGAGGACACTCGCTTGAACGACTGCGGCTAACACTCATCTAACAATAAATATTAGAAAATTTAAATAAAAATTATTAACTATTATTTGATATTAATATTTTAAACATAAGGCTACTTTTTTATTTTTCGCCTAAGGTCAGAAATTTTATTGAACCGCCCAGCTTATGAGGTGATTGATTTGCAAAAAGTTCTTGAAACTGTTTGGTTGATATGAGACACAAGAGACATGAAAATGTGTATTTTTTTTTATAGAATGGGTGTATTTTTTTTATAGAATGGAGAGGTTGCTGTAAGTTATGAAAATATGAAAAGCAAAGCATGAAAACATTCAGAAGATTGCACTTTGAAAACCCTTGGGCTAATGAAGCCACATATTGTAAGTTTTGGAAGCCAACAGGTCCAATATCTTGCTACCAGTTTTTAGTTGAATGAAAAAAATGGAATTCTATTAGTACAATATTTTTTAATTTATTTTTCTTTTTTTTATGTATAAATCAATAGGTAATTAGAACAATTATTATTCACAGTCAAGCAATTTGTAAGCAAAATATCTTTCCAAACACAGCTCTAATTGTTATGTCAATAATTGAGCCAAATTGATTTGAAATCCTAATGCCCATTTGTGTGTTAAGCTAATTATTGAGCCAAATTGATTTGGAACCCTTATGCCCATTTGTGATCTACCACTTCGCATTCAAAATAATTTAGTATCTTTAATCCACAAAAAGAAAAAATGTTTATACAAATTCTTTGATTTTTTTTTCTTCGAGGAATTGCTCACTT
Source organism: Cornus controversa (assembly GCA_026545225.1). Lineage (NCBI taxonomy): Eukaryota > Viridiplantae > Streptophyta > Magnoliopsida > Cornales > Cornaceae > Cornus > Cornus controversa. Next base: position 27,310,943 of record CM048853.1, on the reverse strand, counting down.
TTTCATTTTATTTTTTATTTTTTTTGCTAAATATTTTCATTTACCTTTCCCAAAAATCAAAAAAAAAAATGAAAACAACAAATGAACCTCATGTTATGGGATATTGAGTAAGAGTGTTGGGTATAATTGGGTTTTGGGTGTGAGCCACTTTTCTTTATTTCTCCTTGTTTATATAGGGAAAAATTAACACCGCAGTTTGAACCACGTAAATCTATTATAAGTTGTGAGACTTATCAATAACAATATACCCATCTAGAAAATTAGATTCAATTTCTGGTTAATTGAAAAACACAGGCCACTCAAAACTTCAGCCTTCTTAATAATGTGAATCACAGTTAATACATACTTCCAAACAAGTTAATTAAATAGCACAAGAAATGAAGGGGTTAGGTTGGCTAGTGTTGTACCTTAGGGCTAGTGTGGATTGATGGAATTGGAAGGAAAATAAAAGAAAAGAAAGGAAAGAAAAGGGAGGAATAGTATTTTTTATGTTTGATTTTCTGTTAGTAAGAGAAAATAAAAGATAAGAAACGAGTTAGAGAGATAGTTTATCCCTCCAAATCTCTCATTTGTTATCTTTCCAAAAGTGAAAAGTTTAGAGAAAAATGATAAGAATAAGTAAATATTTTATAATACCAAAATAATTCTAATATTTAAAAAAACAAAATTTAAAAGACATTCTTGTAACATAAACACAAAATGGTATGATAGTAAAATGATTAAAATGATTTCTTTTCTTCTCTCTCCTTAACATTTTTCAAACAAGAATGCTATCATTTCTTTTCTTTTCGTTCATAATTTATCCAAACATGAATACATGTTATCCTTTCCTTTATTTTCTCTCATAACTATTGTTATTATTTTTTTTCTTTTCTCTCTTGTTTATCCAAACAAAGCCTAAGGCAAGGATAATGATCACAACGACTTTGTGCCAGCATAGATTACCAACTACCCTTTTGCACTAAACAATGAGCTTTGCAGGTTTGTAAAAAATATCTCTATATTGAAAAACCAGTATTGACATATTGTGAGTGCTTATATAACAATCGATTCCATTATTGACATCCTGGCATTGTGTTGAAAAGCCCAAAGGCAATGGCAAGCTTTTCACTATGGTGCCTAAGTGCAGTTTCCTTTTCCTCCTCATCTATATCAAACAGAACTTGAGAGGTATTTGGTGAATAACCCTCCCCTTGCAGCCTCTCACTGAACCTTTTCAACATCCAATAGATTTCTTTTGCTTTTGGGTGTGAGTCATCGCCTATTCTGAATTCATGGATGGTGTCATCCAATTTTGTTATGGCAGACAGCCACGAAACAAGCGCTACACAGAACGCTAAGCATTTATGTAGTTCGGTAATGTGCCTACATTCACGGCAAATATTAGCGAAAATTTTCACTATGCGAAAATCAAGAAATTGCAAGTTTCAACCCAAACGCTAGCTCTTGCTCTCTTACTCTCTGCGATTTACAGTGTTCTCTCTTAATCACACTCCAAAGCCTAAATGCCTTAATATACTGGGTTACAAGAGAGTCCTACTCAGGGTCCAAAATTCGTAAATGAAAAATGGGTCAGAAAATTTTTCTCGGAAGCACTGCCATACAAAGCCTATTTTTTGGGTCAAAACAAGGTCATAACACGACCCGAGTCAAGAAAAAATTTGGGCCACAACATAACAAATCCCTACCTTGACTCGAATTCTACCAAGCTCTGCAATCTCAGCTACTCCTTCGCATGTCCCTAAGGGCCTCGACAATTACAAACACCAATCAAGTCCAGACAATGTTTGAACTTGATTGTAGGAATGATCTTAGTCATCATATCCACCGGATTTTATGCTGTCCTAATCTTCCTCACTATAATAGCACCCTGTGTGCACACATCTCTGATAAAGTGCAACTTGAAATGAATATGCTTGATCCTCTCATGGAACATCTGTTTTTTAGTCAAATCTATAGCACTCTAACTGGCGCAAAACAATGTCAAATCATCCTGTTGCAAGCCCAGATCACTAACTAAGCCTCTAAACCATATAGCTTCGCCTCTGTGGCTACCATGTACTCGGCCTCTATAGTAGACAATGCAATTGTAGACTGTAAAGTCGCTTTCCAACAGATAATGCTCCCAGAAAGAGTAAAGACATACCCTGTCAAAAACTTCCTCCTATCAATATCTCTAGCATAATCTGAATCAACATATTCAACAACACTCCTAGACGTGTCGCTGCCTCTATCATAGACTAATCCAACACTTCTGCAGTGCCTCACAAGTACCGCAACATCCATTTCACAGCCTGCCAATGACCTTCACGTGTCTATCTATGTATCTGCTCATTTTAGTAACCACATGTGAAATGTCTGGCCCAGTGCACACCATTGCATAAATGATACTACCAACTGCACTAGCATAAGGAATACGAGACGTGCTCCACCTCCTTCTCGGTCTGTGGTGACAATTATGTCGAAAGTCTGAAGTGGATTTCCAATTGAGTACTCATTGGCTTTGATGCTCGCATACCAAAGCATTCCAGCACCTTCTCAATGCATTTCTTCTATAACAAATACAATATGCCCGCTCCTCTGTCTCTATGATCTCCAAACCCAAAATCCTATTTGTGGCACCTAGATCCTTCATCTCAAATTCACCACTATGCTAAGCCTTCAACATTTTGATTTTTGAAATGTTTTTGCAAGCTATCAACATATCATCAACATAGAGCAACAAATACAAATATGAACCATCTGAGAGCTTCCTGGGATACACCCAACTGCTGAACTCACTCCTATAGTAGCCACTCCCAACCATAAAGGTGTCAAATTGCTTGTGCCACTATCGAAGAGACTGTTTCAGCCCATACAACAACTTCTCTAATAGACAAACATGGTCTTCCTTTTCTAGAATCTCAAACCCTTCAGGTCGATGCATAAAAATCTGCCCTTCCAACTCTCCAAGTAAGAATGTAATCTTAACATCAAGCTCTAAGTCATATAGAGCAACCATAGCAAGTAACACCCTTATTGAGCTCTGTTTCACCAAAAGAGAAAAAACTTGATTGAAGATCACCCATTCCCTCTGTGTATAACCCTTCACCACCATGCGTGCCTTGAACCTTGCATCTTCTACTCTTGGAGTTCCTTCCTTCTTCTTTAAGACTTATTTACAACCCACAATCTTCTAGTCTTTAGGTTTCTCAACTAGCTCCCAAGTCTGGTTCTTAAGAAGAGACTCAAACTCCTCACTCATGACAATAGACCACTATGTGGACTCTCCACCCGTGATGGCCTCATCATAAGTCCGCAGTACCTGCTCATCAATACTCTGTGCCACACTAAGTGCATAAGCAACCGAATCAGCATGTGAAAAGCTATACTTTTGAGGTGACTTAATCTCCCTCCTCAATCTGTTTTTGGCCACTGGCCACACTGTACTGCTGCAACAATGCATCTTCCTCAACTTGAAAGTACACCTAGTCATCATTCGATCGATCAGGAACATTTTCTAACTGAACCTTTGATAGCTCCTCTTGCACTAACACTCAGAACTCTAGCTGAATCAACTACCTCCTTCTGTGGAGTAAACATCACAAACTCGTGAAAGGTCACATCTCTTCTAACAAGTAACTTCTATCCTGAAGAATCTGGGCACCACAATCTGTATCACTTGACCCTGGGCTCATAACCATTCAGATGAGCATACGCATGACACCCAAATATTCTCGTATTACTATAACTAGCAGAAGAACCAGATAATACCTCCTCCGGAGTCTTACAATCGATATCAGCCAATGGATACAGGTTCACCAAGAAACAAGCTGTGGAAACAGCTTCTACCCAGAACACTTTGTCTAACCCATCATTGGACAACATACATCGTGTTCTCTCCAATAGTGGTCTGTTCATCCGTTCTGCAACTCCATTTTGCTGTGGAGTTTTTCTCATTATGAAGTGTCTTACAATCCCGTGAGTCTTGTAGAACTCATTAAATTCTCCATCATAGAATTCCAAGCCATTGTCTGTCCTAAAGCATTTAACCTATTTTCCAGTCTCCTTTTTAATCAGCCTCATCCACTGCTTGAACGTGACAAAAACCTCATTCTCGTGTTTCAGAATATAAACCCAAACTTTTCGAGAAAAAAATCATCAATCAACGTCATCATATATCTACCACCACCATGTGAAGTAATGTGAGAAGGTCCCTAGAGATCAGAATAGATATAATCCATTGTGCCCTTGGTCCCATGAATTACCATACTGAACTTCACTTTGCATTATTTTTCAAAGACACAATAATCACAGATATCTAGCTTTTCGATTTTTTAACCACCAAGCAAACTCTGGTTACTCAAAACATCCATCCTCCTCTCACTCATATGCCCAAGCCGCATATGCCACAATCTGGTAGTATCTAAATCCAGATCCGAGGATGATACTACAGCTGAACCCGTAACTGTGCTACCCTACCATGATGTTTCAGTCCCTTCACCACCACAAGAGCACCTTTTGAAATCCTAATGACTCTACCTTCAGCCTTGTAACTACACCCGATGGAATCCATCGTACCCTGAAAAATCAAATTCTTCTTCAATTATAGAACATATCTGACATTAGTCAATGTCCTCACTATAACATCAAACATCTTGATTCGAACTATACCGATACTTACAACCCTGCACGACAAATCATTCTCTATCAGAACTTTCCCTCCATCAATGAAACGATAAGAGATAAACTAGTCCATATTTGGACAAATATTATATAAGCACCTCGAATCAAGAATTCACTCATCGCAAGAGCGACGGACAGAAATTGTGAGAACATTACCACCATCTGAATCATTACCCTCTGCAACAACCACCTCATCGGCTTCAGAGGATTTTCGCTTTCCCTTCTTATGCTCCGAACAGTCTTTCCTGAAGTGCCCTTCCTCATGACAAGTGAAGCATTTCATAACCTTCGATTTATTTTTAGATTTAGAACGACCTCTTTTGCTAGACCCTCCCTTCTGATTCGTTCTCTCTCTAACAACCAAGCCCTCTGTCAAACTTTTTGTATTGCCCTCAAACATTCTACTCTGCAACTCCTTAGAATCCAAAGTTGTCTTCACGTCTTCCATGGACAAATTAGTTTTGTCATTCATCATTGTATCAACAAAGTTCTCGTACGAGGTCATACATCATTGTATCAACAAAGTTCTCGTACGAGGGTGGTAAAGAACTCAACAGAATAATTAGCCTGATCCTCATCCTCTATTTTAAAATCAATATTCTTCAAATCCATGATGACAACATTATCCTAGCCAGATGGTCTTTCAAAGACGAACCTTCCTGCATCTGAAGAGTGATCACCCACTTCTTTAGATACAAGCAATTCGCAAGAGATTTCGTCATATAACGAGACTCTAACTTGTTCCACAATTCATCCATCGTAGTCTCTCCAGAAACTTACAAAACCTCGTTACTCAGGCACAACAGAATCGCACTGTTTGCTTTCTCCATAGCTTACCACAGGTATTTATTTGGTTCAGTGATGTTCCTAAGTCCATGGTGAAGGTCTGGCGAAAGTTTTCACTATACAAAAATCAAGAGATTACAAGTTTCAATCCTAAATCCTAACTCTTGCTCTCTTGCTACTGTTTATAGTCTTCTCTCTTAATCACACTCCAAACCCTAAATGCTCTTATATACTGGGCTATAAAAGAGTCCTAATCAGGATCCAAAACCCGTAAGCGAAAAACACAACATCATTCCACTGCAAGCACCTAAAAGTGCACCCCATACCGCAACAATGGGTTGCATAGCCATAGAACTAATCAATTCCTCTACTTTGGTTAAAAGCCCTGCCCTGCCCTGCCTAGGATCTTCAATTAGAAGCCCTGCCCAACTTACAAGGTCAACCACACAACCATAATGCTATATAGTAGGCTCAACCCCATACACTTGCTCCATAGAATTCAAGTACTTTAGACCTCTATCAACCAAACCAACATGAGCACAAGCATTTAGGATACCCACAAAAGTGATATCATTGGGTTTTATCTTCTCTCTCTACCTCTTCATGAAAAGCTCAAGTGCATCCCCTATGCAGCCGTGCATAGTAAGTCCCCCAATCATGGCATCCAAGAGAACACTTCTTTCTGTTTCATCTTCTAAAAAAAAACCCCATGACAAGTCCAATCGCCCACATTTAGCATACATATCAACCAAGGAAGTCCCCAATACTGCATCTATTGGAATGAAATTCCTTTCTATATAAGTATGTATTCAACTAGTTTGATCAGGAGCCCCCACATTACCACATTAGCACACGTGGCCAACAAACTTGAAAGAACAAATTTTCTGGGCCTACCTTTCTCTCTTTGCATTTCATTCAAAATTTCCAATGCCTCCTTGAAATATCCTTCTTTATTATAACCATCAAGAATTGCACTCCAAGATATATACCCTTATTTGTAATAACCATCAAGAATTGCACTCCAAGATATATACCCTTCTTTGTTATAACCATCAAGAATTGCACTCCAAGATATATAATCCTTTATATAGGCATTCTCCTCCCTAATGGACGACTAGGATGCATTCAAATCTGCAGCTAAGATTTTTCATCTAGAAATCTCTACAAAAATATCTACAACTCCACATCTTTCTACAATTATCTATAACATTCTAGATCTTACTACATTATACTACAATTCTCTACATTATTCTAGAAATCTCTAGAAACTTCAATATACTTCTAGAATATTCTACAACACTCTAAAATCTTCCACATCTCTCTAAAATACTCCACACTTCTCTAAATACTTCCGGAACACTCTAGAATCTTCCATATCTCTCTAGAATACCTCATATTATAAGTTGGTGGGACGTTACATTCTCCCCCACCCATTCCTACAACGCCCTCGTCGTAATCTGGATGCTGCTCCTGTGAACTTATCTGGGAACCTTCCACCTGACGAGATACTTTCGTTGCATGTCTACTCCACATGCAAGTTGTCTCTACTGGTCACAACTCCTTGTGACATTAACCTTGCTCTCCCTCTGCGCATACTCTTCTACTGGCAAGGCGTACCACTCATCTGTCGGCTCCTCAAAGGTCAAGGTCGTCCTCATGACTCCTATGGACTCCCCCACCTGTTCTCCAGCACACTCCATGAGCACCTCCACGCTCATGGTCTTCTGCTCTTCAGTATTGCCCACAAGCTCCTCAATGGGCTGCAAGGACTTCTCTTTGCAAGACATGGTCTCGCCTCCCATGCCTACTGCAATGTTGCCAACCTCTGGCAACTCTCTCGTGCATTCTTGCACATTGGGCTCATCTTCGAGAGGTTCTTCCTCCTCAAGCCCGCAAGTGGATGGCATGGTCTCTCCCAGCATGTCTTCCTCCACTTGGCCTTCCTCTCGAGACTCAGCAGTGCACTCCTACACGAGTACTAGAGTCTCCTCTTCTCTATACCGTAGCAACTTAGCCTTTACGAGACACTCTCCCACGCTATGTAGCCCCTCACACAGAAGGCGACTCCATTGTTGGCACATTTGCTTTCGCAGCTTCTGTCTCGCTGGGCAATCTCTCCATCTATGATTGCCATCACACGCAAGACAACTCCATTAACAACACCTCTACTGTCACCGCTCTCAACTACCATCACGCCAAGTGCACTCCTCAACCTGGTCTTTGCTCCTCTGCCACTGGCTCGACATAAGGACTCCTCTTAAGCATCGACTATGTGGCTGTGACTTGCCTAGAATGACTCTCCTCTAGTCCCAATCTTACCCAACCTCCTGCTAGTGTGGCCTTCCGTCACTTCCTCATGCAACTTCTCAATGCACTCGCCCAACAAATAGGATTCTTTCGCACCTCAAGTCACCTCCTTGTGTCATCCTCCCACCTCTCCACTAGCTTAAACTTCACGTTCCAACGCCTTTTCACATGCAAGAAACCTTGATCCGATACCAACTGTTACGGGCTTAGAGTTTCTCCACATCTCTAGCCACACCAGTGCGGCACCAAGGCATTGTTACTCATCACACAAGCCTTGGTCAGCCTAACTCCACACTAACTCAAGCCAACGCACTCCACTGCCACTCACTAGTGTACTATAATGGCTCTCGCCCTCACTTGACCTGCACACTCACTCACAGGCACATTTGGTTGACAAGAGGAAAACTACTTGTATTATTACTCAAATGAAGTGTTTACAAGGCTCACTCTCACACTTAGAGCTTCTCCCACTTCCGGAGCTATATTCCTACAAATGAGCTTCTAACCCCTTTATATAGGCATCCCCTCTCTAATGGACTGCTAGGATGCATTCAAATCTACGGCTAAGATTTTCCATCTAGAATTCTCTACAAAAATATTTACAACTCTACATATCTCTATAATTATCTGGAACATTCTAGATCTTACTACATTATACTACAACTCTATACACTATTCTAGAAATCTCTAAAAACTTCACTATACTTCTATAATGTTCTACAACACTCTAGAATCCTTCACAATATCTCACTAGAATACTCCACACTTCTCTAGATACTTCCTAAAGACTTTAGAATCTTCCATATCTCTCTAGAATACATCCTCCAGCAAGGGCTTCACGATTACCGGATTAGCTAAACTAAGCAAGGAAAAGGCATGTGTGTTACAATGGGCTTGCTTGAGAAGTTGAAGTGAAGTACAACAATTGGTGTTCAAGAGATTCAAGATTGTTTTCTGGGAGAGCTTGGAGGTGGGTGAGTTCTCTATTGACTTGTCTTTTGGTGTGAGATGATAAAGTAGATCTGTGGTGGTGGTGGTTGTGCTTGTCTTTTCTCTGCCATTCAGTTTTTGGCTAAGACAATAGATATAGATAGATAGATATAATACCACGTCACAACTTGCAAACAATAGAACAAAAACAAATGAACAATGTAAGTCTTGTGTGGCCTGTCACGGTCATGCTATGTAGCTTTAAGAACATTATTAATGGATCATTTTATGGTCACATGTCATGATTCTTTTAATCCTAACCAAAATATTACAAAATTATATATTGTATTCGTCTCTCTAAATGGATTCTAAACATTTCATACACAACTATAAATTTTCAAAACTATAGTAAGAAAGAATCATAAAATGAGTCTTTCTAAAAAGCCTTGGTCCTTGGGGCCACGGTAATACATTGCAAAATACTTTTCCATTTTACTTGACAATTTACAGGAGTCAACTCAATTATGATGGTTCAGTTTGTCTATATACAACAAACTCTACACGTGATATCCTATGCTTAGGTGTTCAAAATAAACTTGATGAGAAAGTATTGAATACCCAGGGTATTAAACCCCAACCAATGAAAAATTTTCATTTTCCTTGATAATAGAAAATATCAACTCATCATTGATAGGGGGTGGTTGGGGATACAATACCCCCGGGGTATTCTATATTTTTTCGAGATCAACGTGGCGCAATTAGCTTTAATTGTCTTCATATGAAAAAATAATGTGTAGACATAGGTTTAAAGATTTAAAAGGGCTTATCGATTTAAAAGGAAGAAAGTAATTAAATTTGTTTAGCAAATTACAATACGACTCCCATAGTCCCATGAGAGTTTTGTTCAATAATTACAAAATGATGTATAATAATATTATCAAGTTCAACCAAACCCACAGGCATGGAAACACCAAAATATGAAAGCAGGGAAGAAAATTATGCATATTTAACTAGCATTGAATCATACAGTATAATATCTGCAGACATAAATATATACCATGAATACAATACATTGATGGTTTTGCAGAGACGGCATGCAGTAGACTGATGGTTTTGCTGAGAAGGGCTAAGAGCCTAAGACACGTGTACACACAGAAAACTGTGGCTACCCTGGTGTGATTGCACCTATGCAGTATTGCAGAGAAGGGCTAAGAGCCTAAGACACGTGTACACACAGAAAACTGTGGCTACCCTGGTGTGATTGCACCTATGCAGCATTGCCAGTCAATCACACATGCCCCACAACAAAGATGGGGACCTTTCCACGTGACACTATAATCGGCGTTATAACGACAAGGAAAGGAAATTTTTTTAATACAACAATAATACCATGTCCATTTTGCTAAAATCGTTTCACCAACTAATAAAATCTAGACATTAGTCATAAGGGCCCACTCGAGCACAAGTTGTCACATGCATATGTGTGTTTAAACTAAATGCCATGTACACAATTTGAGCTTTTTTCTATACTTCTAGCAGCACTTGAAAAAATACACCAGCATAGACAGCAGTTTTTACAACCGCCACTATAAGCCTCTGTTTTTGTAATATAACCATTGACATTATTTCTGCAAACTATAGACAATCAATTCTTAACCTAAAAAGTAACAGAGCCCTGTTAATATAGATAATATTTGAAGAGTAATGTTACTTTTCTGTTGTATGGATCTATTTTCATTCTAATATACAGTAGATGTGAATAACTAACAAACTATGTTCGATTCTCAACCAAAATCGAATATATTTATTAATGGGTTAAGACATATATAGTGTAGCCAATCCTACCTCAATTTCTGCCTCAACCTCAACCATCCATCACAACCCACTTCATTTTTCCTTCATTTATACTTCTCTTGAGAATGAAAATGTAATCTATCTGACAATATAAAAACATAACGGTTCTGATCAATTACATCACACATTGAACCTCAAATTCTAGATTGTGCGTATGTATGTAAAAGAAATGCAAGGGTTAGGTTGGCCAATGTCGTACCTTAGCCACAAGAGGAAAACCCTGCTAAATGAAGAAGTGAAACTTGAACCAGACACAATATTCGACAGCATTAAGATTTTCAGCATTTAGCCCACACTTCTGCTAGAAGCTTAAGATAGTAGATATAATTAAGTATACATATACACAAATCCTGTTATGTTTGATCACTCTTGAGATCCATAGTAACAATAGTGAGCTTCGAAATTTATGCAAAGAAATGTTAATTGTTTCCTTAATCGATAACAGCACATGAAAGGTGAATCAGTGCTTCATTCCCAAGTACCAAGAATCCATACCCAAGACATGGCCATTATTTCTTTATTCTCTCTCTTAAGCATAATTAGCATAGTCATTTCACTAATCCATTCAAAGTTCTTTTCTAAAACAAGGAGTTGGCAAACCTCAAAGCACAAATGGGTTTGCTAATGAACAAAAGTTGCAAGTCTAGTCAAAATATCATTATTTACAGACCATGATCACAAGGTTGAAACATAATAAACATAACAAAACAAAACAGAGAATTTCTAAGAATACCCAAAATCCTTTATGACCGCCATAATCGAATCACGCTTTGGTAGAAACTTAACAGCTCCCCGAAATACCACTATACTGTAACAAATAAGCTCTAGATGTTTAAGATTTCCATTTAGGTGAGCAAAAGAATTCAATGACTAAAAAAGCTTCTAATACAAAATAATTAACTTCCTTTTCTATCTAGTTTGAAAGCTTGACCTTCCACTATTTGGTAATTTAATTTCATAATTTGAACATCCCTTAATATTCTGTTCTGCAAAGACGAAGTCTTGCGGATATATTAAAACGAAAAATATATATCACCAGTTATCAGCATAACAAAAACATTGACTTCTCAACCACTAGTCACAAAGACAATTCATTGATCAAATAACAGCCTTTAACAAACAAACAAACAAACAAAAAAAAATGAAATCCATTGTTTAAGCAACAAAGACAAAACCGGACTCTGTCTAAAATCACAACAACAATTATAGAATCAAAGAAAAAAGACAGAGGTAAGATTGCGTACATCTGACGCTTCCCAGACTCCAAAATAGCAGAAATCTCGTGCACTAAAGTAGCCCTTTAATTCATTGATCATGATTGAGCTTAACAAGGCTTTTCGTAATAATATCCGCCCCAAACGGACGAATACCGAGATCCACGACCCTTTTCTCTTTCAGGTCATACCAAATTAAATTACCAAACATTTGCAACAAGATAACTTCCCTACTGCTATTAGAATAAACCAAAAACGTTGTGAACCTCAATGGGAACCTCATTCTATACCCCTCGGTGTCTATGATATTCGGCAACGCTACCCTGAATAGTTTTGTCCACGACTCCTCAACCATATAATCATTCATGACCCATAATTCAACAGTGATTTCATCAGTGAAAACAATACGATCTTCTTCAGGAACATCAATAGCATACAATACGCACAAACATCCACCTAAAACACCCAACATCCCGTGATTACAACTAGAAACTTGTGGCACCTGCACTTCCCAGTGTTTCTCATCCAAGGGGTCAAAAGCAACGACAATATCAAACAAATCTACCGGACCATGAAAAGCTAACCAATGCAAAGCACCATTGACGAGCACACCAGCACATTCTTTCCGATACACGTAAAGGTAATAACTGAAGCTCTCACAAATCCGCCTCCACATATTCGATCTTAAACCATAAACCATTACTTCGGGGAAAAGGGATGTAGATAAAATGAACTGCACAATCCTAAGCACCTTGTAATCATCACAGACAGGATCATACACTATTCCATGAAATTTTTCATTCGATGTGGAGATATAGTCGTGAGGTGGCACCGGAGGTAAAGGTAAAATTCTGTACTCCTTGGTGGAAGGATTTTACAAAGCAATGGCTTCATCTATGTCACTATGCAAACAGATCATACCATTGCACGAACCAAGGCTGCTTAGATTTGATGGGGTTATCGAGTTCCACAAAGTCTAAAAGTGAGACACTACCACCAATCTTCAAGACACCATCAAGCACATCTAAGTCTATTGTATTTATATTACTACCACCTTCGAAAATCAGACTCAAATTCGTTCGAGTTTCAAGTGATCGGTTGAGCTTCAATTTTATGAAGCTAGGGGAGTTAATTAGGGCACACCACTGTTTCGAAACGCACCTGAATCGTAGCAGATCTTTCACCGGTAGTCGGGAGAGAATGTCGTCAAACACATCGTCTGGTAGCGACGCTGCCACCGATTGCTTCTCTCTCTTCCCCTTTCCCTTTCGCTTCCGCCTCGGTCTATTTCCCATCGCTGCTATTAAAAAACTAATCCAACTTCAGAGATTCAACGCCCTCTTTTTCACACAAATATCAACGGACATATACTTGACTAGAGTGAGTGAAAGAACTGAGAAGTGATGAAATCTGATCTAGAGAGAGAAAGCAGAGAGATCTGATCGAACTTCGGAGATTCAGAAGGAAGAAAAAAAGCTCGCGATTGGGGATTCAAAAGCCCTTTCTGCCAAGCTATGACTACGATAAAAGAGATGCTTTTTTATACTAAGTATTTTTTTACCTTAATTTAAAAAAAAAATTTCAAAAATTATTTATCGAAAAAAACTAAATATGCAATATAATAATAATTTCAAGATTTATTTTTATTTCTTTGAAAATTATTTATTTTCATAAACTCTTTCACTTTTTAATGAAAAAAATTTCAGAAACAATTTTTGAAAAAAAACAAAGAATCAAAATTTTTTATTAAGTAATTGTGCATATTTAGTTATTTTTTCAAAAATTATTTTTAAAATTTTTTTGACAGAAAAAAACTCCTCTTTTTTTATTAAAGTAAAAAAAAAAAACTTGATATAAAAAAATTCTTCTTTCTAATGAAATTTTTTTCAGAAAACAAAAAAAAAATGAAAATTTTTATTATGTAATTGAGCATTTTTTCCTTTTTTTTCCAAAAAAAAAACTCTTTTTTATATTAAGCTAAAAAAAACTTAATATAAAAAACCTCTATTTTCTTTATTATTTTTTATTTTTTATAATAATAAAAAGGGTAAAATGGTCATATAAAATGATTTTATATGTAAGAGGGGATAATTTGCTTATTTTTGCAAATGTGAGAGTGTGATATACTCAAAAATATAGTATAGGAGAATTTCTTGTACTTTTTTTAAGAGCACATGGGAGTTTTTGGACTTCTTGTCAAATTTTTTTTTTGCAAGTTTGTAACCCCCTCTCTCTTTTCCTTTCTAAGTATATATATATTTTTCTTTCTAATGAGGGGACAAGCCACCAATGTGAAGCACCTAGAAATCCCTAAGATGAAATACCGAAGGTTTAACGTATCCATAACACCTAGTAAACAAGGTTTTTGTTCCACGAATAAAAATCGAATATTGCTTAGCCTAAATATAAATGTACAAGAGTTTCAGGTACATGCATAAAAAAATCTAAATCTGTTTTGACAATGTTCAATTTGGAAAATTGTACAAAGTTGCCAATAAAGTGCATCATCAATTTGGACAAGAAAATGAAGAGACTTTGCACAACACGGCACAGTCATAATTAATTTGTTCAATAGTACACTTTGCACAACACGGCACAGTCATAATTAATTTGTTCAATAGTAGATTTCTATCATTAGTTTTAGTTAGGGATGATCACGGATCGGATCGGCATAATTCTAATTTGATTTGCGAATTACGAATTGACGAAAATCAAATCCGATCCAATCCGTGGCAATAGGCCAATCCACTCCGATCCAATCCGATCCGTGATTGGACGGATTGGACCGGATCGGATTGGCGGATTGGGTCTGTACTTCTATTTGAATTTTTTTTTTGTTTACTTCAAAATTTTCAAGAAAAAATTTCACAACACTTTTTAATTCACATCTCAAATGAACACAATTGTTAAATAAACAAATATAATATATATTGAGTTTTTAGTTTTACTCATGTAAGTATGTAGCATATTATATTATTATACATATAATTACTAATTATATATATATATATAGCCACGGATTGCCACGGATCGGATCGCGGATCGGATCGAATTTCTGACCCTCCAATTCGTAATCCGATTCGTGGCTAACGGATTCTAATTTTTTAATCCGTCACCAATCCATTAGCTAACGGATCAGATCGGATTTGTCTGAATTGGATCGGATCGGATCGGATTCACGGATTCGCGAATTTTTTGTGCACCCCTAGTTCTAGTAATATATACATATGTATTTCTATATTATATGGATCGAGAAGTACACTAACCCAATTCCTGAAAGAAAACTAAGATTGTCGGCACTAATCTTGGCAGTTGATTACACTAGTGTTGATAAAATCTTATAAATAAATAAAATATATAGACATATCTATATAATAACTTGGTATAATAAGGACGAAAAATTCAATCTAACGATCAAAAATGATTAAAAAAATCAATTTTATAATCTAAAATATCTTTTGTTATCTACGGTCTAAAATTACTTTATCTAACGGTTACGAGTGCGAGTGCATGATAATGTCATAGGCACAGAGATACACTAATATATATATATATGTGTGTGTGTGTGTGTGAAAGAGAGAGAGAATTCCTTCTCAAAAGATACAAATCTCAAGCATACCATCACACACATTCACCGACTCGTTTTGCCACTGCCTTTTACTGTTTGACTTCATTTGGCCAACACTTCACTATGCAAATTTTGCATTTGAGCCAATCCTAGGCCTAGGGCCCACAATTTTGGAGGCTCCCAAATTTTAATCAAACCTAACACTACTACTAAGCCTCATTTTAATTTTTTTTTATTATTAACTATAGTTCATTTTACCAAACTCGTCCTCATTTAAAAAAAAAAATTATTAACTATAGTTCACTTAACTAAACCCAATACTACTGGGTCTCATTTAAAAATAAAAAATTATTATCTATGGTCCATTTAACCAAACCCTATACTACTGGCCTTATTTTAAAAAAAAAGAAAAGATTACTAACTAAATGTCCAATTCGTCTCTTTGGATTTACTTTGCGTTTTTTCTTTTTTCTTCTTCATTCTTCACTACTCGTTCTCTCTCATTCTCTTCTTCTTTCTTCACGACCAAATAGCAACAAGAAACTACTATTTTTTATGGAGGTTATGGCCTACCAAAATCCAATTCGTCTCCTAGGTAAGTTTCTTTCTCATTTCTAGTTTTATACTTCTAGTCTTCGATGCATTATCTATTTCACTTTCATCCCAAAATTGGAAGCCTCTTGTTGTATCATGCCCCATAGACAAAAATCATCTCTTTCGCTTTATTGGTAATTGTAATTTTTTATAAAGGAAAAAAATGAAATTATATTGTTTAGGCACAAGTGATTAGAAAATTAGAAATAAAATCAGTATGTTTGATTTTTCATAAATGTATAAATCACATTTTGTGGAAACTCTTCCTTCGAAACCATACTCTAGCAAATATTCATAATTTCAAAGAGCAAAATTAAAATTAATAATAATCTTGCATTCATATTCATTTTTAAAAAGGAACGAATTAACGAAATATTGTAATTTTTCTACAAAAGTATATGAGTATTAAATATTATATTCATAAGCTTCTCGTGTTGCCTTCTCGATTCATCTTTTGTCCTACACAACTAAACATTATTTTTCTTTCTTTCTCTTTTCGCCCTGTATAATCTCAATCTTGCTCAACATTCAATGATTCAACATTCAAAGAGGTCGCACATTGGTGCGCTGGCAAGTGCCTTCGTCCAAAAGCGATAGGTCTTGGATTCGAGACTTGGAAGCAGTCTCTCCAAAAATAAGGGTAATGCTAGCCGACATCTACTCCTCCCAGACCCCGCTCAAGCGAGAGCCTTGTGTACTGGGTATGACCTTTTTAAAGAGGCCGTACCTTGGTGCAATGACAAGTGTCTTTGCCCAAAAGTAATAGGTCTCGAGTTCAAGACTTAGAAACATCATTTCCAAAAATGGGGGTAAGGTTAGCCGACATCTACCTTTCCCAGACCTCGTTCAAGCGGGAGCCTTGTGCACTGCGTGTGACATTTTTAAAGAAGTCGCACCTTGGTGCAATGACAAATGCCTTCGCCCAAAAGCAATAGGTTTCGAGTTTGAGAATTGGAAGCATCATTTCCAAAAATATGGGTAAAGCTAGCCGACATCTACATCTCCCAGACCCTGTTCAAGCGGAGTCTTGTGCACTGGATATGACATTTTTAATTGTTTCTCTTAGATATGATGCTTAATTAGAATTCTATGATTCCAGTTGTGGACTGCATCGGCTTGTGCCTTCATGGGTTAGTGATTGAAAACATAACTATTTAAAAGTATATTTTTGGTTATTTGTTGTTTCTATGTAACCTATTATGCTTTTCTTTTTTTGGCCCTTTTGTTATTATACTGAAATTCTTTTATAAAATATTATATAGGTGCATATTTACTTTATTAGTAGACTTGTCCTAGTTAATTGTGAAAAGAAAATTTGAGTTATGTCTATTAGAAATATGAATCCGGGCATGAAAAAAGGAAAAAAATTAATGAATTTTAACATAAATATATTTTATGTGTTTATCATCTCATTTTAATAAAAAAAATTGTACTATTATAATATTATGCGCGTGTAAAAGCTTATGTATAAGGGGCCTCATATTTGAAAGTTCAGTTAGAACCCTCAAATTTTGTAAATAAAGATAATATCTCTCTCCTCCAAAGTATTTAAATAAACAATTGACACATTAGTCAGTATCTCCAAAGTATTTAAATAAATAATTAACACATTAGTCGATATTGACGAGGGTGTTTTATCATTTTCCCTTTGCATTCACACTTTTGCATGTCCAGTGCATTCTTGTTAATTTGCATATCATAAATGAGATGGACCTACATTTACAACAAAACCGACTATGCTGATAAATTGTTGCATTGTGAGGCAACAATTTTACTTACCTGATAATTTTACATCGCTACCCTCACTTATATAACAACATGATATAACTTTACATCGCTACCCTCGCTTATATAACAACATGACAAAGTTGTTATTGAGTTGCACTAAGGGTACAGAATTCCAACACAGAAGGGCATCCTCATTCAGAATTCCATGCGAACTTCTCTCTAAACCACATTTTTTTCCCACCACCATCTCCAACATTTATTGTACTAGCCTTTCCCACACTATATATATATATATTAGCTCAGCTTCCTCACACATACACACACTCTCTCTCTATTGTTAGTGAGACACCAACCAAAATGGCAACCTCAGCCACACTCTCTGGCACAATGGTCAGCCTCAGCACCTCCTTGTTTCGGAGACAACCGGTGACGAGTCTGCGGTCGCTTCCTAACGTGGGACAGCAGTGTTTGGAGCTAAAGGCAGGCGTGGTGGCTCCGATAGTGTTGAAGTGCCTGGGCGATACGTACATCTTGGAGGCGGCAGGTATCGATGATTATCAGAGTGAGTGGGGGTTATGTTCTCACATGTGTTGCTTATCCTCTGTCTGATGTTGTCATTGAGACTCGCTTGGAAGAAGAAGTTGCTTGATTGATTTTCTTAATGCACATACTCTCTCTCTCTCTCTTGTATTTTTGATTATCTTACACTTTGTTTGGAAAAGAAATTGTATATTGGAATAAAGAAAATAACACCATGTCAGCTACTCAATTTTAACCAGATCCACACCATTGTCTAGGCCTATCTTCAGATTCATTCATGTATCAACTACTAAAATTATTAGTTCATAAGCTCCTTGAAAATTGGGTGTTGGTAGCTAAAATATAAATCAGAAATAACTTCCATGTCAGAAATGAAGCATTATCTACTGTCAAAGAATACATGAAACCTGGAAAGATGGATATGTCATGTCCTCTGAAATAACTCAAAGAGTATCCACTTTGCCTTCTTCTCTATCACCCACATTGTCTTCTGATATTCGGAAGGAGTATTCGTGTTGAGGTGGGTTGGAAGTCCCGAAAAGGGTCACCGGTTGTTCGATTGATGTTTCATTTAGCTCTACCTGATCCAGCGACCTTGCAGATGAGCACCGGGATAAAGTATTGGAGGCAACTGTGATTATTTCGTCCCCCTCATCGTTTGTAAAATCAAGCGAACATGTAGATCTTGTGGTTACTGAATGCAATGCATCCCGTTTGGACCTCTCCTTCACTCTCTTGCACCAACTATGGAGTGATTCTCGGACACTCTCAGCAATCAAGGCTTTCTTGCACCGAGATCCCATCTGAAATCAGCAAGGTTAGAATTATGAACATATTTGTACAAGAACAAAAACAAAATTATACCTTATGAATCCATATGACATCGAATTTACATATTTCTACAGGAAAAATAATAATAATAATAATAAACTATACCTTGTGAATCTATATGATGTCGCATGCTTCTAATTTTCTAGAACATTCGTTAGAATAGGAAAAAGGGGAAAGAAGAATAACACTCACTCATGGACATATTTCGAATAAAACAGTTTGTGAGGTATACCTTCAGAAGAATCCATAACAAAGATCTACTTATATTCACCCAAACTAGAAAATAAGGCTATATTTGGTTTGCAGATAAGGAGAAAAAAAAAACTACCTGGGTAAAAATCTCCATTTGTCGTTCCGAGGTCTTCTATTTCATTCTCTTTTTTATCGCTGTCTTATTTCACTAAGGTACTGGTTTTCAGAAAGACTTAAACTTACTAAAAGGAATTCTTGGGAAAATAAAAAAATCTAGTCTACAGCATGTGGAAAGCTATTGTAAGAGTGCTGGACTAACCTAATTTAGGTTTTACTTTGATGCTAAAGCTAATAGAGCCCATTAGGGAAACATGAGCTGACAACTAATTCGGGGAAGGATATGCAAGTTAAGAATACCAAATCATGTAAAGTTAATCACCGGATGAAGGCACGAGGCATAAGAAAATATTGCCCATTTCCATTTCCACTTTAACTGGCACGTTTATGTGAATTGTTCTACATGTGATGCATGCTTGTTTCATTGTGCTGCATCAAGGTCATCTTCTAAATTCAAATTATGAGGTAAATATACTCAATTGCTTCAGAATTAGACTTCTTTCAAGTGTAAACCAACCTGTGTAATAATTACATTCAGAGGAACTGTGCTGTAGCTACACCAGAACTGCACAAGAACCCTGCAAATACAAAAAGAAAATTCACATTATTGATTATCATATGAGTAATTTCCATAAATAACCATAGTAAATGATCAATGATAAGTTGAGGAGGTACATTTGACCCTACCCAAACCTCATAATGGCGGGAGCCTCATGCACTGAGCTAGCCCTTTTTTTACCGATCAAGCACAAATTTTATAAAAATATCACCTGAATCTCAACTAGGCATAGCCATGCTATGATGAACTATAGATAAGGGCCACTGATACCTTAAGATCTACTATCCATTACGATTCAGCACATCTTTAAGTCTCTCTGATAGGCATTAACCATATCCCACTATGTGAACTTTAACAATTTTTAATTTTTCAAGATCCAAATTTATATTAGAGGGTCAAACTCTGTTATACCAAAATAGGCTGTGTATCACAGTGAAAGACCTAAAAAAAACCAAAATACAACGTGAACAAGGACAATGATAATAAAGTTCATTCCAGCAACACAGAGGAAGTCCTGACACAATTAAACAGCAACTGTTAATACTGGAATTTCAATGTTCATCTTCTAAAGCTTCCTGGCTCAGTGGCAATTTCAAGTCTAGCCCAGAGTGGCGCATACTGGCAGAAAGTGTTTAACACTGACATTTCCAGTGTGGTCCCCATTAATCGAGAATGCTGAGAGGCATAGATTGGATGCAAACCTTACCAATAAAAAATTAAAACAGTCATGCATCTCTCATTGAAATTGGAGGCATCTTGAGCCACAAGGCCACCCATTTGCATATTTTAGTAAGAAAATAAATGTGTTAGGACGCAACTACTTTCGGCATTGAATTTTATAGTTCAGGCTTCATGGCAAAAGCCACTCGATCTAGGCATGCGCTTCGCTAGCAACTTATTGGATCTGAACCTATACCGGATAATTATGAGACAACCCTTATAATATTAGGTTAAATGCAAAAATGGATAGAATGATGATTTAATAATTTTAAATAAATATCTTTTCAAAGGAAATCAATTTGCAAACCACGTCGTGGTGGTATCGGAGGTCACTTTGGTGGAGATAAAACTTAGCATTAACCGCATGCTGAACATTGCATAACATCTCAAAGGACAAAGGTAGTACACAAAATTGTGGGTTATACCAACCCACCACTTAACGACTCGTGGAAAATATTGGCATGGACTTTATTCTTGCATTACCTAAATTTAATGTAGCTTTGATTCAAACCTTCTTGTAATTGATAGGTACCCGGAGATGGTGCACTTTGTTAGGTACTCAAAGATGGTGCACTTTGTACCATGCAAGAACAACTCCTCACATGTCACTCACCTCTTTTTCACAGAATTTTTTGGGTGTGCCAAAGACTAGAACATCAGTTCGAGATATGAGGTCCACAAGTCACTTTTTGGCTTTACATAAACTTATATGAACCTGCTTCTAATTCACAAGTTTGCATTGCCGGAAGGATAATTTGAAGTTGTGAACATTCTCTTGAAAATCTTCTCTGTTGACTAGCAAATGACAACCCAAAGCAATGAGACTTCGTATGTCTCAACTGGGTTTAGAGAAAAATCTATTTTTCTTTTCCCCGAAAAGAGGGAAAAACAGTCTGTTTGTTCAATCCCTCTAAGCCAGTTGTTGAAGCAAGTTAAGGTCTTCCTTATTTCAAGAGTTGAGGATGTTGCTATCCTTAAACTTTTTTGTTTTGTTATTAAGAGGATTTCACGAGCATGAGGGGACCCCCCTTTTCGCTATGCGGTTCAACTACCTTTTAACGTGGGATGTGGGTCCTCTCATTCCTTCCAAACCCAAGGATCCTATGGGTGAAGAGATAGTCTCTACCGGGACCTCATCCCCACACCCGTTTAAGTTCCCCCACCCCGTTTAAATTCCAACTCAATGTTTTTTCCCACTCAAATCTTAAAAAATCATATTTAGGAATATAAACCAAATAAATGTTCTTTCAAAATTTACACAATTATACCAAATTAACCAAATAAACATTAACATTCTTCCAACAACAAGGGTAATTTTGTATATAACATAAGGTAGAAGGGTAAAATAGTATTTTCACATTATAAACATGGCGGGGTGGCCTTCCCCTGTCCCTGCCCCGCGTGGGTTTTTACCATATACCCCGTCCCCACCCAAAACCATTAAACGGGCCTCCAAAGCCATTTTAAATGGGGTGCTGGGGTGCGGTATTTTGCCATCCCTACTCTGGATCCTATTAAATTTCATTTAGATGAGGAGCCTTATGAAGATCTCATAGATTCTTATCAAGAAAAAATGGATTGAGACTGTTCAAACAGCTCCTAAAGTATCTGAAGGAGTGCACTTGTTCGAAATTCCTCTCACTATTTATGAGATTCTTGGACTTTTCAAAACTTGGGCATGCAGAAGAAAGATGCCCACAATAACTCGCATGCCTACAAAACAACACCATTTGAAGTGGTCAATGGAGGATTCCAAGTAATATCTTGTATTGGGTGCCCATCCTTCGCTAGGTAAGATTAGCATGGAAGTAGATAATGGAATTTGTCAACCACATCAAGGAAGTGCAAAACAAGTCAGAATCCAACTCTGACGCTCCAACAACTGCTACAAGGAAGGCTATGATTCTCATTTTTACCATCTTAAATTCAAAGGAGGAGACTTAGTAATGGAATACATGAGAGATTTCCTCAACGTACAAATGTTGATATTATGGATTTCTTACCTAGTACTTCTCCATTATTCGGACCTGCTTGACTCAAGGTTCATCTACTGGTAGAAAGGCACCTACACCAAATATTTTGTTCAATAGAATACCAATCCTGAACATGAAGATACTTAAGTGAGTAAAAATTGAATAAAACTGATCGTGATTCATTGGAAAGGATGGATTCTCCAGAATCGATTGTGAGTGCCTTCCAAGCTAGGAGAAACTAAACCTTATGTTACGAAATGAGGAGCAAGAGGTCATAGTCCAAGCTTCAAGACTAGTGGACCTTCTCTCTTTTTTAAGTTATACACGCAAGTATGTAATGTAAAAGAAAAGGACAAGTTAGAATTATTTAACATTTTTATTTTGTTTGGCGGAGTCTTCAGAGTTAATGGTCCACTAATTGGTGAGTGAGGCTTAACCCTTGGATGAGTTAGTCCCCAAGTAGACCCTACGATTAAGTGGTTCTCTTGACTGAGAGAATCCTTGAGCTAACCTTTAGTTCATTTTGTACTTGTTACCAATCTCTATTATACCGCAAACTTTGTTCCTCACTTCTTCATCCCCCTTCCAGAAATTTATATTTTTTATTTAAATTTTATTCAAGCGCATCAGAGGGAAAACTCCTTTATAGAAGCAGCTGTAAATAACCCGTACAATAGAGAGACCACAGCTTACTTCAAGGCTTATTGCTTCACGACATCTAAAGAAGATCATTGCCTAGTTTATATCCTGCATAGACAGAGTGCTTGGAAGGGACAGACCTAACTTCATTGTTTTGCACAAAGCAGTTGCTCTCAGTCCAAGCTTTTACCATTACAACAAACAATGGCTCCGGCACCCTCCAACATTACTACACTAGATCTGATTCAAAATATATAAATTGAAAGGGACGAGACGTTATAACTATTTTGTACACAATAAGTTGTTAGTGTTGAATATTAGATTGTGTCTGAAACAGAATGGCTTTTGTTTCTTTCTTTTACAATTATTCATGTAAGGAAGCTTTGGGGATAGAGAGAAATTATAGAGAGAAAGTAGTTAGAACAAAATCTCATTGTCAAGGAGGTTGAAGAAGTGGGGCATTGGCATACGATGTTAGAGAGTTTGGGTTATTGGGACTTCTTGTATTAAGGGTATATTTGTCTTCTTACTGTTTTTGTGGAATTTTAGATCTGCAATCAGAGGAAATCTCGGATTGCATTTCCTTATTTAGCAGATTTTGCTAGTTTCCAAATAAAGACAGGAGGATAATTAGTATCCAAATCTCTATGATTTATGGCTTAGTCAGTTTCTGTTTTTACTTCCTAGAATCAAGGAGTTGAGTTACCTAATTGTGTTGGTATCCTCTTCTATTTATTCTTGTCTATCCTAATACAACGATGTGAGAAGATTTTTCTCTCATATTATTCTATATGGTATCAAAGCAGCCTCTGAACCTCCAAGAATTCTGATGATGGTCAAATACAGAATGGCCACTGATAAGAGCAGCACCTCCGATGCCTCTTCCGCCCCTAAACTGATTTCTCACAGCAGCCATGGCAGATCTGAAAGTCTCACGTTTCCAATAACTGGACACAAACTGAATGGACATAATTACCATCAATGGGTACAATCGATGATGATGTTTGTATCAGGGAAAGGAAAAGACGACTACCTCACAGGCACTGCTGTACCCCCACGGAACGGAAGACCCAAAATTCCGAACTTGGAGATCTGAAAATAACATGGTAATGTCGTGGTTGATTAATACCATAGACAATGAAATTGGGCAAAATTTCATATCCTATGGAACCGCAAAAGAAGTCTAGGATGCAGCGAAGGAGACGTACTCCGACAACGACGATACGGCAGAACTGCTGGAGATTAAAAGCAGCCTTCATGATTGGGATTGCCCCGGAGAAGTGGACAAATACAAGAAAATAGTTGAGAAGAAGAGACTCAAAATTCTTACTTGGTCTAAACAAAAACCTTGATGAAATCAGGAGTATAGTGTTCAGGATGAGGCCTTTGCCCTCAATCCGGGAAGCTATTTCAAAGGTGCGTCGAGAAGAAAGCAGGAAGAAGATCATGATAGGAAATCAAAGCACTCCAAGTGCTGCAAATATTCCAGAAAGTTCGGCTCTTGCAACTCGTGGAATGAATCCCACTAGGGACAATCAAACCCGCAAAGGCAGGCCTTGTGTGATCATTGTCGCAAGCCTGGACATACCAAAGAGACATGCTGGAAAATTCATGGAAAGCCAGCCGACTGGAAACCAAATAGACCATCTCAGGATAGAGAAAGTCGTGGTCTTACAGGCACTACAGATGACCAACCAACAACCGAAGTTGCAACCTTCAGCAAAGAACAGATTGAGACGTTGCAGAAGATGTTCAGCCAACTTCAGTCAAGTCCGACAGCACCAATCATCAGCACAGGTTCAATAGCATAAAAAGGTACATTCCTAAGTGCTCTTGGAGCCAAAACCGAGAATCTAACTTCATGGATTATTAACTTTAGAGCATCTAATCACATGACTGGGGATGCTTCCTTATTCCAAAAGTGCAACCCGTGTTCTGAAAAATACAAAGTGAGAATAGCAGATGGTTCACTATTCACTGTGGCTAGTATTGGGTCAATTAGCATCTCAAAGACCCTTGTATTAAATTCAGTGCTATTGGTTCCTAATCTAACCTGTAACCTCTTATCCATTAGCAAAATTACTAAAGATATGAATTGTGTTGCTAAATTCTTTACCACTCATTGTGAATTTTAGGACTTGGATTCGGGGAGGACGATTGGCAATGCTAAGGGGAAAGTGAAGGGCTCTACCTCCTCAAGAGTGATAATCAACTTGGAAAACAATCTCGAAGTGCTCATTGTGCAAAGAGTTAGTTTGTTATAAATTCCAATTCTGTTCCAATTTCCAATAATGAAGTGCAATTATGTTGTGGCATTTTCGATTAGGTCACCCAAGTTTCATGTATCTTGAAAAGTTGTTTCCTTCTTTATCTATTAGGAAAAACTCAGTCTTTCCAATGTGAAATTTGTCAATTGTCCAAACATACTCAAAATACTTATCCAATTCAACCATACAAGGAATCACAACCATTCTCAGTTATACATAGCGATATTTGGGGACCCTCTCGAGTCAATAGTATTACAAGGACCCGATGATTTATCTCTTTTGTTAATGATCATTCCAGAGTTACTTGGATATTCCTTATGAAATAAAAATTTTGGGCAGGACCAATTTTTAAAAAAATTCACTCAATGATCCAAACTCAATTCTTAGCCAATGTTCAAATTTTTCGAACGGACAATGCCAAGGAATACTTTCATTCTATTCTTGGGAATTACCTCCTTGATTATGGGATAATTCATTAGAGTTCTTGCATAAACACGCCACAGCAAAATGGGATAGCTAAGGGGAAAAATCAACACCTGTTAGAAGTTGTTCGTTCTGTCATGTTTACAAGTCATGTCCCAAAACATTTTTGGGGGGAAGTTGTCCTTACCGTTGCCTATCTCATAAATCGTATGCCGTCAAAAGTCTTGAAATTCCAAACTTCGTGCTAGGTACTCACTCAAGTGAGTCAAGTATATCCTCAATCCAGACTCATTCCTTGCCACTAAAAGTCTTTGGTTGCTTAGCGTTTGTCCACATATCTCCACATCAAAGAAGCAAACTAGATCCCAAAGCCATAAAATGTCTATTCCTTGGATACTCTCCTCACCAAAAAGGTTACAAATGTTACTCTCCCACTACTAGGAAGTTCTATAACTCAATGGATGTCACCTTCTTTGAGAATCAATCATTCTACTCCAAAACTCATATTTAGGGGGAAAAAAGAATTCCATAGTGCCAAAAGAATATTAGTTTTGGCAAGATGTGGATACCCCATCCGTACCTTCCACCGACTCAAGTTCATCCCTTCCGAGTAACTCCACCACTCTTCCAAATGTGCCTATTCTAATCGAGTCAACACCCGAACCATCCGTTCATTCTGAACCCACTCCACAAAGTCCTCAGGTTCTGACCCAACAAGAAATATCAAGGATATTTAAATGGATTGTTTATTCAAGAAAGCAGACCACCGCTCAAAGGGAGGTGGATCAACTCACTTTTCCTGAACAGAACCAAGCATCTGCTCCATATCCAGCCACTTCTACTCAAGGTAACACAGATTCTTATCCTAGTAATGATCTTGATATTCCTATTGCTTAAAGGATAGGTGTTAGGTCATGCACTCGGCACCTGATCTCAAACTTTGTGACATATGAGAGACTGTCTCCCTCCTACCGTGCTTTTACCTCAAATCTATCCAGCATAGATGTTCCAAGCTGCATACAAGAGGCTCTAAAGCACCCTAAATGGAAGGAAGCAGTTGATGAAGAAATTCGGGCTCTTGAGAAGAATGGTACTTGGGAACTCACAGAACTTCCCGAAGACAAACAACTTGTGGGATGCAAGTAGATATTCAATGTTAAGTACAAGGCAGATGGAAGTGTTGATCAATACAAAGCAAGACTTGTAGCCAAGGGATTCACCAAAACTTACGGGATTGATTATCAAGAAACATTCGCCCCAGTTGCTAAGTTAAATACAGTGCGGCTACTTCTATCCTTAGCAGCCAATTTGGATTGGCCTCTACACCAACTTGATGTCAAGAATGCATTCCTTAATGGAGACTTGGAAGATGAAGTCTATATGGAGATTCCTTCTAGTTTTGAGGACTTAAGCAATACCAACTGTGTTTACAGACTAAGGAAATCTCTTTATAGCCTTAAACAATCACCAAGGGCTTGGTTTGAGAGATTTACTATAGCGGTAAAGAAGCATGGATACACTCAAGGCCAGTCAGATCACACCTTGTTCATTAAGAAATCTCCTGAAGGAAAACTTATTATCTCATTGTATATGTGGATGATATTATCTTCACAGGAGATCATGAAGAAGAGATAAGACGGTTAAAGAGTACTCTTGCAAAGGAATTTGAAATCAAGGATCTCGATGCACTGAGATATTTTCTTGGCATAGAAGTAGCTTATTCCAGCAAAGGCATTTCTGTCTCTCAGCGGAAGTATACACTTGATTTGCTCAAAGAAACAGGTATGCTCGGTTGTAAGCCTTCAGATACACTTATAGACCCTTCCAACAAACGCAACCTGAAGGAAAGCTGTACTCAAGTTGACAAAGGGAGGTACCAAAGACTAGTAGGTAAACTGGTTTACCTGTCCCACACAAGACCAGATATCAGTTTTCCTGTTTGTGTGATTAGTCAGTTTATGAACAACCCTACTAATGAGCACCTTAAAACAATTTACAGAATTCTCAGATATCTCAAAAAGACTCCAGGGAAAGGGTTGTTCTTCGAAAAGGGGACAAATCGTAACATGGAATTCTTCTCAAATACAGATTGGGCTAGATCTATAACTGACCGAAGATCTACCTCAGGCTATTGTTCCTATGTGTGGGGAAACCTCGTTACATGGAGAAGTAAGAAGCAGTCAATAGTTGCTCGAAGTAGTGCCCAGGCTTAATTCAAGACTATAGCTCACGGAATATGTGAAGGAATGTGGCTCAAAAGACTCCTAGATGAACTGACAACTCCTGCTGAAAGCCCAATAAAAATGTTGTGTGACAATCAGGTTGCTATTAGTATTGCGAAGAATCCGATTCACCATGACAAAACTAAACATGTTGAAATTGATCGTCACTTCATCAAAGAAAAGATCAATCAGGGAGTCATCAAGATCATCTGTACTCCTTCAAGTCTCCAAACCGCAGATATCCTCACCAAGGCTCTCAACCGAGATCACTTTGAGGTTATTCTTTCCAAGCTGGGAATGATTGACATTTACTGCCCAGCTTGAGGGGGAGTGTGGCATTTCAGATGTGCAATCAGAGGAAATCTCGGATGGCATTTCCTTATTTACAGATTTTGTTAGTTTCCAAATAAAGAGAGGAGGATAATTAGTATCCAAATCTCTATAATTTATGGCTTAGTCAGTTTTTGTTTTTACTTCCCAGAATCAAGGAATTGAGTTACCTAATTGTGTTGGTATCATCTCCTATTTATTCTTGTATTCTTGTCTATCCTAATACAACGATGTGAAAAGAATTCTCTCATATTATTCTATAGTTTCTCTATTATTGAAGAGAGTATAAGATGTTTTTTGTATTAGCTTTAAGTATCACACACACGTGAATATAAACAGTTTGTTTTGCTTCCTCCTCTTCTTCTTCTTCTTCTCCTCCTCTTATAAACCCTAACACACAATCAATCAAACTCAACTTGGTATCAGAGCCGAATCAAGGCCTAGAACTCATTCTTATTCACTTGGCAAACATCAGAGAGGGGTGACGTCAGTGTACAGGTGCTGACGTCAGCATCTGTAGGTCGAGAACCATACCAACTGGTTCGCCAGATTTTTCTGAGAATTATGGTGGTGTTTGTTTTGTGATTTGAAGCAAATTGATAGGTGTTTCAATTTTCGAAACTTTTTTTAACTTTGGATGTCAGTTTTTTTGATCTGCTGTTTGGAACCTTTTAAGCTGTTTTTGTTGGTTCGAATTCACTCTAAGAGTGTCGTCTGGACTTGGTAAGAGATATTGTGGTGATTGTTGGTTGATTTAGAGCTTTTTGAATCGTTTTTTGGCCCAAAATGAGTCTCGGCTGTGACCTGTTGCTGTTCTTTCTTGAGTTTGCTACTGTGATTTGCTCTTAATGTCTGCTAGAACTGTTGTGGAGACTTGGGCATGTCCAGATTTTATGATTACTTGCTTCTGTGAATGAATCTGATCCCATTTTGCTTCTGAAACTAAATTCTAGACTCATATTTCTGCTAAGGCAGTGTTCTTTCTCTTGGATTCTGGCTCAACTTCAGAATTTCTCTACTATTTTTTTTCCTCACTTCTGTTTATGCAAGCTTCATCTTATATGTTGTGTTTAGACTGGGAAATATTTTTAATTGTTAATTCTTGAGTTATTTATTGAATCTGAAACATAACCATGGCTGATAATCAACCACAACCCATTAAGAATGATGATATACCTAAGTCAATTACCTCAGAAAAATTGAATGGTCTTAATTACCTTGCTTGGGCTCATACTGTGCAAGTTTTTCTTCGTGGGCGAAAGAAAATTAAGTATTTAACCGACAAACTTCCTGAAGACACGAAGAAACATGAGGATTGGATTTGTGAGGATTCCATTGTTAAGGGATGGTTGTGGCATAGTATGAAATCCAATATTGCCTCTACAGTTGCCTTTTGTGATTCCTCTAAGAAGATTTAGGAGTCTCTTGCAGAATCTTTTTGCAGCAAAGGAATGTTTATCGGGTTTATGAGTTATATGAGAAGATTTTTGCTTCTAGGCAGTCCGAGAAACCATTGTCTGAGTATTATAGCATGCTTAAAAATTTGTGAGATTAATTATTGCAGTATCGACCGTTTACCACTGATTTAGAACAACAGAAGCGTCATTGGGAAGAGTTTATGATTGCTTCATTGTTGTCTGATTTGGACTCCGATCTTCGTGACTTTAAAGATCAGATTCTTGCTAGCAAGAAATTACCTACTACTGCTAATGCATATTCTCAATTATTGAGGTCCTCCTTGGGGCAAAACTCCATTGTGACTCCTTCTGAGTTGTCTGCCTTAGTCTCTAGCAACGGTGGCCGTGGTAATTCTCGTGGTGGTTTTCATAGCAGTTGTGGCTTTCATGGTGATTTCAATGGTGGTGGTCGTTCTAGTGGACGTGGTGACAGAAAGTGCGATCATTGTGGTGGTACCAATCATACTGAACCTTACTGTTGGGTGAAATATGGGAAGCCAGATTATGTGCTTCAGGCCACTGATAGTATTCCACAACCACTGTAGCTTAGTACAACTCGTGGATATGTAGCTTCTAATTCTGGTTCTCGAGATGCACTCACTACTCAACTTAGCGAGTTGATTCAGAAACTACAACTGCTCTTCCATCCAATTCCACTACTCTTCCATCCACTACTACCTTAGCCAATTCAGGTAATATTACATGTATGGCTCAATCCTCTCCTTCTTGGGTCATCGATTCCGGAGCTAGCTCGCATATGTCTGGTAAATCATCACTTTTCTCTACTTTAAAACCAATTAACCATCACATTGTTCTAGCTGATGGTTCCTCTAGGCCCGTTCTTAGGAAAGGTCTCCTTCACCCTACTAATTCATTGTCTTTATCGTCCAGTTTATATATTCCTAATTTTCCTTTTAATTTGCTTTATGTGAGTCAATTGACTAAAGCCTTACATTGTTTTATAACCTTTTCTCCTACTTCTTGTGTATTTCAAGACCTACAGATAAAGAAGATGATTGGTTCGGGGCATGAGAAAAACGAACTATATTATTTGGATTCTAATGAACCTTCTCCGGTCATGTCATCGGCTTTGAGTGCTACAGTCTCTCCTTTTCAGTGGCATTTTCATTTGGATCATCCATCATTGGCAAAGTTGAGATTAACTATTCCCGGGTTGAGTCATGTGTCTGTTTTAGAATGTGAGGCTTGTCAGTTGAGCAAGCATCACCGCAGTTCCTTTCCGAGACATAGTTATAGTCGTCAAACTGAATCTTTTGATGTAGTCCATACGAACATTTGGGGTCCTTCTAGAACTATTAGTTTGAATGGATTTCTTTATTTTGTTATCTTTGTTGATGATTACTCTCGAATGACATGGTTATTTTTTATAAAAGAACGTTCTGAGTTACCTATTATTGTTACAAAATTTTATAATGAAATTTTTACTCAGTTTGGTAAGCGCATTAAAAATTTTCACTCTGATAATGCCTTAGAATATACGCAATCCATCATGAATTCTTTTTGTGTTGATCGTGGTATTATTCATCAAATTAGTTGTGCCCATACTTCTCAACAGAATGGTGTTGTTGAACGAAAGCATCGCCATCTGTTGGATGTTGCCCATTCTTTATTATTCAATATGACAGTATCCAAATAGTTTTGGGCTAATGCGGTTCTTACTGCTTGTTATCTCATCAACTGTATGTCGTCTGCTATTGTGGATAATCAGACTCCTTTTTCTCTTCTATATCCTAGTATCTCTCCATTTCAGCTCACTCCTTGTGTTTTTGGCTGTGTAGCTTTTGTTCATGTTTTGAATCCTGGTCGTGACAAATTGTCTCCTCGTGCTCGTAAATGTGTTTTTCTTGGCTACTCCCACACTCAAAACGGATATCGATGTTATAGTCCCAAGTCTCGTCGATACTTTATGAGTGCTGATGTTACTTTTTTTCGAATCTACCATCTTTTTTTCATCCTCTGGTCAAAGTTTGTCTCTAGATCTCATCTCTCTAAATCTCATCTCTGCCCGTCAGGGGGAGCCTTCCTCATCCTCCCCAACTCTGCCGCTACCCTTAACCTCATCTTCTGATCCTTCATTGCCTTCTAATCCTCCACTACAGGTTTATCAGCGATCTAGATCTCAGCCCGTTGTTTCTTTTGGTTCGGACAACACATCTTCTTCACCAGAGGTTCCTGTTCCTCCATTACCCACTTCTTCTACTGATGATTTTTCCATTGCTCTATGTCAAGGTAAGCGTACTTGTACTCATCTTATCAGCAGGCTTTCTCCGTGCCTGGATGGAAACACACTATGGATGAGAAAATGAGTGCCCTTCACAAGAATCAGACTTAGGAGCTTACTAGTCTTCCTTCGGGAAAACAAACCATCGGGTGTCGATGGGTCTATACTGTCAAATATCTTCATGATGGTTCTGTTGAGCTACTTAAGGCGCGGTTGGTTGCAAAAGGGTATACACAGACTTATGGAGTGGATTACTTAGAGACTTTCTCTCTTGTTGCTCGTCTTAATTCCGTACGAGTCCTTCTTTCTGTGGCAGTTTGTTGTTCTTGGCCTTTATATTAGCTTTATATAAAGAATGTCTTTCTTCATGGAGATCTACAGGAGGAAGTTTACATAGACCAACCTCCTGGTTATGTTGTTGCTAGTTTTGAGCACCTTGTTTGTAGACTGCGCAAGGCTCTTTATGGTCTGAAGCAGTCACCACGTGTTTGGTTTGATAGATTCAGTGTTGTGGTCATTG
This sequence comes from Cornus controversa, assembly GCA_026545225.1. NCBI lineage: Eukaryota > Viridiplantae > Streptophyta > Magnoliopsida > Cornales > Cornaceae > Cornus > Cornus controversa. The sequence continues at coordinate 27,278,265 of CM048853.1, read as the reverse complement.
CCTTTGGTTTTCAGCGTTCCACTTTTGACCATTCTATCTTTATTCGTCGCTATTCTGCTGCCATTATTGTGTTAATTGTTTATGTTGATGATATTATCATTTCCAGTAGTGACTCTGTCGATATTGCAAACTTGAAACGACATTTGGGTCAACAATTCCATACCAAATACTTGGGTGTCCTACGTTATTTTCTTGGTATTGAAGTTGCCCGTTCTGCTCAGGGTATCTCTCTCTCTCAACGTAAATATGTAAATGACCTTTTATCTGAGACTAGTCTTTTAAGTGCTCGACCCATTGATACTTGTTGGAGAATATATTATTGGAATTTATGGGATTGATTTTAGAAATCTTCCATTAATGTATTTTCTATATTTATCACGTGTATTCTTTCACTTATAAATAGAGGTGGTCATTGTAAACAAAGAGAAGAGAGAATACAATAAAAGTGATGTAGCCCATTGGGCTTTGTGTGCCGTTGATGTAAGCCGTAGTGACCGAACCACGTTATATTCTTCGGATCTTCGTAACAACTCGTCTTGGATCTTCGGATCAACATGGTATCAGAGCAGGTTATCATACCCTACTCTAAATTCATTTCGGATCTTCAGATCAACTCGTCTCGGATCTCAGGATCAACTTGTCTTGGATCTCCGGATCAACTTGTCTCGGATCTCAAGATCAACTCATCTCGGATCTTCAGATCAACTCGCCTTGGATCTCCAAATCAACTCGTCTTGGATCTTAGGATTAACTCGACTCAGATTCACCAAAACTTCGTATTTAGTTTCAAGTTGGACACTTGAGTTAAAATCTCCGTGTACCAACTTGAGGGGGGGTGTTAGAGAATATATTATTGGAATTTATGGAATTGATTTTAGGAATCTTCCATTAATGTATTTTTCATATTTTTGTCACGTGTATTCTTTCACCTATATATAGAGGTGGTCATTGTAAACAAAAAGAAGTGAGAATACAATAAAAGTGATGTAACCATTTGGGCTTTGTGTGCCGTGGATGTAGGCCGTAGTGGCCGAACCACGTTATATTCTTTTGTTCTTCTTGTTTAATTTCTCTCATCAATTTTATTTTATTTTATCAACAATACTCATGTGGACTCTACCGTTAAATTGGATGGTGAACAGGGGGAGTTATTTATTGATGTTGGATGCTATCGTCATTTGGTTGAAAAGTTGATTTATCTCACTGTTACTCGTCCTGATATCAGATATGTTGTTAGTGTGGTTAGTCAATTATGCATGCTCCTCGTCATCCCCACTTTGAGGCTATTTGTCGTATTTTGCGTTATCTGAAAGGTGCTCTTGGAAATAGATTGTTGTATAAACCCTAGGCTTTAGTGATGCTGATTGGGCAGGTAGTCGTTTTGACAGGCGTTCTACATCCGGTTATTGCATGTTTGTTGGTAGTAATCTTATTACTTGGCGCAGTAAAAAGCAAACTGTTGTTGCTCGTTCTAGTGCTGAGGCTAAGTATCGTGCTATGGCTCACACTGCTTCTGAGATGTTGTGGGTTCGCTCTCTTCTTCAGGAGATGGGTGTTGATGTTCCTGCTCCTATGTCTATGCATTGTAATAATAAGGCCGCCATTTTTATTACCAGCAATCCTATTTTTCACGAGTGCACCAAGCATATAGAGGTTGATTGTCATTTTATTCGTGATTTGCTGATGCAAAAACAGGTTGTTACCCCCTATATTTGTTCCGACGATCAGTTGGGGGATATTTTAACGAAGCCTTTAGCTCGTGGTGCCTTTCAAAGATTGTGTTTCAAGCTAGGCATGTTCAATCTACATGCTCCAGCTTAAGGGGGAGTGTTAAAGAGTTTGGGTTATTGGGAATTCTTTTTATTAAGGGTATTTTTGTTTTCTTACTGTTTCTCTATTATTGAAGAGAGTATAAGGTGTTTTTTGTATTAGATCTAAGTATATCACACACGTGAATATAGACAGTCTGTTTTGCTTCCTCCTCTTCTTCTTCTTCTTCTCCTCTCATAAACCCTTAACACACAATCAATTAAACTCAACTTACGACACTCTGGTGATCAAAGTCTGATGAACAACTTAGGAATAGAAGCAAGTATAACTTGTTTTCCTAAAAAGATAGAAGTTATGCAAACTTATATGTTGAGAAAAAGCAGAAAAGAAGATGATTCAAGAACAACCAACCAAAAGTGGCTTATTGAGTTGATCATTGCAAATGCACCATTATAGTAGGTCGATGTTTGAATAAATGTTAACTCCATTCAGATCATGCCGCTTGCAACTAACGTTGTGACAATGTCTACTTGCAAGAGCATGAATTTAAAAAATAATAATAAAAATCTTTCTCCGTTTTTTTTCTCTCCATAATGGAACTATAGGAGTGCATTTATAAGAGAGAAACATACCCAGAAGTCAGCCGAATGATGATCATTACATGGTTTTTCATGAAACATGATTGCTGCTTGAATCCCCACTATACAACAGGAAAAAAAATATTATAACTCAATTATATGACTAAGAATTAAGCATAAGATAAACTGCAGTTTACTAGAAGTGAAAGTTCGAGTTAAAGTTCTTCAAGGGCCAGAAAGTATCAGTTGTTTGATATTGTTGTCATCTAGTGAACCAGCATCTCAGAGTGGTGCAAGTTAATGGCAATGCGCAATGCTGAAGAGAAGGAAACAATTCTTAAATTGAAAGCTTATCATTCATTAGGAACTCAACCAAAGTTGTCATAGAATTACATCCTGTAAGGATCAAACCTCGCAATGATATATACTTTTACAAGAGTTCAGTTAAGCACTGTCTATCAGCCGCCTTCTCAACAATAGGTGTGATGATATCCATATTCATTTTCATGGCTTCACCGTAAGTACATAATATTACCAACCCCTCCCTATTAGATCAGTTCAATTTCACAGCATCTCTGTAACTACATAATTTTATCTACCACAACCTAATAAATCAGTTCACATTATATATAGAATACTGCTTCACCTACATTGCTCTGGAGCCCATTGAAAGAGAAGAATTCAGGACACATCACTTGTACCTCTTCCATGATTCAGATTCCCAAATTCCAATAAGGAGTGAATTCAGGCCATTTCATGTGTTCTGCCTGGTTAGTTGATAACCCTTCTAAGAGCTTAGAGGGCAGGATTGTGTATAAGGAGCATAATTTAATTATTTTCTTGGTATTACATGGATGGGGATTGGGAAAGCATACCTCAGTATGTATCAAGCATCTTAGTGAATAGTGAATTTCTTATTACCAATCCCACTCAAACCCACCCCCACCCCCCCCCCCCCCCCCCCCCCCAAACAAAAAACAAAAAGACTAAAATGAGCCTCACAATTAGTAATAGATCATTTTGTAATGTCACTAATAGATCAAATGTAAGCCAGTCTTCTCATCTCTTGCTACTCACAAGTTGTCTTCCCATAATTTAATTTTGTCTGGAAAAGAATATCTCATCAAATTGAAGGGAAGCTCTCCCATCTGTTGTCAGACATTTACTACTTTCTCATAATTCTTTCTTTATTTCCCTCTCATCTTCTTCATTAGTTCCTCAAGGTTCCCTCGGGCAATTTCAAGTGAATCTGGTGAGAAAACTACTAGTGCTTCGTTCTCAACTTTGATGGATTTATGCTTGTAGTTGCTTATGAGACTCGCAGGTTTCTATGTTACAAACCAGTGGTACGCATTTGAAGCCATTATGTGATACGTAAATTGTAGAGCTACAAACTTTAAGATAGGAAAAAGACCACACACACACACAGCATAAAAAGGATCTCCTCTTACCAAGGACCATATAAATGTTGCCATCTCAAAGGAATTCTGCACATAGAAAAAAACAATGACTAAAACCAAAGAAATTGTTTTCTACTTCATTGATGAGAAAAACTTTGCTAAAAAATCATCACCTGAAATGATATGAATTGAATTAACCTTAACAATATTTCTGGTTTTCCAAACCAAAAGAGATCATCACGTGGCTTGACTTGAGTTCCAATTGATGGCTCCTTTGGCTCCACAATCTGAAGTGCTAACAAGGAGACAACATGCTGGAGTTTTGTTCCAACCAACATGACAAGCTTTGACAGGTGGAAAATTCATATTAAAATTATTAATCATAAAAAGAACATTTTAGTTTACTACAAAGACAACAAGAGTGAGAACAAACTTACAATGGCAGGGATAAAAGAAAGCCAGAAGTAAATATTAAGACCTGTGACATTAGGCCAAAATGGTGTTATAAAGTTTGAAGCTCAAAAGAACCAAAGATTTGCATTTACTTTCTGATAAAAAGCACAAGTTACCATGAATATTAAAGAAGATGCATAGTATGGCATAACCCCAAAGTGGCCAGCTGCAAAATAAAAAATATAATTCAGTTCCAGTTTTTCTTTGTTTCCATTTGACTTCTATCATTGAGAGCAACCTAATTTAGAAAACAATGAATAAGCTTGATAAACATGTATAGGTTGGCATTTATATATGTTATTGGTATACCTCTTTATAACCAAGGTTTTAAATTGCAAATATGGTGTAACAGGCGTTATGTAACAATATCAGAAACTGCAATCATGAAACTTTTTCAACCTTGTACAGCATGGCCTAATCAAGCCGATAAAGAATTTGATCTCCAAATCTAAGAATATAGGTCTGCAATGATTTTTAGTGGATTTGATGAATATTAAAAGGCAAGATATCACGAGTAACAGGCCTTATATTATATTATAAGCCGTTGTCAGCAGTAAATATTTATTAGTCTGTAGTTTTCACTTAATTTAATTGACTCCAAATGTACTTAAAGTCTTAAATACGAAATAAATAAAAATGACCAAAAAATACACATTGATAGAAGAATATAGCATACATATACATATCAATGTCCTATAATGGAAGTTGCAAACAATATCTACAGATTTAGCGTCAAATAACACTTTCATGTCAGATCCAAATGGGGAGAAAAAAAGAAAGAAAGAAAAGAAAACTAATCAATTAGTTGAAAGCTTAGATTTGTTTGATCCAAGGTTCAAGCCAAGATATTATGTTCTTTGAGGTTGATTCATATATAAAGGGTTTAGGACGAGTTTAAAGGAGAGAGCTGTTAGAGGAATTGAGTATCTAGCTTAAAAGGGCCGACTTGCCCAAGTCCCTCTGAGACCCTCTAAGTCAACCCAAGACTCTATCAAGTCCCTTTTGACACTGATTCTCCAACGATATATTGGGCCAGATTCTGGCCGAGTCCACTACGAATTGGTTGAGTTGCCCCTTCTTGGCCAATAATCTAAACCTTGTTTTAAACACAAACCGACAATTTACTGTCTTATTTTCGCAAAGGTGGATAGTATACACAATTTCCATGGATGAAACACATAAAACATATCCTACCACAAAATGTGAATGGATAGTTGCAGGTTTGTTTACCTTCTTTTAGCACTTAATTTGTCGCTATTCAGAAAACATAACAGGTTGGGTCAAGTTCTGTTGTAAAAAAGACTTTCTTTATGAGATCCATTGAATTGTAACACCCACCCTTCGCAAGCCAAATATGATCTCCATTCATGTTTGGAATAGTAGAACTTTCATTCTCTCGATGATTATCCAATATATCACCTCATGAGTCATAATGCACGTGAACATGAAAATTTGGCATTCTCAAGAAAATAATACATGTAATTGCAGAGTTTTTTTATTAAAAAATAAAATAATATAGGAAATATAAATTCTGGCTTGCAAAAGTGCCTTTTGCATTTCTGAATCTAGAAATAAAATTCATGCTTCTAATATCATTGATTGTATATATTTAAAAATACAACTAATTTGACATAAAAAAGAGTACATCAATATTTATAAAACTTCTATGCACAAACTCCTTTTTGTCGAGAATATTTGAAGTATCATTTTATTTTTTTTCTTTTTTAAATCTTCCAAGTTAAATTACCATACTTTAACATAACTCATAGAGTTATATTTTCTAATAAGCACTTATTGAAGCTCTAGCTATATTGGTCATCATCAATATAAACTATATAAAGATCTATAATTTGCATTATTAAAAATATTGATAGTATTAAGCACATATTGGTGATTTTTAAGAATAATATTAGTTTATTAATAATAGTAATTACTGAGAAACTAATATAAGGATTTATAGTTTTTTTATTTTATATAAAAAGAGAGAATATAGGAAATACACGTTTTTTGCTTGCAATAGTGCCTTTTGGGTTCACAAATCTGGAACCAAATTTATGCTCCTACTATCTATATATGCTCTAATGCTCATATCATTGATTGCAAAGATCTAAAAGACCATGATACATCAATGTTGACATAAAAAATAATACATCGATATTCAGTGCATACAACATTGAAGAATAATTATAATTTCTTGAGAAGATTTATGGTTACATTTGTTAGGTGGTTTTTTTTTTCGGTTTAAATATCTACCAGTTTACATGTAACCTACTATAATATAATTCATGGAGTTACCTTTCCTTATAATCACTATAAACAGCATGGGCACAAATAGCAACATCCCAATTATTGGAGAGTAAGTATTATTTGTAACAAAGAGATTTAAGGATATCCTTTTAAGTCAGTTTCATCTAATGGAGGATATTTTCTGTTATAAAATAAGAAAATTCATTAGTTAATTTTGTTTAACAAATTCTTTGCAAGCGTGCATTTTTATCCAATCATAAATAATTTTATCAATATAAAAATTTAGGCTGAAATCAAGAGGCACCTATGCCAAGGAAAATATACAATCATTATAAGATAAGAAGCACAAACGGTTCTAAAAAGGTATGTCCGTGTCGAACACCTACACTTCACGGACACTTTGAACACATGCTCGACACTTCATGGATGTGTCTGTGATTTAAAAATTAAAATTTTTATCATTTCAACATGTAGCCTACACACCTCGGACACTTGGCTGACACATCCAAGACACTTCTAACACAAGTCTTATATAATACAAACACGTCTAAGGTTAGCCACGTTCAACAATTTTGGAAACAATATGACACATCTAAAAGTTCCAACTTTTTTTTCTTGAAGAAAATTGACATTATTCAACTGGTCTCTACAAGTCAAGCATGCACTGACAGTTCTTTTTATAAGACAAAAAAATAATTGTAACACATCTAATGGAAAAGTCAGAGTCGTAACTTATCCAATATCATAAAATTTACAATATTTTCATAGCTTCGTCTTCCAAATTAAGTAACTCTTAGTATAGAAAATAGTACACCGACCTCCCCTGAGGATAGCAATTACTACCCAGAGCTAGAGCTTTTCCAAAAAGTGCAGTTTCATTGACTATTAGATTCCCGCAATACTGTTAAGGGACTATTATTTTCGTTACGGAATCTATATCGGATGCCAAGATTGCCCCTTAACCCTATCCATCTTTCTAAATTTACAATCTGGTCCTTTGTATAAAACTTTTAGAAGGATAAAGTCATCCTTAATTTACATTTAATACACATCAATGACATTTAGGCTAAATTTTACTCTATACATAATATTAAGGGTAAATTGCCCTGATCTCCCGAGTGTGATGAACCAATTCAGATTAGTGCATTACCTGATCCCCACAATGCCATAAAATTCATCTTCCATGCTACGCACCATATAATTATGAAAATTATAAGAATGTGGCAGTTTGTGATTCTGCAAAACAGTGTCAAGATAAAATGCTACATTCAGACTTCAGCACAACAACACAGCAGTCTATAGTAAAACATTAAACCGGTGACGTAAAAAATTCAATGGCATAATATGACTAAATATGCTGAAACTATGTACTATAATAGCATTAACACCACATCTATCCGGGATTATATGTGCTACAGGCAAGCAGGAAAGATAACCGAGAAAGGAGAACATTCTCAGGAAATATGAAGAATGCTTCATAATTTCTGTTACATTAGTAATAATTTTTTATGTATATACAAAAGTTAAGGTAACAAAATTATACTTTAGTGATTAATCAGCCGTCATCTTTTTTTCAGATTTTCATTTCTTTTCTTTTAACCTGCAAGAGATTAGACTACATTTCTCTTCGTGAAGATAATTTACTCCATTTTAAGAAGACAACTTGAACTCTTAAAGAAAAGGAATTATGGCAACTGTATGAGGGAATATCAATCCTCATGGCTACTTAAGCATTTCTTTTACATTGACGTGTATGTGTGTCCAACGGCTACTGGTGCTGCCATAGTTGTCACAAACAATTTTTTCTTCAGGTTACTTTTTGAACACTCCAATTTCATTGCAGATACTGATGCTTGTGTCTATGTTTGCTGAAAAGGACTGCTGCAACATCTAGTCCTCTTGTTTTTTCTTCCTCTTATATGCATTAGTTATTCACCATATAGCATGGTTCTTATTTTGGAAGGAGGAGGAGATACCACTTGGGTTAAGGCCTTGGTAGCGGTACGTTCTTTTGATATCCTCTCGAATCTTGATATGTGTGACTCTTCACAAATGCGTGGAGAGTCTTGTGAAGAGTCACACATATCAAGACTCGAGAGGATATCAAAAGAACGTACCACTACCAAGGGCTTAACCCAAGTGGTATCTCCTCCTTCCAAACGGAAGGTTGAGGGTTCGAATCCCCAATGGAACAAATGGGTGAGTGGGTGTGATTTACCTACCAAAAATAAAGAATGAACCATAAAATAATATGGAGAGAAAGCTAAAAGAATTGGTGACCATGGTGATGAAGCATTTCAGTAAATAGGAAACCTAAAAGAAGGCACTATTAATATTAGATACCCACAGTGATGAAACCTAATCGGAGAGCCAAGTAATCTGACTTCTGTATTGAACTCTTGAATTGCTGAAGAAAGCAAAGCTGCATCGTTAGACCACAAAATTAACTTTAGCATTCAACAATATAAACAGTAAATTAGCTCACTAACAAAACAAAAAAAAAACATGAATCGTACACCCATCTAAGGCATCAGAAATTAAGCTCTAGTCAAAACCACTGCATGTCTTGGTGGCAAACAAAAGGAAGAAGAGAATCAATGCACAGTGCAATGGAGAAAAAGGACGAAGATAATTCTTCATTGTCAAATAAATATTTTAAGCTCAAAGCAGCCAAGTACTAAATGTGATTGTTTAAATCAAAGCAAACTAATTAAACTGATGAAAGAAAATAAAAATGCAAGACAAAAAACTTTGTATGGTACATCACCATTGTTTAAATAAAATCATGGAAAGTGACTTTTACTACGTCTTCATTACAACTGCAACCCCATCTAATGTGCTTTTCATTAAAAATGAGTTTACGTTTATCTTTGACCTTGTGCATTCATTCACAATTTTCAGACCACAAAAAATGTGTTTGATGGTTTTTCATGAAACTTCAGATGGTTCAATTCAAATTATCGAAACCTTTCAGGTTGCAGTGGTATGCAGAGGATATTTCAAGAGTTGAGAGACAAAGGGCTTCCCTTTCACGTAACCTCTGTGGTGAATTTCAAAGATCTGTTAGAAACCAATATTCAACTCACAGTTCACATACGTCTACCCTCAGATCACCGAAAAGGCTTAATATTTTATCTTGAAAGGTGTAGAAAATGAAACTAGTAATTACAATAATATATTATGAGATACTGTATAATATGAGCTTTCAAGTGCAAAGTTTAATCACAACCTCACTCGGCAAGCATAACTTTAAGATAAAAAATTAATACTGCAACATCTAAGTGTCAGAGCTCTCAGGAACTGCAGAAGGGCAAAAACTATGAGCTCCCAGGAACTGTGGAAGGGCAAAAACTATATAAAATTGTCGGTCATTCTTTAGTCATTTGTGTTCTGTCCTTTCTTTGTTCCCAGGATGTATGCCATTATGCCTCTATGCATAGGACACGTATCTTCTAAAATCCTTAAAATATGAAAAAAGAAGACAGCACATCCAAACAAGGTAGTTCAGATCTTATATTTTAGGGTGAAAAAACTCTCACATCTTACATACTGATAAGTCTGTTCCTCTTAGGGGTGCACAAAGAACCGGTGGAACCTGAACCGTACCTGAACTGAACCGAACCAAACCGAACCGAACCGAACCGTTCACTACGTTTCCGGTTCTGATTCCAAATTTTAGGAACCATTCACTACGGTTCCGATTCTGGTTCCAAGTCAAGGAACCGGAACCGGAACAATTAGAAAAAATATATATATATAATATATAATATATAAATGAATAAGAATAGCTTCTAAGTTCTAGTGTTCTATATAAATATATAATATATAAAGTATAAAATATATAATATATAAATAAATACTAATACATTCTAAATTCTAGTGTTCTATTTATATATGAAGTATAAAATATATAATATATAGATAAATACATTTTGCTTCTAAGTTCTAATATTCTATATATTTATATAATATAAGATATATAAATAAATACTAATAGCTTCTAATCTATTGTTATAACTAGGGGTGCACAAGTATGAGTGTGTATCTTGCGAATGTTGAAAAAAAAAAAAAGGTTGACAAAGAACCGTTAAGGAACCGGAACCGGAACCGCAAAGAACCGGAACCAAACCGAACTCAACAGTTCTGGTTCGGTTCCACCAAGAACCGTACCGTGTGCACCCCTAGTTCCTCTAATGCCTTTCAAGTTAGGTGATCCCATCAAAAGAAGAAAACACATCCATTCAAACTAAGAGAATAATTCTCTGGTTACTATGTGGTATAAATATATCAGAAGCGTGGATATTCACCATCCAAATGAGAATGCGGCTCCTGCTCCATGGATGAGATGCGTGATGTAAAACAAAGGTGGATTGTCGCCTCATCACCTTGTTCCTCCTTGCTATAATAGAAAATCAAAATAAACAAACAAAGAGTTACAAACCACTTAGCCTACAATTACAAACTAACTGTATTTATTCTATTCATTTAAGCTTCAGTTACTGGGAAACTAATAACGATACAAACAGGACAACACATTTTGTCTGATGGATATATTAATTCTAAAGAAATTATTAAGTTATATGATAGAACCAGCTGTAAACCCCTCAACACATAAGCTGAAGTCTCTGCTGCAAGGGACAGCAAATCCCTCAAAATATTGAGTAATTCATATTTTTAATGTTTCTTTGATATATTCCATTTGTATTTTAGCCTTGACAATTTGTTTGACTTATTTACATGTATATAAAACCATAAAAAACACTACATACTATCTCAAACCATGCATAATTCTCATTCTATCCTTGTACTTGAGGTTTAAAGGACTTAAGCTCTGGATCATTGAGAGAGAGTTTGATTTTGAACTTTGCTCGAACCTTGAGCTTTTTACATAATTTTTGCCTTCCTCAGGTTAACCATTTTCTCTTCATCTTTCCTTATATAAAAACATTCATACATTTAAGATTTTTGCCTATAGTTTTTAAATCATGCTGAACTGGTAGAATGTGGTATTATTGTATGTCTTGTCTCTGATTTTCTTAATGAACTTGAAAACCATCATACTCCTTTTGACAGCCGCAGTTACTCAAAAATGACCCAGTAGTCTTATAGGTACTTCACTTTTTTTTTTCCTAGTTGGGGGACTCACTTTTTTGCCCACACCGGGGCTCGAACCCCTCCCCTCCTCTTTGAGGATGGGGAGGTTATACCATTGGGCTACCAGCCCTTTGGTTTATGGGTATTTCACTAGTATTGGCTATTTAACAAGCTTTCAATGCAACTTATACTACCAATATTTTCGACTCTGTAGCATTTTGTTCAACACTTGGTCTAAGGCAAAGAGGAAGACAGGTTATGGGACATAATGCGACTTTAAGCACAGAAGCCATGTAGATCGTGCTAAATAACAATGAAGCTTCCCAACCCTTACTACTTTCTCAGTCCAATAGCAATATGACCCTGCAATTTCATCCCTCAATAGCCCGAACAAGTTATCCATAAATCACATTATCAGTTACAAAAGTGATCTCAGGCACTCCCTGAAATGCATGGCACGTTGGGTGTCAGTTAAAAAAAAAACACCATTGCTTCCATTCCCTAGGGCCATGGCGAAGCTTGCCATGCTGACAGATTTCCAGCACATGCTGTTTAGTTCATGCTTGTGGCACCTAAGGGAAAGTGCTCATCCCACACAAGTTCCACCCATGTGATTAATTTTTTTGGCAGCGCTAGCCTTTTGTAAGCTTGTCAGTGGCACAAATTGCCATGCTGAGATTGTTGTATGCTTGTGTGCTCAAACTGAACAGTGCTCTATCCATGCATCAAAGTGCAACTCTTTTCAATACAAACCATGTGAACATGCTGTACAGCAAGTCTGCTGATGTACCTTGCACAAAAGAGGTGTGCACCCAACATACCAACTACGCAGATAGGCAACCAATACAAATAATCGATAATACACAACGAAGAAGCCATTTACAAACATAAAGCAGCACAAACTGCAATAATATGGGAACTAAATGGGTTCTAGACCCACCTGTCTAACTTGTTCCTTAATAGGGTTCAAAGCAATTTCAAAGTGAAAGTGTGAAACAAGTAGGGGTGCAACTCAGGTTGGATGGCTTGAAAGATTAGCCTAGGTTCAACTTATAAAATTACCAACCTAAGCCAAACCTAACCTGAGCTTCCCAACTCTAACCAGACCCATGCTCAAATCTTTGAACTTGGGTTAGGAAGTTCAGGTTAAAACAGATTGAAAACTGGACTGGATTTGGATTGATACCGGAGGACTATTTTCAAAATGACAAAGTACACAAAAGAACATATCAAAGCAACAATTTTACCAGTAAGAGAAACAAACAAATGAACCATTATCTTCTTAGATAAGCCCTTCAAAATAAAAAAAATTCTACCTCTAAAATAAACAAATTAATTTATAAACTATTATTTTTTCAGACATCATAACAAGCTCTACAAGTAATTGTGGACAACGTTATAAAAAGATAATCGGGTTATGCATAAGTTGACAACTTCAGGTGGGTTTGTTGGGCTCTTGCTGATACCCCAGGAAAAGCCCAAAAAAAATATGTTGGAATTTTCTAACCTAGCCCAACCCAAGCTTTAAAATTTGTTGCCCAAACCCGTGAAAATTTGGGTTAGGCTCGGTTGGCCTATGCAGGGTACCTTTATATGAAAGCATTAATAATTGGCTTAAAAAGCATCCATGTAAGAACTTTTAGCAAGCTATTTGCATATCCTAGCTGTTAGGTTTTTAGCACTTAGTGTTCGAAAATTTCAAAACAAAAGCAGGAGTTTGTGATTTTAGTTTTGTTTCATTTATGTTCAAAAGTTAAATTAGTTTGTTAGGTTAGAATTCACTCTAAAGATAGAATTTGAAGATCAAGAAAAGTAAAAAGGTAAATTAGTTTTTTTGGTAGGTAATCACACACACACACATTTGTCCCATTGGGAATTCATTCCCTCAACCTTCCATTTTGGAAAGAGGAGGAAATACCACTTGTGTTAAGCCCTTGGTGGTAAAAAAAGGCAAACTCACCTCTTAATTACCAACTCACCAATTAAGGTTGTATTTTATGCATTCATATCATATAACATGTTTGAGATGTATTTTATACGCCCCTAGGTCTAGTTAACGTTTAGAGCCTACGACAACAACACTTCCTTCAGTTAATATTGAACCGTATTGTTGGACATAGAGAGTTAAGATCATGGATGCACTGAAGGAGAGAGCATCCATAACCAGACCCACTTTGTTTGACGTAATCAGTTATACTTACTAGAAAGTTGGAATGATCGCTTTTATAAATTGATAGATGAAAATGTTTGCAGCAGAGTTGAATTGATGGAAACATCCTACTAAAACAGTAGATGTAACAATCGTACCAAAATCCAATTTTGAATGTGCAAAACAGAATATGAAAATGCAAACATGAATGTGAAAGGGTCAAATGCTATTTTTATTGTTGTGACACCTAAGAGTTTGCTAAAATCTGTGTACAACCTCAAAAGATGCTCCGGCTGTACTTGAGAAAGCTCATGAAGGAACATCTGTTTTAGGTTTCTAAAATTCCAATGTTAACAACCAAATTTGAAACCATTGGGATTGATGGAATCGAAATATTTGATGAGTTCTATGCTATGATAAATGATATAGTAAATAGCAATTATAGTTCTGGGGAGAATATACCCAAAAATATAGTGGCTAGAAAAATCCAAAGATCATCATTAGATTTCAACCCAAGATAACAACTATTGAAGAAAGCAAAGTGATGTAGGCCAGAAACGCTCTGATACCAGATGTAGGACGAGTAGGCTTGTTGTAAGTTTGATTTAGAATCAGAGAGAAAGAAGGGGATGAGAAGTCAGAAGATGAGAGATGAGGCTAGAAGAAGGAGGTGAGAAGACATACAAAGGGGATGAGAAGACAGATTGAAGGAGATAGGCTGGACAGACTAAGGGATTGAGAAAAGAAAGAACAAGGAGGGAGAAGAAGACACAAAGGGAGAGTTATCACACTCAAAATATATTCAATAATCAAAGCTGAATTGTTTGTTTACATAGAAATCGCAAAACATTAAGCAAACCCTACTAAACCCTAAAATATAAAAATACCAAAATAACCCTAAAATCCAACATTACTAAAAATAACAAGAAACATAATTTTGTAACCCTAATTTAGAAAAATTCCCAATTATACTTCTCTTTTCCTCTTCTCCAAAAGTAATGTTGAAACACGTACAACTCATGTGTGCGAATCGAATCACGTTCCCCATCACAAAGATGTTGACTTAACCAAAACAGAAGATTTAGTTGGTTCCTTATGTAGAATTTAGGGTTAGTAAATTAGGTTAGAATTTAGGATTAGGTCAAAGATTAAGGAGGAGAAAGAATGAAGGTGAGGAAATTTGGGAATTCGTAGTGAGAGAAAATTTGTTCTCTTACTCACCCTAATTTCTTATATATATATAGACAAGGAAAAGACTAAAATACCCCTGTGGGGTAAACGAATTACATATGTGGCCAATATGACTATTCTAACACCTTACTATGAGGTTAAATTTTCCTCTACCAAAAAATAATAGAAATATTGCTGTAAAATCAATTAAGAACCAATCTGAAGAGTCCAAGAGTGATTTAGATGAAGATGAAAGTGCCTTTCTTACTAAAAATTTTAAAAGATTTATCTAAACATTGTCATGATCGGAATTCAATGTAGGATCGACATCGGGATCGTAGGATTGGATTGAGGATCATAAATTCTAAAAAAAAAGTAAAAAATAAAAAATAACTCCAACTAACTTTCTATAGCAAAATATCTTTAAAACAAGGAAGTATGGATATAGATATGGGACACAGATACGACACGATACGGGTACGGCGATACAAAAAATCTAAAAAAAAAAGATACGGGTACGGCAGAATATTGCAATATAAAATTAATAAATTATATTTTTATATATACAAAAAATTAATTTTGTGGAAATCCGTGACTCTCTGCCTAATTCCTAGGAATTAGTTGCTAAGATTAGTTGTTGATTCTCTTCTTGATTCCTAGGAATTAGTTGATGAGATTAGTTGTTGATTCTCTACCTGATTAGTTGTTTTCTATTTTATATCTTTCCTATTTTTAGCTTGCTATATTAGTGGTGTAATTAGTTACTTGATTTGAGGAAAAGATTCTCTCCTTCCTCTATATATAGTCATGTAAATACTGTTCAGAATGTAATGAGAATATTAAAGAATTCAATCTCATTTTTCTACATGGTATCAGAGCCTTGTCTCTAAAACCAATTCTACATTATTTTTCTAATGACCAAAATTCGTTATGTCCACAAAAAAAGACACGGAAAAAGTCTCTTCCTCATCCGAAGTTACTTCGGGTTCCACGAGTATCCATGGCGTTACAGATAGTTCCTCGCTTCCCATTACAGGGCACAAACTGAATGGGAACAATTACCTTCAATGGTCGCAGTCCGTCATGATGTATATCTGCGGAAAGGGGAAGGATGAATATCTCACCGGCGAAGTCACTACTCCAAAGGCAGAAGATCCCAAATTCAAACTCTGTAAGACAGAAAATAATATGGTCATGTCCTGGTTGGTTAATTCCATGACCAATAAAATAGGCGAAAATTTCTTGCTCTGTAGCACGGCTTATGAAATATGGGACGCTGCAAAAGAATCATATTCGAGCAAAGAAAATACCTCAGCAATTTTCGAGATAGAGACCACACTCCATGATCTTCGTCAAGGAGATCTTTCTGTCACACAGTTCTACAATATTCTCACTCAACAGTGGCAACAACTTGACGTGCTTGAAGACTGGAAATGGGACTGCCCAAATGACACCAAGAAGTTCAGAGAATTCGTGGAAAAGAAAAGAATTTATAAGTTCCTGTTGAGACTTAACAATAATTTAGATGAGGTTCAAGGAAGAATACGAGGGATGAAACCCTTGCCGAGCATCCGAGAAGTCTTCTCCGAGGTGTGCAGAGAAGAGAGCAGGAAGAAAGTAATGTTGGGAGAGTCAACCATCACTCCTACATCTGATAACTCATCAGCCTTAGCCGCCCGAGGAGTCCAGAACACAAGCTATGACAATCGGCCAAGAAGGGAAGACTATGGTGTGACCACTGCCGAAAACCAGGCCACACCCGTGAGACATGCTGGAAAATCCATGTCAAGCCTGCAGATTGGAAGCCCTCAAGACCTGCTCCTGACAAAGAAAACCGTGGAAACCATGTGGCTGCTGAAGAAGGACCTCCTACCTCCACGGAATCCAGTCCTTTCAACAAGGAACAACTTGAAGCACTTCTAAAGATGTTCTCACAACAAGCATCTACTCAGAATACCATCGGAACATGATCTTTGGCACACAAAGGTAATTACTTGAGTGCTCTCGCTGTTAATTCAGAAAACAGGGGTACATAGATAGTAGACTCTGGTGCGTCTGATCATATGACAGGAGACGTCTCTCTTTTCCAAAATTATAACCCATGTCGAGAAGGTCTTACTGTAAAAATAGCCGATGGATCTCTTTTTAAAGTGGCTGGGACAGGTTCTATCATTATTTCAAAGAACCTGACTTTAAATTTTGTTCTCCATGTTCCCAATCTGGACTGCAATCTTTTGTCAGTGAGCAAACTTTCTCAAGGACTTAACTGTGTTGCTAAATTCTTCTCGGATTTGTGTGAATTTCAGGTTTTGGATTCGGGGAAAACGATTGGCAGTGCTAGGATGTGCTTGGGCCTTCATCTTCTCAAGAATGATGAACCTCCTAGAAGACAAACTCACAATGCGGTATGTGTTGAGTCCAAAAGTCACTCAAATAAAAGTTTAGTTTCTGTTTCCAATAAGGATAGTGCAATCATGTTATGGCACTATCGTGTAGGTTATCCCAATTTCTTATATGTCCAAAAGTTGTTTCTATCCTTATTTATAAATAAAAATCCGAAATTGTTTCAATGTGAGGTGTGTCAATTTTCAAAGCATGTTCGTACCTCTTACCACATAAAACCATACAAAGCATCTCATCCTTTTTCTATGATTCATAGTGATGTGTGGGGGCCATCTAGAATAAAAAATATTACTGGTACTAGATGGTTTGTGTCTTTTGTAGATGATCACACCAGAATTACATGGTTGTTTCTCATAAAAGAAAAATCTAAAGTCGGCCAAATTTTTAGAAATTTCAACAATATGGTTCAAACTCAATTTCAAACAAAAATAAAAGTGTTGAAAACTGACAATGCAAAAGAGTATTTTGAGACAATTCTGGGTGACTATCTTAGAAGTCAGGGCATTGTTCATCAAAGTTCTTGTGTTGACACACCTCAACAAAATGGGGTGGCAGAAAGAAAAAACCAACATATTCTAGAAGTTGCTCGATCACTCATGTTCACCACACATGTTCAAAAATTTTTTTGGGGAGAGGCAATCTTAACAGCTGCTTACTTGATAAACAGGATGCCCTCGCGAGTCTTAAAATTTCAAACACCTTACCAAGTTTTTCTTCAATTTTTCCCTACTACCCGGGTCTTGTCCATTCTTCCTTTCAAGTTATTTGGTTGTTCAGCATTCGTACATATCCATAGCCAATACCGTAGTAAACTTGATCCTAAAGCTCTCAAATGTATATTTCTAGGGTACTCCTCAAATCAGAAAGGGTATAAATGTTATTCCCCGGTCGCTCAAAGATTCTACAATTCCATGGATGTCACATTCTTTGAACATCAACCTTTCTACTCCAAAACTGATTTTCAGGGGGAGAACTTCACTCAAGAATATCAGTTTTGGAACATTGATGTCTTAGATTCGACTTACGATTATGATACATCTCCAACCAAGTCACCTCAACCATTCCAAACCAATACAGATCAAAATCCTAGCCTAAGCCCAAGTCGTGATGTCCATTCCGAGCCTGACACTCAAATAAGATACTAAAGTCCCCAGCGTTCCATTCACACACATCCTACAAAAGCTAGTGAGTTACGTGTCTATACTAGGCGGAACAAGACTATAGAGGATAAAGAACTGCAGCCAACCGATCATGATCATGAGTCCAACCATGGTCTGGAATCACAAAATAGGTAATACTAGTCACGAACCTACTTCCAATAATATGCCTAATGAAGATCTTGATAGACCTATCGCCTTGAGAAAAGGCACTCGATCTTGCACTAATTATCCAATTTATAATTTTATCTCATATGGGAGATTATCCAATAGTCACCGTACCTTTGTCAGAAATCTTGACAGAATAGAGGTTCCAAGATCAATACATGAAGCTCTTAGCATACCTGAATGGAAGGAGGATGTTTGGGAAGAAATTTGAGCTCTAGAAAAGAATGGGACTTGGGTGATGTCTGA
Source organism: Cornus controversa (assembly GCA_026545225.1). Classification (NCBI taxonomy): domain Eukaryota; kingdom Viridiplantae; phylum Streptophyta; class Magnoliopsida; order Cornales; family Cornaceae; genus Cornus; species Cornus controversa. Next base: position 27,259,430 of record CM048853.1, on the reverse strand, counting down.
GTAGCCATCGGGAAAACGTCCTGGAGGTTGCAAGTGGATTTTCACCGTCAAACATAATTTAGATGGAAGTATCAACAGATTTAAGGCTCATCTGGTGGCTAAAGGGTTCACACAATCCTATGGGATTGATTACCAAGAGACTTTTGCACCTGTAACTAAACTCAATACTGTTCAGGTATTGCTCTCACTTGCTTCCAACCTTGACTGGCCACTCTATCAGCTAGATGTGAAGAATGCGTTCCTTAATGGTGATCTTGAAGAGGAAGTGTACATGGAGATTCCTCCTAGTTTTGATACTCTAGCTAATCTCAACAAAATCTGCAAACTCAAGAAGTCTTTGTACGGACTCAAACAGTCACCGAGAGCATGATTTGATAGGTTTACCAAGGCTGTAAAGAAGTTTGGGTATGATCAGTGCCAGACAAACCATACTATGTTTGTCAAACATTCATCCTCAGGAAAGAAAGCAATACTCATTGTGTATGTCGATGACATTATTCTAACTGGGGATCCTGATGAAGAACTAAAGAGTTCGAGATCAAAGATTTGGGCACTCTCAAATACTTCCTCGGCATGGAAGTAGCTCAGTCTAAGAGAGGTATTTCAGATTCTCAACGAAAGTATGTACTAGATCTCAACAAAGTCTGCAAACGAAAGTGTACATGGAGATTCCTCCTAGTTTTGATACTCTAGATAATCTCAACAAAGTCTGCAAACTCAAGAAGTCTTTGTACGGACTCAAACAATCACCGAGAGCATGGTTTGACAGGTTTACCAAGGCTATAAAGAAGTTTAGGTATGATCAGTGCCAGACAAACCATACTATGTTTGTCAAACATTCATCCTCAGAAAAGAAAGCAATACTCATTCTGTATGGCGATGACATTATTCTAACTGGGGATCATGATAAAGAACTAAAGAGTTCAAGATCAAAGATTTGGACAATCTCAAATACTTCCTCGGCATGGAAGTAGTTCAGGCTAAGAGAGGTATTTCAGTTTCTCAACGAAAGTATGTACTAGATCTCTTGAAAGAAACAAGAATGCTTGGATGTAAACTAACTGACACTCTTATGGACTCCACTACAAAATTGGGTAGCAAAGACAGTAGTGCACCCGTTGACAAAGGGAGATACCAGAGATTAGTTGGGAAACTCATATATCTGTCTCATACCAGACCAAATATCAGCTTTGTTGTAAGTATGATGAGTCAATTCATGAACAACCCAACAGAAGAGCACATGGACTCAGTATGCAGGATTCTGAGATACTTGAAGATAACACCAGGACAAGGATTGTTTTTCCAGAAGACAGCAAACAAGGAAGTTAGAATACTTACTGATGCAGATTGGGCAGGTTCTGTAACTGTAGGCAATCAACCTCAGGTTACTGCACTTATGTTTGGGGTAATTTAGTTACTTGGCGAAGTAAAAAGCAATCAGTAGTGTCACGCAGCAACGCGGAAGTAGAATTAAGAGCTCTTGCAAATGGCATTTGTGAGGGAATTTGGTTGAAAAGAATGCTCTATGAGCTAGGAGTTCCTATCTCAGGGTCCATGAAGGTATTTTGTGATAATCAGTCAGCAATCAGCATAGCTAAGAATCCAGTGCACCATGATAGAAAAAAACGTGTGGAAATGGATCGACACTTTATCAAAGAAAAGATAGAGAACAATACCATATCACTTCTGTATATCCCGACCAGTCAGCAGATAGCAGACATCCTGACTAAAGCCTTGCCACGGAAGACATTTGAAGATCTTATTTCCAAGCTAGGTTTATTCAACATCTACAACCTATCTTGATGGGGAGTGTGGAAATCCGTTATTCTCTGCAAGATTCCTAGGAATTAGTTGTTGAGATTAGTTGTTGATTCTCTGCCCGATTAGTTGCTAATTAGTTGTTGTCTATTTTATAGCTTTCCTATTTTTAGCTTGCTAGATTAGTGGTGTAATTAGTTACTTGATTTGACGAAAAGATTCTCTCCTTCCTCTATATATAGTCATGTAAATACTATTCAGAATGTAATGAGAATATTAAAGAATTCAATCTCATTTTTCAACAAATTTTATGTTATATATTTTGTTATTAACATTTTTTTTATATAAAATATCATGATAATAAACAAAAGAGTTAAAAATATTGCAGAATTTGCATTAATAAATTTTGAACTAAATCATGATATATATCTCAATACTTCTTTTTAAAATAAATTTTAAACTTTTCTTAATAGTTATACTATTATATTATTGTTGGAAAATGTACCTTTTAATATTCAATACTTGTTAAAAATGTGTTGTGACGTATCTGAGAAGTATCGAATACATGGTCGAAGTATCGGATACGTGTTAGAAAGAAAAAAATATATATATTTTAAAATTACAGATACGGTTAGGAAGTATCGGACACGTATCAGGGAGTATCCGAGGAGTGTCGGTACCTAATACAAGCAGGATACGGGTACGTTACTCATATAGAAGAATCCGTGCTTCCTAACTTTAAAATAAACATAGAATAAGGCTAAGATAAACACACACAAAAAAACTACTCTAAGCATATGTAACATAGATCTAGAGACAAGTTCACCCAAGTATATTGAAGAATGTAGCTCAAGAGGGTACCATTGCATCAGTCGCAAGACATAACTTCTGATTTTTGTGTTTTAATGTTGGTTTCCTGCTTTTTGTTATTTAAACTAAATGTAATTAGGTCTAAAAAAGTTGAGCATCATACTTAAAAGCCTTAAATTTCTTTGTCCAGAGTGGGATGTAGGCCCAAGAAATCGAAAAGAAGAAAAAAACTTCATTTAGTAGTGTCGGTAGGATCGTATGATCCTATACAATTCTATTATCCTACTTCCAATCCAACCAATCCTACTACGATTCTGCTTAGATATATAGGCCCAAAAATCCAAAAGAAGGATAAACAACTCCATTTACTAGGATCGGTAAGATTGTGTAATCCTATACAATTCTACAATCATACTTCGATCCTGCTTTCAAGTGATTTTTCATGCGATTCGGATCAATTTAGCACTTTGGTCCGAATCACAATTTTAACAACCATGCTTTTACTAGAAAAAGTATAATGTCAATCTTTTTAGAAAAGGTAATACTTCCAAAAAAACAGGAAAGCTTCATCTAAAAGAAATAAGAAAAGTGAAGAACAATATAATGAAATAAATGTTGTATATAGGTAGTGATTATCCTAGGAAAACCAAAATGAAAAAAAAGAAAAGAAAATCTAAGGCAATAACAACAACACTGTCTGACTCATTTGAATCTAAAAGTGATAACTCTAATCGTGATAACTAAAAGGAATCTCAAGTTACATTTGTAGCCATTGCTGAAACTTCAATTATGACAATACAAAGACTCAAGATAATTATATCAGTAACTCTGAAGATGATAGAAGAGCTTTACTGGTAATGAAAGTGAAAACGAAGATGGTAAACAAAATAATCTTCAGATTGCATTTAGGAAATATTTCAGGAAACTACTAAAGCGAAGAAGGTCAACAAGAAATTGAATGAAAAGATTAAGGAACATGAAAATAATAATGAAAGTTTAGTTAAAGAAAGTTCAAAAAATCTGTCTTTAATTGAAGAACTAGAAAAGGAGATAAAGTTCCAAAGCATGCCATCGATTCTATCTGGAGCAAGTTGGGAGTTGTTGACATCTACTCTCCGACTTGAGGGGGAGTGTCGTGAATAGAATATATTTATAGTCAGTCAACTATTCCTTAATTAGGGTTATATCAATTATTCCTTAATTTGGGGCAGAATCAGTGCTTTCCTTATTTTTTGTTCTTTAGATCATTATAAATTCAGATTATATTCACTCTTTGAATATATAATAAAACATTCTATTTCTCTCCTCTCTCTCTCTCTAAGATTTATCTCTCAACTTAGCCTATATTGTTGACATGGCATCAAAGCATCAAGATCCAAGTTGAAGACATAACGTAAAAAGTTGTTTCTTCTTCTTCTTCAATTTCTTCTTTCTTTCTCTGTATATTATGTTTCTCTATTTGTTCTCTGTCAGAATGACCTAGAACCCTAGGTTCCAAAAAAAAAAACAGAAAAAATTATGTTCCTTCTCTATTTCATGTTCAATATTCTATAGTTCTCTCTCTTGTACTAGGATTGTCTCGTCTCTCTACTTCATGTTCAATATTCTATAATTCTCTCTCTTATACTAAGATTGTCTCGTCTCGACTATAATAGGAGACAAATCAGAACTTGCTCCCATCAGTTCTCAAATTCTCTCAGGCAAAGACTTGCCAACTGCTAGTAAGACTTTTTCCAGTGTTCGACGTGCCTCCGTTCACTCTTCTACTACAAAGAAGGAGGATTGTTCTGCCCTTGTTGCACCAGCTGAGCAATTAGATACTTCACGTGGTGGTCAAGGGGGACGTGGTCCTCCTCATACAAGCAGAGGTGGTTGTGGTGGAAGAGGTGGCCGTGGTGGAAGAGGTGGTCATGGTGGTAGAGGTGCTCGTGGTGGCAAGACTTGTACACACTGTGGCTGCACCAATCACTCTGTTGACTACTGTTGGGAACTTCACGGCAAGCCTACATGGGCAAATCAGGCTGTGGTTGAGGGGGAGAACACTAATCTTGTTGCTAAGGAACAGGTTCTTATCTCCAAAGCTGAGTATGATTCAATTGTCAAGCATACCAATTCTCCATCTACTTCCACAGCTACTTTTGGTGACTCAGGTAATACTTGTCTTCATTCTTCATTCAGTACACCTTAGATCATTAATTTTGGGGCCTCAGATCATATGCCAGGTAACTCCTCTCTTCTTACTCGTGTATCTTCTCCCGAGTTTGTCACAATAGCTAATGGTACCAAGTCTCCAGTCCAAGCAATTGGTACCATTAGTACATCTAGTCTAACCTTCTCTTCTGTCTTGTATGTACCTCAGTTTCCCTTTAACTTGTTTTCAGTTCATAAAATTATTTCTACCGTAAATTGTTCAGTAACATTCTATCCCACTCACTGTGTCTTTCAGGATCTAAAGACGAAGAGGATGATTGGTGGGGGATTTGAGAAGGATGGGCTTTACGACATCCAACCGTCTTGTTCACCTATTTCATCTGCACTCCATACCTCTACTTCTCTGTATCAATAGCACTGTCGTCTTAAACATCCTTAATCTAACAGTCTTTGGTGTTTAGTTCCTTCTTTACCAAGTTTTTCTAGTTTGAATTGTGAAACGTGTGAACTTAACAAGCATGATAGGGCTACTTTTAAGCTTAGAACTGATGAGCCTTGCTTATGCCTTTTTGAGCTTGTTCACTCTAATGTTTGGGGTCTAACCTGAACTACTGGATTGGTTGGTGCCCGAAATTTTATTTTCTTTATTGATGATTATTCTCATTTGACTTGGTTATATATTCTTACAGATCGATCTCAACTCTTTAATGTGTTTAAATCTTTTTATGCTGAGATAATTAATCAGTTGAATGCTAAGTTACACATTCTTCGAACTGGTAATGCTCTTGAACATAAAGATGGTCTCTTTCAGCAATTTCTTAAGTCTAGAGGTGTCACTCGTCAAACTTCCTGTGTTGATACTCCCCAACAAAATGGAATTGCTGAAAGAAAGAATGGACCCATTCTTGGTATTGTCCGGGCTATGATGATTTAAATGAATGTACTTCAACATTTTGGGGGAGATGCAATTCTTATTGCGACATATCTATTGAATAGAATGTCAACTTAGGTCATTAAATCAAAATAACCTTTTTAGATGATGTTTTCTGAGAAAGATCTCTTTTCTCTTCCTCCAAAAGTGTTTGGTGCTTTTGTTTTGTTCATAATTTAAACCCAATACGAGACAAACTTGACCCTCAAGCTCACAAATGCATATTTTTGGGCTATTCTCGCACTCGGAAAGGATTTAGATGCTACAACCCTTCTTTGAGAAAACATTTTGTGTGTGATGATGTGACATTCTTTGAGCATATTCCATATTATTCTAAGGAGGGTAGTCAAGTGGAGGAACCTATTTTTCAAGACTCTATCTGCCATCTCCGGTTCTTGATACTCCTCCCACTCCTAGGGTTTATACTCGACGTTCTCGTATGAATACCACTTCTGCTCCTACTACTGCCCAGGACGAATCTTTTGTGCCATCTGCTCCAGCGGTTGAACATGTAGAGCCTTCATTACATCCTCCATCATCTTCCTTGGCGCCTATAAATCCAGTTGTTCATCCTTCTGAGTCTGATCTTGATCTTCCCATTGAATTTCGCAAAGATAAAAGGTTTGTACTGATCATCTTATACTTCATTTTGCTTCTTATGACCATTTATCATCTTTTCGAGCTTTCTCTTTATCATTGTCATCTCTTACTGTTCCTAAGTCATACAGGGATGCTCTTTCCCATTCTGGCTAGAGGAAAGCTATAGAGTAGGAAATGCATGCCTTACAATTGAATCATACTTGGGATCTTCTTCCAAAGCCTGCAGGTGCTCGTGTTGTTGGTTGTCGTTGAGTTTTCACAGTGAAACAAAATCCTGATGGCACTGTTGATCGTCTAATGGCCCGTCTTGTTGCTAAGGGTTTCACTCAAACCTATGGCATTGACTATACTGAGACTTTCTCACATGTGGCTAAGCTCAACTCTGTTCGCATAATTATCTCTCTTGCTGCTAATCTTAACTGGCCTCTCCATCAACTCGATGTCAAAAATGATTTTCTTCACGGTGATCTTACCAAGACAGTGTACATGGCTTAGCCTCCTGGGCTTGAGTCCAAAGGGGAGTGTGTTTGTCATCTCAAGAAATCTATTTATAGACTCAAGCAGTCACCTCGTGCATGGTTTGATAAGTTTAGCAAGGTGGTGGTTGCTCATGGCATTACTAGAAGTCAAGTTGATCATTCAGTTTTCGTTAAAAAGATAAAGTGTGGTATTGTAATTTTGGTGGTCTATGTGAATGACATCGTCATTACTAGTGGGAGTGACAAGGAGGAGATTTAGATCTTGATTCATCATTTGGGTTTGAATTTTCTCACTAAAGATTTGGGCCAGCTCCATTATTTTCTTGGTATTGAGGTTGCTAGATCAACGAAAGGGATTTGTTTATCTTAGAGAAAATATACTCTTGATGTCTTAAGGGACGGGTTATCTTGGCTCTAAACCTGCAACAACCCCATGGAGACTAATATGAAGCTACTGCTTGAGGTTGGTGACTTGGTTGATGATCCAGAGATGTAAAGACGTCTTGCAGGCAAGCTGATTTACCTAACCATTACTCATCCAGATATTGCCTATGTAGTCAGTGTTATGAGTCAATTTATAACCAACCCACGAATCCCTCACATGGACGCGGTTATACGGATTTTGAAATATCTGAAGAGGGCTCCGGGTCATGGTCTTTTCTATCAATCTTCTTCTGGACATTTGCACATCGAAGGTTATACTGATACTGATTGAGCAAGTTCTCCCTCATATAGATGGCCAACGTCTAGTTACTGTACTTTTATAGGAGGCAATCTAGTAACTTGGAAAAGTAAAAAGCAGTCTGTTGTGGTGCAGTCCAATGCTGAAGCTGAGTACAGTGCCATGGCTCATACTTTTTGTGAGCTGACTTGGTTGAGAACTTTGTTACAAGAATTTGGATTTTCAGTTCAAAACACATCTCTTCTCTATTGTGATAACCAGGCAGCTATTCACATTGCTAGTAACCCAATTTTCATAAACGAACCAAGTATATTGAAGTTGATTGTCATTTCATTCGTTCTAAGGTGACTTCCAAAGAAATTGTAACTTCGTTTGTATCATCTAGTAATCAGTTAACAGTTAGCAAATATCTTTACCAAAGCACTTCCAAAGCATGCCATCGATTCTATCTGTAGCAAGCTAGGAGTTGTTGACATCTACTCTCCTGCTTGAGGGAGAGTGTCGTGAATAGAATACAGATATAGTCAGTCAACTATTCCTTAATTAGGGTTATATCAATTATTCTGTAATTAGGGACAGAATAACAATTTTCCATATATTGTTGCTTCCTTATTTTTTGTTCTTTAGATAATTATAAATTTAAATTGTACTCACTCTTTGAATGTATAATAAAACAGTCTATTTCTCTCCTCTCTCTCTCTAAGATTTCTCTCTCAACTTAGACTATATTGTTGACAGATTTACTAGGTGAAGTTCTTTAAACAAGAAATAGATGGGGCAATAAGTTTAAAAAAGACCACTTTGAAAACAATAAAGGATTTAGAAGTTCAATTAAAGAAGAGTCGAGAAATAGCTAAAAAAATCTCTCAAGGAAAAGAGAATTTAGATAAGCTTCTCACATAGGAAACTTTCATCTGATAGAACTCAATTCAAATCTACAAAGATTTTTCCCAATTATATGGTGTCGGCTACATGAATCTTGATTTGTCATTCCACTCTATCTAAGTTCATCGTCTAAAGTAAACCACATGTTATTCATCTGATAGGATTGGATTAGGGTATTTCTCTAAAGGGAAATCAAATGTTTCTAATTCTTCACCAGCCCTGGAAACTCCTCTAATCTCGTTTCAGTGTTGATATAGATCTAAGTGAGGATGTAGCAAAAGTTATGGGGCTATTAAACTCTTCATGTGTTAAGAAATCCTTGGTTCACCCTCGAGGTACCCTTTCTTGGCAGGTTTGCTTCTTGGTGTGAAACACAAGCACCACACAACTCCCCCCCATGCCTACCAATGCGGATTGTGACATAAAACACATTGTCAATGATCAAGAATGGTCTTCTCGTGTCCATTCTTTCATAATGCAAGTTCATGACATATAATGCTACTCATGGCATTGTACCCATGATCTAAGTAACTATGCTCCCTTCATTCCCACCTCCACTTCTGTAAAGAGAATCCTTAAATTAAACATGTAGAGAAAAACTTAGTTTGTCCCTGAATCCATTTTATCACAATGCCTATTTATATATGTGTGCCATTTAGCCAACATTACAGATTCTGCCCCCGTCATTCGACCAAGCCTCATGCTTAGTACGCATGGCATTTCTTGTTGTAATATTTGCAAATGCCAAGGCTCTTGTTGCTTCTATACCATGCTTGTCTAAGGATGGTTGTATTTGAATTGGTTCACAATAATGATTTCATTTCTGTCGTATTCCATGGCTTCTGTGCTAACTAGTAACGCCACACTAATGTGATTGCATTGCCACACTATGCCATTGCTTTGATGCTAATCACAATGTTACCAAGTTTTCCTGCTAGCCTCTCTCCCATCTTGCTTGTTATGGCAAGCGACATCATGCAAATTGCTCAGAATTGTGTATCGAATTCCTAATTTAATTAGGTTTCTATTTTAGAGTTGTATTTTGTTTGGAATTTCTTGTTAGAAAAGTTTTGGGCTCCAAGGAAATGTAATTGTGATGGGTTTCATGGCATGGAGCTCGAGTAGTTAAGGTGGAGCCTTGGAGGTTTGACTGATCAAGCAACATCTAGTGAGGACAATCAGAGTTTTGCAAGAGGAGTGTGACATTTTGGCATGCAACTAAAGAGTAAGGAGGAACTGGCTCCTTGGGTAAAAGTCCCTAAATCAGGTTGGGTCATAGGAATGGTCCATGGCTGGAAGTCCCTAAAGAGTGATTTGGTTTGTGTGCAAGATTAAAGTTGCAATGAATTGTCCTAATGAATGTCGTGGGAAGCGATGATTGACTTAATAGAATTTAAGTCAAGGTGGAGATTGTTGAGAATTGTGTCTCAAATTCCTAGTTTAATTAGATTTCTATTTTAGAGTTATATTTTGTTTGGAATTTCTTGTTAGACAAGTCTTGGGCTCCAAGGAATTCGGTGAAGACTCTATAAATAGATACCTAGAAAATGGGTTGAGATTGAGAGAGATGTAGTCTCGTGAGGGAGTTGATGGGTTAGTAAAGCAGGGAAAACACTAGTGGCACTGGTAGCAAGGAGCCAGGCTCGTGGAGTGGTACATGGTGAAAAGGCATGTATAGGGTGTTGGTACTCAAGTGTTATAATATCTCTACGGAATCATAGTGGAATCTCTTCTCATCCGTGGATGTAGGTTGGTTTTGGCCGAACCACGTTATATCTTGTGTTTGTGTGTGATTGCTTTGTTGACTTTCATAGGATCTCGATGTTCAAGCGTTTCCCTAGTCACAACACAAATAGGTGTTAGTTCCAGCTTAGGTGCCACTTGAAAGGTTCTGCATCCATGCCCAGCTGCTAAGGAGATAATGCAATGGCCACCTCTACTGATTTCTTCCACAATTTTTCTAATAGAAACCATTACTAATGCTTCTTTAGTTATGACATTACATTTAATATTTTATTAATTTCTTTTTTGGAGCATGTGGTAACACACCTCGTATATGTTCCAGGCACCAACATCCGTGGTTGCTCCTCCTTACAAAAGTTGTAAAGTCCAGATTCACAAATCAGGAAGTTTCAGTGAAATTGTGTGAACGGCGAGAGTAGATCAAGCAACTACCAAAGTTAAAAGACTGCTTCATTTTGAGTAAGAATGTTTTTTAACCATATTCAAATGGAGAAAAAAAAAATGAAGTTCTTGCTCCATTTGCCTCTGCAATGACACCAAACTAACTTGAAGCAAACCCACTACATTATCCATCACAATGGCCTCCATGCACCACCTCCTCCTACGACACCACAATTTGCAGTATCTTTCGGTACCATAATGATGTCCCAAACCACCTGCCCCCAACACCCATCCCAAAACACACCGGAAATAAACTGCAACTGCATGCTCGTGTTATTAATGCCAGAACCTCAGCATGATTCATTATACCACAAAATCAGTGTCTTGTATGTATTTTGTACAGAATGTTAAGTTTAGTTGCTGCAATTTTGTAATATGCAATAAAAGAATACATGAATGCATCAAGCTAACTAATAGCCTGAAATGTTTTTGGTTTGCTTAACAATGCAGATCCAAAATAGTAGCAACCAAGTTTCTATCCTATCAGTATTAACATTCATTAAGGAAAAGAAAAATTAATGCTGTTAGATATTCTGAACTAAAATCAAGATTCAATATAACACCCAGAGACGGTGAATGCCACTTGGAGGTGTTGAAGGAGGACAAATGGGCACCCCAGGTACCTCGTACCTTCAATCTGACATAAACTAGGCTATAGCATCCATATAGTACATTCTTAATCTGAGTGTAAATTAAAATTACTTTTAATTCATTGGAAAAGGGAAAATACACTGGTTAACAGCAGAAAAATCACCAATAATTCCGGACAGTCTAATGCAAAGGCTGGAATCAACTAGCATGATTGGTTTAAATTTGTTAACCACTATCTACTCTAAAATCTTAAGTTGTTAGAGAGAGTGTAACGTCAATTTTTATATCCTCTTAACTTCAATATTTATATCCTCTAACACTCCCTCTCACGTGTGGCCTTCTTTTAATCCAACACATGTTTCAATTTTAATTATCAGAGTGACAGTGAGGTTTGAAGTCATGACCTTGCCTGCTATAATACCATGATAACCACTATCTACTCTAAAAGCTTAAGTTGTTAGAGAGAGTGTAACTTCAATATTTATATCCTCTAACAAAATTGAATTTAAAACATATTCATGTTGGTTTCTATGTGATCCAGTGATCTAGTTTTCTTCAATTTATTCCATACCTTGCAAATTCCCATCGGGTACTAGGCTTGCTTGGTTTTCCCATTTCCTCCAGCTGTAAATCTACAAAAATATGCATAGATAAGCAAATATACCTTTGTATCTATTTAGGGTCATTAGAGATGGCATAGGATAAGATAAAACAATTTCTCATAAATTAGCTGTGAACTGAAACTATTTGACACATGAATTGGAACACTTTTTTGGAAAATAAATTTGTAAGATGAATCCCATTTTGAGTGACATCCAAAGACCTAAAATAGCTGGTGATCAACCTCATTATCATACCAAGAATCTCTAAAAATAAACCCACAGATGGAGATGGGGACTGTACCTTAGTCATAGCCAAAGCAACTGCAACACAACTATACAAAACATGAGTGATACCGAGAACAAACAAAAACTGGTGAAGCTGTTCCAGACCTTCTTGCGAAACAAAAGGTTCACGCCCCTGAAATCAACTATTCGTCTTGAAAAATATAATTCAACCACACTAACACACAACGAAATAAGACCAAAGATGGAAGCTAATTACCTCACCACATTGATGAGATGAAGGATTATTGATTCCTCTTGGAGGAATAACAGTGTCGTTTAGGGATGATAGAGATTTTATGAATGAGATATTCTCATCAATGCCATAATCATTCTCAGAACAAACATAGAACCGACTACTTAAAAGAGATGAATTCACACAAATCTGAGAAATCCACTTCGCCCATTGCCCCAACAACAATGATATAAGCCCAAGTAACATTAGCTCTGCCAAAAAAAGAAAGTTAAGTCAGTAATATGCCTACGAAGTGTCAACTCTCACTGTACACCACATCAGCTCTGGAGGCAAACGAACAAACTTTGCTTTTTCCTTCTATCTTTTTTGGTAGGTGGAAGAGAACAAGCTTATAACATATAGACAAACAAATCACTTCAAATCCCAGGTCCCATATCAGTAATCCTCCAAAATTGTTTCAATTCTCACTCTACATGAGTTGTAGAGGGGTGAGAATAAACAAAACTAATAGATCACTAAACCCAACAACCCACATAGGTTATAGTCCTTCAAGGTCTCAATACAGAACTGTTCACTTGCTCCCTGATGCGCAGGAAAATGTATGCAATTTATGTTTATATATCCAACGGTGAGGATTTAATTTGTGAACAGTTCTATATATAGATATATATATATATACACCCATCAAAATCAGAAACCCAAATCATTCCTCACTCAAACATGCACATGAGCAATCATTGTACCATTCACTGACCTTCTTTAATCTTCTCCAAAGAAGCAAACAGAGCCTTCCTCCTAGTCTTCTTCAACCACTGTACAACAAACAATTACAAGAGTACACAACACAATAAATAGAAGCAAGTTTAAAGAAACAAAACAAAACCAGTTGATGACTCTATCACTCGCTAATTCATCAGTTCACCTTTCCGAATCGATAGATGGATCGTTCGACCAGAAAGCATACGAAAACCATAACAGTAGTGACTGTTGCGACCGCCCATGTTGGTGTCTCGGCAAGAGACCTCCCCTCCCTTATCACCACCCCCTCCATTTCTCAAATCAACACCATCGACCATGAACTTTCACGGAGGAACTTCAACACTTCTTCAAGAAAACCAGAGACTTTCTCGGCGAAAATGAGAGAGAGTGTAAGATCCAGAAAATGGGGTGCTGTGATGCTCGAGGCCAAACATTTTTTTCTTGATAATATATACGGAGTACTCCATATATAATATATATATGTTTTGATGATTGATTCTGGAATCTTCAATACCAACTCTGAGTATTTGGTGGATTGTGTCACTTCTATGAAAACCTACTTCCGAATGCGTTGGGATTGCAGCCATCTCTCTCTCCTGCTTCCTCAAGTCCAACCTTCGCACATGGAGGCGCGCTCTCTCTCTCCCTCTCTCTCTCTCTCTCTCTCACGCAATTTTAGAAATTTAAAAAAGTTTACGAGCCAGAAACTAAAAGAAATAAAATATTAAAATATATATAAACTGTAGTTTTTATATATTTTATTTCTTATTTATTTTGATTAAATAGAAATAAAATATTAAAATCTAGATCCTAGTGTATCTTTGACGGGGGCAAATTTTATTTCTTTTTTTTTTTTTATGATAAAGCAAAAGCCAACTTTCTTTCGTCAACCTTAAGAGGTTCCGTTTGGACATACAAGAGTAAAAGAAAAGAGACGATAACTTTAATTATGAAAGAAAAAAAAAAGATAATAATAACCTCTCTTTATATTTGAAAAAACATGAGAGAAAAGAAAAGAAGGATAATATTTTCTTTCTAATTGTTAATAACAGTTTTGAAATTATGAAAATACTACTTAAATTTCTATCATTTCCTTCTCAATCTTCTCATTTTTTGAAGGATATGATATGAGAGATTAGGAAGGATAATTATCCCTCCCAATCATCTTCTTTCTCTTCATTTAAAGTGCCCAAATACAAAACACATTATCATCTCCTTTCTTTTCTCTCCTTATCCTTCCAAATCCTTCAATCCAAACAATGCCTAAAAATGACAAGGGGAAGTATTATGCTGGCGATTGTCGCTCAACATTTGCTAGTCGAGCAATAACAATCCTCTTATTATTATTATACTTTTTCTTAACATAGTTGTCCAAATAATTTTTTTTTTTTTTTAAGAAAGCCATATTTCAATACACAACATTTTTTATCATTTAATTTTTTTTAGACATCTCATTTACAATTATTACCATTATGCTTTGGTACTATTTTAAAGAAAAAATATCCATTAGGAACGTTTCTTCTCTTTCTAAATACCTCACCTTTTCTCTGTCAAAAATTTTCTTCGTAAGAAATAGATTTTTTTTATTAATTTTCATATTATAAAAAGAAAAAAAATACTGAAGACCTAATAAAAAAAAAGTACATCTTCTATGTACACACAAATTTCAAGTCTGAAAATTAGATCAAAACATGTGAAAAAATAAATCAAATATATTAATTTCAAGAAATATGGGTTACAAATTTCTGTAGATATAAAAGAAATCAAATTCCTCTGATTCAATCTCCTTAGTGATCTGGATTCAAGGGCTGTTGGAGCTTGATCTTAAATTGAATTGAAACTTTTGGTGAAGAACAACACGTGAATGATGTGTTTGTTGTTCTTCTCCTTCAGGGTTTTAGATGCTTTGGAGCTTTGGGATTTGAGCAACGAATCCGGCAAAGCTTCAGCGTTCTTTAAGAGTCTTTTTCCTGTTGTCCCCTTCTTTTCACCTTTGAACATTTATTTATAGGCTCACCGGAGGGATAGATTGGTAACTTTCTTCCCTTCTGATAATTATCCAATATATATATATATATATATATATATGAGGGATAGATTGGTAACTTTCTTCCCTTCTGATAATTATCCAATATATATATATATATATATATATATATATCTTCTAACCCATTTTCAAGTAGGTTTAGACTTCTTAGATAATTTGAAATGGTCCATAACCCATTTATTTGTGGTGAGTCTAGACTTTAAATTATCTGACTCATTGAGCCACATTCCTATAGTGGGTTAAAATGAAGATAAGCTCATATTATATTTTGGATCCATCATGTAATTTTTTAATATCTACAAATTACCCCCACTTCAAATCTCGCGCTAATACCGAACTCATCGCGCATTTAAAACGAGACTTGAAGTAATTTTATTTTTTTAAATGAAATTTCCCAACATCCAAATTTTGGACACTTTCCGTGACATGAACTAGGATTGCTTAAATTTTCTTCTTTGAATGGAACTACGATTTTCTCGTTCTCATTTTCCTAATTGAATCAGGATCTTGAAAATCCTGCTCCAACAAGGATGTGTTTTTTCTTCCTTGTCCAAGTAGACGTAAAGTCTTAAGAATCATTTCACAAAAATAATGTTGTTGACTATATATATGTGACCTACGCATCAAACCTGCGACATCAATCTCTACATTCAAAAGATACATCATGTTCTGTCGTATACTTTCCACCGACTAAATTTAATGAACAGTTGAAGGAAATCCTACCTCTCGTCTTGCTTTATCTTATTCCCATGTCTTAAAAGGTAAGTAAATTTCCTTCATTTTTTTCCTTTCTTTATTGTTTTTTCTCATTGCTTTGATACATTTATCATATACCTATGTAGCATGAACTTTAATATGTTTAGAACTTCAACATGTTTACATGTATGTGCCACCAAATACCCAAAGTTTCATCAATTAATTTTCTGCTCATCTCTTTCTCTTATATATAGGTTCTCCATAGTGTGCTCCAAGTAAAAGAAAATAGGAAAGTGGTGAGAAGAAAATTTGCTAGAATATTTCCTCTGACTTGCGAACCAATTTTGACTTAGAATAAGTGTGATTCACAAAATTTTCATAAAATACAAATATCTTGGGTTTCAAGTTATCTTTTCACAGCCGTTGAGTTTTCTCAATTTCGATATCAGAGTCGAGAGATACGGTCAAATTACCATAACTGGTGTAATGTTCGCGCAGAATATTGTGACTATTTTGACACGCGATTTTTATCCCTTAAATATCAAAATTAGGGCTTCTTCGTGAAATACAAATTTGTTCCCCAATGAATAATATTTATAACAACTCTAGAATTGCATTAATCCAATACTCAAGCTGAAAGTTATGGCCCAAATAGTAAGACTACACAGAAAAGTCGTAGACTTTATATTTGTTAAATTTGGGCATTTTTCACAAATATAACCATAAACCTAGATTGTCTTTGTTTTCTCTGCCTTGGCCTTCACTTATTTTCTCCTTTTCTTTTTTTATTTTTTGTTTTTGATTTTTTTTCAATGGTAACTTTACAGTGAGCAAAATTTCTCTTTGTTTTTTTTTTAGTAGTAACTTTGTCTTCCGTGATTGCTATTAACCAATTTTTTTTTCACATCAACTTCTACTTGTAGGCTCTGCTCGAGTTTTGTGGTGTCTCTGGAACAACGTACATATCCATTGAACTCATCGAGGAAGACAACTTGACGTGAGTTACTCAACTCTTTTCTTGCAAATCTCAATTTCTTTGCCAATTCTTGCAGGTTTCCATTTCTTTTCCAATGAGGGATAACTTTTCAAAATACTTCAAATTGGTCATTTGCTTTTTTCAGAATATGGAGTTCTGAACGCCATTCATTCGTCCCTTTGGGGTCACTTAGTTTTGTTAGAACACTTTATTATCCCTTCGAGTTCACTTAGTATCTTTGGAACACTTTATCATCCCTTCGGGGTCACTTAGTGTCACGCCCCAATTTTTGACTTCTGAAAACCAAGGGTAATTAAGTTACACGTTATCACCTTACATAAACATCGCAAAAAATTCATCACATACACATTATTACATATGCACAATTCTACAATACTCATCTTAATGGACCCACACATGGTCATTCATATACATACCTAACATATCTAAAATGTCCTAACCAGCCATGCATTACGATACATCGTGTTGATTTTGATCCATCGTAATTTACAATGCATTGCAAAAGTTGTATAACATCCTGCGAAACGTACTATTTTTCAACCCAATCCTCACCAAAATTATGATATATCGCCTTAAGTACTTCGATGCATCACCAAATTACGATGCATCATAATGAGGGTTACGATGCATCGAAATCCTTCGACTGAAAAATCTGCAAAAATCTCTAAGTGTTCATAAAGCCACATGAAAGTCCATTTTTGTACTAATTCTACCTATCACCATATACATGCATTCTTAAAGCTTAATCATCATCTCCACAACATTCATAGCATGTATAAACATCATTAAAATCATGAGACGTCATTTGTACATAAAATGCTTGAATCATATACATAAGGTCCAAATTCATAATTCAAGGCACAAATGCCTAAATACAACATTTCCAAAAAGATTCAAGTCTCCTTATACAATTCTAAGTGCACCATGTCCACATCCCAGATGTGCATAACATCAAAACAACCAAAAGAAAGTTCCTTCTAGCTCTAACTCAACTCACGATTTCTCACCATCAACCACCTCTTTGTCATGTCCTGAAAGTGTTAATGTAGGGGGATGATCAATTTCAACGGGTCAATGATAACATGTTATGCAATCCATTCAAATCCACATTTCATACCATTGCATAAACACAAATAACGTCCATAGTCTAGCTATGTGTCATGCTTCTTAGCATTCTAGTAAAAAGCTAAAGCTTCCATTCATATCATGGTATATACATCAAATCTCACTTGATAACCACATAATTACAAACATGCTTTAACTCATAATTCATCATATCCATAAGATATGACATAATCAAAATCAGACATCAAATCCACTCAAGTCATATAAGTCACATGCATAATTACACTTAAGACTCAAAACACTATCAGAATTGGAATCACACTCACACACGCAATTCGAATGTGTGTCGAAGCCCTATACCCCATATTCTAGTTATTTTTGGGCTACTAACCCACTGGTAACTAATCCTCTTGCAAAATTTTGAGATCTTTTAACCCCTGAGGATATGTTCTCCGTCTACTTTCTTATGAGCCATTCCCGAGACAACACCCCACATATACAAAACATGTCACGTCTTGCACATACATTCGCACGTCTCGATCCATTGCACCCAATTCATGTCATATGTTCATTCTAGCATGTTATATAAGAATCAATATAGATACATGTATACATTCTACTTGTAAGAACCGTGACCATTTTTGACCGATTTTTCATTATTTTTATTTCTTGTCATATTAATACTTTAAATGATTATATATGTGTTTTAAATATAAAATACATGTTTAGATAACTTATTTAAGGTTTGAAAATTTGTTTAGAGAGTTTGGCAAAAGTTGACTATTTCGAGTCCTCTTGACCTGGGGAGCGGGCACCGTGGGCCCAAAAAATCCAAAAGTGTCGAAATGATTCAAAATTTGGAGGTTAAATAAAATATTTGACGCACTACGAAATAAATTTTGTGTCAATCAAAGTTACGGAACTCAGAAAATGAGTCTGAAAAAGTTTAGTAAAAAGGTAGTGGCACTTTTGAAAATAAGTGTAGGTTAAAATTCTATAAATTGGAAGAGAATACCTAGCCCTCATTTCTCACTCTCAATCAGTTGAATGGAGCAATATATATATATATATATATTTACATCTTCTTCTTCCCTTCTCCATTGATTTTAAGGGACTTAGGTCCATAATTGGGTGACGCTGAAGAAGAGAGAAACAGTCTACTCACAAGGACTCAAGTTTAATGGGTCCGGAATCAATTTTGGAGAAAGTTGGTTTTTGAGATAATTGGGAAAAAATTCATTTGGAAGCTCTTCCAAATTGAGGTAGGGATGTCTAACCCAAAGAATTCGGGATTTTTGTGAGTATATTGGTATCTATGCCAACCAATTGGTTATGCGGAATAATTATATATTTTTCAATACGAAGCATGTTAAATTATGCCACTAAATGCTTTACCAATGTTACTTGATATAGTAACATGTTGATAAATGTCTTAGATGATTGTACAAGCATGTTGAGATTCAATTGTGGAGTAATTTGGTGAATTCATGTATAATTGTGAAGGTGACACTTAGATGTTTGATAATTTTTTTTGAAAACATGTGTAAGTGTAAAACATGATTAAATATCAATATAAATGATATGGAATGTGATTAAGGTGATACATGTTCAATGTGAATACATTTGAGGTTGTTTGTAAGAATGTGCAAGCATGTCATTTAATACTACATTGCCTTTAGTTGTTTATGTATGGTTAGTATGAGTATGATTGTGATAATGTGCACGCATTGCATATGCATGGAATGATCATGTACATGAAAGGGTTGTGATAATCGGGTAGCCAAGAGTCGATATCTGGGTGTGAGATGTGAATGAGTTTGTAGGAACTGAATGGCCAAGAGTCAGGATCCGAGGTAAAGTAGAAAGGGTGTGGTTAGACGGATTGCCAAAAGTCGAGATCCGGACCAATTGGTATCGTTGACATTATGAGCGGTGAGCCAAGGTCAAGCGATGGGTTTCGTGTGTGTGTGAGACACGGATAATGTGTGAGTGTGTGGCATGATGCGTACATTTATGGCATGATTGTTAGCATGAATATTTGTATATGAATAGTGCTTAATATGATAACATGATTATGTCTTATGTGGAATTCACAAGACTTGCGAAATTGTATTTTAGACATTCATACTGAGCGTGTGGTTGCTCAGCCCATGAGGATTAATATTTTTCAAAAAAGGGGAAGGAGGTTGTGGAGTCTCCCCAATAGAGTATTGGCGTAGAGTGGGTCTTGATTTCATTTAAAGAGTTATATTCCTTTATTTTAATGCGTGTCCGGATTGTGGACTATATGCGTGAAATGAACATGTAAAGACCATTTTTGTTTCGGGAACATATTATTGACCCAAAGGTTTTAACCAAAGGACATTCTTATAATTTTGATGATAACAAACCATTAATGGTGTTAGGTGCTAACATTTTCATTTAAGTGATTGGTTAGAACAATGATCTATTCAAGAAAGCATTCACAATGAGGATAAAACATTGAAGATGATATGATCAAAAGAACTCATCCCATTGAAATGAAGTTGGCACATCAAGCTTGAATAATCATGTCAATCAAAGAAGATTTGGGGTAGTTAGGAAATGGTGAGAATTTAGGTAATCTTGTAAAACTTATTTAAATATCTTGCTAGAAGCTCAAATTCTCAAAAATAAGTTTTTAAGACCATGTGCATATCATTCTTACATTTCATAATGGTTTTTAGCCTCTTGAGAAAAGGGCTTGATCACATTGAATCATATCTTTTAAGTCCTTCATGGTTTAGGCTTTGTTTGGATGTCAAAACTCTGTTTTTCAATGTTGAACATGTATCAGTTGACTTATGCATTCCGATCAGTCGACTAATATAGACTGTGAGTTCTTGGCATTTCCAGAGGGACAAATTAGTCGACTTATGAAAATGCATCAGTCAACTTATGCCTTGAAATAACTTTTTAAGAAAGTTTCCCTCAGTCGACTAATCATCGTCTAACCTGGACATAACTTTTTAGTCATTTCTAGAGGGGCAAATTAGTCGACTTATAGAATTGCACCAGTTGACTTATATTGGTTCAAAACTCATTTTTGTCTTGAAAAGACTCATCAGTCGAATACTGCTAAATGACCAGTCGACTAACATTACGAGAACAGATCTGAAACGACTAGTTAACTGCATTTAATGTTGCCCAACCACCTCCAACAGCCATATTTTTGAGATAAACATTACATATGAGTCTTGATCTGTATTTATGAGTAAGAGACACCAAACATACAATTATTGATCATCATCTACTCATCTCATTCTCTTGAAACACAGATTTGAGCTTCAAACTTGAGAATCATTTATTGCTATAGCTGTGAGCTGAAACTTGAGCATTTATCTTTGAGATATATCATTTATTATACTTCAATCTTCCTCTCATTCATTGTAAAGGGTTGGTTTAAACCCTAGAAGACTAGGCGAATGACTTACTTAGCAAGAGAATGAAGAAGCTTGTAAGTTTCATTGTAATGGTTTGCTCTCCACCCGAAAGGAGAAGCCTTAGTGGATTTGGGGAAAATCTCAAGAGGAATCTTGAGTCATGGAGTAGGGAATTTCGAACCACGCTACATCTTGCGTCAATAGTGTTTGATTCTCTCTAACTCTCTCTCTCTTATCTTTGTGCATCAATTTCAATTTTCTCACTTCACTATTGATTTTATTTAGATTTGTTCTTGCAATTTAAATTAGTAAAAAATTGTCATAGTTTGCCATTGACCCTATTCACCCCCCCTCTAGAGTCAACACTTGGGTAACACATATAATATTTATACTTTATGATTTTATATATTGTAAGTATGGTGCTAAACGTGGTAGAATGCTAGACAACTTAAATGACGACTCTTCGTTTATGTCCATTTTACATGTATAAACTTGTAAGAATGGTTGTGTGGATGAATTGGTGAGATGAGGACTATGAATGATGGTTTATAATTTCATTGGTGTCCACTTATGAATGAATGATGTCTTTATGATTTGATCTTGACACATATATACATGTTAGGATTGTTGTTGAACATCCTCCAAGAATAGGTCACTTTGAGCAGGCTGAAAATCCACTTTGAGTAGGCTAAAAATCCACTTTGAGCTTGCTGAAAGTTCACTTTGAGCTTACTGAAAATGGTAGAATGAAATAAGCATATCTAGAGCACTTCTTCAGCCGACTAAAAATCCACTTTGGGCTTGCTAAAAGTTCATTTTGAGCTTGCTGAAAATGGTAGAATGAAATAATTATTTCTAAAGCAATTCTTCAGTTGACTGAAACAATTTGAGGCTGCTGAAAGTTCCCTTTGAGCATGCTGAAACTTCACTTAAGGCTGTTAAAAATTCACTTTGAGCATGCTGAAACTTCACTTTGAGGCTGCTAAAAATGGCAGAATGAAAGTGAGTGTTTCTAGAGCACTTCTTCAGTTGACTGAAACATCAGTTTCAGCCTGCTAAAATAAGCTGATTCTAAATAGAGTCCTTTGGTAGATTGAAAATAAGAATTAAGTTGGTTATGTGTGTGCGTGGCCATGTGTGGGCCCATTGAGACGAGTGTTGCAGAATTGTGCATACGTAATAAGGTGTACGTGATATTTTTTTGCGATGTTGAGGTGAGGATGTGTAACTTAATCACCATCGATTTTTGGGAGTAAAAAATTGGGGTGTGACAACATATCCGGTAAGGGATAGACATATTGATAAATATAAAGACTTCCGCTGTATATGATGATCTTGGTGTTCTGGGTAGGAACCGAGGATGATGTTGGTAGTAACTTTTCATTATTGTCTGGGTCGTGGAGTGACGATCAGGCAATCATAACACCTCACTACCCGAAATTTGGGCTCGAACCACGGGAGTCCCAGCGGTTCGAATTTAGGAGCATGACAGATTGGTATCAGAGCATTAGGTTGAATACCTAGGGGCGACAGGTAATAGTTGAATCACGTGTGGGTTTGAGATGATTAATAGCTTGTTGTTAGAACACTAAGTCGAATAACCATTCCGTATTAGAACCTTTGAGTTTGAGAACTTAGAAAACGCGTGTAGACATGATATAGTTGATATGTGGACTTATGTGCATGTGAAATGTGATTGCATGATAATATGCTAAGTGGTTATGTTATAACATGTATTATATATGTTATGTGTTGACTTGAGAACATGTTTATGTGATTAAATGTGTGTTGAAAAATATGTTTATATGTTACGTGCGAAAGTGATAACATGTTATGATTGAGTAGCAGTTTGACCACGTTGAAGACATAGCATGTGATGACTTATTGTTGTTGACCTATATCTTGACTATATAGAGATATGCCACCTAGACGTCAAGGAGGGGCAGTTGGGAGCAGAGTTCTTGAGGGAGATCGTTTGGTCACAGAGATGACTAAGGCCCTTAGGAATTTTGTGAGAACGACCACCACGGAAGTATAACAATCGGTAGTACAACCAGAAGGGATTGAGAGTGAGAAGTGTTTCAAGTTCATCACTCAATTTAAGAAGTTAATGCCTCTAAGTTTTAAGGGAAGTTCAGATCGGTTGATAGCGGATAATTGATTGGAACAAATAGTGAAACACCCAAAAATGATATCTACTCCCGGTGATGGGTTGAAAGTGATTATTGCTACATATTTGTTCTCGGGTGGAGCTAAACTTTAGTGGAAATCGGTGAGAGACCGACACGATGTTAAGATAATGTCGTGGCAAGAGTTTAAGACTCTATTCTTTGAGCACTATTATCTTAGGCCAAAGAGGAGGGCATTGAGGAATAAGTTTGAGGATTTGGTTCATGATGGCATGACCGTAATAGAATATGAAAACAAGTTCATTTCTCTTTCACATTTCGCACTCGAAGTAGTGAGAGACGATGAGGAAAAGACGTGGAGGTTCGTCAATGGCCTTCATCATTCATTAGGCCATTTGTATCCATTTTGGGCTTGAAAGTGTAAGCCGAGGCGGTAGAGAAGGCCTTGATGGCTGAGGCAAAAACAAAAGATAGGTAGGAAATAATAAAGGCATTAAAACAAAACAAGGCTTTAACAGTGGCTTCAGAGGGGCATGCAAGGAAGAAGTTCAAGAGTGATTCTTTGTAATCGATGGGATCAGTGGGACAACAGATGATACAGTCTATGTCTACGACCCCTATGTCTTTGGGATCTTACCGGGAAGGGGTGAGATGTTTTCAGTGCAAACAGTTGGGGCATGTTAAGGTGGATTGTCCTATGAGTCAGCCTAATGCTAGAGTTTGTTTTGAGTGCGGTTTACAAGGGCATATGAGGAGCGATTGTCCTTAGTTGGGTGGAGGTGTGATTAGTGAGCTGAGTTCACAATAGAGGATAACGCAACTGACAACAGTACAATAAGGGTTTAGGGCTTTACCCCTATCTCAACCAACTATGACTACCGTGAGTGCACGACCAATGAGGGGGTCTACCCTTGGTGTGTCTACTCAACAGTCTAGTTTCAAAAGTGGTGGACAGTAGGAGCCAAGGGCTCAAGGCAAGGTGTATGCTGATACACATGCAGACCCTCAATAGTTTGAGGTATGTATACACATTTTTGGTGTTTAGCTCGTGGACTAGTGTTTAAGTTGATTTATATGCTTTGTATCATTACTGCATCATATGCATGGGCATTGGGACTAGAGGTTAATTGGGTGGGTGAGGATATCAGTGTCAATAGGCCAATAGATGTTACAATAGTCTTAGATAGAGTGTGTCCGAGGGGTACTATAGAGACAACTAGAAGGAAATACTTGTGTTTGATTTAATTTTTCTTAAGTTGGTAGGTAATTGACGGGTTGTACGTCAGAAAGGGGTGTGTATGAGTGGTGTGAGACTCATGGTAAGTCGTGTGGTAAGTACTAGGTACAATGGGATTGTGGAAACGGTAGGGTGTAGGACCGTAAGTATGGTATTGGGTTATATTGGGTGAATATTCCATGAAATTGGGTAGATTTATGTGACTTGTTTTGCAAGTGCATAGGCATTATGTGGCTTATTTGACAAGTGTACGGAAAAGGTGGCTTGTTTTATCAAGTGCACGGGATTTATGTGATTTGCCTTGGCAAATGCACGGAATTGTGGAATACACCCTAAATGGAATGTCGGTATTGTGGTTAAAGTGTGGACAATGGTGAGTTGTGCGAGCATGGTAGTTGATTTGTAAAGAACTTAGAAACCTTAGGTAGAGGTTTGACTATGATTAGCTTTGGAATAGTTGAGATGCACTGTTTGTGTTAGACTCTGGTGGTGTGAGTTAGGTGCTATGAGTATGACACCTTCTGTAATGCTTGTGTGCATGGTAATGGTTTGGTAAAAATTCAAGTGGACAAGAAAGATGTGTAGTCGAGGTTGGGCTAGTGAGGAGAAATGGCCCGGCTGGATATTTTTCTTTGATTAGCGTTTCTCTTACAATGTGTCCTGTCTACGTAGTTGACGAGTGGACTTGTTGGGTAAGAATGGTAAAAGAGAGATTATGGATGACTTGATTTCGAGGATGAAATCTTTTTAAGTTGGGTAGGTTGTAAGAATCGTGACCATTTTTGACCGATTTTTCATTATTTGAATTTATTGTCATATTAATGCTTTAAATGATTATATATGTATTTTAAATGTAAAATACATGTTTAGATAACTTATTTAAGGTTTGGGAAAGTTTCCAGAACATTTGACAAAAGTTGACTTTTTCGGGTCCGATTGACGGACACAGGCCCCAAAAAATCTGAAAATGTCAGAATGACTCCAAATTTAAAAGGTAGCTTAAATAAAATATTTTACACACTACGAAATCAATTTAATGTCAATCGGAGTTACGGAACTCAGAAAACGAGTCCGGAAAGGTTTAGTAAAAAAGTAGTAGCACTTTTGTAAATAAGTGTATGTTAAAATTCTATAAATAGGAGGAGAACACCCAGCCCTCATTTATCACTCTCAATCAGCCGAACGGAGCAATATATATATATATATATATTTTTTTTTTCTTATTCTCTTCTCCATTGATTTTGAGGGACTTAGGTCCATAATTGGGCGACACAGAAGAAGAGAGAAACAGTCTACTCACAAGGACTCAAGTTTAATTGGTCCAGAATCAATTTCGGAAAAAGTTGGTTTTTGAGATAATTGGGGGAAAATTCAATTGGAAGCTTTTTCAAATTGAGGTAGGGGTGTCTAACCCATAGAATCTGGGGTTTTTGTAAGTATATTGGTTGTCTATGGCAACCCATTTGTTATGTGGGATAATTATATATTTTTTAATACTAAGCATGCTAAATTATGCCACTAAATGCTTTACCAATGTTAGTTGATGTAGTTACATGTTGATAGATGCCTTAGATGATTGTACAAGCATGTTGAAATTGAATTGTGGAGTAATTTGGTGAATTTATGTATAATTGTGAAGGTGACACTTAGGTGTTTGATAAATTACTTTGGAAACATGTTTAAGTGTAAAGCATGATTAAATGTCAATATAAATGATATAGAATGTGATTAAGGTGATACATGGCCAATGTGAATGCATTTGAGGTTATTTGTAAGAATGTGCAAGCATACCATTTAATACTATATTGCCTTTAACTGTATATGCATGGTTAGCATGAGTATGATTATGATAATGTGCACGCATTGCATATACATGGAATGATCATGTATGTGAAAGGGTTGTGATAATCAGGTAGCCAAGAGTCGATATCCAGGTGTGAGATGTGAATGAGTTTGTAGGAACCGAATGGCCAAGAGTCGGGATCCGGGGTAAAGTAGAAAGGGTGTGGTTAGACGGATTGCCAAAAGTCGGGATCTGGACCAATTACTATTGTTGACATTATGAGCAGTGAGCCAAGGTCAAGCGATGGGTTTCGTATGTGTGTGAGACACGGACAATGTGTGAGTGTGTGGCATGATGCATACATTTGCGGCATGATTGTTAGCATGAATATTTGTATATGAATTGTGCTTAATATGATAACATGATTATGTGTTATGTGGAATTCACAAGACTTGTGAATTTGTATTTTAGACATTCCTACTGAGCGTGTGGTTGCTCAGCCCATGAGGATTAATATTTTTCAAGAAATGGGAAGGAGGTTGTGGAATCCCCCCAATAAAGTGTTGGCATGAAGTAGGTCTTGATTTCATTTAAAGACTTATATTCCTTTATTTGAATGCATGTCCGGATTGTGGACTATATGCGTGAAATGAACATGTAAAGACCATTTATGTTTCGAAAACATGCAATATTTATGCTTTATTATTTCCTATATTGTTAGCATGGTGTTAAACGTGGTAGAATGCTAGACAACTTAAATGGTGACTCTTCATTTATGTCCATTTTACATGTATAAACTTGTAAGAATGGTTGTGTTGATGAATTGGTGTGATGAGGACTAGGAATGTTTATAATTCTATTAGTGTCCACTTATGCATGAATGGTGTCTTTATGATTTGATCTTGACTCATATATACCTTTTATGATTGTTGTTGGACATCCTGTAAGAACAGGTCATTTTGAGCAGGCTAAAAATTCACTTTGAGCTTGCTAAAAATGGCAGAATGAAATAAGCTTGTCTAGAGCACTTCTTCAGCAGACTGAAAATCCACTTTGAGCTTGCTGAAAGTTCACATTGAGCTTGTTGTAAATGACATAATGAAATAAGTATTTCTAGAGCACTTCTTCAGCCTACTGAAACACTTTGAGGCTCCTGAAAGTTCACTTTGAGCATGCTGAAACTTCACTTTTAGGCTGCTGAAGTTTCACTTTGAGCATGCTGAAAGTTCACTTTGAGGCTGCTGAAAATGGCAGAATGAAAATGGGTGTTTCTAGAGCACTTCTTCATCCGACTGAAACATCAGTTTCAGTCTGCTGAAAGAAGTTGATTCTGAATAGAGTCCTTAGAAAGATTGATAATAAGAATTAAATTGGTTATGTGTGTGCGTGGTTATGTGTGGGCCCATTAAGACGAGTGTTACAGAATTGTGCATACATAATTAGGTGTACGTGATAATTTTTTTGCGATGTTGAGGTGATGATGTATAACTTAATCATCCTCAATTTTCGGGAGTCAAAAATTGGGGTGTGACAACATATCCGGTGAGAGATAGACATATTGATAAATATAAAGACTTCCGCTGTATATAATGATCTCGGTGTTCCAGGTAGGAACTAGGGATGATGTTGATAGTAACTTGCCATGGTTGTCCGAGTCGTATAGTGACGATCGGGCGATCATGACACCTCACTACCCGAAATTCATGCTCAAACCGAAGGAGTCCCGACGGTTCGGATTTAAGGGCGTGACACTACCCCAAAACTAAATTTTCAACATTTCACCAAAATCCCACTTATACAATATACTCAATACATGGCATACACTATCAATTCATGAATTTTCGATCACGTATCACTCATTTCTGATTGAAGGAAACATGCAAATATCAATTCAAAACAAGGAATTCATCCTAAAATTTCACATAATCATATATAACGTGAAACACATCTACTTTATGCTTACAATATGAAATTTAATTTGAAATAGAAGACACAACACACACCCCTACCTCAATAGTTATAATCTCAAGCTATCCCTCAAAATCACCCACGTTAAAGTTGTTCAAATTTGACTTTGTTTGGTTCCAAACGACGCCCTCGCCACGTAGAACACACTTCTCTTATTCGGTACCTTCCGAATCAAATCCGGAGACCCTCAAAATATAGACAAAATAAATAAATCGCAAAATCTTCCACCAAACCAAAATGTTTCGAATCCAATTTTCAATCCATAGAGATCATAGGTAATGTCAAGGTGAACAACAATGATGTTCAAAACTTCTTTCAAATCCAAGTCTAGGTTAGAGATATTCTAGAGAGAAGGGAGAACTTGTAAAAGGGAGATATGGAGAGAGAAAGTAACTGTAAAATCTATCTCCTAGATTTTTATAAGCCCACGGGCGCAAAGTGACCAAAACGCTCCTATTCACTTAACATACCTTTTCGACCTCCATTTTCAAATCCGAAAGCAGCTATGGCCTTGAAATAAACTCTATGTCTCTTCTAATATTCTAATTGGTCTATAACAAAAAATAAATTTTTTTGAAAAAATATCCGAATTCTTGGGCCCACCCGACCCTCGTCCCTCGTCCCGATAACTCAAAATTTCAAAATGAGCCGAATGACTGCCAAAACTCTCCGGACCTCTAAACTAGTCCCCACATTACAACATATGTAAATTACATTTAAAATATATGCAAATCAATTAAAATTTTATTTCAAAAAATAATTAAATAAAAGAAAACGAATCAAATCTTTACACTTAGTTCCTTTGGAACACTTTTTGTCCCTTCGGGATCACTTAGTTCCTTTGGAACACTTTATTAGTTCCACTGAAACACTTTATTCGTCCCTTCGGGGTCATTTAGTTCATTTGGAACACTTTATCGTCCTTTCGGGGTCACTTAGTTCCATTGGAACACTTTATCGTTCATTCGGGGTCACTCCTTTCAAACACTTTATCATCCCTTCGAGGTCACTTAGTTTCGCTGAAACACTTTATTCATCCCTTTGGGGTTACTTAGTTCCTTTGGAACACTTTATCGTCCCTTTAGGGTGACTTAGTTCCGTTGGAACATTTTATTCGTCCCATTTGGACCCTTCGTTCCGTTGGACCAAAATATGTTAGTGTTTCTAAGATATTGAACAAAGTTACACTTGAATAACATTGCTGACACGTCACAAATTTTAACGGAGCAAAAAACATTTTTTTTGTTGTTGTTGATTTCCCCCCCTTATTTGGCTTTTTTAATACTGCTTTGGCAAGGTGCTATGAGAACCTTTAACCTTTGTTTAAGTAGTCTTGCTTTTTACCTTCTAATTCCTTCAACCAAGAAATCACAAACTACATGTATAATTCCCCACCTGTTATTCACTTCCATGGTCAACAATTAGCCAAGACCATACTAACAATATGAACACCATCATCTTTCCATATTTACATAATGCTATGCTAAATTATTCCATAATTAGCATGTTATTCCAAACGTGTAAACAAACAATCCTTTTCACATAAACAATTAAGTATGCATGTAGTTCAACCCTCAACCATTGTTCCAAGGTATTTAAACATAATGTTCCGATAACACCAATTACCACACATCTCCGTGACCAAAGAGTTTTCCTCGGGTACTCCACCCCCAACTATCCTTTCTCGATATCTAGACGGTATGTCTCTATATATTCAAGTTATAGGTCAACACAACAAGTTATCACATGCTATGTATTCAATATGATCAAACTACTACTCAACATAACATGTTATCAATTTCGCACGTAACATATAAACATGTTTTTCAACAAATATTTAATCAAATAAACATGTTTTCAAGTCAACACATAACATATACCACATGTTATCACATAAGCATTTAACATTTTTATCATGTAAGCACATTTCTCATGCACATAAGTTCTCATATTAACTATGTCATGCCTACACGCATTTTTAGGTTTCTAAACTCAAATGTTCTAATTCGGATTAGTTATTTGACTTAGTGTTCTAACAACAAGCTATCAACCATCTCAAACCCACACGTGATATAACCATTACCTATCGCCCCTAGGTATTCGACCTAGTGCTCTGATACCAAGTTGTCACGCCCCAATTTTTGAATCACCGAAGACTTTGTCTTTGGGCCCGAATCTCAAGAGTGAAACCGTCCATTAAGCCCTAATGAACCATCTTAACCTTTAATTACCACGGAATCTTAATCACATACATACACATGTATTCATGTACAAATTAACACCAACTAATCCCAATAGGCCTCAACAATATAACCCTTCAAATGATTCTATCACACAAGTGAGGATACATAACTCCTTGTACATTTATGATCTAAGTCTAAAAATGAAACCATTAGAAATATGGTTTAAAAATACTCAATCTCAAAAAAAGAATCACCCAATTTGGGTTTGAAATGAAGGAGTTACGATCCGTTAAAGTTGGCTGAAAGATACAGAGTTAAATTTTTTTTTTTTTTGTGGACTGGTCCGGCGGAAAGCTTGGACCTATCCAAGTACTGCAAGGCTACTAAAATGAGATGTTGAGGGTTCACGGACCAGTCCAAGTAGTAGTTGGACCGGTCGGACCTTCCTGGGACTCTAAAGAAGACACTTTAAACTTATAAAAACACATTTTTCCTCAATCGACATCAAGTCCAACCACATTCATACATCCAATGAACATTAAAAACATGAAAACTCTCCTAAGCATCACCATACATCTCCGTCCATTAACACAATTTGCAATCAAAATGCCCAATGTCGACATCCTTCTAAAACCCCTTCTATAAATTCAATTCTAACAACCTAGAATCATCAATATGCATCTACACAACATTTCACAAGTTTATACATGTGGAAATAAACATGAATGAAGGGTTATCATTTAAAACGTTTAGCATTCTACCATACTCAATACCATGCTTACAATATATAGAATTATAAAGCATAAACATGACATGTTCTAGATAAATAATTGGTCTTTACATGTTCATCACATGCATATAGTCCATAATCCGAACATGCATTCAAATAAAGTAACATAGAAGCTTTAATGAAACCGAAATCCGCTCCACGCCAAATTTATCGTTGGGGAGACTCCACCACTCTTTCCCATTTTCTGAAAAGAGTTAATACTTATGGGATGAGCAACTACACGCTCAGTAAGAATGTCTAAAACACAATTCTACAAGTTCCGTGAATTTCACATAAACATACATTTGCATTTAATCATGTTAAGCAAATATCAATATACCATAAACATATCATAAGCAATGTGCGATGCAATATGATATGCACAATTCCCTTAAGCTTTCCACACATCTATTGGACTCCACTACTCAGGATCATCCAATACCACTTAACCGAGATTTCTTTATCGGTTTACCTCATCTTAGGACTCCATTTTAGGGAGTATCCTTTTCCATTCTAACCAGAGCTCCCTTATCGGATCACTCCATTAGGTTCCTTTACCGGATACCCATGAGGGTTCCCTTTAATGGATTATCTCACCACTCGTTAAGAGGACTTTACCATCCAATTGAGCTCACCACCCTCACCACATGCTTACTCACAAATGAAGATGGATTACACATGCTCATAACAATTATGCACATGCAATTCGAGGCAAAATAGCATTTAATGATCATGCTTGCACAATTTCCAAATAAGTCCCACATGCAATCACATTGTACATGTTTTACATTTTTCACATTCCACATCATTAATATAAGCAATTAAACATGCTTAGCACTTAATCATACTTTCAAGACATCTTCACAAACACATAAGTGTCACCTTTACACATATACGTGAATACACATAATTCTTCCACATTTCAACTTCAACATGCTTATAAAATCATCTAAGGCAATTATAAACATGTAACTACATCAATTAACATTGATAATTCATTAAATGGCATAATTTAGCATGCTTTAGTATTGAAAAACATTTAAATATACCCATATAGCCAATTGGTTATCAAGACAACCAATATACTCACAAAAAATCCTGAATTCTATGGGTTAGGCATCCCTACCTCAATTTGTAAGAGCTTCCAAATGATTTTTTTAATTATCACAAAAAATCAACTTTCTTCGAAATTAATTTCGAATGGATCAAACTTGAGCCCTCAAAGCGTAGACCGTTTCTCTCTTCTTCGACGTTTTCTAATTCTCACCCTCGAGCCTCTCTAATTCAATGGAGAAGGAATAAGATGATATAGATATATTCTTGCTCTCTCATGGCTAATGAGAATGAGAGAAGATGAATTCAACATTCTCTACTTTGTTATTTATAGACATAGCTGTCATATTTACAAAAGTGCCACTAGTCTCTCACTAAACCTTTCCGAACTCCGTTTTCAATTTTCGTAACTCCTAAGAACACGAAATTGATTCCGTAATGCATCAAATATTTTATTTAAACTACTCTTAAAATTTGGTGTCATTCCGATACTTTTGAATTTTTTGAGCCCACGGGACTCGGGTCCCGGATCCACTTGACTCGAAAAAGTTAACTTCTGTCAAACGCTCCCAAAACTTCTCTAAACACTTATAATGGTCCTTAAACATATATTTTACATTTAAAACACATTTATAATCATTTAAATAATTTATATGCATTTAAATGAAATAAAACAAAAACCGACCACAAATGGTAACGGTTCTTACAAACATGTTGCGGCAAGTACTTTCAATATCTTGGAAGCAAGCTAAGTTAACATGTTATGACAAGTACCTTTGATGTGGTGCAACAAACACACTTAAAAAATATGAGTGGTGAACCAAGTTGACAGAGTAATAATTTTTTTTTGGGTCGACTAAACTTAGAACAATCTTCCAAGATGCCTACGTTCCCTGAACAGGGATCAAGTCATCACGTAGTTCACAATATTTTTTTGTGAAGATAGTTTATACTCATATCAAGGAGGGTTTATTTTTTTTTTCATATAGACAATTTATACTCGTGTCAAGGAGTATTTTTTTTAGACAGTTTATACTCGTGTCATATTGTGTCATCGACAATTTAGGCTCGTATCGGGGAGCACTTTAGCTTTAATTATTCTTTAACTTTGCAAGATTCAAAAGACAGTCCAAGGCTCTAAGCTTGTGTTGAAAGGTGTGAACCAGCTCGGCATCAATTTGGAGATTTCCTTCTTGCTTTATTTTCTTCATTGTACTCTTCTTGTACTTGAGAAGTAACATATCCTTTGAACTCGTTTCCCCGTCCAAAAGGAAGAGATATTTCATTCGTCATGGTCTATGTAAGATGATTGAAATTCACCTAGTATGCTTTCATTCCGCTGTGAGATTCAATCCAGGCAGCATCTTCGGGCTTTGGTCCCCACATTTTTCCTTCCTTCAGTCTTTCAATTTTCAAAACTTCTCGTTCTATTTGGAATTAGAGATGACTTTGTTCTTATTCCTCTCTTTTTTGTTTGAGACTTTCGTTTTGCTGCTTGTTAGAGACAGTTCGAGAAAGTGACTCTTGAGACATAACTCATGTGTTTCTAGGCAATGATTCTTGCAAAATCCTTGTAAGATTATTCTTATCTTGAACTTTCTTTTTTGGCCTCCATATGAGCACAATTATTTGATCCTTTCTTCTTGAAATTGTTTGAGGAGAACTTGAAGAATTACCTTTATAATGCTTATTTGATGCAAATCCTTGAGATTTGTCACTTTGGTTATGCTTTTGTTTTTCTTATTATTTTCTTGGGACTTCTTTCTTATTTTGAGGTTTGAGAAAATATGTAGGCCTTTTTAAAGGACAGACATGAATCTTGCCCCTTTCCAAGGGTATTTCATATGAGAGAGTTGGGAATAAGTTTTGTATGGAGGGTTTACCCCCTGTCTGTTCACTTTTTTTTTTTTTTTTTTCTGACTACTCACTTTTCGTTGGAAGGTTGTTTCAAACATTTACTCATTCGAATTGTGACGAGCTATCTCAAATTTCTTGTACTTGAAAGTTAATGTTCCCAACAAGTCCGGTCTTCTATCAAGATTTTTTTGACTCAATGCCTTATGTAACTGAGAACTTTCAGATGAAGTCACTGAAGTAATATGATGCGTTTCTTGATACAAGTCTTCAAAGACGATGCTTGTAACATAAGATGTATCTATTTCACCGTTCCAGTTTGAAAATATTTTATCTTCTTCTTCGGACTCAACCCCCTCATCTTTAAGATAGTTGTCAGACATATTGGAAAGGCATGAGCTTTTGCACCATGACTTGTTATGTTAAGCTCCATATCATCGGCATGAGTAACCAGTTCTTCAAATGTACGAGACTTGATTCCTTGTAGAATGTAGAGAAACTCTCAGTGCATGCCTTGCATACATATTTCGACTGTAAGACTTCATAAAGACGATCTTTACAATCAAGACTTAGAGCTCGCCAGCGGTTGATATAGTCGAGCACAAGCTCGTCTTTTATTTGTTTAGTGTTAATGAGTTCTAGCATACTTACTATTCTGCGAGTACTATAAAAGCGATTGAGAAACTCTTGCTCCATTTTCTCCCAACAGTCAATACTCTTCGCTTTGAGGTCTGTGTACCAATCAAATGCATCCCCTTTAAGGAAACGAACAAATTGCTTGACCAAAAAATCTCCCTTAGTCACAGCATTGGTACAGGTCTCGACGAAATGAGTGATGTGTTGTTTTGGGTTGCCTTTTTCGTCAAACTGTTGGATCTTCGGAGGTTAGTGCCCTGCAGGTATCCTCATATTATCAATTCTCTTCGTGTAGGGCCTTAAGTACATGAGAGTGCTTTGAGGGGTGCCGCCATACTGTGCTCAGATTGTGTTCGTTATCATATCCTGTAATTGTTGGACAGATAGCGAATCACAATTAATTTCGTTAGGCACATGTACTGATGTAAATGTGTGACGACGATCTTTTGACTGGGCACCTAAAAGTGTTAAATTTGAAGTATTCGTAGGTAGTTGGGTTGATTTGTCTGGATTTTAGATTTTAAACTTACTCATTAGCGCATCAATTTGCAAGTCTTTCTCTTTAACAATTTTTGTGAGATTTTTGACTGCGCGTGCCATCATTGCGAGTTGGTCTTTCACCGAGGTTGTTCCAGTCATCATAGTTGCGATAAACTTCGAATAGGAAATACCTTGAAGCCAACATTCTTTGAAGTGACCGATTGGTCTGAAATCTCAAGTAACGACTCTGAGAGCGAACCAATGCTAGAGTTGACGTCAGAGACGGAGTGGGATGAATGTGGTGGTGCCGACTTTTCTGAAACAACGTCAGAGTTCTTTGCCTCCTGAGGATCAATGGTGTTAACATGTTGAGTTTTCACATCCATTGGTTTAGCAGGATTGGTTTTCACCAAATCTTGTTGATTCTTGAGCGAAACAATTGCTTTGGTCTTGCTACGCGTCATAGGACCTGCTGAAGTGCTACTAGCACTTGACGGGTTCCTGGTGTCTTTGGTGTTAACAATTACAACAGCGGTGTCTTTTGAGTTTTTCTTGTTTGTAGTCTGAACCTTGGGAGGAGCCATAGATTCTGATGAATGGAGTTTTTGATATATGATGTAGGAGACAGAGATGAGAGGCAGAGATGGTCCCACCGGCGTGCCAAAAATTTGTACACACAAATTTCGAGTATGAGAATTAGATTAAAATACGTGGACATATAAATCAAATATATTAATTTCAAGAAATATGGGTTATAAATCTCTGTAGATCTTTACAAAAAAAAGATAAATTTCTCTGATTCGTTCTCCTTGGTGATCCGGATTCAAGGGCTACTGGAGCTTGATCTTGAATTTGATTGAAACTTTGGTGAAGAACGACATGTGAATGAGTGCTTGTTGTTCTTCTCTTTCAGGGTTTTAGATGCTTTGAAGTTTTGGATTTTGAGTGAAGAATTCTTTAGAGCTTCAGCTTTCTTTGAGAGTCTTCTTCTTGTTGTCCCCTTCTTTTAAGTTTTCACTTCTGAACCTTTATTTATAAGCTCACCGGAGGGATAGATTGGTAACTTTCTACCCTTCTGATAATTATCTTTTGTGATAATTATCTAATATATATATGTAATAATTATCTTTGATGATCCTCGGACCCATTTTTAAGCAGGTTTGGACTTCTTAGATAATTTGAAACGACTCATGACTCATTTATTTGTGGTTGGTCGGGGCTTTGAATTATCTGACTTATTGGGCCACATTCCTAAAGTGGGTTAAATTGAAGATAAGCTCAAATTATATTTTGGGTCCATCATATAATTTTTTAATGTCTACATTCTACAAAGAAGAATAAAAATACAAAGAAACTTTTTGATCCATTAAATAGTTATGTATGTTTTTTTTTTAAAAAAAAATCCAACTTCAAAATAGAAAGGAACAAATACGTGACTGAAGAACCCTTTTTCTCCAAATATATATATATATATATATATATATATATATATATATATCTGTGTGTGTATGTATATGTATATGTATATGGGTAGGATTCTCTTTTAAAATTTATTAGAAGTTGGCCTTCTATTAGGAAGATGTTGTATTAGATGAGGTAAACTCTTGGTAGGATTCTATTTTGGTTGTGTTTTTTTTTTTTTTGTTAGGGCTCTTTGTTGTTGTTAAGAGAGAGAAGAAATGTTGGTAATGATTTTTTTTTTCTTTAGAATAGTAGGACATAATGGTAATTACAATAAATGAGCGACCGAAAAAAATTAACTACAAAGTTGTTGGAAAATATAATTACACACCATCAAACTCTCAACTAGCGAGTGTTGTGCGACAGTCGTCCTAGCGACTGCCGCTAGCACTCTTCCTTGGATAAAGCCATAAATTAATCGGTTTTGTTGCCTATGCCTACATAAAAAAATAAAAAGAAATAGCTAATCCTAATTTGGACTTTGGCCTTTTAAAAGCTCCTTCCAGTATTTCAAAATCTACTTTTGACTTTTTAAGATAGTGTTTGAAGAAATTTCCTGATTTCAAAAGTCCTTTATTAAAAAGACCTTTGAAGAAGTGAGATTGACAAAAGGAATTCAAAATAAAAAAAAGTGGTTTGGTGAAAACACTTTTTTGAAGTCATTTGAGGATTAAGAATAATTTTTAATTTACAATATTACTTGGAAGTTATAACGCATCATTAAATGAAATCAATCCAATATAGATCATATCAAAAGAGGTACGAGAGTTCAAAGAAAGTATTGAGTACCCGAAACCGTATCTCTTGTCAACAGTGAATTGTTATTCCCTCTTATAAAAAAAAAATAAAAAATGAAGAGTTTTCATTGACTTGGATACGGTATCCTAAGTATTGAATATTTATCTGAGGAGTCAATCAAAGGCATGTTTGTTGTTAGCCAACTGACTTTAAGTCATTTTGGATAAAGTTATTGGCGATCAACAATATGCTTATGTGCTTGGTAGGTTAATTTTTTATAGCAACAAGATAGTGCATTTTTAGAAGAACAAAAGAAAGGGAGTTGAAAGATATGTTATGTTGAAGTTGGACATTAGCAAGGCCTATGACAGAGTGGAATGACACTACATCTTGGCTGTTATGGGGAGTATGAGTTTTGCTAGTGAATGGTGAACTTGAAGAAGGTCCATCTTTCATCTTTCACCAATAGGGCTCCTCATGGTATAATTATTCCATCTAGAGTCCTTTGTCCCCATACCTATTCCTCTTTTGCATTGTACCGCGTGCTACGCCTTCCAATCAATACTCAGCATTTCAAAGTTTTCACAAAAAATGCTAAATTTTGATTGGAAGGTGTACCACGTGGTAAAATACACTTGGTGTATTGTAGACTTTCTCGTTCAACAAAAGACTATTTTTCAGATGGATAGTTGGAAGAATGGTTCTCTGTCAGTAGGGGATGATATGATATCGAATTTATGTTGAAGAGTGCGCTTCAAGATATTCCAACTTCTTTAAAATGCCTTTCGAACATCCGTAAAAATCTTAGTAGGCTGTTGGCTAAGTTTTGGTGGAGTAGCAAAGCAGATCTTCAGAAGACTTAAAGGATTGGATGGCAAAAGTTGATTGAGGTTAAGAGAAAGGGTGGATTGTGTTTGTCTTAATAGGCTGTTGGCTAAGTTTTGGTGTAGCAGCAAGGCAGATCATCAGAAGACTTAAAGGATTGGATGGCAAAAGTTGATTGATGTTAAGACAAAGGGTGGATTGGGTTTTAGGGGTGGAGGCTACAAGTGGAACAAAAGGGACTGTATTTCAGTTATATATGAGCAAGTATTTCCCACATTTTGCGATATATTCGTTATACTTTGTGAATCTAAATCACATGTAAATATGGAATCTGATCTTGCAAAAATAATTGAGATATCAATGGTCGTATACAAAAAATGCAATTCTCTAAGTTCTCAACTTGAAAGATGAAAAAAACAAGAAGTTACACAAGCAATCAACTAGTATAATCTTTCCCCAGTAGAACAAGGCCCCAATGCTCATGCTTCGTAGAATTATACACTGAGGATTCTCACTTGATTTAATATATCCACGGAAATGCATGTCATTTCATGGCAGTTGTAAAAACCTCAACTTTAACGAAATCTAGTTCTCGTGTTCGGTTTTGTTAGCATTTCAAGAAGTCTGTACATCCAACGATCTAGCATTCCTGTCGACATAACAGAACAACAGTAGGTATTGTCATGGATGACAACAAAGCCTTTACTCAAGAGACCAGCGAGGAAAGAAATCAACAGATTTCATCCAATAATGTCAAACACCAACCTCTTGAAACTTTAGTGAGTATAAACATAAGGCCAACTTGGTTTACTTTTCTGAGACCAGTTTTCTACTATCAGAGTACTCAAAAATTGAAAAAGTACGAAAATTCATTTGGTTGAGAGTTTTCTAAACACTATTTTGTTTTTTGATAACAGAAAAACTGAAAATAGAGTTAAAAAAGACTTTAAATCATGGAATAGTTGGACACTTTCTATTTTCAAAGTTCGGTTTCAAACAATTTCTATGTGAATTTCTGTTGAACCTGATTTTGTAAAAATTGCCAAATATAACAATCTTACTTTCTTAATTGGAAAATGATTAGTACAGTGAAAATTATTACCAAATAAGTAGCCAGATCTCTCTTCATCCATTGGATAGTAAAAATCGAATAAATATTTAGGCCCCACATGCATTATCTCATGGATGAGAAGTGATTTGGTTTCCTATTCGGTGGTAACTTTCACCGTGCATATCATTACTCTTTTCAATTTTGTCAATTTTTAAGCCCAGACTTTTACGGTTTTACCCAAGTTGATAGGGGTAAAACATTTTGCAACCAAATTTTAGAATTAATTTAAAATTTCACCATTTTGGCCAGAAGTACATTTATTTCTGCCAACTGAATTTTTTACCCGTTAAATGTTCACAACCTGACCAAATCCTCATTTTGTTTTGCTCATGCTGCACAATTTATGTCAAATTCCAAGACCATGGTAGAAGGGCAAGATACATACCTGTTAAAGCAAAAGTGCCGCCTAATACTGCACAAAGCCGAGTGATGAAGTGAAGAAAACTGCGACGTTCTTCTTTGATAGTCACGGTAATTGGTGACAAATCATACAAAAAGTAAACAGCTGTATCAAACAGTAAAACAAGGGCTTAGTTACTGATACCCACTACCACTTAAAAGATGGGAACCGAGACGATTGAAATAGACTCCATGTGAAGTATGTTTTAGACGAACCTGGCCATGTCCTATCAAACTCGTTCATAGGGGAGAAATATTCCGTAACAGAGAATTGATTAGTTGCCAAAACTTCTTTCGAGATATATTTGTACTCAGTTGGAACAATCTACATCACAATTAACAGAGTTCGTAATGTAGAACCACAAGGGGTAATGGTAAAACATTAACCAGAAACCTCAATTTCAAACAGATAAAAAAAAATAATAATAGTTCTTGTCTCTCACTTTTTTTTGTCCCTTAAAGAACAAAATTGAGGCTATGGATTTCTTACACAAATGAAACGAGGCGATTAGTATGGATAGATCAATTTTGCCTTTTATTGCATTTTATATGATTCAACTTGCATTTGTTTCTAGGGGCCATAGCTTGGAGAAAACATAAAATTCTTGGGTAGCCAATCGTGAGAAGGCAGGTTTGCGTATAAGAGCCAGCCACTTTGGTCAAATAATGGCAAAAATTAAGTCGTCATTCAGTATATCCGCCTCAGCATCTCGCATTATTGGGGCCAAAACTAGGTAAGGGCCAGTATATGTGTTATTGTAGTGAATACTTGTAACATTCCAATAAATAGTTTATTCTTGATTTCCCTTGCCATTTACTGTGATATCTGTATATTACACTATAAACTAGCTTGCCAAAATCAAATTCAACTTTCATGGGCTGTTCTACCTCTAAAGATTAATTAAATGCGTCTTTAAATTGACTAACAGCCACTATTTTTAAGAATAAATAGAGTATCACCCCTCTCCTCTGGATTGCCCATTTGACAACTGATCAAAAATCATTTGACAGTTAAAGAGAACAAAGAACTCTTGAAACATGATGCGTTGGACAATCATCACGAAAGGATAATTCATTCTAGAGTAGAAGGAATACTCAATTTCCTACTTGTACAAAATTCCTTTGACTACCGTGTTTGGTGTTAATATCGGGACCTCTCACTTAAGCTGGGCACCATTAGATACAGAGTGCAATTGGACCATTAGGATCATTATCAAGGGGAATTGAACCAGTACAAGGTTTGGTACAGAATACAGGATCCTCTTGCCATAGGTAAGCATCATTAAATACATCATACATGGTACAATCAGACCCTTGGAGGCTTGTAAACTCTCTACAGTAAAATAATTTTATTAAAGAAATACCAACAACATTATTTACAAAAGTGTAATTTTTAATGAAGAAATAGTAATTGGGCTCAAACAAGTACTATGAATAAGCATGATAGTGCATTAGGACCACAAAACTAGTAATAGCCATAGCAGTAATCTTTCCAGAAGTACTTCAAAAATGACCAGTTCTATGTTCTTGATTCTATCAGTATTGAGGTACAAGACAGAGATCATTTAAGTGCTAAAATTGACAACATGAACATAAAAATTT
Source organism: Cornus controversa (assembly GCA_026545225.1). NCBI lineage: Eukaryota > Viridiplantae > Streptophyta > Magnoliopsida > Cornales > Cornaceae > Cornus > Cornus controversa. The sequence continues at coordinate 27,218,086 of CM048853.1, read as the reverse complement.
CGAGGACCAACTTTAGAAACACGGGATGTAAGATCTATAGGTATATAAAAGAAATCTAAGGATTCATACCTTTATGTAATATTTGAATGTTCCACTTGCACTCTGAAGAATTCGCGCAGTCCCATCCAGTGGATTATGAAGTCCTGGATATTTTGGCCCGAATGACATGTTGTCAATAATATGACTTACATTGACATGAGAAGCTCCTTCAAATATCTGTGAGGGAAACGAAACAGCACTTGATATGAAAAAAAGAACAAATAGACAGAAAAAGATGCAGTTTAGTTTCTGCACAAGAATTGTCAGACATACAAAACTACTTAAGAGCCAGTAAACATACTCCAATCTAGAAGATGCCACTGGCAGTGAGATCCAAGAAGCTCATTAGAAGGATCAAAATATTAATAATCTATAATTTTCTTGTAAATCAACACTTGTGTGTGTTTTTTCTTCTCTCTAATTTTTTTTGGCATGTGTGTTGTTTGGAAGTGGGGTGTCGTAAATTCAGATATCTTCAACTTTACCACCAGGCCCTTGGCATGGGTGGAAACCTCTACCTCCTCAAAAGGGAGGTTAAGGGTTCAAGCCCCGAGTGGGACAAAATGGGTTTGCGGGTTACTTATCAAAAGAAAAAAAAATGATTGTCAGACAAAGTGAGGTCTTGGTTTCACAATATAGAAGAAAAGTGGAGTAGTAACCAAATCAAAGAACCATCCAATATAAACCAATGACTAGATACTAAGAATTAGATGTACAATTGGAGGTTGTCATCAAGGCATCTAGACATTGACACTATTTGAAACCCCTATGCAGTGGTGGATCCATGAAATTTCCCATAAGTGAGCCAACATTACATTAATTTATAATTATCTTTTCCTAATATATATTCTAAACAGCTAAAAAAAAAAAAAGTAGAATTAAATAAAAAGAATTTCCTAGTTGGCACACACACACCCACTCCCAATGGGTAGGGGATTTAAGGAATACTCTATTTTTATATATGCTAGTAGATAGAAGTTACAGAAGAAATATTTTTTTATTTTATATTTTGTTTTGTTATATGCGTTCTTATATATTTTCCTATTTATGGAATTCATTTGCTAATGGGTCTATATAATTGACGATGTGGGTCTTGGAATAAGTTGTTAGTATGGCAGTGGGTGGTGTACATATTGTAAGCGGTTTGTAAGTCATTGCCTTTTTAGTTTATATATGTATTTTATTTGGTTCTTAGTATATACTTATAATGGTATATATTACATTAGTATTACTAGTAGTTTATAAAGAAGAATAATATCTTTCTCATTTCTTATTCATAGAAAATACAACAATATATATACTGCTATACAACTAAATAAGGAAACTAATTTTACAATAAGTAACCCTAGGAATTAGTGGGTCAACTACCTAGAATAAGTAAATTATAGAAATTTAGGGACCAAATCTGGGAACTGCCTAATTTACACAGAATCCCTAATTTACAAAAAATCTCACTTAATTGTGAGATTAGTCAACTTTCCCTCTTAAGAGGGAATCTCTTGATTTTTCTCCAATCAGCCCAAATTCTTCAACTTGACTAAATCAAATTTGATGTCGTCCGCACTCCCCTTCAAGCTTGGCTATAGATGTTGATGAGACCAAGCTTGCTCACAAGGAACTCAAATGTTTGTTCTGTTAGTCCTTTTGTGAGTATATCAGCTAGTTGTTGAGAAGTAGACACATATTCAATGCTGCTCATGCCCCTATCAAGCTTTTTCTTGATAAAATGTCGATCTACTTCCATATGTTTAGTCCTATCGTGATGGACAAGATTGTAAGCTATACTAATGGTTGACTTGTTATCGTAGTAGAGGTGTATAGATTCTTCATATTTGATCATCAACTCTTCCATCACTCTTCTTATCCCAATAACCTCACAAACTTCATGAGCCAAAGCTCTACATTCAGCTTCCGCACTGCATCTTGCGACAACAGTTTGTTTTTTACTACACCATGTCACCAAATTTTCCCATAATAAGGTATAGTACCCAGGTGTTGACTTCCCATTGTCGATAGAACTAGCCCAATTTACATCAGTAAAAGCTCTAACTTTTCAATCATTGGTTTTAGCAAAAAACAGTCCCTTTCCAGGTGTTTGCTTCAAATACCTCAAGATTCTATACACAGCATCAAGATGACCTTGACACGGTGCATGCATATACTGGCTTACTAAATTCACAGCGCAAAGGGTATGTCAAGTCTTGTCTGCGAGAGGTAAATGAGCTTTCCAACAAGGCGTTGATAACTTCCTTTGTCGACAGGATCTCCTTCAAACATTTTTGCCTTATTACCAAGTTCAATTAGAGTTTTACTTGGTTTACATCCAAACATGCCAGTTTCTTCTAAGAGATTTAAAGTGTATTTCCTTTGAAAAACAAAAATACGTTTCTTGCTCCTTGCAAACTCCATTCCCAGAAAATATCTCAAAGCCCCAAGGTCTTTGACTTCGAATTCCTTCAGCATCATCTGTTTAATTCTCTCTATCTCCTCAATATTATTCCATGTAATGATAATATCATCAACATACACAATTAGAATAGCTATCTTCTTACCTTCAGAGTGTTTGACAAACATTGTATGATCAGTTTGTCCTAACCCAAGCTTCTTGATTACTTTTGAAAAACAGTCAAACCAAGCACGTGGAGATTGTTTTAGACCGTCATCAAGCTGATGTAGTGGCCAATCAGAATTTGCTGCTAGTGAAAGTAGAATTCGGATGGTATTGAGTTTGGCAACAGGAGTGAAAGTTTCGGTGTAGTCAATGCCATAGGTTTGTGTAAAACTTTTTGCCTCCAACCTTGCCTTGTACCTTTCAACAGAACCTTAAACTTTACTGTGAACACCCACTTGCACCCAACAATACTTTTTTCCAGTGGCAATTCCACTAAGCTCCAAGTATTGTTTTGTTTAAGAGCAAGCATCTCTTCGAATACAACAGCTCTCCATTCAGGAATTGTTAATGCCTCTTCAATAGACCTGGGAATCACAACACTAGAAAGATTTGAAATAAAAGCACGAATTGGAGATGACAGATTGGAATAGGAGGTGAACTTGGAAATAGGATGTCGAATACAAGATCTAACACCCTTTCTAATTGCTATAGGAGCATCTAGATCAAGATTAGGATTTGGATTACCTGACTCAATTGGCAATTGAGGTCCTACCATCGGCTCGACTTCTTGACTGTGAGTAGGATTCATGATTTCTTTGTTTCTTTGGGAGACCTTTCTTCTAGAGTAGACACGTAACTCTTGCTGATTAGGTATAGTCAATTCTCCCCCTGTCTCTAATACTGGTATATTGTCGGATGGCAGACTTGATTCTGATATGAGAATTATTTCTGAAATAGTTGTTGGATCAGATAAAACAGAAGCTGGACTTAAAATATTAGGCAGACTAGAAGTGGTAGATCAGGTAGAGGTTGTATGGTGTTTTCTACTCCAAGTAATGGCAAGTCAAGAGTGTCCCATGAACAACAAGCTTCTTGATCCCGATTCTCCCCCTGAAGCGAAGTTGTAGAGAAATAAGGAGTATCCTCAAAGAATGTAACATCACAAGAGACATAGGTTTTTTTTTTTTTGAGGACAATAGCATCGATAACCTTTTTGGGTGGGAAGTAGCCGATGAAGATAGTCTTGAGAGCACGCTAGCACAAGGATCAAGTTTATTTCTACGATGAATGTGAACGAAGGTTGTACATCCAATGGTTCTTAAGGGAAGAGCATTAGAGGTGGAAATATGTAGATAGTGTTTGGTGAGAACAGAGAGAGGAGTTTTGAAGTTAATGGTGCGACTTGGTAGGCAATTGATGAGATATATGGTTGTTAGGACAACATCTCCCCATAAGTATTTTGGGACTTTTATGGTAAACATGAGGGCTTGGGCTACCTCCAACAAATGACAGTTTTTTCTTTCAGACACTCCATTTTGTTGTGGAGTGTATTATCAAATAAAGATGGGAACAAACACTTCAAATAAGAGTAACTAGGATGACCAAGTCTATGGTGTCAAATCATTATTTCCCCAGTACTCGAAATAGACACAAAATCAACACTAGACACAAAAGCTTATCTACACTCTGGAAGATCATCTTTAAAGTAATAAAGACAATCATGAATCTTAGCACTGCCAATCGTCCTCCCCGATGATAGGTCTTGAAATTGACATGACAAAGATAAGAATTTAGCAACACAGTGATTATCATGAGTAAGTTTGCTAACAGAGATCAAATTGCATTTTAAGGCAGGAACATGAAGGACAGACTTAAGAACAAAATTTGGAGAAAGTCTAATGGTGTCAATCCCAGCAACAGAAGTTAAAGATCCATCAGCAATTTTCATAGTGGTATGATTAGAACAAGAAACATACGAATAAAAACAATTAGATCCACCTGTCATATGATCAGAGGCACCTGAATCAATGATCCAAGGGTCCTTAGAGAAAATGAAAGAATGTAAGGCTGAATGAAGGTTACTAGATTGAGCCACAAAGCATGAACCGACAGTGGAACCTAATGAGGAATTAACATTGAAGGATGACTGATTCAGAAGACGACAGAGATGCTCAGCTTGCTCTTTGTTGAACTGAATAGGAGTGCTAATTTGTCCAGCCGTGTCGTGGCCAGAATGAGCCTGATAGGCACGCCCTTCAGCCTGCTTTCTGGGTTGCCAATTGGCTGGTTTCTCTTGAAGTTGCCAGCACTTCTCTCGAGTATGACCAGGACGACTATAGTGATTACACCATGGTTGTTCTCCTTACTTGTTCATGCGAGGGTCATAATTATGTTGCCCATGCGAAGAAGAATTTCTGGACACCAAGGGCAGATACTTCTGGGGCAGAGGAAAAAAATGGTTGATCATCAGTCAACATCACTTTGCGATGACCCTCTTCACGGCGAACCTCAGCAAAAGTTTCCTCCGTTGAAGGAAACGAGTCTTGTGCCACCACTCAGCCTCGTACCTCATCTAGATTATAATTAAGACCAGCAAGGAAATCATAGATGCGTTCATTTTCAAGCTTGCACCGCTGTCTTACACTACACTCAACGCAGGGGGAATCATCTTCAAAGAAAAGATCAAGTTCTTGCCAAAGATCTTGAAGATCAGAGAAATACTGAGTCACAGAATTAAAGCCTTGTTTCATCTCCTTTAATTTTGAAGGAAGCTCAAAAATTTGGAAAGCATTTCCAAATCTGAGTACATCCGGCGAGCAGCATCCCAGACCTCTTTTGCAGTTTTAAAATAGAGATAACATCGGCTAATTTTAGGCTCCATGGAATTGATAAGCCAGGCAAGAACAATAGAGTTCTCGGCCAACCATGTCTTGTATGTGGGATCGGTCGGAGGAGTAGGAAGCTCACCGGTGATGTAGCCGAGTTTGCCTCGACCACAAATGACAATCTTGACAGATTGAGCCCACTGTACGTAATTTTTTCCATCTAATTTGTGGACTGTAATGTAAATAGATGAGATATCACTATCGGAAAAAGCAGTGACAAAAGTAAGGGTTGGACGCTGGACCCAAGTTTGGCCGGAAGTTGTAGAGCCGGTATTGTCGCCGGTCATGGCTGTCTCGTTATCAGTCATAGATTATCGAAAAAGAAGGAAAAAAATGGGTATAGATTGCTCTATTTGGAATTGAAAAACAGAGGACAATAGAGAGGCTTGAAACGAAGAAGAAAATCCCAAAAAAAAGGCCAACCTGCTTTGATAACATAAAGAAGAATAATATCTCTCTCATTTCTTATTCATAGAAAATACAACAATATATATACTGCTATACAACTAAATAAGGAAACTAATTATACAATAGATGAATTAGTGGGTCAACTACCTAGAATAAGTAAATTATAAAAAATTAGGGACCAAATCTGGGAGCTGCCCAATTTACAGAGAATCCCTAATTTATAGAAAAATCTCACTTAATTGTGAGATTAGTTAACTTTACCTTTTAAGAGGGAATCTCCTAATTTTTCTCCAATCAGCCCAAATTCTTCAACTTGACTAAATCAGATTTGATTTCGTCCACAGTTTATATATATACACGTGTGTATTGTTTGCATGGAATCAATGGACCCAAATTGTGGACAAAGGTAAATTTAACGTTTTTTTATATTTTCTGTAAGATTGCAAACTCACTTTTGTTATATTTTAGTTTTATAATTTGAAATTACTTATTCTGAATTAAGATTAGCTAAATTTATAATTATAGGAAATAAGTCCATTGTTGCTTTTGGGTGTTTAATTTGTTATTTAATTAATTATTGATCAAGTGAAATTTGTTAATGAATAGTGTTTTGAAGAGAGAAATTCTATCTTCTGAATTTGACAATATATAAGTATTTGGTTTGAAAAATGTTACACAAATTGTGTTCTGTTTATGGCTGTGAATGAAATTTGATTGTGTGTGCTCGTATATGTATAACTAGATGAAAATAGACAGGGTTGTAATCCCTTCGGTTGAAAAACCAAGAACTATAGTTGGGTTTAGTGGCCCGCCGTGAGGAATGACCGTCAATTTGCGGTGTGAGCGTGCGATATACATGTCTTCTTCTGATTTTGGGTTTATTTGATTCTCTACAATTTTGTTTTGGTATCGGTGAGAGATTATAGATATATGTGGATGGAGGAGGAAATATTTTGGGTTTTGATTCTAGAGGAAATATTTTGGATTTTGATTTGGGGTTTTAATTCTCTTCATCAGTAGATAAAGGAGGAAATATAGATACTTAACCAAAAGCACTTGCTTGATTGGAGCCAATTTCAGATCGTTCGATGAGTTTCGCAATTGCTTATTATTTGAGTTGGTTATTAATTTGGATGAATTAAAGTTTTGATCAGATTATGGTGATGCTATGGATGATTGAGGTTGTGAAGATCTATAGGAGACCATCGATATGCGGGAACGAAGATTTGAAGCGATTGTCGTGTGTGTGTGTATTGAATTTTATATATGTCGTATTTTTCCTTCATTAATTGGGGCTACAATTGTCTTTTCGCACAAGCAACATTGGACAAAAGTGTTTTTACAGACATTTTAAGGGTATTTTCATCATATAAATCTTCAAATTTGGACACGTCACGTTGATCAGTGTTGACCGTTAGTATCAGTGCAAACTAGAGGAGGGTAACTGTAATATGCCAAAACACAGGGAAGGCGAGTGTGATAAACCTTAACTAAACGGTAGGTAAGTGTAATTTACCCTAAATTTAACTTGTTACAGTCTTATTTATAATTTTGTGAAAGAACATCAAAAATAATTCTTAATATATTTAACTTAAGAATGATTACAATTAATTAACTTATCAAGTAATGTGTATTATAACTAATTTGTTTAAAGAAAAAGTTTCATGAGACAAATAACATTATCTAATTCTTTTCTTTTTTTCAAAGAAGTTTCTTACCCACCTTGGATATGACCAAATGGTCCAAACCAATAACTAATATAACAGAAAGCGCCACTCATGAGATTAACATCAATTAAAATACACAATCACTAATATTTAGACCTTCTCCTCTCTCTGTGCATCTTTCTGGAGCAATTAAATATTTATCAAGAAAGGGGAGAACAATGATAAAGTAGTTTTCCTATTGATAAGACTTGAACAAGAATAAAGGAAATGGAAAGAAACCAACAACCTGTCCTCTAAGGCACCCCCATAAATTAAAGAATTGCCTCCTAAACTTGTTGCCTGCAATGCCCGCACCACCACCTTCTCTAACCACACTAGCAATTATTTCTATCTTGACTCCAGTAAAAGTTACAGAATTAACTTACGAAGATTATTATTATTATTTAACTCCTTTGAGGTATTGAATGCCTCATTCAAGAAACACCCAAGAGTTCACAATCTGATCAACTAATACCTATGGACAATTGCTAAGAATGTTCGTAAAAAGAGCGGAGCAATGGGTTTGTGGTGAAAGCACAAATAAAATGAACTAAAGGGGGTGTTCGACCTGATGATGTGATATTAAGTCAGTGATCAATGTAATATAGAAATGTGGTTTATTTTGGGGAAAAGGTCAAAAGCTTAAACCCTGACATTTATGAGTGATACAATGCTTTTAACTTGTCAGGGGTCCCCAACTTAAGAGTTGGTGATCAGTGACGACAGCCTTTAAAGTTGTATAAAGGAGTGAAAATGATGGTTCTAAGGCCCAAGCCTTAATTTGACATATATTAGATGGCGTGGGCCCACTTGAGGCATTGTATAGTCTGGTTTAGTCAGTTGGGTCATTTATGGGTCTTTTAATGTGGACTTTTAAAGCAGTCAGCCCTGGTGTCTTTTATGTGCTTTTATTTATTTTATTATAATGGGTTAAGAAATTTGAAGGCTACAAGTCATGATCAACACTTTTGAAAAGTCATGGATTACCTCCATTATGACATAAGTTTAAGAGCCATTTGAATAGGAACTCGAACTACTATAAAAAGGGTGTAATATTTTTCTCTGCCAACGATTGAATGAATAACTAAGCCTTACAAAATCTTGTAACTGATTCACAAACTTTGAGGGTGTGAAACCTTCTCTAACTATGACGCCTAAGCCTTATCATCATCTTTGCCTTAATATAATATGAATGAGCTCGGACACATGAATTCTCTGTTTCCATTATTTTCTATTACTTGCCATTTCACCTACTATGTTCAACTTTTTAAAGTCATTTCTAATAACTTCATTCCATGTTACTTTTGGTTGCCCTCTCCGTCTCTTACCTTCTATGAAAACTAATCTTCCTCTTCTTATTGGTGCATCTATAGGTCTTCGTTGTATGTGTCCAATCAATCTAAGTCTACTTTTTTCTAATTGATGGGTGTTATTCCTAATTTTTCTCTTACACTTTCATTAGTAACCCTATCTATTCTAGTCACTCCAACCATCCATCCTAGTGTTCTCATTTCTGCTACATGAAGGCGTTGTTCTTGTTTATTTGTTAAAGCACCACTCTGCTCCATATAGCATAGTTAACCTAATAATAACGGTCTTATAGAATTTTCTTTTTAACCTATGTGTTATTATTTTATCAGATAAGATGCCACTAATGTGTCTTCATTTTGTCCACCCGGCCCAATTCTACTAGTTATATCACTATCTATCTCTCCATCCTCTTGTATTGTCGATCCCAAACAGTGAAAGTAGTTATTTTGAGTACTTTATGGTTTTGAATTCTTATCATTATATTATCAAGAATCGAGTCTTCATTAAATTTACACTCCATATACTCCGTTTTAGTTCGACAAATTCTCAATCCTTTCGATTATAAAACATTTCTCCACGTTTCTAATTTTATTGCTAAGTCTTTTTTTAAGAAGTATCTAATAACACAATATCATGGGGAAACATCATATCATGCACCATGGAATGTCTTCTTGGAAGTCTTTTGTTATTTCATCTAAAATTATTGCAAATAAAAATGGACTTAGTACCAATCATTGGCATCATATGGTAGACACTCAATTCTTACCTTTCCTAACATTCTCCAAGACTCTGAGTATATTATCTGGGCCTACCGTTTTATTACTCCCCATCTTCTTAAGTGTGTCCTCTACTTCTTTATTGGTGATTTTATTTATCATTCCTATGTTGAAAGTAATTTTTCCATCTAACAAATATATGTTTTCTTTGACCAATATTGTATTATCTATGTCCTTCATACATCTAATTTGGTTCATGTCTTTAGTTGATCTATCTCAATTATTTGCTAATTTATAAATATACTTTTTTTACTCTCTTTTCTTACCTAGTTGTTCATATAAATATCTAGTGAGCTTTGCTCACCATCTTCTTGGCTTCACATTTGAGTTTATTACACGTGGCTAAATCTTCTTGTTTAATCACTGGTGTGACTCCCATAGTTTTTCTAATTGCTTATCCTTCCCCTCTAATGTTAAAGGGTAAATTACATTGACCCTCCCTCTAAGAAAGCAAAATTACCGAGACCTTTTGTCAGGACCAGCTTCTCACGCTCTGCAAATATTGTTCGCTTTGCACCCTCTTGCAGCTCACAGTTTTCAAAGCATGTCTCTACAGGTAGGAGACATCTCACCTTATAAGTACTAGCAACTTCTCCCCCAGACGATGTGAGATGTTACACCTTTTCTATCTATTAAAAATTACTCAGTACCCTTGAGGTTTATGGTATGGTAATACTTTTCCCATTTCGTTAAGAGTCGAGTCAATGCCAAAATTTTGCTTATGTCAGCAAAATTTTTGATTAAAAAGTCCTTTTTACTCTTAAAATGTGTAATTTTTAAACATGAGGAAAAATTAATTAAACTGCAACTTCCATTAATTGAAAGTCAGTGTAATTTTTTAATACACAGGGAAGGTTTCTATTAATAACCATCTACTCCAAAAACTTAAGCTGTTAGAGAGGGTGTAACTTAAATATATAAATCCTTCAACGCGCCCCCTCATGTGTGGCCTTCTTTTGGTCCAACGCGTATTTCAATTTTAATTATCAAGGTGACTGTGAGGTTTAAACTCGAGGCCTTTGGCTCTGATACCATATAGATGAATATTTCTTATTATTTAACTGAGGGGAAAAGTACAAAATAAATAGAGTACAGAGGCCACTAATTTAAGAAACTAATTCTATATGAAATCAGGAAACAATCTCTATAATTTAGGGCCTAACTAATAGCAGTTATAATAGCAAAATATACAAAGTTTACAGGCTGTACAATCTCAGTTTTAAAGAGAAATAAATTCTCTGTTTACTGAGTCAACCAAATTCATAAGGATTCGCCAACAGAAATATATACTTGATCTCCTTAAGAAGACAGATATGCTTAGCTGCAAGCCCTCATACACTCCTATTGAGCAAAATCACAAACTAGGAGAAGTTGTAGATGACATGATGGTAGACATGGGGAGATATCAAAGGTTAGTCGGGAAACTCATTTACTTGTACCACACAAGACCCGACATTGCCTATGTCGTGAGTGTAGTTAGCCCGTTCATCCACTCTTTAAAGGATTCCCACTTGAAAGTTGTTCACCGAATCCTACAATACTTGAAATCTACCCCTGGGAAAGGCGTCCTCTTCAAGAATAATGGGGAACTAAATCTAGAAACCTACACAGACGTAGATTGGGCTGGATCGGTAGTGGACCGAAGGTCAACATCTGTTTATTGTACCTTCTTAGGAGGAAATTTGGTACCTTGGAGAAGAAAAACATAAGCTGTGGTGGCTAGATCAAGCGCTGAAGCAAAATTCAGAGCTATGGCACATGAAATTTGTGAACTCTTGTGGTTGAAGATTATCTTGGAAGACTTGGGAGTCAAATGGAAGGAAGCATGAAGCTCTACTGCGACAAGAAGTCAGTAATCAATATAGCTCACAATCCAGTACAACACGATCGCACAAAACACGTGGAAGTAGATCAACACTTCATCAAGGAAAACCTGGATAGTGGTTTAATTTGTACTCCCTATGTCTTAGCGAATGGGCAACTTGAGGACATCCTCACCAAAGGACTACCGAGTCACTCATTTCAACATATTATAAGCAAGCTAGGAATGGACAACATCTATTCACCAGCTTGAGGGGGATTGTTGGCGAATCCTTATGGATTCGATTTCGGTTGACTTGGTAAACAGAGAATTTATTTCTCTTTAAAACTGAGATTGTCAAACCTGTAAACTTTTTATTTTTTTCTCTTATAACTGCTGTTAGTTAGGCCCTAATTCTAGAGATTGTTTTATGATTTCATATAGAATTAGTTTCCTAAATTAGTGGCCTTTGTACTCTATATATTTTGTACTTTTCCCCTCCACTAGATAATAAGAAATATTTGTCTATAGTCTCTGTAATTTCGATTAACTAGAAGTGATATCAATATAATTTACCCAATTTTAAATCATAAATTTTCACAATCTAAACTTTGAACTCCAATGTTGTACTATCTTTAATTTCATCTACAGTCTTTAACACAAGAAACAAGGATCAGCATACGAACACAACATGGACGCAAAATCTTAAAAATAGGACGTGTCAAATACATGGTAATAAAATATATAATTTTAACATGAAAATTATATACAACAAATAAATATCACATGGTTATAAATTAAGTTATGTAGCTTTTAAATCATATAACCAATGTTGTATAGATAAAGTCAGAACAACATTAACATATTTTTTTGGGTAAAATGCTAAAAACCCCTTGAATTATCAACTTTTAGAAATTTACCCCCTGTACTTCTAAATCTGGCAACACACTCCCTGAACTTACTCAAAAGTTTGAAATCTGCCCAGTTGTTTGCTGAAAGTTAGAAAAGTGGTGAAAGAATGAACATGTGTATTTCACATGACAAATCAATTTTGAAATCCTTTTTTATTGACTAAAATGTCCATGGATTAATTTATGATCCATATAACAACCGGTTGGAGAACTCTTTTGAAATTCCTGGGCAAGCCCTTTTAGCTTGAGGTCAGAATTGCCTCAGATGAAAAGGATATCGAGTATGACCACAAAAGAAGAGGATTTGTTTAACAAAAGCCCTTTGCGTTGAACCCAGTTCATAAGAAAATTCCTGTGCTGATTCAAAATGGTAAGCCCATGTGTGAATCACTAACAATAGTTCAGTATATCGACAAGGTTTGGAAGGGCGGATCTCTTTTGTTTCCTTCTGATCGATACCAGAAATCACAAGCAAGATTTTGGGCCGACAGCATTGACAAAAAGGTCTGTTATATTTTTTCCTTACTCTTTTCCTTTACCAAGCCTTGAACCATAGCAAGGGGTTTGGAACATACCATGTTACCAAAAGGTCTGTTATATAGTATGTATGTATAATGTATTCATATGTCAAAGTGTATAATGTTATTTTTCTTCATCAAAGTGTATAGAAAAAATGGTGTATTCATGTGTGCTTAAGGAATAAGGATGTAACCAAAAGTAATTGGGTGGTTACCCCAACGTTTAGAGGTGTAACGTATATATATGTATATACATTAAGAGGTGTAATGTATATTGTTATTTTTCTTTCAAAGTATATGTATGTATATGTAATGTATATAATGTTAACAATAGTTCAGTATAATGTTATTTTTCTTCGTCGAAGTGTGCAGAAAAGATGGTGTATGCATGTGTGCTAAAGGATGTAACCAGAAGTAATTGGGTGGTTACCCCAACGTTAGAGGTGGAATTGTAGGCCATAGACCAAGTCTAAGACATGCTATTTATTGAATTAAAATTAATTCATGACACTATATAACACATCTACAATGTGCATAGAAAACAAGGATGTACGCATACCATTCACCGGCATCTGGTACCAAGTTTGCCGGAACTCAAACAAAATGAACATGATAGTTACTGGAATGATATTGTGTAATTATCATGTGTGTGCATGAGAGAGAAGGGGGGTAGGGGGAGAATGAAAATTTCATTCCAACCCATCAAATAGAGGTGGTTTTGGTTGCGGTAGTTATCCTTCCCTCTTTAGAGGTTGTTTCAAAGCATTGTTAACCACGTTAATACCTATTTGGGGGGATTGCAATTTTTTTGGTAAGTTTAAAGGGCTTGTTGCCAAACTAGAAGTCCAAGAAGGTGAGTTGCAAAATTTGATAGTTCATGGGGAGTTATTTGTATTTTGTCCTAAATATTTGTGCATTTTTATGTAGATATTTATAAATATATATACACACTAATTTGATGATCATTCAATTTTATACCAACTCATTCGATAAACCTCCTTATTTTTTCTGTTTTTAAATAGAGAAAATTGCAAAAAGAACTCCTGGACTATCATTTTTTTGCAAAAACACCTTCTAAACTATTAAAATAGAAAAAGACCCCTGAGGTTTCACAATAAATTGCAAATAGGCAATTGTCTCTGTTTTACGTTAGTGAAGAAATGGAAATTTTGTTATGTGATGTGCATGTGACAAACTTTAAATCTTGAATGGCTATTTAACCCTCTTTGATTTATTTATTAAGGGAAAATTATAAATAAATAAAAACCCTTGAATTATTTGACAATTTAACTAACCCCCTGAAATTCAAAAAATCCCTAAACTATAAAAATATTGCAAATAACCCCTTCTCCAGATTCAACAACAACCAACGCTTTCCCAATTATTTGGGGTTGGCTACACGAATCCTATGTTTCCATTCCACTCTATTTAAGGCCATAGCCTCTGTTAATCCATGTGCTATCATATTTTTCTTTACTAACTCTACCAACATTAGTTTTGGTCTTCCTCTTCCCCTAGTATTACCCTTCTCTAGATTCAACTTGAAAAAATTGCATAACTATCTTTAAAAAATTAGAATGAAAAAATTAAGTTAAAAATATGATTTTGAAATAAAAGGATAATCTTCTTTTTTTTTTATAAGTAAAATATTATAAAACACGCTTAAAAGAGGAGCGCATTCCAAGAGAATACACAAGGCCTAAAGAGTCCTCCTATAACTTAAGACTATCAAAAAAATCCCCCATTGATTTACAATTGCACCCATTGACCCAAAAGAATAAAGAAATCATGATGCCGTATTTGAGAGACCAAATAGGAGACTCTTCGCCATCAAAGGATCTTCTATTTCTCTCTCTCCACAAGCCCTGCCACAAACAAAGTGGCGTAGCCCTCCAAGCGTCCCTGACTCTGCTATCCACTGTACACCCTCTCCAAGCCTCTATCACCCCAAAAGTAGATTTGGGGAAATACCCAAACGATGCTGAAAGCTACCAAAAACATAGACCATACGTCACTCACCACCGGAAATGAAGGAAGAGATGATTCACCTAACTAAAAGGATAATCTAAAATTGAGTTACACCCCATTATCTACAAAGGGCGAATTAAATGATGAGTTTCATCAACTGAAACAACCCAAGCTCATTTCCCCCTATTCGACACCTAAAAATGGCTCTCTCCGTATGGGAGTAATTTGGTTCTTAAAAATTTTGGTAAGAATATAACTCATTCCATCCATTTTTAATGGAAAAAAAATGGCAGAGGGCAATTTGCAGGCTTTTACAAGTACGGATATTTATTTGCCAAATTTCTAGTTTCAAGGGTTATTTGCAAATTTGAAAAAGTTTTTTTTTTCATTTTGCCCATTAAGGTAATTTGTAGATTGAAGGACAAATAAGTTAATTTACTACACAACTAACAGCTAGCAAACGGCCTATCCTGATTTGTTAACTTTCCTAGTCTAGAGGATTTAACGCATTAACGAGGCATTTGCAAAATCTCAATAGTTCAGAGGGGCTTTTTGCAATTTACCCTTTTAAATATGGTCAAACTTTCCAAAGTTTATATAAACCTCTAATTTTTTTTTTTTTTACAATTCTACTTCTTCCAAACTAAAAGAACGTGTCACCCAAAGTTCAAGGCTTATTAGTTACATGCTAATGTTTTTCAAGAAGACTATGTCCAAAATTAAGAATTTTATTCATAAATCATATCCATGCCTAAGATGCGTCGGAAATGTGTCCAAGAGTGCCCAGGAAACATACAGCTCCTTAAAAGTGGTTGGGCTTCTAAGCCTTTAACTATCAGTTATTTGAGGCTTCCCATAGACATACTTCACCAACCCAAGAAAAAAAGAAAAAGAAAAAAAAAAGATAAAAGGGCTAGCCCAGTGCACAAAGCTCCTGCCATTGCGGGGTATAGGGAGGGTCATCAGATTTACGCAACCTTACTTCCGCATGCAGAGAAGCTATTTCCTTCATTCGAACTCGTGACCTCCAGGTCACAATGGAACAACCTTACCGTTACGCCAAGGCCCACCCTCAAGAAAGGAAAAATCAACATAACATCCTGATCCACAATACTTATTAATACACATACACATATGCCGCCATAAATAACAATAATTCATTTTTTCACTACAACATGATGGCATCGACTCTTATTAAACTTAAGTGTCCCTGATGGAGCTCCCTGAACCTGAAGCAAAAGTTGATGGCTACAGTGAGATGACAAATATTTCAGACAGTTGTTGCTGGCTGAGAAGGTATTCTAAAGGGAAGATTGGGACAATGAGAAGCTCTATAAGTTATCTACAAATCCTTTAACATTTGATCAATTACACTATAACACCTTTGACCAATGAATATACTTTTAGAACCATTTCTGACCACCAAAGATCTTGCACAAATGCCACTCCCACTTTCTAGCTGTCCATGCTACCAGGATTTTTGCTTAACACTGGACTACCCATGCCAACACGACACAGGATGGGTAAGGATACACATCCCCGACACTTCAACCACGAAAAATGTCTAACTAAACTATTTGGGCATTATGATTTGAATTTGATTGAAGGTATAAAAAATAAAGCTCAGGAAAAACTAACCATTTGTGCAACAAAAATGTTTAACCCATGAACTGAAATATGAAAGTTCCCAGCAACCCTTTGGACATCTAAAACACCATAAACCTGAAAGAAATTTAACACCATAAATTATATAATGAATATGAAGTATGTTGAAATTCCAAAATGTGACCAAATCGAAGAATACCCGACATCCTTCGCCAATAGATAGTGCTTGCTTCACCCTCTTAATCATATTTTCAGCATCTTGATCAAAACCATGTAGATGAGTTTTCTGATCCGAATTCTCATGGTGGTCTTTGTTGTCATCTGCTTTCCATGAGAATCAATTTATCAATCAAAAATTATGCTGGCACAGCGTCCAAAAGGAATTTAAATAACTAACACCTAGCATTTGGCATTATTTGTATGAAGTATGAAGTGGATATTCACAAACTTGATCCCGTGATTTCATGCCTAGCAGGCTGAGCTTTTACAATGACACCAAGCAATTAGCAATGGCCCCTAAATTAGAATAGTAGAAAGAAAATGAAGATACTCATTTCAACTGATCATGCCAAACATGAAATGAAAATCCCCCAACAATAAAATAACTTCAGGCCACGGAGTCCACTGATCAGAACCTAACCAAATTATCAGCAACACAAAGGTATACTGAGTCAAATATAGTCCACTAGAAAGGCAAACTGAGACAAATATAGTCCACTAGAAAGGCAAATGTGGCCATCCTGACTGTAGCTAAAACTTAGCAGACCAAGGTTAGTGGCTTTCCCACACAGAGAACAGTCTGTCTAGACTGTAATAACCATAATTTTGAGAAGGTAAAAAAGATTTTTGTTAAGGGATAATATTGTAAAATATAAAAAGATTATTATAAGTAAATTAGAAATAATAATTATAAAGGTAGAAGTTGGGATAGCTTGCTATCCTAAATAAGAATAAAATAAATTAAATACAATACACCCCTATAACCAAACAAAGGACAAAAAACATTTGGTATTGAAAAAATAATTAGGGTTATTGTCACATTATCTGCATTTTGGAGAAAGGAGAAAAAGAAGATCTGGAAAGAGAGGCTAATTAATCCATCAACTAATCAACAAACTAGAGAATATGGTAAGTAGTGCTCTAACTAATTTACAATAATCATTATGTTCTGAACATAATGATTATTGTAAATTGCTCAAAGATGGATAAAAGATTGATGAAAACATGTATGGAATTAATTTTAGAGTTCAAATTCGTGAATTTTTGTGTATTTAAAGCCTAAATACATGCACATATACAGATATATATACATTGCATACCAACTTTACAAACCCTGGTTTGAAACAATGTGAATCTTTACATATGGCATAAGTTCAGTTAAATTGATTACTGGATTTGATGATATTAGTATTGGGAAGAAATTTCGTCTTGTTTAATAGTATTATTATTTTTTTATAAGTATGTTTAGTAGTATTAAATTGAAGTATTGGGTAGCAGATTTGAAAAAAAAACCCATGAATGAACAAATGAAACCCTAGAATTTTCATGATCTAAATTGGCCAAATTAAGGAGTGAATCACCACTATTTTTATGTCTATAGATAATTTGATTGATGGTGAGTTGATACGTATTAAACTTGGGTTGATTTAGTGATGTTTGGTAAGGCCAAGCCTTGCCCATTTGGGTCACTTCGTCGAGCCTAATTTTATGGGCCCACACCCGGGTCCGTTCGAAATAAAAATATTTATTTTATAATTTAAATTGATAAAAATTAAGAAATAAATATTTAAAAATTACTGAAAATTATAGAAAAATATAACTAAATAGA
This sequence comes from Cornus controversa, assembly GCA_026545225.1. Lineage (NCBI taxonomy): Eukaryota > Viridiplantae > Streptophyta > Magnoliopsida > Cornales > Cornaceae > Cornus > Cornus controversa. The sequence continues at coordinate 27,199,938 of CM048853.1, read as the reverse complement.
TTATGATAAGTAGATTCGTGAGGAGCGAAGTCTACCGATTGACTGGACTGTGTGCCTAGAGACTTGAGTGGAGAGTTCAGCGATCAGTTTTTGTCAATAGGTAACTGGGAGTTCTGGGGTACGTGAACTTTAACCTAGTGTAATATCTCATTCTGATAGTGGATTTTTGATCTGACTGACTGGACTAGGTTCCCTGTTTTTTCCCGTTTGGGTTTTCCACGTAAAAATCTATGTGTCCTTTATTCATGCTTTATACTGCTTTAATTTACTACTGTTTAAATGGTGTTTTGATTACCATGATGGATTAAATAGTATTAACTTTTAGTTTTAATTTGAATTTCATATTTCGGTAATTAAATTAAAATTCAAAAAGTTGTTAAAATTAATTAAAGCTACCATCAAGACCTATTCACCTTGTTTCAAGGTCTAGATCACGAATCTTGCATTCTCTTGAGCGCTTTTTATAAAATCTTACTTATCATAAAAAAAGATCACGAAACTTGCATTAAACTCTATCAGAGCCTAGGTTTCGGTCCTTACTCCTTACCCCATGACTCTGTTTTAATGTTTTAATAAATTAACAATTACAAGCATGCATTTCTAGTTTCAGAAACTCGGGTTTAACCATCAAAATTCAATTGAAATTGCAGAAAACAGATTGGGGTACCACTTACATTATTAATCACAAAAGAGGAGAAAAAGGAAGCATAAATATATATTTTTTAAACCGGAAAACAACTATAGAATATAGCAACAACATTACCATGCCCATGAGCAGTATTTCCCTTTTCCACAAGGTCCGACAAATATTCAGTGCCAATGACATAGCCATTGCTATTCAGGCGAAGCTGCAGAAATTCTCTATTAGTTAAGAGAATGACATATAATGACAAATAGTGACTTGCACTATGAGAGAGAGAGAGCAACATAAAAAATACGCAAATATTGATTCTGGGGATTAAAGCTAATATGGAAGACAAGGAATTAATGGTTGGAAAAAGTGGAGTTACCTCCCTAAAACATTGAAAATATAAACTGGTCAATTACCACTTTATTGTGAACACAAGTAACATAACTAATTCAGCCAAACATTCATATCACAAAGACATACATTTAAAATCACCTCTAAACCAGCAAGGTTTAAATAAAGAAACTTTCTTTTTTTTTTAAAAATATTTATCCTAGGAGAGGGGGAGGGATGGAGAGGCATTCCTAGGAAAGGGAATATGTCTCTCACTTTTTGTTTGGCTGAATGGAAGGGATATTAGGAATGATGAATGGGGTGACACCTTTTTTTTGGTTTGGTTGCAAGGAACGGAATGAGAGTTGTTATATTTTTTTACCACTATACCCTTATTATATAAACTTATGTATGAGAATTTTAGTAGGGTTTAAAAAATGATTTTGTAAATAATTGAAGGTTAAAATTGGTATTACATATTTATAGATTAGTTTTTATTTCTTTCCCTCCCCTCTTCCATCCAATTTTGGACAGATAAAAAAACATGGGCTAGGAGGGATGCTTCATCCCTCCTTGCTTCCTCCCTCTCTTCCCTTCCTTCCAACCAAACAAGGGAAGCTTCTTCTATCCCTCCTCTCTTCCATCCTTCCAAGCAAACATAGCATAAGTATTATTCAGAGGGAAATTCAGAGGAGTACCTGCAAGTGGCTCAAGCAATAAAATAACCACTCTTTTTGGATCAAAGTTTCAAATATCATTATATTTCAAAAATTGTAGTTAACAAGAAAAACCTTGCATACATTGAGAGTTGAAACACGTGAATTTCTCCCAACATCCCAACACTTGAAAGACTACCGATTGAACAATTTGAACCTAAGTGACCTAATCTGTCCATCCAGGTGGCCGGAAGTGCAATCAGCATGCAGAACAGCAAGTTGAGAGTGAATCCGGGGTTAATTCTCAAATTCAGTTTTCTGCATCCATGGAGACATGGAGTCTTAACGATTTTATTGAGCTGTCACATGTAGCACTTGCTGAACTACTACACGCCAGAATGCACCAAGCAACCGGATCAAGCTACACTCAGCACAAAATAATATATATTTGCAAATGCATTATCTGTGCGCTATAGAGGTGCTCACAACCCATACTACATTTAAATTTTGATGCTATCCCGCTCCCGCTCTATGAACTGGGCACTACTGTTTGAATCTTGTGTCCAACATACTTTACTCCATTGGATTTAGTAAAGTTCATTCTATATATAAAACTAAATCAACATTCTAAAAATCATTTGATTTATTAAAAATTAAATTATCAGAATATAAATACTTTAATGAAAATGCAGGTAGGGCTAAAAATGAGCTGCGGAAAGCTCAAGCTTGACTCAGTAAGCTGGTCTGTGAGGTTCAGAAAGACTGAGTCAACTTTTTTTTTATTAGTAATTAGGAGGTTCAGAAAGACTGAGTCAACTTTTTTTTTTTATTAGTAATTAGGTTCTGTCTTAAGACGTTTAAAAAAGATAATTAATAATTTCATCTTGCAAGCGTCAACGAAGCTACCATGGTAATTGCATGCGTAAAGAAGCAGCCGAGCCAGTCAATCACTTGATCATCCATTGTCAAGTGGCCAAGGAGATATGGTCTGTAGTGTTGGCCTAATTTACATTTTCTTAGGGTTTTCCCCAAGTCACATTTACTCTTTAGTTAGGGGAGATTTGGGGTGCGCTCCTATCGAGATTGGTGAGTGCTCAGGTGTCTCCTTTCCTTGGAAGACAGTGTGGCGCACAAAGGCACCCCTGACGGTGGCTTTTTTTTGTTTGGACAGCGATTTTGGGCCAGATTCTTATGATAGACAACCTGAGGAGGAGGGGACAGTATCGAGTGATCAGGTGCTTTATGTGCAAGAGGGATGAGGAGTCAGTGGATCATCTTCTTCTTCATTGTCCGGTGGCTCAAGATCGTTGGGATTTGTTCCTTGGCCTTTTCAGGTCCAGTGGGCTATGCCTCTTTCTACAAGGAATGCCCTTGAGGTTTGGAGAGGTTGCCTGGGATGCTTGGAGAGTTCTGCCCTTGTGTTTATAGTGGTCTTTGTGGAGGGAAAGGAATAGGAGATCCTTTGAGAGAGAGGAAACTCCTATTAATGCACTTTAGTTCTTTATCCTTCACACTTTATTTTTTGGCTTCGGGGAAGAAATTGTAAATCTATAGGGGAGACAGTGGATTTTGTAGATACTTTGAGTGTCTAGGGGGGCTATTTGGCCCTTGGGTAGTTCTTGGGATGCGCTCCCCTCTTGAGCGCTTTTTAAATACATTACTTGTAAAAATAAAAATAAAAATAAAAATAAAAATAAACTAAGTGATTTTGAAAAGCAGTACACGTCGATTGATCGAATTTTTCAAGAAAACTTTATATCGAACTTCACTAGTCCTCGATCAATGGCCCGATTGATCGAGAGTTTTGTGAGTAGGTGTTGATCGATGCCTCGATCTATTGAACCTGCAGAAGTTTATTTTTGGTAACTCTCTCAAATAGATTTCTACACAGATTCAATTTACCAAAACGCTTAGGTTTTCTATATTGCCTATGTATATCACTCTATAGTCAGTCCAGAGTATCCATTCATGGCTCTACGAATCTAAGAGAGAAAAACCTTGTGAGAGAGAGGGAATTTGTTTTACTACTCAATCTAAGCTTTCCCTTAGATATACGCATATGTGATTGAATGATCAAGGAGGAGATCATCATACCACCGAGGCAATTCAATTCAATCAACCAGAATACAAAGCAGAAGAATTAAACCACCATGAAGAAGCAGCTTGTGTGACGAAGAAATCTGTTGACAGAGCAGATCAAGGCCCGAAGACTGTTAGTGTGAGTTTGGCTACGATTTGTGTCAAGAGGTGACTAGGGCTACTGGAGTGTGGGAACTGTCAACCTAGTTGTAACCTTTTAGTCATATTTCTCATAGTAGATTGTTCCTGGTTGCACTGAGTCCCATGGTTTTACCTTGTTTAGGATTTTTCACACAAAAAAATTGTCTCTGCTCTGTTTATTTTTGTGCTTGTCATTGAATGATTGGATGAGATCACAAAAGAGTTACAAGAAAACATCCCTTGGTGCATGTTGTTTGCCGATGACATAGTATTATTGGACACTTCTAAAGAAAACTTAGCAATTAAATTAGAAAGGTGGAGAAATGTGCTATAATCAAACGGGCTGAGGGTTAGTAGGACTAAAATTGAAAATATGGAATGCAAATTTAGTAAAGAGTCTGGATATTAATGATGTAATGGTTACACTTCAAAAACAAAGGATTATCCAAAGCAAACACTTTAGATATTTAGGATTATTAAAACAAAAGGATGGTGAGATCGATGATGATATAACTTATAGGATAGGCGCAGATTGGACAAAATGGAGACAAGCTAGTGGTGTTTTGTGTGGCAACCGAATACCATTTAAACTGAAAGAAAATTTGTATAAAACAGTTATTAGGCCAACTATTTTATATGGCTCGAAATGTTGGGCGTTAAAAAAGAAGCATGAGAGAGAAACTAGGTGTAGCACCTATTAGTGACAAGATTATAGAGAGTAGACTTAGGTGGTATGGACATCTACATAAAAGACCTATAGATGCCCCAGTGAGAAGAGGAAGGATAATTTGCATAGAGGGTAGGAGGCAAAGAGGGCGTCCGAAATTAACATGGAATAAAATTATTAGAAATGATTTTAAAAAGTTAATTATTAGAGAAGAGATGGCGTGTAATAGACAAGAATGGAAAAAGTTAATTCATGTGGCTAACCCCTTTCAGATGGGATTAAGGCAGGATGATGATGATTGGATACTAGCTACAAGGAATAACTGAAACAAACGAAAAAAATTCAAATCATAATCATCAAACGTCTGGTGTACAACTAAAATTTGAAATTAATATCCAAAAGACCTATTCAACCCCCCACCCCTTTCTGTGTGTGATTCATTGTTTGCACTCTGACATAATCAGAGCTTTGGGTAACGGTCTAGTAATCTATCAAGATGCTAGAGAACCCTAAGGATCTACATAAATCTTCTAAAAATATTGACCCACTCATTATACTAACCAAAGAAGACTCAATTTGGATTAAAATAAACAAAAAAAATACAAGCTATTAATGGGCTAGATTTGAAGCCCAAAAAACTTACTAACACAATTAAAGGACTACTAAAATGAAGAAACTCTAACTAATAGAGCAACTTTAGAATATAGAAACTTCTAAACGAAAATTACAAAACAGCACTCACATGTTTATTAAAAATACCCATATGGTAAAAACTGATGACATATGTAATCGCTTGCAACTTGCTCTCCTTTTCCTGTTGCTAATGCGTCAATAAATCAGTCATCTTGGACCAAAAAATATTGCTGCCTCTAATTTAGGTGCATTTAGTTACACCCAACAGATGGAAAAATAAGTCTTCAACAACAAAATTATGTTCACACTCTCCAAGACTCCAATCTAACCTAACTTGAGATATATAATACTTATCGATTAACACAAAAAAGATCTTGCTCCACTTCCAACAATTTTCTACAATCCAACACTCTTTCAGCTTTCTTTCCTCATTAAAAGATAGCAGTTACAGTGTCAGCACTCTCGTTTATCAACTCCTTTTTGAACAACAGCCTAAATACATCTAACATCTGCGGTCAACACTGGCATGTTGCAGACACAACAACACAATGGACATGCAATCATGCACATATCCAACAAAAAGTTCACCTTTATTTACCCTAAAGAAGGGGGACAGTTCAGCAAAAATGTGCAGCATGTGATTCTGCTTCCTTTTTGATTTTCTCGCCACGCTTTCTCCAGACTTTTAGACTAGAATACAGAGATATATATACAATGTTACATTCCTATTTCAAATAAAAAAAAAAAAGATTCCAAAACACTCATATATAGCCACCTTCGCATGTATTTTGGAATCCAAATTCAGATGTCAGATTGCAATCAATTGTCCACTTTCAGATTATTAAATACCTGACATAAATGCCAATCATTATCGCTTCATAGTGATATAAAATGCTGCTACAAATGTATGATTAATTCGTATTTTTCATTCACGCATATACAGCATCAAATAGAAAAACAAGTTCAAATTCAATATATATTACCTTCATAAGAAAAGCAATTGTCTTACCTTCCATATATTAGTATCAAGATCCACTTCATGCTTGCCTGACATATCAATGGCATCCACACTTAACACTGCAAATATATACGTGTATATACACATATACAAATAGATAAATGTGAGCATTTTGAAACATATTTAGAGGCAGTGAAGCTGACAAAAAAGAGGTAAATAAAGAGGAGGAAAACAAACATGGCAGTTAAAAATAGTAAAGAAACATGCTAACCGTCACAAGGTAAGGAAGGGAATGTTATATTTATATGGATTGGAAGAGTTTCCCCGCGTTTTAAGTCAACAGCCATCTGCCAATATGAGAAATTCGAAGTACAAAGTTGAAAAGAGAGAGAATAACAAAGATCAACAAGTAAATTGCTGTGTAATTATAACTCCTCACAAAAAGTAGAAGAATGAACACAAAACGTTACATAGGAAACAACAAACCTGATGAACCGTATATGTGGAAAGATAATATGTCAGCTCGTGCAAGAATAATGTGGCCATTATCACTAGACCAATAATAGAGACTACAAGGATCAAGAGACATGAAAAGGCTCAAGTTAGTAACTAGAATCTTTATGTTAAGTAATAGAATAAAGAATAGAACTGTCAATCTATCCAACCAACATACACTGTTTCCTAAATAAAATTTGTACATGTCATCATGAATCCTTGGTTTTGGCTTCAAGCCTCCCCATTGGGAAATTTCGTTTCAATGGAAATGAGATCATGAAGAATCCGTTCAAAGATTTGCATTTTTTTTACTGAAATATAATAAAATAATTCAGTTGGGGGGGGGGGGGGGGGGGGGGGGGGGGTTGGTGGGGAACGACGGGGACACGAAAAGAGAAGAAAAACATGTCCTCTAAAAGAGCATGACCACAACTGAACCAAGCTACTTAACTCTCTGCTTGTTCAGAAGCATGTTTGTATATCGACTAAAAAAAAAAAAAACTTAAGCTTATGTTTCAGGCATGATTACTTGACAAGTCAAGCTAGATCATCACCAAGCTTCAGTTGAGTAGGTTTGTGAACTGTTGTAATAGATGTCATGAAGTGTCATAACATCGTCATATGTGGACAAATCCAAAAAGATAATGACTTATTAGAGTATATTATAAAATTTCAATCATTATTTCAGATTACTCAAGAAGTACATGAATCAGGCATAGAAGAGCTATGTTACATGGACTCTCCAAAAGTGCGTGAAATACCTATGTTGGACACACGGCACTCAGACTAGGGTATGAGATATGTGTCCAACACATTTGGTTTAATATGTATCTAAGCATACCCAATAATTCAATTTACTTAGATTATTGCTTCAAAACAAGATTAGTGTCTATTTGAACACTATGTTACATAAAAAAATTATTTTACTCTAGAAATTAAAGAAGTATTTTAAAGGGTAAAGTGCAAAAAAATGCAAATAAGGACATTCCCTCACTTTGCCATTAACAGAACATTGAAATGTCAAAAATGCCCTTACCTTTATAAAAAAAGAAAACCCAGAATCTGTACAACGGCGTCGTTGCCCATGAGATAAATATCCAAACACGGCGTTGGAATCTCAGAAGGCCACCATGCCGTCGCCTGAGATAACTTCGTTGTAAAATCAAAGGATGAAAACGACGACAAGTCACTAATGTCGAAGCTGTTGGCAACGTTGACATTGGAGGTGCAAAAGCGAAGAAGCCGACGGTTTTATTGTTGAGACCGAGAAGAAAATAGATTCCTCTGATCTCGTTGCTTTCCTTACTGATATAACAGAAAGTTTATAATTCTCTCTCTATATGTGATATATATTGCATCAATTTGGTTTAGTGAACTTTGATTTGTTATTTGTAAATGGGTTTGGATTGATGATAAAACAGTGAGTTAATAAAACTCTCTCTATATATATACATATTGTATCAATTTGATTTTGTGGACTCTAATCTGTTATATATATATATATATTGTATCTAACAGTGCTGAAGATTGATTTAAAGTTGAGTTTGAGTTTGATGTGTTTGCTTATGGATAAAAATTCTTCAATGCAGAGATTAATTTGATGGATCATAAACCCTCTATTAATGTTGCACCGGCAGTCTTGGCAGCTTGTGATGATCAATTAGCAGTCTCAACTTGTTTCAGTGGAAATTAATAATTGGGTTTGGTTCTCCAAGAAGAGGTTAACTTGGAGGGTATAAATCTGGGTCTGTTAGGGAGGTTATCAATGTAATGGGATTTCACCCATGTTGTGCTGTGTATACGTATTGTAGGCTGTAGCTGTGTGTATGTGTCTAAAGGAAGAGAGAGAAGAGACTAATTACCGAAAAAAAACGATAGAGAAGAGAGACGAAGAGAGAGAGAGAGAGAGGGAAAAAATAAATAAATGAGTAGAGAGAGAAAAATGAGAGAGAGACACCGTTGAGAAAGAGAAAGAGAGCTTGTTACAGGCATAAAAAGTCTGTGGATTAAAAAAAGGGTATTTTAAGGTTTTTATTAAATTTTTTGGTCAAAATTGACGGTCAACTCACGATTATGAGGCGGAAGGGGCAATTTGCACAATGTTTTCAAATGTTAAGGAGTTATATGCACATACTAAATAGGAGGGGTTTTTGTTGCACATTCGATATATAACAGGGGTTTTTTAGCACTTTACCCTATTTTAAATAATATAAATATTTTGCAGGGCCCCTATATCCTTCTATTTGGGGATTTGATACATCTGACTTTTAGATACATTGATACATACCAAACCCGACACACGTATCCGAGTCCAGGCAACATATTAGAAGAGTGTCGAAAGAACCATTTAACAAGCTCCATTTGGATCAATTAAAAAAAAGTAGAGAAAAATACAATTGGACTACGCTTGAACATGCTATCTAAGTTTGAGATAAAGTCGTCTTTCTTTCACCTAGTACTTTGAATACGCAACATGCGCAAAAGCAAACAAAGGAACTGGGTCGTGATGGGAACAGCCAAGTAACATTATCCAATTCAAGTAGGCTAGAGTTTGGTCGGAGCTGGATCTAAATTCTATTAAGTTCAGCTTGAATAGCTTAATACTCGGTGCAGCCCCTTTGCAGCTCCACTGGGGGCAGTGACACGATGACAGGAACTCTATAAAGGGATGTTGGGTTGGCTCAAATTCCTATTGTGATTAGGTTTCCATTATAGAGTTGTATCTTTTTTTTTTTATAAGTAAAAATATCATTGAAGAGCGCCCAAAAGGGGGACGCATCCCAAGGAACAACACAAGAAACAGGCCTTTACATCAAGACCTTAGATTATCTACAAAAGACAACAGGGACTCCGAAGATAAACAAAAAGAGCCCTCCGTGGACGTAGGCTTGTTTAACCGAACCACGTATAATTCTTAGTGTGTTCTTGCAAATTGTTTTGTGCTTGTTCACTTATCGTCAGATCATAATATTTGGTGGTATGTGATTGGAGGCTTTTTTTCTCAATAAATTGGTATCAGAGCTTCAAGGTGCACTCAAGGTGTTTGATAAAAATTGTCTAATTTTTTTTTTTTCATAACACGGGTGTTTTTCGTCTTGGGCGCTTGCGACGATCATGGCAAGTAATATTGTCACACAGTATAAGATGGAGAGATTTGATGGTAATGGTAGCTTCACCCTATGGCAAGGGAGGGAGAAGGACATCCTAGTTCAACAAGGGTTAGCACGAGTGTTGAAAGGGAAGGATGGAAAGTTAGAAAAAATGTCTGATGATGACTGGCTGGATATAGTGTTGGGGATAACATCATTAACAATGTTAATGGAGAGGATTCGGCACCGAAATTGTGGGAGAAGTTAGAGAAGCTCTATCTAGCGAAGAGTCTCACTACTAAACTTAATCTAAAGCGGGATTTGTACAAGCTAAAGATGAAGCAAGGCGGAAACCTCTTGGAGTAAATAAATGAATTAAATGGAATTGTTAACCAACTTGAAAAGATTGGTGTGAAAATTGAAGAAGACAAAGTCCAATTGCTTCTTACTTCACTTCCAGATTCCTATAAAAACATAGTGACTACCGTCTTATATGGCAAGGATACGCTGAAGATGGAGGAAGTTGAGTCGAATCTCTTGTCCAATGACAAAAGAAAATCTTCTATTGATGAGAGTTCAAGTTCGGCTATAGTTGCTCATTGGCAGAATAGGGGAAGACAGACCAATCAATGATCTAGTGATTGCAGCAGGTCTAGATCAAGGGGTGGAGAAAAGGGTAAGCAGTGCCACAGATGTCATGAGTGGGGCCACATAAGGAAGAATTGTCCACTTGTAAAGCAGAAGGATAATGGCGGCTCCAAGAACGGATCTACCGCATATGCTTGTGATAATAACCTTGGGGATGTTCTCACAATTTCATGCTTGTATTAACCATATTTGCTTCATGAAAAAATGTTTTGATTCATTTGAAGAATTTGATGGTAGTTCTTTGACATTGCCAAATGGTGACAAGTATGTCGTTGAGAGCGTGGGAACAGTGAAGTTCAAAATGTTTGATGGAGTGGAACGCACTTTTGGAGATGTTGCTTACGCACCAAAGTTGCGGTGTAATCTAATTTCCTTGAGCTGGTTGGACTCTATGGGTTGCAAGTGCTCCATTGCAGGGGGAGTCATGAAGATCACCAAGGGTTGAATGGTATTAATGCAAGGAGAACAGAGAGGAGGTTTGTACAGTCTGGTGGAGATTGTGGATAGGAAACGGGGTGCACATGGTAATAAGATCTTGAGACATGTTTCATTTGATTTATTGAAGACACGGATTGCACGTTTCCAGACAGACAAGGGTGAGATGAAAGTTCCTACTTGGAGAAGGGTTGCATCAAAGCCCCCTTCCAAAGTCACTTGATAGTATTGACTTAACATAGGTCACACAACTACATGAATACATTGGTCATGCGGATCAAGGAGGAGTATTGTTTCATACTTGATTCAAGTTATGTAGCTGGAGTTTGATAGGCCGATGGATTGTTTGTGGATTTATAGACGGGAGTCTCATGAATTGAAGACTTGTCAAAAATTTAGCCAAGGGGGAGATTGATGGGTTGGCTCAAATTCCTATTGTGATTAAGATTCCATTATAGAGTTATCTCTTATTAAGTAATTTTTTAGTAGGCAAATCTTGGTCTCAAGGAAGGAAAGTTCTTGTTATGCAAGTCTTGAGCTCTAAGGAATTGTAATCCTTATCCACCAAGGAATTGGGTTTTGGGCCCTATAAATAGTTACCTATGTTAGGGGTTGAGACTCATGAGAAAAAAAGAGGCAATACTCTATTTGAAATTGAGAGGTCACTTTCATTGTTTTGAAAAGCACTTAGAGAGAGAATTCTTGTTTAGAATTTATGATTTCCTTTTGAGTGAGATTGAGTGTATAAGGGTTAAGGGTTGAAAGTTTTGCATACTTTTGATACAATCCTTCAACTTGTACTGTTACAATCTATATAGTGAAATTGGGCTCTCCGTTAACGTAAGCTTGTTTAGCCGAACCACGTATAATTCTTGGTGTATTCTTGCAAATTGCTTCGTACTTGTTTACTTATTGTTACATTATAATATTTGGTGGTACGTGATTGGAGGCTTATTTCTCAACAAAGGATTATACCATTTCACAATTGTGCCCACACCCCAGAAAAGTTGGCCATCTGAACTACCTTTAATGTTAGTGAGATTGGGAAAAAGCCAACAGCAGTTAAGCATTTATTCCGCTTCTTCCCATTACCTCCACAAATCCTCCTATTTCTCCTTCTAAATTGCGCAATCAAAAAAATGGTTTCCATATAATTATCCCTTACTCTCCTAAGCTTTACAGCTCCATCCCCCTCCCAAAAAATAAATAAATAAACCTCTCAAGCATCACCTAATCTACTCCAAAGAAAAGCTGGCAAATTGTCTCCACATATAATTAGAAAAAAGACAATAAAGAAGAAGGTGATTAACAATTTCCCACTGATACTTAAAGAAAAAACAATTTCCTATTGACATTTGTAAAGTCTACAATAGTATACGATTTCTTCCCAATATCAAGTCATTGGCTATAAAAATAATCAGAAAAGCTTCAATAAAAGAAATCAGATAGCATCGTGTATGGGAAAAGAAACATTGTCATTATCCATCAAAGCAACGCAATGATACTTCGCTAAGAACAGTCCAGATTTGTCAAAAAATCAACTCCTGGTATGGGGATCCATGGTTAAACCAAAACTATGAATAAAATGGATGATCCTTAAAAGCAACAATATCCAATCTTGTAAATTCTTTCCAAAATGCACTCCATACAACTCCACTGTAGATGCTAACTAGGTCTAGTATATCCTTTTCTTAAATAATGAACTATATACCGCTCCAATGTAAATTCTAACCAGATATTAGATTAGATGTTGCTGGAAGATCCTTAAAAGCAACAATATCCAATCTTGTAAATTCTTCCCAAAATAATGCACTCCATACCACTCCACTGTAGATTATAACTCGATCTAGTATATCCTTTCTAAAATAATGAACTATATACCACTCCAATGTAAATTCTAACTAGATATTAGACAAATTCAGCATCCTTCTCCTCAAATGTTACGAAGTTCCAAAATCTGATTTCAATGGGAACAAATGATGTAGTGCATACGAGGCTCAAATTGTAAATCAAGACCTAAAAATATATATATGTGGAAAAGCAATTCTACTTGGAACTTTCTTAATTAATGTTGGGGTTTCCCCGTGAGAGTTCGAATCTCTAAGGCAACGTTTGTTATTCCTTTTATCCCCTTTGTGATAAACAGTAAAGTGTAATATTTTCCCAAGTGATTTAAATCTATAATATATTCAAAATGATCATACTTCATTTTTTGCTCCCCACAGAGAGGGCGACCAAAAATAACATGGGATGAGATTATTAAAAATGACTTTAAAAAGTTAAACATAGTAGGGGAAATGGCGTGTAATAGAAAAGATTGGAGATAGAGAATTCATGTGGCCGACCCCGTACATATGGGATTAAGGCAAGGATGATGATGATGATGATGATAATGATGATGTTCTCTCACTTTTTTAAGAACCAAGGATATATATAGATTTTTCAGACACAGGCAGTAGTGGTGTCTAATTTTGGGTTCAATCATATTATAGGATGCTTATGTATGGTCTTTAGTGGGTTTAGATTAGATTTACTGGTCAAAATCTGAAGTTGCTAATTTATGAGGTCCTAGTCCTATTAGCAATTGGAGATGTCAAATGACCTGTCTATATTTGTGAAACTCTCTTATGTTTCGTTTGGTAGGAGGGAAGGGTGAGGGAAAGAGGGAAGAGAGGAGGGATGGAACAAGGCTCGTTTGGTAGGAGGGAAAGCTGAACAAGGCTTCAATCTCTAACAATTGAACTTCTAAAATACATTCCAAATTCATTTCTCTTGTCTATCCAGATAATCATGCTTAATTTTTTAAATGGTTTGGTTCATAATTTTACTTATTTGTGTGAGAATCCAAACGTGAGACATACCATTGTCCTGTTTCTTCAGTATTCAATTCTTTAAACTCATTATTATCTCTTTTATTAGGACAATTATACCCCAACCTTATTGTTTTTGTGGTTAGATTTAATGATGTTGTGAAAAACAGCCACATACCAAGCACAATCACGAAACAAGACACAAAACGAATCAAGCACAACGCACAGAACACAAGAATTTACGTGGTTCGGCGATATGCCTACGTCCACGGTAAAGATCCGGCAAAAGATTTCACTATGCGAAAATCAGGAGATTACAAGTTTCAACCCAAACCCTAGCTCTCGCTCTCGCTCTCACTCTCTTTCTGCAGTTTTAGTGTTTTCTCTTGTCTGTTCCTCCAAACCCTTAGATGCCCTTATATATTGGGCTACAAGAGAGTCCTAACCCGGGTCCAAAACCAGCAAGCGAAAAACAGGTCATAAAATTTTTCGGGTCGCAACAAAATTCGAGTCACAACATAACAAATCTCCACCTTGACTCGAATTCCGCCAAGCTTCACAATCCTAGCTACTCCTTTCGCCTCCTTCACATGCCCCTAAGGGCATTAGCAACTGTAAACACCAATCAAGCCCAGACAATGTCTGAACTTGATAGTAGGAATGACCTTAGTCATCATATCTGCCGGATTCTCTGCTGTCCCAATCTTCTTTACTGCAATAGCACCCTGTGCAATCATATCTCTGATGAAGTGCAACCTGACATCAATATGCTTGGTCCTCTCATGGAACATCTGATTTTTAGTTAAATGTATAACACTCTGGCTGTCGCAAAATACAGTCAAATCATCCTGCTGCAAGCCCAGATCACTAACCAAGCCTCTAAGTCATATAGCTTCCTTTACTGCCTCTATGGCAGCCATGTACTCAGCCTCTGTAGTAGACAATGCAATTGTAGACTGCAAAGTCGCCTTCCAACTGATCACACTCCCACAAAGACTAAAGACATACCCTATCAAGGACCTCCTCCTACCAAGATCTCCAGCATAATCCGAATCAACATATCCAACAACACTCTCAGACGTGTCGCTATCGCAATATCCATTTCACAGCCTGCCAATGAACCTTCCCAGGTTTATCCATGTATCTGCTCACTACACTAACTGCATGTGAAATGCCTGGCCTAGTGCACACCATAGCATACATGATGCTACCAACTACACTAGCATAAGGAACACGAGACATGTGCTCCACCTCCTCCTCGGTCTGTGGTGACAATTCGGCTAAAAGTCTGAAGTGGGTTGCCAATGGAGTACTCAAAGACTTTAAGGCTTGCATACTGAAGCGTTTCAGCACCTTCTCAATGTATTTCTTCTGCGACAAATACAATCTGCACGCTCCTCTGTCTTTGTAAATCTCCATACCCAAAATCCTCTTCGCGGCACCTAGATCCTTCATCTCAAATTCACCACTAAGCTGAGCCTTCAACAAGTTGATTTCTGACATGTTTCTGCAAGCTATCAACATGTCATCAACATAGAGCAACAAGTACAAATACGAACCATCTGAGAGCCTCCTGTGATACACACAACTGTCAAACTCACACCTACAATAGCCACTCCCAACCATAAAGGTGTCGAATCGCTTGTACCACTGTCTAGGAGACTGCTTCAACCCATACAAAGACTTCTTTAGTAGGTAAACACGGTCTTCCATTTCCAAAATCTCAAACCCCTCAGGTGATGCATATAAATCTGTTCTTCCAACTCTCCATGCAAGAACGTAGTCTTGACATCAAGCTGCTCAAGCTATAAGTCATACAGAGCAAGCATAGCAAGTAACACTCGAATTGAGCTATGTTTCACAACAGGAGAGAAAACTTCATTGAAGTCCACCCCTTCCCTCTGTGTATAGCCCTTCGCCTTGCATCTTCCACTCCTGGAGTTCCTTCCTTCTTCTTGAAGACCCATTTACAACCCATAATCTTCTGACCCTTAGTCTTATTGACTAGCTCCCAAGTCTGGTTCTTATGAAGAGACTCAATCTCCTCACTCATGGCAACATACCACTATGCTGACTCTCCACCCGTGATGGCCTCATGATAAGTACACGGTACCTGCTCATCAATACTCTCTGCCACACTAAGTGCATAAGCAACCGAATTAGCATGTGAAAAACCATACTTTTGAGGTGGCTTAATCGCCCTCCTTGGTCTGTCTCTAGCCACACTGTACCGTTGCAACTATGCATCTTCCTCAACCTAAAACTGCACCTGCTCATCATTCGACTGATCAGGAACACTCTCTAACTGAACCTCTGATAGCTCCACCTGCTCACTGGCACCCTGAGCTCTAGCTAAATTAACTACATCCTTCTGCGGAGTAAGCATCGCAGACTCATGAAAGATCACATCTCTGCTAACAAGCAATTTCTTTCCAGAAGCATCTGGGCACCACAATCTGTACCCCTTGACCCCGAGCTCATAACCAAGAAATATGCGCTTCTTAGCCCTCGGTTCAAGCTTCTCCTCATTGACATGAGCATACGCAAGACACCCAAATATTCTCATATTACTGTAACTAGCAGGAGAACCGGATCATACCTACTCTGGAGTCTTACAGTCGATAGCAGTCGATGGAGATCGGTTCACCAAGAAACAAGCTGTGGAACAACTTCAGCCCAAAACACTTTCTCTAACCCAGCATTGGACAACATGCACCGTGCTCTCTCCAATAGTGTTCTGTTCATCCGTTCTGCAACTCCATTCTGCTGTGGAGTTTTCCTCACTGTGCGGTGTCTCACAATCCCATGAGTCTTGCAAAACTCATTAAATTCTCCATCACAGAATTCCAAACCGTTGCCAGTCCTCAAGCGCTTAACCTGTTTTCCAGTCCGCTTTTCAATTAAGGTCTTCCAATGCTTGAACGTGACAAAGGCCTCATTCTTGTGTTTCAGAATATAAACCTAAACTTTCGAGAAAAGTCATCAATCAACGTCATCATGTATCAACCACCAGCATGTGAATTAACATGAGGAGGACCCCAAAGATCAAAATGGATCTAATCCACTGTGCCCTTGGTCCTGTGAATTCTCGTACTTAACTTCACTCTGCACTGTTTCCCGAAGACACAATGCTCACAGAAATCCAGCTTTCCAGTTTTCTGACCACCAAGCAGACCCTGCTTACTTAGAACATCCATCCCCCTCTCACTCATATGGCCCAACCGCATATGCCACAACCTGGTAGTATCTATATCCGGATCCGAGGACGATACTGCAACAGAACCTGTAACTGTGCTACCCTGCAGAGCATACAAACCATGTTGCTTCAGTCCCTTCATCACCACGAGAGCACCCTTTGAAACCCTAATGACTCCACCTTCAGTCTTGTAACTGCAGCCGAGGGAATCCAGCGTATCCAGAGAAATCAAATTCTTCTTCAGTTCTGGGACATGCCTGACATCTGTCAGTGTTCTCACTATGCTGTCAAACATCTTGATTCGAACTATACCGATACCTACAACCTTGCACGGCACATTATTCCCCATCAGAACTTGCCCTCCATCAATGGAACGATAAGAGGTAAACTAGTCTCTGTTAGGACAAATGTGATACGAGAAACCCGAATCAAGTATCCACTCATCGCTAGAGCCACGGGCAGAAACAGTGAGAGCGCTACCACCATCTGAATCACTTTCCTCTGCAACAGCCACCCCAACAGCTTCTAAGGATTTTCCCTTTCCCTTCTTACGCTCCGGACAGTCTTTCCTGAAGTGCCCTTCCTTGTGGCAAGTGAAGCATTTAAGCACCTTCGATTTGTTCTTAGACTTAGAACAACCTTTGCTGCCAAACCATCCCTTCTGATCCGTTCTCCCTCTAACAACCAAACCCTCTGCCGAACTTTCTGTATTGCCCTCAAACGTTCTTCTCTGCAACTCCTTAGAATTCAAAGATGCCTTCACATCTTCCATGGACAAATTAGTTCTCCCATACATCATTGTATCGACAAAGTTCTCGTACGAAGGTGGTAAAGAACACAACAGAATAATAGCCTGATCCTCATCCTCTATTTGAACATCAATATTCTTCAAATCCATGATGACAACATTAACCTTGTCAAGGTGGTCTTTCAGAGACGAACCTTCCGGCATCTGAAGAGTGAACAACCGCTTCTTTAGGTACAAGCGATTCGCAAGAGACTTCGTCATATAACGGGATTCCAACTTACTCCACAGCCCATCCGCCGTAGTTTCTCCAGAAACTTCTCGCAAAACTTCGTTACTCAAGCACAACAAAATTGCACTGTGTGCTTTCTCCATAGCCTCATCTTTCTGATCGTCCTTCCACTTTTCTGGCAATGCATCATTTCCCTTCAGCGCCTTGGATATCCCATGTTGAACCAACAGGGCCTGCATCTTAATCCGCCACAGGTTGAAATCATTCATGCCATTAGACTTCTCGATTTCCATAAACTTGGTCGACATCCCAGCTTAAAACCGATGGCTCTGATACCAGTTTGTTGTGAAAAACAGTCGCAAACCAAGCACAATCACGAAACACAACACAAAACGAATCAAGCACAACGCACAGAACACAAGAATTTACGTGGTTCGGCAATGTGCTTACATCAACGGCAAAGATCCGGCAGTAGATTTCACTATGCGAAAATTAGGAGATTACAAGTTTCAACCAAACCCTAGCTCTCGCTCTCTCACTCTCTTTCTGCGGTTTTAGTGTTTTTTTTCATTTGTTCCTCTAAATCCTTAGATGCCCTTATATATCGGGCTACAAGAGAGTCCTAACCTGGGTCCAAAACCCGCAAGCGAAAAACGGGTCATAAAATTTTTCGGGTCAATCGGATCGCAACGCGACCCGACCTGAGACAAAATGCGAGTCACAACATAACAAAGGATAATAAATATAGAAAATTCCTCTTCGTTGTTGTTATGTTCTTTTACTATGGTGGTGATGATGTTTTGACCACCAGGACGATTTTCATGTTGATTGTTGAGTGTACTGCTTGTATTCCCCTGTTACTTTAGTAAGAAACCAAATTTGTCATTTTGGTTACTCGTTCAGTTCTGCATAGACTCATTTGATCATTACAAGCGCAAAGGAGGGCACTAATTCATATTCCATACATCATTGTTAGCTGTGTAGGATTGGGTGATGCTCTATGCCCAAGCTTACTTTGATGTGAATATGCGTATGTATGTGTTTATATATATATATATGATGCGTGATAGGTAATCACCCTATCATGCCTACAAATTCAACAAAAGGAATATATGAGAACTTCTCAATGTTATCACACTTGAAATTGTTAAAAGGAATATGTTGGACAATTAGCTAAAGAGTGTTTAATTAATATTAACCCGCCAAATAGAAAGATTTACAAGTTGTTAATCTTTTCTGACACCTTCCCATAATGGCTTCCCAACTGATTTGTTGTAAATGGTCCAAATGGACGATGAAGGAGACCCAAATAATATGTACCATTTCAAGGCACTCTATAAAATTTTAATACTAATTTTACTCAAGAAAAGAAAACACAGATTAGCTCGTGGCTACTGAAATGCTAGAGATATCGCTGTGATGCTAGATCTAGTTATTTTCTAAAACTTAAGCAACCAAGTTGGTCGACCTTCATATTTCAAGGAGAGTTATTTCTAAGGTTTTGGAAAAGTAAGACCTAAAAGAATTTAAAGCAGATATTCAAGTAAATTCCAACCTTTCGGTGCCGTATACAAGATAAAAGAAAAAACTGATTACCAAACCAGGAAGTGCCCAAATAAGCAGATGAAACAATCTATGTAAAGTATCTCTTAAATTAAGAACAAAGAATCAGTACCAAATGCTCCTGTTTGTGTTTTCTGCAACAAGTGCTCTTCTGCACGTGGGAATGCATCAATGCTTTTTAATGCTTGTTTTACACCCATCCCTTCCTCGTTCGTAGTACAAAATTACCTGTGATATGCATAAGAGTTTTATAATTTATATGAATGCCTATATCATGTTTCAAGAAAATCAATTTTGTCAAACCCAAGAGCGACCTCAAAGAGCTAAGATCCTGTATGTCTGAAGCAATGGGCACAAGCACAATTAATTTCTTACAAACGTTTACAAGCATCTTGTACTTTGTGCGTGTATGGAGATATAGTGTTTGATAACTCTATCAAAGATTCAGACATAAGCACATAGAGGCAGTGATAAATAACAGAATTCAGCATTATGACTAGCGCTGATGAAAGAAAAACAAATAACTACAGAATGAGGCATAACAACAACAAAGAGGGACCACCTCATGAAGAAAAAGACCTATAATTGCAAAAAATTAATAAAAAGGAAAAAAGAAGAGATGCAAGACAGCATTAAATTATGAAAATAAATTTAGATTATTACTTATTCTAGGCAAAACAAAAAGTTTTGAACAACAGCATCTTATAAATCATCCTCTCAAGTCCATACCATAGTACTAATTGCAGATATAACAAAAAAAGATAGATATTAAATCAATACTGATTTTTTTTAAACAAATAAATAGAATCTAAAGAGCTACCATTAGTAACCGATTCAGATTACATTATTATTGAACAATTTTTTTAGAATCCTTTTGAAACTAATCACAGAGGTTAAGAGTAGACCTGAAATCTATGTTACATGAACTTGTATGTGTCAGACACGTAAAATCTCTAAACATGACACAGGACCACTTGCTAAATATTCATATTATTATTAATTTTATATGTCATTTTATAGTGATGTAACATAGTATTCAACTAGGCATTTCACTTGTTTTAAAGCAATAATGTAACAAAATTTACACTATTGGATGAGTTTTTAGCGTGTCGGACACATATCTCATACCCATGTCCGATTGTGTTTTGTTTGATATGGGTACTTCACATACTTTTGAAGAGTCCGGGCAACATGGCTTGGAGACAAATAAAATAGTTCAGTGATAAATTTATATTCTATGTATTTACATCTACTAATTGCATACCCTTGGTTACATGTGTTATGAACTAATTCTCAGTTTTTCTCTTCTTCTTCTTTTTTTCACGAATAACTAACCAACGCACGCACCCACTTTGTTATGCCAAGGGCCTGGTGGTAGAATATCTCAATGTTGATGAATTTAAAGTATACAATATGAAACAAAAGAGTTAAATCTAATCGTTGTGAAGCATGATAGTATCATCGAGAATTGAGAAATTTGACCATGGCAACAATATCAAATACGTCCAAAGATCAACCCTTGAGTAAAGAAATCAATGAATTTATGTGACAGTGATGAATCAAACTGCGAGAGTCAAATTCGCACCGAAGGTTTACCTGATTAGATATCTCGCCGGAGATTCGTCGGGAGTGTCTAGTGGAAATCGGCGATCGGCGGCTAAGGGGTAGACATTCAAACGTTGTCACAAGAGAGAGAGAGAGAGAGAGAGAGAGGTGATTCTCTCCGTCAGCTGATCAGTCCGCTATTTTTCGCTGGGAGCATCAAGCGGGCGAAAAAGAGCCACGTAAAATATAAATAAAATTTACAAAACCTCACCGCTTGAAAGTATCACCAATGGAATAACAAATGGATTAAGTAATTCATGGACCGTTTGGATCGGTCCGTTCAGAGTTAAACTCGAACTTTTTCGCTTTAAATTCGGAAACTATGAATCAAATAAAGTAAAATATAATTATAAATTACAAAGAGTAAACCTTATAATTTAAGATATTGAAAATTACTATTATTGAGATTTGATTGGATATATTCTTGGTAAAAATAAATTAGAATTCAAAAATACTTTTTTCATTCTTTATTTTTACTGAAAAATGTTTTATCAGTTTTTAAAGGTAAACAAATAACATAAATGAAAAAATAATTTTTTTGATATCAATTGTTTAACCAGCTAAGGAAGAGATGATTTTGTTGTTGTAAGAGTATTTAGGTCTTTGCACAAGTTAATGTATCAAGAGGTTTTTATTTGAACACTACTAAATTCGAGAGAGTGTATTGAAATCACAGTGTATGCATTATATCAATATTATTGGGGTGTTTCTGTATTTTACTCTTAAATTTATTAGGAGAGTCCATGAAAGGAGAATATTCATACAAATATTTTAGAGATTTGATACTGAGCACCATTGAGCTTTTAAAGCCAACACTTCATTTTGCATATATAATCCGAATTCAAACTCTTATCATGACTCTAAGTTCTTATTTTTTCCAAGTCACCACTCTAAGTTAAAACAACATGAACGTGTTGGAACGCGTTTTAAAATTTTTTTTTTTTTTTAACTTTGAGTTGTGACTTTTCGTCTATCTTAATTGGTTACAAAATTAAATGGTCATGAATAAGGAAAATTTTGTAATGCTTGTAACTCATTTCTCTTAGGATTTCGTAATTAATACATCATTTATACATGTTGTAATTCTTGTCTCTTGGTCTTCCGTTATCATTTCTATATTTAATCATTTCTAAATAGAGACCATAAATATAAAGCCTATAAAAGGGACCCTAAGGTGAGTCTATACACAAATTCAAAAGTTTGAGATGAGTTAAATATATAGTGAGTAAGTTACCAAATCCAAAGAAATTCCGATGACTATGTTGGAATGATCAAGTCCAGAATCTGACGAGATTTTGACGAAGTTTTAGACGATCAAACTCAATATTTCGGAGATGTTTTGGTGGAGGTTTGACATCGGAATTTTGATATTTCGATCAGTTTTCTAATAACGAATTATGAAAATTCTATGATTCCATTACGGTAACATTTTCAACTTCATACAATCCATACAGAGAGAGAGAGAGTTTCATAGAATCTGAAAAAAGTTTGAGAGAGAGAATAGAAAGAAACCTGAAACAGCCTCCCCTCCAAGACCAATCTCTCCTCTTCCTGAGTTCCCATAACCCCAAATCACACCCCTGAAAAAGCCCCTCCTCCAAGACCAGTCTCTCCTCTTCCTGAGTTCCCATAACCCCAAATCACACCAATCTCTCTCTCTCTCTCTCTCTCTCTCTCTCTATATATATATATATATATATATATACGAGTCCTCTCTATCTATCTATGCATGTTTATTCTATGATTGACTGATTATACCTACCCTTCATGTATTCATTCCGTATCAAGTTCTAATTTTGACTTTCCATTTTCTTTGGGTTTCCAAATTGTTAAGGAAGGTTGGTTCTTTAATTGATGTCCCTATTCTTATGCAATTACGTAAAAGGAAGATTGGAGATTTTGAGGACAGTTGTTTTGGTTTCGTCACCTTGACAATTCAGTTTTGTTTTATAGGGTTTTGAATTTTGCTGGAATTTGAAGAAGGTTTTTCAGTTTAGGTTTTGGTGTTACAATATCTGTATTCTGAAAGTTTGGGATCGTAGTACGTACGACAATTTCCTATTTTGAGTGGTTCTCAAACCCTATCAGATCGAAAAGTATTCCATCACCGATTTCCTTTTCAGATCGAAGCCCTAACCCTCATCACTGTACCTCTCATCTCTCTAATCAGATTTTCATTCGATGGAAGCCCTAAACTCTTTCCCGCAGCTCCCGTCGACGTCATTCTCATCTCTCACGCTCCACTCCCCCAATTTTGTGGGCCACTCAAAATTAGATTCACAGACCCATAATTAGAAGAAGTACAAAGTTGAAGAAAAATCTTACCCGTAAGTTGGAGTGAGAGTTACTTTTAGAGAAAGAATGAGACAGCGTGAGGAGAGAGAAGATCCATCCTCTATTATCCTTTTACCGATGGAGAGAAAGGGAGAGCACATAGAGGGAGAGGGATGAAATCGACTTTGGTGATGAAGAGGCAGAGAGTGTGCAATATAAAATACATTTAGGGTTGTATTTAGGTCCTTTCATGTGGTGAGGGCAGTTACGTCATATTGTATGAACAGTAAAAAAAGGATAGAGTTGAAAAAAAACAATTCATGTCCAACTCATATTTTGGGTCAAAAAATGCTGACTTTGACTGCATGTGATGGTAATATCACTTCCACAACTACATGTATACATAATTTTGCCAAACTTCTTTATCAATGGCATAATGAGAAATGGATGGTGGTCTTAGATAGAAGTTAGAGGCTTGATGGTGTGACACAAGTTTTAGAGGTGCATGGGAGTGAGGTTTGAGTAATGGAGGTTTGGCAAGTGGTTGAAGACCTTTAAATGAAAAAGTGTTGAGTGAAGAGGAGGGAGTATGGTAATTTCTGGCAGCTAAGGCAGATGATGATAAGGAAGTGGAGAGGGGCTTGGTGGATGGATAGTGCCTGTTGGTGGATGATCCAAATGGTGGTGCAAGGTTTGGGCTGGCTGGAAGGATTGACCGTAGGTTTGGCATGGTCAAATGGATGAGGGATGATGAGGGGAGGGAAGAGGTATATCCATGTCTGCACAGAGTTAAAAAAAAAAAATAACATATCATATAAATTTCACTACTTATATATTCACTTATAGGACTAGTTTGAATTGATGGAATTTGAAGGAAAATGAAAGAAAAGAAAGGGAGGGATAATGTATTTTATGTTTGGTTTGTTAAATATAAGAGAAAAGAAATGATTAAGAGTGATTTGGAGGGATAGTTTATCCCTCCAAATCTCTAATATTCTATCCTCCCAAAAGTGTGAATAGTTGGAGAGAAAGGATAAAGTTTAAGTAAAACTTTCTTAATATCAAAACTAACTCTAATATTTTAAAAGACAAAGGGGTATGATAGTAAATAAAAAGGGATATGATAGTAAATTAATTGGTTAAAATGCTTTCTTTTATTTTCTCTCCTTTAGTTTTTTCAAACAAGAATGTTATCATTTCTTTTATTGAAATACTCCCCAGAAAATTTCGCGCATGAGGTGGCCAGTCTCATACACAAACCCTGAGGAATATTAACCACTGATAGCAACAAGCATAGATGCAAAAAACAGAAATAGAATAATTGCTAAAAGCTGAACAGAAATCCCATTGAATTGAAATAATTGATAAATAAATAATTAAATTCTGGTAATACAATTTGGAAGTCCCGTAACCCAAGGACCCCTTAACCAGAAAGAATAAAAGTTTAACACTTAAATTGAAATCCAAAACCAAAACCTCTAAATGAGTTCATAGTTTTACTCCTGAAAAAAAAAATAGATTCCTACCTTGAGACTGGTGAGAGTAGATGTCTGTCACAGCCCAATCCTAGTACTCTATCCTCGTGGGGGAAACTGCTTGGGACCTGAAATATCAACAAAGTGGGTTAAACCCACGAGCAAGTTCTATTTACTACATCCCAATCAGAGAATCAATATACATACCCTCAATGTGAGGGACACAAGAGATAAATATACGTGCAACCCCTCAGATTATTCCTTATTCAGTTCATACTTTTAAATATACAAATCATCTCATATATTTCCTCAACAACCCTTACAATGTAAAAACGATCCCCTTCTTTACGTTCACAAATAAAGATACATATGTATGCATTTTATTAAATCTATGCAATCATGATATATCCATTATAATGCATGAATACATTAATAGGTATGGGCGATCCTGACACGCCGGGCAATCCTTACATGCCAAATAAAAATATAGATATCTTATTAGGTATGGGCGATCCTAACACGCCAGGCAATCCTTACATGCCAAATAAAAAGTATATAGATACCTTATTAGGTATGGGCGATCCTGACACGCCGGGCAATCCTTACATGCCAAATAAAAATATAAATGCATTCCCAATATGAAATAATAAATAAACAAGATGCATTATGATTTTTAATTTGCACAGACTACCAATTTGAATTATCTGTTATGCAATTATCACCATATGACAAATCATTCACAAGTGAACCTTAATCAAGTATCCCATGTGCATTTATATATAAAATAAACACAATCGATTAAATCAAAATAACTTAACATCCATTAGAGGAAACAATTCCCCAAACCAACCTCCAATGCACTCAAATCTCCGAGGGAATCTAAACTTACTCTTATCTAGGTTTCTGGGCCTATTTCACTTCTAAGAACACTAAAAAAATATTCTGAAATTTTCTGAAATAAAAAAAATATTTTTAATAAACCAAAGAAGGTGAAAATCCAACTTTTAGGCACTTTAAAAATTAATTGAACACCAAGGGAAGCTTATTTCGAGATAAAAATTTAAACCCAGGTTTATTTAATCTCTAAATAGTTACAAAAAAATTTTGGGAATTTTTGGAATTTCTAAAGTATTTTCTAAAATTACAGAAAGTGAAAAACCCTACTTTTGGACACTTTAAAAAATCAATTGAATAACAAGGAAAGATTATTTTTGAGTTGAAATTTTAAACCCAAGTGTATTTAACCTCCAGAGAGTTACAGTAAAAATTTGAGAATTTTTGGAGTTGTAAAAGTATTTTCTAAAATTACAAAAAGTGAAAAAGACAGCTTTTGGGTACTTTTAAAAATTAATTGGACAACAAGGGAAAATTGTTTTGAGTTGAAAATTTAAAATTAAGTGTATTTAACATCCAATATCATACAATAAAAATTTCAGAATTTTTGGAGTCATGAAAGTATTTTTAAAAAATAATTTTTCAAATTTTCAAGTTTTTCCAAAAATTTCAAAAATTCAAAAAAAATATCAAAATATATCGGAATGGGCCCATAATGGACCCAGTGGTGGGCCCCCGCGAGTGGGGCCCAAAAATGTCCTTCCCGGCACCGGCCGGCCCCACGCGCCAACACGCGCCGGCCAGGCGCGTGGGGAAGTCCCTGCGCTGGGGCTTCTTCCTCAGCGCGTCCAGCAGCGCGCACAGCGCGCTGCCGACGACGGTCCGGCCTCCTCCGGCCACCGTTCGCCTCCATTTTTGCGCCGTTCTTCTCCTCTCGACGCCGTCTACCTATTGGTGCAAAAAGCCCCATCCGAAACAGCCCAAATAAAAAACCCCCAATTCACAAGTTCTAGGGTTCTTCGCAAAATTCAAAAATTTTAAACCAAATTATTCACGATCTGTTTTCCCTAGTATTCAGAGTTGTTTACAAGATAATCCCAACACAGTAGGTTCACAATTTAACATTTATTTACTTACAAATTTCATGCATAAATAATTTCTTTCTTAACACAATATACATATACATGAATACATATGCATATAACCTTACATGAACAAAATCAATCTAATCTATATACAATCATCACAGTTAAATCTCACGAAATTTATCAATAACAGAAAAATATAAACATACAATTAACTACAAATTTTTAATATAATTAAATTCTCAAACCTAGACTATGCATACGGATTCAAGGGGGAAGAGAAGAATTAAACTTGCCTTTTTCTTGACGAATCAACTTGTTCACCCGATCGTCACTCCCTTCTCTCTTTCGTTTACTCTCTCTTAATTCTGTGCGTAAAACAACGGCAAACCCTAATTTCTTCTTCTTTTCTTTTCCTTTTTGTCTTAATTATTCTTTTATTGATTTTCCTAAAACTAATTAAAATCAAATTAATAATACTAACAATAGCAATAATATTATTTCAACCCTAGGCCCATCATTTTAAACATAACCTTAGCCCGGCCCACTCATCCTAGCCCAAATTCCTCCCTAGCCCAACCCAAAACATTTAAATAAAATAACACACAATTAATACCAATTCACATAAAATGATAAAATGCATGTGTAAAAGACAAGCAACTCACCTACAATGATAATTTATATAAAAAATATATTTCACATGAATTAATAAAATAAAGTAATAATGTAAAAAGATTAAATTGACACCTAAATTTTCCGGGGTATTACATTTATTTTCTTTCATAATTTATCTAAACATGAATATAATTTATTACTATCCTTTCTTTTCTTTTATTTTCTCTCATAACTAATGTTATCTTCTTCTTTTTTCTCTTATCTTCTGATTATCCAAACAAAAACTTAGGGGCAAGAGGAACATCATGGGAACCAACGATTTCTTGGACAGTGAGGTTCTTAAAGAGATTGCCAAGGCTAGGGGAAAGACATGAAGAAAATTTTATTCAAAACCAACAAGCAAGACCAACAACCAAAACATTGACTCACCGCCAAAGACCATGTGACCTTCATTCATTTTCCATTGGTTACATAATCCAATCACTAACAAACTAATACTTGTACAATAATTAATTAATTTGAACCACCTCAACAGAAATAAACACACAGCTTTACTACTCATTTTCTTCCTCACTGTCTTGAATAGTATCAGTTGATATGAGTGGGCAATTTTCGTTTTGCTCAATCCTGTAATGACCGACACTCAGATCATTATTGGCCAGCTTTAGGGCAAGATTTCATGCAATGTCGTCAAGTACGTTCCACCCTTTCCAAACTTTACAGACTATAAAGTCTACCAGTTTGTTTGCTTCTCTATGCTTGAACTGTATAATACTCAACAAATCTACTAAACAAATCTAAGATTTGCCTGCAAGATATAAAATTGTGTTTTTTAACATCTTTAAAGAAAAATAATTAAGTTTAAACTAAATAACAAATAAATTTAAATGGAAGAGAAACTACGCGGGTTACCTAATATATTCTGAGTACTCCTGCGGGTGATTCATCCCTTTTATTAAACCAATCGTTTCTTTGGAATCGCCTTCTACTGTTAGGTTGAGAAACCCTTCTTCCAGTGCTTTTTCTAGACCCAAAAAAGCCGTCATCAATTTTGCTTCTAAAGCAGAAGCTGCATCTGGGAGTTGGACCATGTCGTAAGCTACAATGTTGCCGAAATGATCATGGATAACCCAAGCCGCAGCCCCTCCTTGACCATGTTTGAAGGAACCATCAAAGTTAAGCTTATAAAAACCAATGGGGGAGTTTGCCAATCCAAAGTCATCACCGGACATTTCAACATGGATTCCAGTGACTCCTCACATATATATATATATATATATATATAGGATTCGCTCTTATATAATCATGTATTTTTTCTTTATCAACACGAAAACTTCCCCAATACCAATCTATGAAATCTTGGATTGATAAGTACTTGTTACCCTTGCGATGAAAATCTTTGTAGAGAGAAATGTTCCCCCTCAAGGAATTTTCAGTTTTCTTTTAACCGGTCTACGTGATCTTCTTCGAAAAATAATTTTCTTAAATCCTGTAGTTTGACAAAATAAATTTATACTGTACAAATGTCAATGATATAAAATATAAAACTAAGGCGTCAATGAATTTACCATGGGGTTGTCCAACTCAGTAAGGAATTCAGCTTTTATGAGATGTTGTGTTATCCTTGGATTTTCCAGTAGAGCTAGTAAGAGAATTAATAAAAATAATTGCATCAAAAAAATGAATCTATTTTAATTTAATAATCTAGGTATAACATATAAAGAGCATGAAGGTTATTGCAAGACAAACAAAAAATTGGGTGGTCTAGATTACCATTAGTGTGTGAAGAGGAATCAGCTTTTCTCTCATAGCCTAACAATGTAAAATTATCATTAGTTGATTCTTACAACAATCACTAGAGTGAAAATGTTTGAATGGTTTACCATAAGTCTGTGAAGGGAAATGAGCTTCTCTCTCATAGCCTGACAATGTAAAATTATCATTAGTTGATTCTTACAACAATCACTAGAGTGAAAACGTTTGAATACAACAATCACTAGAGTGAAAACGTTTGAATGGTTTACCATAAGTCTGTGAGGGGAAATCAGCTTCTCTCTCATAGCCTGACAATGTAAAATTATCATTAGTTGATTCTTACAACAATCACTAGAGTGAAAATGTTTGAATGATTTACCATAAGTCTGTGAAGGAAAATCAGATTCTCTCTCATAGCCTGACAATGTAAAATTATCATTAGTTGATTCTTACAACAATCACTAGAGTGAAAACGTTTGAATGGTTTACCATAAGTCTGTGAAAGAAAATCAGCTTCTCTTTCATAGCCTGACAATGTAAAATTATCATTAGTTGATTCTTACAACAATCACTAGAGTGAAAACGTTTTTCTTACAACAATCATTAGAGTGAAAACGTTTGAATGGTTTACCATAAGTCTGTGAAGCGGAATCAGCTTTTCTCTCATAGCCTAATAATGTAAAATTATCATTAGTTGATTCTTACAAAAAAAAATCAAATTGAATTTGAAAATGTAATGATAAATGAATTCACAATTCAAATAGATCAAGGAGTTTGAAATTAGGATTAGCTTTTACATGAAGTGAAAAGGAAAACAAAAGGAAAGTAAGAAGAAGAAAATCAACAATCTTATACGATTAAAATTGCAGAAGTTTTTAAGAGAAATTATTTAATTGCACCAAACTAGCAATCATCATAGACAAACAGAATATATATATATATATATATATATATATAGAAAGAAAACAATTTCAATGGGGGAGTTTGCCAATACAAAGTGATCACCGAACGTTTCGACATGGATTCCGGTGACTCCTCACATACATATATAGGATCCACTCTTATATAATCTTGTATTTTTCTTTATCAACACGAGAACTTCTCCAATACCACCCTATGAAATCTTGGATTGATAAATACGTGTTACCATCGCAATGAAAATCTTTGTAGAGAGAAATTTCCCCTTCAAAGAACTAGGCGATGTTCGAAAATTAATTTTCTTAAATCCTGTAGTTTGACAAAATAAATTTATATAGTACAAATGTGAATAATATAAAATATAAAACTAAGGCGTCAATGAATTTATCATCGGGTTGTCCAACTCTATAAGGAATTCACCTTTTATGAGAATTTATGTTGTCTTTGAATTTTCCAGTAGAGCTAATAAGAGAATTAATAAAAATAATTACATAAAAAAAATCAAGCTATTTTAATTTAATAATCTAGGTATAATATATACAGAGCATGAAGGTAATAGCAAGACAGACAAAAAAAATTCAAGCTGAGGTGGTCCAGATTGATCTTAAACATTGAATAGCCGTGTTCTTATTACAGAGCTCTAGCTTAATTAATTGCATACACACACTATCGAGAACATAGCTAATGAGAACAAATAAAAAAAGCTTGAAGAATTTACCTCTTTTTTTTTCCGAATCCACTCGATCCATATTGTTTTTCAATAAGTAAACCTGCATAACATATTTGAAAACTTATGCCAGAATAAAATAAGAATAATAAACGGCGTCGCCATTTGGGTGAACTTCGTCCGCAAAAATCAATAAGGTTGAGAGAGAGATGAATGGTTGAGTGTGAGAGATTAAAGTTGGTGATGATCTAATGGTCCATACACATCTTCATATATATATATATATACACACACACACACATACACACACTAGCAGATAACTTGAGGATGTTAGCGGGGCCATCAAAAGATGTTGCGCCTCTGGTCTCTCTGCAGTAATAAAACCACATGATTAAAGCAGCAGCATAGCGACAAAGAAGACGAAACTAGTTACTAGCATGGAACCAATTTCAAAGTACAGATTGTGCCCAGCAATCTAGGTATGGATAAGAAATAAAATAAAATAAAATAAAATAAAATAAAATAATTCTTGTACTGCCTTATAATTCATGTTTCAATTAATTAAAAATTATGTTTTGCAGACTCACTTTTATGCAAATGTCTTGCTTACAAATTTGA
The DNA here is from genome assembly GCA_026545225.1 of Cornus controversa. Lineage (NCBI taxonomy): Eukaryota > Viridiplantae > Streptophyta > Magnoliopsida > Cornales > Cornaceae > Cornus > Cornus controversa. The sequence goes on along the minus strand of CM048853.1, from coordinate 27,168,784 downwards.
TTTTAATCATTGAATTTTTCAAGGTAGTCAAAAACACTAAATTTTTTTTACTCAATTACAGAAAGTGATCCATTCAGTTCTTGGTTGCCAAGTCTTCAGTGGATTAGATCTACGTACTTTAATATAATTGCTAAATATCATAGGAGATAAGGTTTCATTGTTATTGTTGTTTTTCTACTGTAGGTTTCATATGACTTTGATTCTTCCAAATAAATTTGACATGATAATGAAACTCTTAGATAGAAAGAGACAAATTATAAAGAGGCTATATGAAAATCAAAGAGCAAATTTCCAACTAACAAACTTTGGATTCATAAAATTTGACACTCACTCGAACATTTTAATGTAATAATAAAGTTCCAACCATAGCTGTGGGGTGACACAGAAATTTCAACTTGGGGTGGCCAAATTAGTACCATGATATAGTTCTTTTGGAAAGATATTGTAATCTATTATACATTTTTCATACGATAGTCTTATATATATTGTTAATATAAAACTGACCTAAGATGTTTATAAACCAAAAGTATTTCATATATATATATATATATATATATATATATATATATAATTTTGATAAGAAAATTTTCATATATCAAAAGTTCACGCTGATAAATCTCCTGACCCACACTATTTATTTATTTACTCTCTTTTTTATGTATCTCAATTATTTACTATTTTAGTTATTCATTTTCTTTAAACAAATTCATGCAAATCCCAGCATTTCTTTCATTCCAGCATTTCTCTATCTCTCTATCAGAACTCACTTTTATCTCTCTCTCTCTCTCCCTCGTAGTACTATCCCTCTCATGCAGAGACCAATTTTACCACTTTCATGCAAGCTCCCTACCCACACATATATCAATATAGACCCGTGACCAAGCAAGCTGCCTCCAAATTAACACAAAATCCCTCCCCCAACGTCTCTTTGACATCATCCTCTTCTCCAATGGACAATAGCGACCCATAATGAAAAACAAAGACTGATCTTCTCTAAAGGTTTTCATTAATTCCCTCTTAGCGAGGGAGATAGGGTTAACAACCCTCACTCTCAACCTACAACAACACACTCACCCTCTCCCTTTCTAAACAGGGTTACACACCCTCAAAGAAACACTCTCTGCAAATCGAGAAAGTATACAATACCACAAGGGTATTGATGATGTGACATCTCCGATAGTTGTAAACCCTTCGTCTCTTTTAAAAATTATCAATTTTACTATAATTAAGGAGAAATGAAAGATTTATATTTTTCGGAGATACCACATCATCAATATTCACATATTCCCATGATATTGTATACTTTCTCCTGCAGACCAGCCTTCTCTCTCCAATTAAACTAAGGTTACATACCCTCAAACAAACCCCCCCTCTCTATCTTCCCTCTCTCTAAACCAAATAAAGCTTCAACCAACTTCTCCTCTCTTACAGTCCCTCCCTCTTCCATCAATAGCAACAATGACTCAAAACTCCATTTTTTCTCTAACCCAATAACACCAAGATGACCCATCTCCATCTGTTCTCTCACTAAACAACCATGAAAATCTATCTATTTTTAGTTATTTTAGACAATTAATTGTGAGTGGTATAGACAATAGAATAACAACAATGATCTTTGTCATTTACCAGTATATAAAATTTAAAGGTTTTATAGATATATATATATATATATATAAGGGATGATTGCATAATCCGAAGAGACAGCTGAGATGAGAGAGAAAGCTAGAAGAACCGTGGAATACGGGTGAGGGTTGCGCCCCACCCATGTGAGAGAATATATAGCTTCGTATATCATCCATTGGATTCGACTAAAAATGGGCCAGACCTATCTCATGAACCAGCTATAAAGTCGATGTTGGTACGAATTCGTCTTTTTCTCGCCAACAATTGTTAGATTAATAGTTGGGATTTTTTTTTATTTTTAAAGCTGGACTTTTTCTTGGGTACTGACAGTGGGCGTTTTCTTGGATACGAATAGTGGGCCTAGTCTGCGTTTTGTACTCTTTTATCTTTTCTCTAATCCATTGGAGTGTGTAAGTAAAGTGTGTAAAGTGGCTTTTCTCTTATCCATTGTACAGGGTGGCAAATTGGGCGAATTAGGCAAGTTTGGACAAAGTTAAATATGGGCGGGTTGAATATAAGTTGCGACTCATATTCAACTCGTTTGTAGCGGGTTGAATATGAGTCGGATCAACCCGTCAATCTATATTTGACCCGACTAGATACGATAGTAGTTAGACGTGGCGAAATGGACGGGTTTAGACCTGGTTGAATATGGACAGTTCAAATATGGGTTGTGATCCATATTCAACCCGTTTGTAACTGGTTGAATATGGACGGTTCAAATACGGATCGGATCAACTCGCTAACTCATATTTGATCATAGTTGATCAACCCAAATAAATGACCTAACTTGACCCAGATTAGTCAAACCACCCCAGCCCCAAATAAAACGGGATGATCTGATCCGAACAAACGGATCAACCCGATCTGAATAAACGGGTCAAACCCAACCCGATTAAAAATTTGTGACCGACTTTGTTAAACTATTTGAGCACCCCTGCTCTTTTGACATTCATTAATTATGCTTTAAAAAATTTAATAAATAACATAATATTTACAATAAAAGATGTATTATATTGTTCAAAATATTTTGTTATTATTATTTTTTTGTTTCTTTTTGCTTTCCTTTTACTTGATTTTTTTTATTCTAATTGTATATAAATATATGTTTATATATAAAAGGAAAGCCAAAAAAAACTAGAAGAAAAAGAAAAGAAATAAGAAAACTAGAAGAAAAATGAAGTAATAAAAGAAATAAGAAAAGAGAAAAGAAAAAAAAATGACTCAGCCGACATTTTGGCTGGCCATGAGGCTACTCTGCATAGCAGAGCCAGTGCCAGCGAGCTGGGGCTGGCCCACTTGTGGCCAGCCTCACACTAGCACAAATGCTGGCCAAAATTTGGGCCAGCTAGCTAATTCTTCTTCTATACCGCTTGCCCTAGCTTATCACTTAAGCCTGTACATTACCTTACATATCTATACAATTAACTTTACTTTCTCAAAAAAAAAAAAAAGTGTAATAGAAGGGGAAACAAGGACAAACATGGTTTTTTTAGATAAAATAGAGTAAGAAACATTATTGAACATGAAAGGACCATGACACTAGTACAGTACTAGGACACCGTAACTAAAGCCCATTTACAATGTGTCACAAATCACAAACAATACTACCTTCACGAGTAATCCCTTTAATTTGTTTTACTTTTTGTCGATCGTCCAAATCAGCTGTCTCCCCAAACTAATTCCCAGCTTTGTTTTAACCCAGTTGTATAGGCCCCAACTAACCTAAAACAGCCCACACACGGTCCATTTGCTTACCTAAACTAATGCCCGCATACACATTACACACTGTTTACACACACTAGCATGCATTTTCACTTGCACACTAGCACATTTTCGTGCCAAACGGACTGTGATTATGCCTAATATTGGCTTTTATAAATAAATAAATAAAAGAACACAAACATTTATATATATGCACACACACACTAGTAAAAAGCATTTGCAATGCACAAGATGAAAAGTGTTTTATAATTTAATTAAAATTATTATACAAATTAATCATTATTAGGCATAAAGTGTAGAAGAATAAGTTTGTGAATTAGTTATTTAGTTCGTATAGAATTCTTAAAAATAAAAGTGATGAAAAGTGATTTGTAATTTTAATTTAAATTATTGTACAAATTAATCATTATTAGGCATGATGTGTAAAAGAGTGGGGATGGGATTAAAGTTTATGTTGTTATTAAGATTGTCAATTAGTTATTTAGTTCATATAGAATTCTTCGAAATAAAGTTTGTGTTGTTATTAAGTTTGAGAATTAGTTATTTAGTTGATATAAAAATATAAATAAATTGGTTAACAGAGTGAAGAATTAGGAGTTTATTATTATTTTTTATTTCTAAATTTTAGGAATGAAAGAGTTTGTGTAAGGTTATGTTTCTATTCTATACATTGCAATAAATAATAATATTATAACAAAATGATAGAAAACTCTAAACAAAGTTTGCGAATTAGTTATTTAGTTTGTACCAAATTTGAGATAAGAAATATAATTAGAAAATAATACTTCTTTCTATTTTTGTATACTAATTGCAATAAATAATATTATAAAAAATTAAAAATACATTATAAAAAAAAATGATTTAAAACTCTTTCTACATGCTTTGCTTAATGCACTATGATCTTCAAATATCTTTATATATACACATATTGTATATGACTATAGGTACATATATTAGAGATGGACATGTGGTTGATATTCACTGTTTGTTGCTTTTTGTGCTTAAAATATTAGAAGGTCAATTTAGATGATCGTACATCAAGTAGGACCCATTACAATAATATGCATGATAATTTGTATGGATAACACCTTAAAGAACATTGAGTCATAAATATAATAGAATGCGTGTACTTTATGTGGACCTAATAGACAAAGGTCACTTGAAGAGATAGAAGGTGTCACCCTTGTGAAGTGATCAGGTAGAGCCAAATTTTGTGTACCCTAAGTAGACCCAGTGATAAAGGTAACTCAATGAAATGGAAGATGTCACCCATGTGAAGTCATAAAGTAGAGCCAAATTTTGTGTACTCTAAGACGACCCAATGACAAAGGTCACTTAAATAAATGGAAAGTTTCCTACTACTGCTACTACCATGCTCGTCCTTGTTTTTTTCCTTTTTTTTTTTTGTTTTTAGTCTCATTTACTATTTACACTTATTTGGTAATTTTGTGAATGCAAGTGGAACCGATGACGAAGGTCACTCGAAGAAATGGAAGGTGTCACCCTTGTGGAGTGATCACGTAGAGCCAAATTTTGTGTACTTTGAATGGACCCAATGACAAATGGAAGGTGTCACCCTTTTGAAGTCATCACATTGAGCCAAATTTTGTGTACTATAAGAGGACCAAATGACAAAAGTCACTAAAAGAAATGGAAGGTTTCCTACTACTACTACACTTATTTCACCTGCTTGTTCTTGTTTTTACTCCTTTTTTATCTTTTTTTTTACTCTTATTTACTATTCACATTTATTTAAAAATTTTGTACACTCTAAGTGGACTTAATGACAAAGGTCACTTAAAGAAATAGAAGTGGTTGCCCTTGTGAAGTGATCACGTATAACCAAAATTTTTGTACCTAAGTGGACCCAATGACAAAGCTCAATCAAAGAAATGGAATGCATCACCCTTGTGAAGTCATCACATAGAGCCAAAGTTTGTGTACTCTAATTGGACACAATGACAAATAGCACTCTATAAACCGAAGGTTGCCTACTACTACTACCATGCTTGTCCTTGTTTTTTCTTTTTTGTTTTGTTTTGTTTTTAGTCTTATTTAATGCTTATACTAATTTTTAAATTTTGTGTCTTTAAGTGGACCCAATAACAAAGGTCACTTAAGAAAATTGAAGTTGTCACCTTGTGAAGTCATTACGTAGACCCATATTTTGTGTACTCTAACTGGACCCAGCAAAGGTCACCCAAATAAATGGAAGGTTTCTTACTACTACAACACTTATTTTATGAAGCTCGTCCTTGTTTTTTTCTTCTTTTTTTTTTGGTTTTGTTTTTACTCTTATTTACTTCTTACACATATTTGAAAATCTTGTGTACTCTGAGTAGACCCAATGACAAATGTCACTCAAAAAAAAGTTGTCACCCCTGTGAAGTGATGACGTAGAGCCAAATTTTGTCTACTCTAAGTGAACCAAATGACAAAGGTCACTCAAAGAATCAAAGGTGTCACCATTGTGAAATGATCATGTAGAGCCAAATTTTGTGTACGCTAAATGAACCCAATGACAAAGATCAGTCAAAGAAATGGAAGGTGCCACACTTGTGAAGTAATCAGGTAGAGCCAAAAATGTGTATTCTAAGTGTACCCAACGACAAAGGCCACTCAAAGAAATGGAAGTTTTCAAACTACTACTACACTTATTTCACCATGCTAGTCCTTTTTTTTTTTTTCTTTTTTCTTTTTTTGTTGCTTTTACTTATTACTTACACTTATTTGAAATTTTTTGTGTACTCTAAGTAGATCCAATGACAAAAGTCACTCAAAAAAATAGAAGGAGTCACTCTTGTGAAGTGATCATGTAGAGCTAAATTTTGTATATTCTAAGTGGATCCAATGACAAAAGTCACTCAAAGAAATGGAAGGTGCCAACCTTGTAAAGTCATCACGTAAAGCCAAATTTTGTGTACTCTTAAGTGGACCCAAGGGTCCCTCTAAGAAATGGAATGTGTCACCCTTGTGAAGTAATCATGTAGAGTTAAATTTTGTGTACTCTAAGCAAACAGTGTGTAATGTGTATATGCGCGCATTAGTTTAGGTAAGCAAATGGATCGTGTGTGGGCTGTTTTAGGTTAGTTGGGGCCTATACAACTGGGTTAAAACAAAGCTGGGAATTAGTTTGGGGAGACAGCTGATTTGGACGATGGACAAAAAGTAAAACAAATTAAAGGGATTACTCGTGAAAGTAGTATTGTTTGTGCTTTGTGACACAGTGTAAATGGGCTGTACAGTACTATACTAGTGTTATGGTACTTTCATGTTCAATGATACTTTTTACTCTACAGTGTAAATGGGCTTTAGTTATGGTGTCTCAGTACTCTACTAGTGTCATGTTCCTTTCATGTTCATTGATGTTTCTTACTGAGAAACATGTTTGTCCTTGTTTCTTCCTTCTATTACATTCTTTTTTTTTTTTGAAAAGTAAAGTTAATTGTATAGATATGTAAGGTAATGTACAGGCCCAAGTGATAGGCTGAGAGATCGTTACATTTCAAATGAAAAGACAGTTCAAGTGATAGGCTAAGAGACAATTACATTTCAAATGAAAAGACAGTTCAAGTGATAGGCTAAGAGACAATTACATTTCAACTGGAAAGACATGAGCAAGTGATAGGCTAAGAGACAATTACATTTCAAATGAAAAGACAGGAGCAACATGAACTCCAAAAACATGACCACTAGAGGGTCTCTTTATCCGGCAAACTGTAACTTGGAGACAGTTTTCTTGATCACGGGTCTACATTGATATACATATAGATAGAGATAGAGTTGTTGGAGATAGAGAGATAATATAGTTAGGTTGGTGTAGTGACATGTTGCAGGACGTGTACGTAGGGAGCTTACATGAAAGTGGTAAAATTGGTTTGCATGAGAGGGATGGTACTAAAAGAGAGAGAGAGAGATAAAATGGATGTTGTGGTGCAGTGAGTTCTGATATAGAGAGAGAGGGGAAGTTGAATTGCAAAGATAAGAAAGGGTTGGATGTGGTAAAATTGGTCTGCATGAGAGGGATAGTACTAAGAGAGAGAGAGAGAAAATGGATGTTGTGGTGCAGTGAGTTCTGATAGAGAGAGAGAGAGAGAGAGGAAGTTAAATTGCAAAGATAAGAGAGGGTTGGACAGAATGTTTGCATCAGAATAGAGTATGCGTGAGTGAAAGGGAAAAAGTGAAAAGAGAAAGAACAGCCAGCTTGCATGCATGAGTGGGAGTGCTCTGGGATTTTTTGTTTACTGGAATGAAAGAATAGAAATAATTGAGATAAAAATATATATATGTAGAGAGAGAGAGAAGAGATTTAAAAAAATGATTCTTTTAAAAATAATAATGATAAGAATAACAATAAAATAATAACAAAATAAAAAATACCTAGTAAGAAATAAAATAAAATAAAAATAATAAATAAAACAATGGTGAAAAATGTCCACATCTTCAATCTCTCTTACATTGGGTGTCAGGCATCAATTTCACTAAAAACAAAACAAAACAAAAAAGAAAAAACAAGGACAAGCATGGTAGTAGTAGTATGCAACCTTCCGTTTATAGAGTGATATTTGTCATTGTGTCCGCTTAGAGTACACAAACTTTGGCTCTATGTGATGACTTCACAAGGGTGGTGCATTCCATTTCTTTGATTGACCTTTGTCATTGGGTCCACTTAGGTACAAAAATTTTGGTTATACGTGATCACTTCACAAGGGCAACCACTTCTATTTCTTTAAGTGACCTTTGTCATTAAGTCCACTTAGAGTGCACAAAATTTTTAAATAAATGTGAATAGTAAATAAGAGTAAAAAAAAAATAAAAAAGGAGTAAAAACTGAAATATCCCCCAGAAAATTTCGCGCATGAGGTGGCCATTCTCATACACAAAACCTGAGGAATATTAACCACTGATAGCAACAAGCATAGATGCAAAAGACAGAAATAGAATAATGGTAAAAGTTGAACAGAAATCCCATTGAATTGAAATAATTGATAAATAAATAATTAAATTCTGGTAATACAATTTGGAAGTCCCGTAACCCAAGGACCCCTTAACCAGAAAGAAATAAAAGTTTAACACTTAAATTGAAATCCAAAACCAAAACCTCTAAATGAGTTCATAGTTTTAGTACTCCTGAAGAAAAAGTAGATTCCTACCCTGAGACTCGTGAGAGTAGATGTCTGTCACAACCCAACCCTAGTACTCTATCCTCGCGGAGAAAATTGCTTGGGACCTGAAATATCAACAAAGTGGGTTAAACTCACGAGCAAGTTCTATCTACTACATCCCAATCAGAGAATCAATATACATACCCTCAATGTGAGGGACACAAGAGATAAAATTACGTGCAACCCCTCAGATTATTCCTTATTCAGTTCATACTATTAAATATACAAATCATCTCATATATTTCCTCAACAACCCTTACAATGTAAAAACGATCCCCTTCTTTACGTTCACAAATAAAGATACATATGTATGCATTTTATTAAATCTATGCAATCATGATATGTCCATTATAATGCATGAATACATTAATAGGTATGGGGCAATCCTGACACGCCGGGCAATCCTTACATGCCAAATAAAAATATAGATACCTTATTAGATATGGGCGATCCTGACACGCCGGGCAATCCTTACATGCCAAATAAAAATATAAATGCATTCCCAATATGAAATAATAAATAAACAAGATGCATTATAATTTTTAATTTGCACAGACTACCAATTTGAATTATCTGCTATGCAGTTATCACCATATGACAAATCATTCACAAGTGAACCTTAATCAAGTATCCCATGTGCATTTATATATAAAATAAACACAATCGATTAAATCAAAATAACTTAATATCCATTAGAGGAAACAATTCCCCAAACCAACCTCCAATGCACTCAAATCTCCGAGGGAATCTAAACTTACTCTTATCTAGGTATCTGGGCCTATTTCATTTCTAAGAATACTAAGAAAATATTCTGGAATTTTCTGAAATAAAAAAATATTTTTAATAAACCAAAGAAGGTGAAAATCCAACTTTTAGGCACTTTAAAAATTAATTGAACACTAAGGAAAGCTCATTTCGAGATAAAAATTTAAACCCAGGTTTATTTAATCTCTAAATAGTTACAGAAAAATTTTGGGAATTTTTGGAATTTCTAAAGTATTTTCTAAAATTACAGAAATTGAAAAACCCTACTTTTGGACACTTTAAAAATCAATTGAACATCAAGGAAAGATCATTTTGAGTTGAAACTTTAAACCAAAGTGTATTTAACCTCCAGAGAGTTACAGTAAAAATTTGGAAATTTTTGGAGTTGTAAAATTATTTTCTAAAATTACAAAAAGTGAAAAAGACAGCTTTTGGGTACTTTTAAAAATTAATTGGACAACAAGGGAAAAGTTTTTTGAGTTGAAAATTTAAAATTAAGTGTATTTAACATCCAATATCATACAGTAAAATTTTCAGAATTTTTGGAATCATGAAAGTATTTTTAAAAAATAATTTTTCAAATTTTCAAGTTTTTCCAAAAATTTCAAAAATTCAAAAAAAAAAATCAAAATATATCGGAATGGGCCCAAAGTGGACCCAGTGGTGGACCCCGCGAGTGGGGCCCAAAAACACTTTCCCCGGCGCTGGCCCCACGCGCCGGCCAGGCTCGTGGGGAAGTCCCTGCGCTGGGGCTTCTTCCCCAGCGCGTCCAGCAGCGCGCACAGCGCGCTGCCGGCGACTTCCCGGCGACGGTCCGGCCACCGTTCGCCTCCATTTTTGCGCCGTTCTTCTCCTCTCAACGCCGTCTACCTATTGGTGCAAAAAGCCCCATCCGAAACAGCCCGAATCAAAAACCCCCAATTCACAAGTTCTAGGGTTCTTCGCAAAATTCAAAAATTTAAAACCAAATTATTCACGATCTGTTTTCCCTAATATTCAGAGTTGTTTACAAGATAATCCCAACACAGTGGGTTCACAATTTAACATTTATTTACTTACAAATTTCATGCATAAATAATTTCTTTCTTAACACAATATATATACATATACATGAATACATATGCATATAACCTTACATGAACAAAATCAATCTAATCTATATACAATCATCACAGTTAAATCTCACAAAATTTATCAATAACAGAAAAATATAAACATACAATTAACTACAACTTTTTAATACAATTAAATTCTCAAACCTAGACTATGCATACGGATTCAAGGGGGAAGAGAAGAATTAAACTTGCCTTTTTCTTGACGAATCAACTTGTTCACCCGATCGTCACTCCCTTCTCTCTTTCGTTTACTCTCTCTTAGTTCTGTGCGTAAAACAACGGCAAACCCTAATTTCTTCTTCTTTTCTTTTCCTTTTTGTCTTAATTATTCTTTTATTAATTTTCCTAAAACTAATTAAAATCAAATTAATAATACTAACAATAGCAATAATATTATTTCGACCTTAGGCCCATCATTTTAAACATAACCTTAGCCCGGCCCACTCATCCTAGCCCAAATTCCTCCCTAGCCCAACCCAAAACATTTAAATAAAATAACACACAATTAATACCAATTCACATAAAATGATAAAATGCATGTATAAAAGACAAGCAACTCACCTACAATGATAATTTATATAAAAAAAAATATTTCACATGAATTAATAAAATAAAGTAATAATGTAAAGAGATTATATTTTTCTATTATATTGTAGTAACCCTCGTGGACGGGTGTGAGTGGGCGGGTGCGAAGACAGATACTGGGCTGAGCTACCACACTGACAGGGTACAGGGTACTCAATCCCACATCGCCTGGGTGTGGAAAAGGGAATGTGCTTATATGTAGTGTGTTCTCTTCAAATGGTATGAGGCCTTTTGAGATAAACCCAATAGCAAAACCGTGCGGGCTCAGGCCTAAAGCGGACAATATCATACCATGTGTTGGAGCGGGGTATTACAGTTGGTATCAGAGCTTGAACCCAGCCGGAAGAAGTGTGCCGACGAGGACGTCGGGCCTTGTAGGGGGGTGGATTGTAGTAATCCTCGTGGACGGGTGTGAGTGGGCGGGTGCGAAGACAGACACTGGGGTGAGCTACCACACTGACAGGGTCCCACATCGCCTGGGTGTGGAAAAGGGGATGTGCTTATATGTAGTGTGTTCTCTTCAAATGGTATGAGGCCTTTTGGGGTAAACCCAATAGCAAAACCGTGCGGGCTCAGGCCCAAAGCGAATAATATCATACCATGTGTTGGAGCGAGGTATTACAAAAACGAGAACAAGCATGGTGAAATAAGTGTAGTAGTAGTACGAAACCTTCCATTTCTTTTAGTGACTTTTGTCATTTGGTCCTCTTATAGTATACAAAATTTGGCTCTACGTATCGATTTCTTCGAGTGACCTTTGTCATTGGTTCCACTTGCATTCACAAAATTACCAAATAAGTGTAAGTAGTAAATGAGACTAAAAACAAAAAAAAAAAAAAAAAGGAAAAAAACAAGGACGAGCATGGTAGTAGCAGTAGTAGGAAACTTTCCATTTATTTAAGTGACCTTTGTCATTGGGTCGTCTTAGAGTACAAAAAATTTGGCTCTACTTTATGACTTCACATGGGTGACATCTTCCATTTCATTGAGTTACCTTTATCATTGGGTCTACCTAGGGTACACAAAATTTGGCTCTACATGATCACTTCACAAGGGTGACACCTTCTATCTCTTCACCTTTGTCTATAAGGTCCACTTAAAGTACACGCATTCTATTATATTTATGAGTCAATGTTCTTTAAGGTGTTATCCATACAAATTATCGTGCATATTATTGTAATGGGTCCTACTTGATGTACGATCATCTAAATTGACCTTCTAATATTTTAAGCACAAAAAGCAACAAACAGTGAATATCAACCACATGTCCATCTCTAATATATGTACCTATAGTCATATACAATATATGTGTATATATAAAGATATTTGAAGATCATAGTGCATTAAGCAAAGCATGTAGAAAGAGTTTTCAATCATTTTTTTTTCTATTTTTTATAATGTATTTTTAATTTTTTATAATATTATTTATTGCAATTAGTATACAAAAACAGAAAGAAGTATTATTTTCTAATTATATTTCTTATCTCAAACTTGGTACAAACTAAATAACTAATTCGCAAACCTTGTTTAGAGTTTTCTATCATTTTGTTATAATATTATTATTTATTGCAATGTATAGAATAGAAACATAACCTTACACAAACTCTTTCATTCCTAAAATTTAGAAATAAAAAATAATAATAAACTCCTAATTCTTCACTCTGTTAACCAATTTATTTATATTTTTATATCAACTAAATAACTAATTCTCAAACTTAATAACAACACAAACTTTATTTCGAAGAATTCTATATGAACTAAATAACTAATTGACAATCTTAATAACAACATAAACTTTAATCCCATCCCCACTCTTTTACACATCATGCCTAATAATGATTAATTTGTACAATAATTTAAATTAAAATTACAAATCACTTTTCATCACTTTTATTTTTAAGAATTCTATATGAACTAAATAACTAATTCACAAACTTATTCTTTTACACTTTATGCCTAATAATGATTAATTTGTATAATAATTTTAATTAAATTATAAATCACTTTCATCTTGTGCATTGCAAATGCTTTTTACTAGTGTGTGTGTGTATATATATAAATGTTTGTGTTCTTTTATTTATTTATTTATGAAAGCCAATATTAGGCATAATCACAGTTCGTTTGGCACGAAAATGTGCTAGTGTGCAAGTGAAAATGCATGCTAGAGTGTGTAAACAGTGTGTAATGTGTATGCGCGCATTAGTTTAGGTAAGCAAATAGACCGTGTGTGGACTGTTTTAGGTTAGTTTGGGCCTATACAACTGGGTTAAAACAAAGCTAGGAATTAGTTTGGGGAGACAGCTGATTTGGACGATGGACAAAAAGTAATAGTATTGTTTGTGCTTTGTGACATAGTGTGAATGGCTGTACAGTACTGTACTAGTGTCATGGTTCTTTCATGTTCAATGATACTTTTTACTCTACAGTGTAAATGGGTTTTAGTTACGGTGTCTTAGTACTGTACTAGTGTCTTGATCCTTCATGTTCATATGTAAGGTAATATACGGGCCGAAGCAATAGGCTAAGAGACAGTTGCATTTCACGGGTCTATATTGATATACATACAGATTGAGATAGAGTTGTTGGAGATAGAGAGATAATATAGTTAAGTTGGTGAAGTGACATGTTGCAGGATGTGTACGAGCTTGCATGAAAGTGGTAAAATTGGTCTGCATGAGAGGGATAGTACTAGAGAGAGAGAGATAAAATGGATGTTGTGGTGCAGTGAGTTCTTATAGAGAGAGAGGGGAAGTTGAATTGTAAAGATAAGAGAGGGTTGGAAAGAATGTTTGCATCAAAGTGAGAGTGCTTTGGGATTTTTTATTTACAGGAATGAAAGTATATAAATAATTGAGATAAAAATATACATATAAATATATATATATATATCTAAAGAGAGAGAGGGGGGAGAGAGAGAAAAGATATTTAAAAAAATGATTCTAATAAAAATAATAATGATAATAATAACAATGACAATAAAATAATAACAAAATAAAATATACCTAGTAAGAAATAAAATAAAATAAAAATAATAAATAAAAAAGGTGAAAAATGTCTACAACTTCGATCTCTCTTACATTGATATGCTCTTTAATTTTTGTGGTGTCTGATATCAATTTCATGCTTCTTACTCTATTTTATGTCATTTTTTCATATATACTAGTGTGTATATATATATATAAATGTTTGTGTTCTTTTATTTTTTTATTTATAAAAGCCAATATTAGGCATAATCACAGTCCGTTTGGCACAAAAATGTGCTAGTGTGCAAGTGAAAATGCATGCTAGTGTGTGTAAACAGTGTGTAATGTGTATGCGCGCATTAGTTTAGGTAAGCAAATGGACCGTGTGTGGGCTGTTTTAGGTTAGTTGGGGCCTATACAACTGGGTTAAAACAAAGCTGGGAATTAGTTTGGGGAGACAGCTGATTTGGACTATGGACAAAAAGTAATAGTATTGTTTGTGCTTTGTGACATAGTGTAAATGGGCTGTACAGTACTGTACTAGTGTCATGGCCAGCCAAAATGTCGGCTGAGTCATTTTTTTTTTCTTTTCTTTTTTCTTATTTCTTTTCTTATTTCCTTTTTCTTCTAGTTTTCTTATTTCTTTTCTTTTTCTTCTAGTTTTTTTTGGCTTTCCTTTTACTTGATTTTTTTTTATTCTAATTGTATATAAATATATGTTTAAATAAACATATATTTATATACAATTAGAATAAAAAAAAATCAAGTAAAAGGAAAGCAAAAAGAAACAAAAAAATAATAATAACAAAATATTTTGAACAATATAATACATCTTTTAGTGTAAATATTATGTTATTTATTAAATTTTTTAAAGCGTAATTAATGAATGTCAAAAGAGCAAGAGTGTCCAAATAGTTTAACAAAGTCGGTCACAAATTTTTAATCGGGTTGGGTTTGACCCGTTTATTCAGATCGGGTTGATCCGTCTGTTCGGATCAGGTCATCCCGTTTTATTTGGGGCTGGGGTGGTTTGACTAATCTGGGTCAAGTTAGCTCATTTATTTGGGTTGGCCAACTATGATCAAATATGAGTTAGCGGGTTGACCCGACCCGTATTTGAACCGTCCATATTCAACCCGTTACAAACGGATTGAATATGGATCACAACCCATATTTGAACTGTCCATATTCAACCAAGTTTAAACCCGTCCATTTTGCCACGTCTAACTACTGTCGTGTCTAGTCTGGCCAAATATGGATTTGCGAGTTGATCCGACTCATATTCAACCCGCTACAAACGAGTTGAATATGAGTCGCAACTTATATTCAACCTGCCCATATTTAACCTTGTCCAAACTCGTCTAATTCGCCTAATTTGCCACCCTGTACAATGGATCAGAGAAAAGACACTTTACACACTTTACTTACACACTCCAATGGATTAGAGAAAAGATAAAAGAGTACAAAACGCAGACTAGGCCCACTATTCGTATCCAAGAAAACGTCCACTATCAGTACCCAAGAAAAAGTCCAGCTTTAAAAATAAAAAAAAATCCCAACTATTAATCTAACAATTGTTGGCGAGAAAAAGACGAATTCGTACCAACATCGACTTTATAGCTGGTTCATGAGATAGGTCTGGCCCATTTTTTAGTCGAATCCAATGGATGATATACGAAGCTATATATTCTCTCACATGGGTGGGACACAACCCTCACCCGCATTCCACGGTTCTTCTAGCTTTCTCTCTCATCTCAGCTGTCTCTTCGGATTATGCAATCATCCCTTATATATATATATATACTAGGGTATTGCCCGTGCCTACGACACTATAAAATAAAAAATTATTGAATTAAAATAAAAGCTGATTTCACATGATCAACGTGCCAATAAACAATCAAATCCATAGTTTGATTTATATATGAACAAAATGTTATACATCAAAAGATCTCTACACATAGAGGTACTCTTACACATGTCTTATACACGTTTAGTACATACATCAAAAATGTATGTACTGTTGATCATCACCATCAGGTAATTGATTCCACTGTACATCATTTGCTAACAGCTCAGAGAAATCCAAAAATACTGGATCTTCAGTTTCCATATCAGTGAAACATTCATTCCCTTCCGAATTTGAAAAATCATCCAGCTCAACTGGATCTACCAACTGATCTTGATTTCTTGACATGAAATTTACCAAACTGGTTGGGTCGTAATACAATTGTGGTACATTTGTTGATCTTGCAAGTTCAAAGCAAAATTCCCTCCTAACGGCTCGTTAAGATGCGCCATGTTTATATTCTCATACTGAACCCGTTGTTGATCTTGCGGGTTCAAAGAAAAATTTCTTCCTTACACTGCGTTAGGACTCACCATCTCATTCACACCTCCTCAAGGTTCATTAATGAAAGAAATTCATTTGTTAACTCAAAAAATACTTGGCGAGCCCTAACCTAGCGTATTGCCCATGCCTACGGTACTACAAATAATAAAAAAATTATTAAACTAAAATAAATGTTGATTTCATATAATCAACGTACCAATAAATAAATGTTTACAAAACACGATTTGAATTACCTCTTGTTTAACATTACAAAAAGAATCAATGGGCATCTTAAATTTGTATAAAGAGTCAAAGATGGCAATTATGACATAAAGCCTCTAACAATACCGTCAATTCCATACCAGAATAGAATAGCAGAGTACCATCACAATTTTGTACTTCTTAGTTCTTATGGGTAAAGTCACAAAAATGATCAAAACGATTTACTGGAAAAAGGAAAAAGAAAAAAACCTTCGATCCCAAGTGCAGATCTTGTTTCCGACAATCCAATCAACATTTCACCTTTTAAAAAATGTTTTTTTTTCTACCTATATATAATTATTCAACTTCTTCATTATTTGAGTTAGAAGTGTGCATGTCATTATTTTTTTATTTAAAAAGTGCTCAATTTAAATTTTTTTTTTAAATAAAATTGAAAGGATTCAGATTCTCAATATTTCATAAAGCTGTGAAGCAAAAAGAATCAAATTCAATTAATGTGAATGCTAAAAGAAGGAATAATTAATTAATTCTCCGCGCACGTATAAAGAAAGTAAAATTGGTAGACAGAAGCATGCGAAAATTGATTGAAAACTAAATAAAAGAAGTAGCCGACAAAATCACGTGAAAATTGAAAGCTAAATAGTCTAGTAGACGTTTTAAGACAACGAAATTTACAATTTTGAATACCAAAACTACTTTTCTTTCGTAAAAAAAAAAACCCTAATCTCAATGCTTTTTACTTAGTCCTAATCCCACTAAAGCTAACTGTCACTTCCTTTTCTTTAGCTAAATGATGTACTTTTGAATAACCTAACGTATATTCAAGTACATTAATAACTATTTTTGTAAATAATTATTTAGCATTTGTATTTTTTAATACAATTGTACACACTAATGTAACCGTAACCCAGCTAAGTCCTAAATCAAAAAAGTTAAAGCCATACTTGAATCCCAATTACACAACATGAAAGTGAAAATTTTAATTTTCTAATTTTTTTCAGACTAAAAAATGTTATTATTACTATTATTTTATTTGTAGAAATTAGTGGAGAGAATATGCTACAATTTTTTTTTTCAAAAATGTCAATATAATTACCATAAAAATAATGATGAAAAAAAAATGAGGCTTTTGAGGTTGACACATGGATAGTTATCCCTCAGCCCTCACATGTCCCATTAAAGAACAAACATATAGCATTAGATTGGTGTCCATCTGTTTAGGTTTTTAATTTAATTATAAGAATATAATATTCATTTACTTTTCTCAAAATGCATTTTATATTTAAAGATTATATTTCTCAAATTAATGTAATAATTGATGGGTTGGGCAGTGGATCCCCTTTAATGTAATAATTGATGGTTGAATTTACTGTGAATCTTAAAGTACTGGAAAGCATAATATAATGCTTGATCTTTGATAGACCATTCCACAGTTCAGAGAGTCGTAGAAGAGGATATAGATGGGTGTTGGCTATCATCATTTGCTTACTCAAACCCACTTAGTTAAAGAAGTACAATTAAGATATCATATAAAATTTAACTCTAAATATTGTGTACATTCATGTCTAAAGGCAGCATACGGTATTTGATGTCGAGCTCCCTGAACACTTTGACCATCTCCTCCACTAAAATATCTCTCAGATGATTTATTCGGTGCGAAAGCCAAATTGAGAATTTCAGCCTGTTCATGTCCTCCACGTCCCTCATGATTATCATTGGAGCTGGGTACCAATGATCACGCTTTTTTCCGAATGGGTAAATCAGACGAATTAGGATCTCTGTTGGTAAATTTGTATGATTAACATAGACGAAAAACTTAATTATTCAACTCATCAAAGAGATTATTTTTAAAAAATTTAAAAGCAGAGCAAGAAAATAGAAAAAAATTCACATCTCTCTACTTACCCTGTTATCCTCTCTTTCAACATGATGATCTTTTCCATTGGAGTTGAGATGTGGATACAGAAATCAATTGCATCTCCCATATCTGGACTACGATAGTAATTACTGATGAGCTTGGTAGCTAGAACACTGTTTGTAGTCAATATATTCAAACCAAGTTAGGATCTCAAACATACAATCAAAAGATATTTTATCATAAGCAAGCATACAGAAGGAATACAATCACAGATTCATTTTTGTTGAAAAATTACCATGTAAAATCCCTTTTGTTTGCTTCCTTTGAGAATCCCCTCCTACCCCTTTCTCCCAAAGGGGTCATTGTTTGGTGGAGTGGCGGGTTAAGCAATATTGTGACTTAAATCATGAGCTCAAAATCGGTTAAAGACTTTGAGTCATCAGATTCCACCACCTACAAAAAATCGTCGTCTGACGGTGGTTCTGATCATTCATCGGATTTCTTCTTCTTCTGCATCGCCATCACCACCATCTCCTTCCGGAGGATCATCATCCTCGTCGTCACCATAACCATCATCACCCTCTTCCGGAGGATCGTCCTCGTTGTCACCATCACCACCATCTCCTTCATCGTCCTCTTCCGGAGGATCCGGTACATCGTCATCACCACCATCAAAATCCAGCACCCCGCCACCACCAAAATCCTCGTCCTCGACAGCTGCACATGACACACCAACCCCACCTTCACAACAAAATGCTCATCCTACACCTCTTTCCAAAAGTTCAAACTCCCACCCTCCTCCCCCTTCATCTTCTAACAAAAACACACCATACCATCCAACTCCCCATGCACCTGGTCAGAATCAGCATCATTCTCCTCCTGCACCGCTCTCTTCAACTCACCGTACACCACCATCTTCGTCAAACCATGACAATAGTTCATCCGAATCAGGCATGATTGGAGGAGCCGTGGTAGGAGGCGGAGTATTGCTCATTATCATGATAATCTGCCTCATCTGTTGCTACAGGAGGAAGAAGAGAAAGCAGCACCCTCAGATGCAGTACTACAATGCTCCTCCTGGAAACAGAAATGACTATTACAATAGTGCATAACAATTTTGATATTTCTTCTCCCTGAAGTCCTTCCAGTTCACAACGATCTCCTACATCAAATGGGTGCATTACAAATAAGAAGATGATTGCCTCAAATGATAAACAATAGTTGTGACAAACTCACCTTTATAATAAGAGATCTTGAGCAACCGGTCGATCACCTTCCGATCGACCTGACTGTCATCAACGGCGATCACATGGAGGTTCTGTCATCGACGCCGATCCTTCTCCTTCTTTGCCTCCATCACCGCTTCCACGGGACTGGGTTCTGACTGCTCATCGCCTCGATTGTGGTGGCGGTGGTGATGAGTACCACCGCCGTTGGGGTAGAGAAAGGTGGCGGTGAGACTTATTGCTTGGTGACGGTGGTGGTCTTTTAGTTTGGATGCCAAAATCATGGAGAGAAAGAGTCTGATATAAAAGAGGAGAGAGAGAATGATATAAAAGCAGGGAGAGAAAAGAAATAAAAAAAATAATGTTATTTTATATTTGAAAATAAATTGATGTGAAAGTAGGTGAATGTTTGAGGGGGAAAATGGGTGAATGTTTTAATTTGAATTTGGGTGAGAGTGAATCTTAACCGTTGATTGAAGATTGGGAGAGTAATTTTAGACCGTAGATAGGCATAGATATTTTGAACCGTCAGATGACTTTTTTAAACATTTTTGACCGTTAGATGATGAATTTTTTTAGGCGGGAGATTCAAACACAAAGCTAAAATGTTATATAGATATATATATATAAAACCTTTAAATTCTATATACTGGTAAATGACAATAGCACCCCTATTTATTTTGAGTACTATTATAGAAATTAGTGAAGTGGAAAATCAAAGATCATTGTTGTTATTCTATTGTCTATACCACTCACAATTAATTGTCTAAAATAACTAAAAATAGATAGATTTTCATGGTTGTTTAGTGAGAGAACAGATGGAGATGGGTCTTCTTGGTGTTATTGGGTTAGAGAAAAAATGGAGTTTTGAGTCATTGTTGCTATTGATGGAAGAGGGAGGGACCGTAAGAGAGGAGAAGTTGGTTGAAGCTTTATTTGGTTTAGAGAGAGGGAAAATAGAGAGGGGGGTTTGTTTAAAGGTATGTAACCTTAGTTTAATTGGAGAGAGAAGGTTGGTTTGCAGGAGAAAATATACAATACCATGGGGATACTGATGATGTGGTATTCCCAGAAAGTAAAATTGATAGCTTTTAAAAAAGATAGAGGGTTTACAACTACCGGGGATGTCACATCATCAATACCCCTGTGGTATTGTATACTTTCTCGGTTTGCAAAGAGTGTTTCTTTGAGGGTGTGTAACCCTGCTTAGAAAGGGAGAGGGTGAGTGTGTTGTTGTAGGTTGAGAGTGAGGGTTGTCTTGGGGGTTGTTAAGACTATCTCCGTCGCTAAGAGGGAATTAATGAAAACCTTTAGAGAAGATCAGTCTTTGTTTTTCATTATGGGTCGCTATTGTCCATTGGAGAAGAGGATGATGTCAAAGAGACGTTGGGGGAGGGATTTTGTGTTAATTTGGAGATAGCTTGTTTGGTCACGAGTCTATATTGATCTAAGAAGCATGGACACGGACATGGGATACGGGTACGATACGACACGAACACGGCGACACGGCAAATTTCAAAAATACAGGACACGACACGGTGGGGATACGGCTATGAAATAATATATTAATATATATTCAATAAGTTAACCAATATCCACAATACCATAAATCTAACAATAAAAAAATAATAAATCACACAAATACTTCAATTTATTATCAAACAATTAATGTATTTTCAAAAAGTATGTTCATTATATTCAAACTCACTACTAGAATCTTGCATATTACTTATTTTTCTAATAACAAACAAATAAATTTAAATACAAAATACCAAATAAACCAACATGACTTTATGTTAAATAAAGTTCTATTGGATTTTTTATTTTTTTGTTTTTAAATTTATTATTTAGGTAACTATTTTTTAATTTTAAAATTTTTTATTTTAGAAAATACTATATTTATATAAAAAAGGGCATAATAGTCATATTAAATGGTATATATGTCATTATAGTTATTTCAAGGGTCAAGATGTCAACTTTTAGAAAATGAGGGGTTGAAATGCTCAAAAAAATAGTTCAAAGGGGTCTTTTTGTAATTTTGAAAAAGTTCAGGGGTTTTTTTATACTTTTAAAAATTACAAAATGTACCCCGCCGTGTCCTTGCCGTGTCCCCGCCGTGTCCTAAAAAAAAAAATTTCAGGACACTTCTAAGGAGTGTCCGACACGTGTCCGAGGAGTGTCCGAGTGTCCGAGAAGTGTCCGAGTGTCCGACACGGACACGACACCCCTATACGAAGTGTCCGTGCTTTCTAGATATTGATATATGTGTAGGTAGGGAGCTTGCATGAAAGTGGTAAAATTGGTCTGCATGAGAGGGATAGTACTAAGAGAGAGAGAGATAAAATGGCTGTTGTGGTGCAGTGAGTTCTGACAGAGAGAGAGAGACAACTTGCTTGGTCACGGGTCTATATATATAGATAGACTTGTTGAGAGAGACAGCTTGCTTGGTTATGGGTCTATACATATAGATAGAGTTGTTGGGGATAGAGAGATAATATAGTTAAGTTGGGGTAGTGACGTGTTGCAGGATGTGTAGGTAGGGAGCTTGCATGAAAGTGGTAAAATTGGTCTCTGCATGAGAGGAATAGTACTACGAGAGAGAGAGAGATAAAATGGATGTTGTGGTGCAGTGAGTTCTGATAGAGTGAGAGGGAGAGACAACTTGCTTAGTCACGGGTCTATACATATAGATAGAGTTGTTGAGAGAGATAGCTTGCTCGGTCACGGGTCTATACATGTAGATAGAGTTGTTGGGGATAGAGAGATAATATAGTTAAGTTGGTGTAGTGACGTGTTGCAGATGTGTAGGTAGGGAGCTTGCATGAAAGTGGTAAAATTAGTCGGGAGAGAGAAATAAAATGGATGTTGTGGTGCAGTGAGTTCTGATAGAGAGAGAGAGAGAAATGCTGGAATGTAAGAAATGCTGGGATTTGCATGAATTTGTTTAAAGAAAATGAATAAATAAAATAGTAAATAATTGAGATATATATAAAAAAAGAGTAAATAAATAAAAAGATACATATAAATATATATATGTAGAGAGAGAGGGGGGGAGAGAAAAGAGATTTAAAAAATGATTCTGATAAAAATAATAATGATAATAATAACTATAACAATAAAATAATAACAAAATTAAATATACCTAGTAAGAAATAAAATAAAATAATAATAATAATAAATAAATAAATGGTGAAAAATTGGGTGTCTACAATTTCGATCTCTCTTGTATTGATATGTTCTTTAATTTTTGTGGTGTCTGGTATCAATTTAATGATTCTTACTCTATTTTATGTCATTTTTTCTTGATTGCACAAGGTTTTTTAATTTCACAAAAGTTGCTTTATTATTTCTTGCAACCCTGTGCACTTTTGTGCTTTCTTCTATTTGACCTATTTCTTTATATCTGATTTCAAGGTTTTGTGTTTTGGGGAATAATTGGAGAAAATGTCAAAAATAGGAGCATATATTAACAAAGTGAACTATTCATTCTACATATATGAGTTCTCTCCAAAATAGTGTGGGTCAGGAGATTTATCAGCGTGAACTTTTGATATATGAAAATTTTCTTATCAAAATTATATATATATATATATATATATATATATATATATATATATATATATGAAATACTTTTGTTTTCAAGCACAGGAAAACGAACAAAGTGGTAAACCACATAATCTGTCAAGTTTGAAAGGGTGGGACGTACTTAGCGCGACTGCATGGAGACGTGACCTAGCTGGCCAATATTGATCTGAGTGTCGATTAAGATTGAGCAAAACAAAATTTGCCCATTCATATCAACTGATATTATTCAAGACAGTGAGGAAGAAAGTGAGTAGTAAAGCTGTGTGTTTATTTGTGTTGAGGTGACTCAAATTAATTAATTATTGTACAAGTGTTAGTGTGTTAGTGATTGGATTATGTGACCAATGGAAAATGAATGAATGAATGTGAAAGTGGTCTTTGGCGGTGAGTCAATGTTTTGGTGGCTAATCTTGCTTGTTGGTTTTGAATAAAATTTTCTTTATGTCTTTCCCTAGCCTTGCTAATCTCTTTAAGAACCTCACCATCCAAGAATTCATTGGTTCCTCATAATGTTTCTCTTGCCTCTAAGGTTTTGTTTGGATAAACAGAAGATAAGAGAAAAAAAAGGATAACATTAGTTATCAGAGAAAATAAAAGAAAAGAAAGGATAGTAATAAGTTGTATTCATGTTTGAATAAATTATGAAAGAATATAAAGAAAATGATAACATTCTTGTTTGAAAAGGCTAAAGGAAAGAAAATAAAAGAAAACATTTTAACCAATTAATATCATATCCCTTTTTGTTTACTATCATGCTCTTTTGTCTTTTAAAATATTAGCATTAGTTTTGGCAAGAAAGCTTTACTTAAACTTTATCATTTCTCTCCAAATCTTCTCACTTTTGGGAGGATAACATATGAGATACTTGGAGGGATAACTCCTAATATATATATTTCTTTTTAACAAACCAAACATAAAAGACATTATCCCTCTCTTTCTTTTATTTCCTTCCAATTCCATCATCTAAACTAGTCCTAAAGGTGAATATATAAGTAGTGAAATTTATATGATATGTTATTTTTATTCTTTTAACTCTGTGCAGACATGGATATATGCCTCTTCCCTCCCCTCGTCATCCCTTATCCATTTGACTATGCCAAACCTACGGTGAATCCTTCCAACCAGCCCAAACCTTGCACCACCATCTGGATCATCCACCACCAGGCACTATCACCAAGCCCCTCTCCAACTCGTTATCATCCTCTGGCTTAGCTACCAAAAATTACCATGCTCCCTCCTTTTTACTTAACTCTTCTTCATTTAAAGGTCTTTAACCACCTGCCAAACATCTATTACCCAAACCTCACTCTCATGCACCTCTGAAACTTGTGTCACACCATCAAGCCTCTGACTTTTATCTAAGACCACCATCCATTTCTCATTATGCCATTGATAAGAAGTTTGGGAAAATTATGTATACATGTAGTTGTGGAGGTGATATTACCATCACATGCAGTCAAAGTCAGTCTTTTTCAATTATATGTATTTGACCCAAATATGAGTTGGACATGAACTGTTTCCTTTCAACTCTATCCTTTTTATTGTTCATACAAAATGACCTAACAACCCTCACCACATGAAATGACCTAAATACAACCTTAAATGTATTCTATATCGCACACTCTCTGCCTCTTCATCACCAAAGTCGATTTTATCCCTCTCCATCTATGTGCTATCTCTTTCTCTCCATCGGTAAAAGTAGAATAGAGGATGGATCTTCTCTCTTCTCATGCTGTCTCATCTCTCTCTAAAAGTAACTCTAAATCCAACTCATTTACGGGTAAGATTTTTCTTCAACTTTGCTTGACCATTTTGTGTAATATATGTATGTGATTTGATTTCACTTTTGTTTTTTGTTGATTTGGAAGTAAAAATAATGTATAAGCATTTTCAACTTTGTACTCCTTCTAATTATAGGTCTGTGAATCTAATTTTCTTTTAAATTCCTTCATTTTATTGTGAAACTTCATTGTTTTTGTATTTCATTTCGTTAAACTTCCTTGGTAATGGATTTTTCATTTTTATTTGTACATCTTTCTTGATTTCTGTCATTGGTATGAGACATTCTTGATTATGGGTTTGTGAAGTTTCAATTTCTATGTTCATTTTGATGGAAAATCATTCTTGTGTTGATGAGACATTATTAATGTTTTGCCTCATTGAAGTTTGTTTGTTGTAGTTGCCAAATATATGTTGAAATTGGCCTTAAAAGTTAGAGATGTCTTGCTGCTAGATTTTTGTACGTGGAAGCACTGAACTAATCAATTAGACTCTTCAAACTGGTTTCTAATAACCAAAGTTAGTGTGTCTAACATTGATGTATCTTCCCTTAAATTTTCTCTTCCTTTTTGTACTATTTTATTTAACCAAAGTGGTCATAGTTGTGACCTATATTTTTGTAATTGGTAATCTTCGGTGTCAAAATCAAACATGATCGGGTTGTATTCTTTGAGTTATATTCTTGATATTGATCATGTAATTGAAGTCTCAGAGTGAGCATGAAGTTCTGCACCAACCGTGCAAGGGTTCGTCAAAGGATGAATCTTGAATATTCGAAAGAAGCCATCAATGTTCTTAACAAGGATTCGATCGATTGAAGTTTTAAGATGGTTCTGAATGTATGAGAACATCGTTGATCACATATGAGAGTCACATAGTCCAAGTGAAGTGGTGAGAACACATATATTTCAAACCGGTAGGTTCCAACCTTGAAAAGATGTGTTTTTAAGCAAGTTTGGACACTTTTCAAGGTTGGACCGGTCCAGCTCAAATCTGGACCGGTCCAAGAGGTCTCAAGATCTTAATTTGTGACAGACAAAAGTTTGGACCCGTCCAAGAATAGGCTGGACCGGTCCATGCTTCTGCCTTGGCGAATTTTGTCCTGTAGAGTCCTGTTTTGACCTGGATTTGATCCAGTACTTTCCTAAAACGTGGAAACTTATTTCCTATTGGTTTTCAACTTGTTTTTTAAAAAAAATTAGGGTTTTAATCTCTATAAAAAGCACATATGGTTTCTCTTATTAAGCTTTCAATTGAACAGAAATGTATATTCTAGAGAAAGAAAGCTTTGAAATATTTTTTAGCAAATAATTTTTCTCTCAAATTCTTTGTTTATATTTTTAAGAGCACACAAATATTCACTGAGTGGTTTAGGGTGTCTCTATTTGCTTGATTAACTTTATGAAGACTGTATTAAAGATTTCTTCGTGATCAAGTTACTAGATTAGTTTATTCTACAATTGTTCGTTAGTGAGGAAGGAGAAGAAGATTGAGCTATGAAAGGGACAGAATACTTGATTAGTGTTCGCGTTCTTCTAGTGACCCTTTGGAGAGGATTTTGACGTTAGCTAGGAATCTGCAACAACTAGACGAGGTAGTTATAATAGTAAGCCTGATGTGTTCCGTATCAAAGTTATTGTAAGAGTGAAATGGGTGTGAGTTTGGGATAAAGTCTGTTGTACTTTGTTTCAACGATAGTGGATTTGCTTATCCAGGGCTACAAAGCCTCACTCATTATTTTTTCACGATCTGAGTTTTCCACGTATATCTGGTGCATTCTTTACTTTAACGCACTTTATTTATTTACTTGTTTTGTGGGATTACTTTAATTTTAAGTTGGACTTAAAATTGGATAATCTGAAAGATTAAGCAAAAAATGAGTAAACCTAATCACCCATCCTCTGAGTTTTAAATCTAACTTTCGCAGCCGCTTCCGTACTACGCAACTTACAATTGGTATCAGAGCAGTTGTAGACATTAAAAAATTACATGATTGACCAAAAATATAATTTAGGCTTATCTTTAGTTTAACCCACTTTGGAATATGGCCCAATGAATTAGATAATTTGAAGCCCAGACCCACCACAAATAAATGACTCATAGGCTGATCCAAATTGTCTAAAAACGTCCAAGCCCACTTGAAAATTAGTCAAATGGATAATTATATATATATATATATATATATATATATATATATATCATTATCATCAAAGATAATTATTATGTATATATTGGATAATTATCACAATTATCATAAATGATAATTATAGGATAATTATTAGAAGAAAAGAAAGTTACAAATCTACCCCTCCAAGAAGCCTATAAATAGAGGTAGAGGGTGAACAGAAGGGAGATGATTCTGACATAATACTGAAGCTCTGCCAGACTCTGTCTTCAATCAACACTTGAAGCTCTGAAGACATAAGTTCATCCAACCTTCAAAGCTTTGAAGAATAAAAATAACAAGCACATTCAAAGTTGTGTTGTTCTTCCTTAACAATTCAACAAATTCAAAGAATTATCAACATGACAGTTCGAGATCAAGCTTCTTCAGCCCACGATTAGAAATTCTAACCGATTTTCTTCAACAACAAACACTTGAAGAGAAATCTAACAATTCCAATTCAAGATCAAGCTCTAGTAGCCCTTGAAGCCGGATCATCAAGGAGATTGAATCAGAGGAATTTATCTTTCTTTTATAAAGGTCCACAGAGAATTGTACCCATTTTTTTTAATTAATAAAATTGATTGTTTGTTACTAATTTTTGTTCCTAGATTTTTGGATACGAAATTTGTGTGTACAAATTCTAGCACGCCCGATGGGGCCATCTCTACATCTCATCTCTGTTTCTTATATCATACCCCAAAAACTCTGTTCATTAGAATCTATGACTCCTCCCAAGGTTCAGACGATGAACAAGAAAAACTAAAAAAAAATCGCTGCTGTAATGGCTAACACCAAAGTTGCTGCAAGCAGTGACAAGAATACTAAGAACCTGTCAAGTGCTAGCAGCACCTCAGCAGGTCCTATGATGCGTAGCAAGACCAAAGCAATTGCTTTTCTCAAGAATCAGTAAAATTTAGTGAAAACCAATCTTTCTAAACCAATGGATGTAAAAACTAAACATGCTAACACCATTGATCCTCAGGGGGCAAAGAACTCTGGCGTTATTTCAAAAAAGTCGGCACTGCCACATTCACCCCACTCTGTCTCTGATGCCAACTCTAGCGTTGGTTCACTCTCAGAGTCGTTACTTGAGATTTCAAAATAATCGGTCCCTTCAAAGAATGTTGGCCCTCAAGGTCTTTCCAATTCGAATGTTGTCACAGCTATGATGACTAGAACAACCTCGGTGGAAGACCAACTGGCAGTTATAGCGCGCACAATCAAAAATCTCGTAAAAACTGTCGAAGAAAAGGACTTATAGATTTGTCGCGCTAATGAGTAAGCTTGAAATCCAAAATCTTGACAAGTCAACACATCGGCCTACGAATACTTCAAATTCATCTCTTCAAGGTGCCCAATCAAAAGATCGTCGTCATACATCTACATCAGGACACATGGCTGACGAAACTAATCCTGCTTCGCCAGTCGCTTTGCTATCTATTCAACAGTTGCAAGATATAATAACGAACACAATCCGAGCACAATATGGCGGCGCCCCTCAAAGCACTCTCGTGTACTCAAAACCCTACACCGAAAGAATTGAAAGCTTAAAAATGCCAGTGGGATATCAACCGCCAAAGTTTCAATAATTTGATGGAAGAGGCAATCCCAAACAACATGTTGCACACTTTGTGGAAACCTAAAATAACGCTAGCACCGAAGGGGACCTCTTAGTCAAGAAATTTGTTCGTTTCCTTAAAGGAAATTGATTTGATTGGTACACGAATCTCAAAGCTCAGAGTATTGACTGTTGAGAGCAGATGGGGTGAGAGTTTCTCAACCGCTTATACAGTACTCGCAGAATAGTAAACATGCTGGAACTCACTAACACTAAACAAATTAAGGATGAGTTTGTGGTCGCCTATATCAACCGCTAGCGAGCTCTAAGTCTTGACTGCAAAGATCGTCTTTTTGAAGTCTCAGTAGTCGAAATGTGTATGCAAGGCATGCACTAGGAACTTCTTTACATTCTACAAGGAATCAAGCCTCGTACATTTGAAGAATTGGTTGTTTGTGCCCATGACATGGAGCTCAGTATAGCTAGTCGTGGTGCAAAGGCTTTTGCCTTTCCCAATATGTTTGACAACTGTCTTAAGATGAAGGGGTTGAGTCTAAAGAGGAAAACAAAATACTTCCTAACTCGGACGATAAAATAAATACATCTTATGTTACAAGCATCATCTCTAAAGACTTGTATCAAGAAACACATCGTGTTCCTTCTGTGACTTCATCTAATAGTTCTAAGTTAAATAAGACATTAAGTCAAGAAAACCTTAATAGAAGACTGAACAGACAAGGGGCAAACCTTCTATACAAAACTCATTCCCAGCTCTCTCATATGAAATATCCTTGGCATGGGGGCAAGATTCACGGCTGTCCTTTAAAAAGGCCTACACATTTTATCAAACCTAGAAATAAAAAACAAGTCCCAAGAAGGAAACAAGAAAAACAAAAGCATAACCAAAATGACGAATCTCGAGGATTTGTGTTCAAGATGCAGTATCAGAATAATCCGTCAAATTCCACACAAACGACTTCAAGTAGAAGAGTTCAGAATACTATGCTCGCTTGGAGGCAAAAGAAGAATGCTCAAGAAGGGAATGATTCTAAAAAGATCTCACAAGAATTAGTGTCTGGAAATATACAAATGTCAGCTCAAGTAATTCCTTCCCAACATGTCGTCAACAAGTACCAAGGTAGGAGTCTAAAACTATAAAATGAGGAACAAGAACAAAATTGTCTACAATCCCAGATGGAACGAAAGGCTCAAAAAATTAAAAGACTAGAGGAAGGAAAAGTGTGGGGACCAAAGCCCGAAGATGCTATGTGGATCGAATCTCGCACCGAAATGAAAGCATATTAGGTGAGGTTTAATCCTCCTACATAGACCATGATGAATGAAATACCTCTTCCTTCTAGGTGGGGAGAGGAGTTCGAAGAAGATGTTTTTTCTCAAGTACAAGAAGAGTACAATAAAGAAACAAAGCAAGAAGAAAATCTCCAAATTGACACCAAGTTGGTTTACACCTTTCAACATAAGCTTGGACTATCTCTTGAGTCTTGCAAAGTTGCAGACTAATTAAAGCTAAAATGCTCCACGATACGAGCCTAAACTCTCAATGACACTCCCTGACACGAGTATAAACTGTCTACCAAACAAAATGACACTCCTTGGCACGAGTATAAATTATCTACCAAAAAAAAAAGATGACACTCCTTGACACGAGTATAAGCTGTTTACAAAAAAGAAAATGACACTCTTTGACACAAGTATAAACTGTATACCAAAAAAAAAAAGATGACACTCCTTGACATGAGAATAAACTGTCTACCATAAAAGAAAGATGACACTCTTTGACATGAGTATAAACTGTTTACCCAAAAGAAAATGATACTCCGTGACACGAGTATAAACAGTCTACCAAAAAAAATGACACTCCTTAACACGAGTATAAATTGTTTACCAAAAAAAAAAAAAAAACTCTTTGACACGAGTATAAACTGTCTACCAAAAAAAAAATGACACTCTGTGACACGAGTATAAACTATCTACCCAAAAAAAAAGATGACACTTTTTGACACACAGGATATACTGCCTACCCAAAAAAAACACTCCTTTACACGAGTATAAACTATCTTCCAAAAAAAAAAACTCATTGACACGAGTATAATTGTCTACCTAAAAAAAAATTGAACTACATGATGACTTGATCCATGTTCAGGGTACGTAGGCATCTTGGAGGATTGTTCCAAGTGCAGTCAACCCAACAAAAAAAAAGTAATTTTTGGCATACCGCTAATTCAGATGTTGACTATGTTTGCCGCACTGTGGTGACTTGGTTTGCCACCAAGATGTTGACGATGTCTGTCACACCGTGGGCCGCCAAGATGTTGACGATGTCTGCCACATTATGGTGACTTGGCCTACCGCACCGTGGTGACTTGGTTTGCCGCCAAGCTATTGACGATGGCTGCCACACCATAGTGACTTGGCTTACCGTCGAGATGTTGACGATGTCTGTCATACCGTGGTGGCTTGGTCTACCACCAAGATGTTAACGATGCTTGTCGTACCATGGTAACTTGGCCTGCCGCACTGTGGTGACTTGGTCTGCCGCAGAGATATTGACGATATCTGCCACACCGTGGTGACTTGGCCTGCCGCAGAGATGTTGACGATGTCTGCCGCACCGTGGTGACTTGGTCTGCCGCTGTGATATTAACGATGTCTGTCGCACCGTGGTGACTTGGCCTGCTGCCGAGATGTTGACAATGTCTACCGCACCGTAGTGACTTGGCCTGCCGCTGAGATGTTGACGATGTCTACCGTACCGTGATGACTTGGCCTGTTGCCGAGATGTTGACGATGTCTGTTGCACCGTGGTGACTTGGCCTGCCGTCGAGATATTGACGATGTCTGTCGCACCGTGGTGACTTGGTCCAAAGGAACAAAAGTGAAGAAGAAGAAGAAGAAGAAGTCAGCATGGGAATGAAGAAGAACAAGAAGAAGAAGAAGAAAAAAAGAAAAGAAGAAAGAAAAAAAAAAGAAGGAAAAAAAAAAGGATCAGTCTATTTTATATGTGAGAAGAAATAAAAAAAAAAAAGAGAAGAATAGAGGGAATGTAGTAGCACAGTGGCGTGAAATAGGGGAGAAAGAGAAAAAAAAGAAGAAGGAAAAAAAAAGGAACAGTCTATTTTATATGTGAGAAGAAGGGAGAGAAAGAAAAAAAAAAAGAAAGAAGAATAGAGAGAATGTAGTAGCACAGTGGCGTGAAATAGGGGAGAAAGAGAAAAAAAAAAAGAAAAAATGGGAAAGAAAGAAAAAAAAAAAGAGGAAAAAAGAAGAAGAAGAAAGTTATGGCGACAGTAGGGAGAGAAAGAAAGAAAGAAGAAAAAAAAAAGAGGAAAGAAAAGGAATAAAAAATGTAAAAGAAAGAAGAGCTTATAGTTGTTGGAGTTCATGTGATTTCTCTGATATGAAGAGTCTGAAGCGCATATTACATATATATAATGGTGAATTAATCCTATTTGTCATTAAATTTTTAAGACTCCAATTCTGTTTGAACATGGAAAACCAAATCCTATTTTCAGATTGGACAAGTAAAAAAAAAACATTTTTACAATAGGATCATCAAGTCTTCAATTCCACTTGGACAAGGAAAAAAGAAATCCTATTGGCAACAAAATTCTCAAGTCTTCAATTCCACTTGGACAAAAAAAAAATCCTATTTGCAACAGGATCCTTAAGTGTTCAATTCCACTTGGACAAGGAAAAAAAATTTCTATTTGCAATAGGATCCCTAAAGTCTTCAGTTTCGCTTGGACAAGGAAAAAAAAAGAGTCCTATTGTTTTCAAGACTCCAATTCAACAAAAAAGACATCTTATTTACAATTGGATTTTTGCAAGGAAAATTTTTTTTTTTGCAAATATTGAATATTTCAAGTCCTGCTTTAGATACGTGACAAACTCGATATAGTGCGAGACTTGAAGTGGGGGTAATTTGTAGACATTAAAAAGTTACATGATGGATCCAAAATATAATTTGGGCTTATCTTCAGTTCAACCCACTTTGGAATATGACCCAATGAGTCAAATAATTTGAAGCCCAGACCCACCACAAATAAATGAGTCATGGGTTGATCCAAATTGTCTAAAAACATCCATGCCCACTTGAAAATTGGTCAAATGTATAATGTTACCCAAGTATTGACTCTAGAGGGGGGGGGGGAGGCGTGAATAGAGTTTATGGCAATAACAGTGATATTTTTTGATTAATAATTTATAAGTTGGCTAGAATTAATTTTACTTCTACTTATGCAATGAATGTTCAATAAATAATTTAGCAATATAAAGCACAATATAACAAGAAAGAGGTAGATAGATCAAACACAATTGACACGATAATTTTTGCGAGGTTCAGAATTTCTACTCCTCGGCTCAAGACCCCTCTTGAGACTTTCCGTGTCCAAGACAGCTACTCCTTGCAGGTGGAGTGCAAAACCTTCTTACTTAAAAGAAACTCCCTCTCTTAATCTTCCTTGGGTCACACCAACCCTTTGCTAAAGGAACAACCTCATTTAGGCTTTCTTTGGATCAAATTGATCCTCTTGAATGAACGAGTTTTATACAAGAATCTCTAGAAGACAGATTTACAATTTGAAGCTCTCAATATGTTTTTCTCTCTCAATAGATAGATACACAAGAATAAGCTCATAGACTAGAGAATAAGTGAATCACAAGTGTTTAAAGCTCAAGTCTTTGAAAAATAGAGTTAATGAAATGAATGCTCAGAAATGATGTTCTCAAGTTCTGTATTTCTTAAGGTTCATAGAACAACTTCTTTTATAGAGAGGAGATCAGACAAGTCCATTTCAAAGTAGTTGCGCGCAAGTGGTTTGGAAAATTAAATGTAGAAACTAGCTGTTAATTTACTGAACCACCAGGTTTCAGTCGACTGATTATTTCATTGGCCGACTGAACCAGGTGTTTCGATCGACTGAAGCTTAGTTTCGGTCGATTGAAACTCCTCTGTTTTGTAAAGCCTACTGGAATTCATTTCCAGTTTTTATCAGTCGACTGATGAATAGATTCGGTTGACCGATAAACTAGTTTCGGTCGACTGAGCTGATTTTCGGTTGACTGAAACTCCCCTGTTTTGTAAAGCCTAGTGGAATTTAATTCTAGACTTATTCAGTCGGCTGAAAGACTTCATCAGTCGACTGAAACTGCATGTAAATACCAAAAATAGGTTTTTGAATGGTCATTTTGAAAAGATGGTCAGTGATGAATTATGAGTGATGAACAAGATTTATATATGATCAAAAATGACTTTTTGAAAAGATTTTTATTGAAAGATCATTGAAAGAGTTGAGCTTTACTTGAATTCAAATAGACTTTAACATTATTTCCTAAGTTCTCACCATCCTATCTACCCCTTCTTCAAGGTGGAAGGAAATGGACACTTGTTTGAGATGTTTGATCATGGAAGACTTTGAAACTTTAAATGCTTCCTTTTTTATGCTTCTTCACGATCCGTTCTTGATTTCGTATGACACTTCCTTGAGCTTGAAGGCAATGGATTCCTTGAAATTTGTCTTTATATATGATCACTAGCATAATTACTTAAATGAAGACATTAGAAATAAAGACATCATAAATGATTTGTAATCATCAAAATTGTAAGATTTCCCTTAGGTCAAAACCTTCGGGTCAACAATCTCCCCCTTTTTGATGAAGACAAAACATTTATGTTATATGTGATATTTGGAATGCTTTTGACAAAGCTCCCCCTGTCAACATGCATATAAATTGAACAAGTGTGAAAGAATTTGTTTTTTAATTTTCTAGCATTTTGTGATCATGTAACCTATAAAGCACAATTTGACATGTATTTAGTAGAATGATAATTTCATTGATATTCAGGCTTGCAAATATGAGTTTAAAGAGCATGATCATAACACAAAATACCAATCACAACATAAAGTCAAAAAGGCAAAATCAACAGTTCCTTCTTCCCCTTTGTCAAATCAAAAAGGGGGAAGGTCTAAGCCAAGGCGAAGCTCGAATAAATTCTCATCATGTGAACCAACTTGTCCAGCAATTTCCTCAATACGATCACTAAGATATTCCAATTCAGATTGCTTGATACTTGAAACAGCAAGGGCGTCAACTTTCTTGGTTAAAACATCCAATTTCTTCCTATTGTCCTTGGTAATGGCCAAGTTTTCTGCTATCATATCCCGAATATCTTGAGGAAACTGGAATGTAGTATTACGAGTGGATGGTGTACTCATTTGTTGCGATGAAGGAATGTCAGCCTCCATGGGCTTGTTTTGGCCTAACTCTTCTTCTTCTTCCTCACTTTCTTCATCACTATCTTCATTGCCACCAACAAGCTTTGGATCATACCAATGCCTATTCCCATCTTGCCTTAGCTTCATCATTTTTAGCATTGTGGAATTGAGTCTGTCCTGTAAGCCATGAGTGACCGAATTACAGGAGTTCACATTTACTCCTTTGGTTGTAAAAATTCGAGTGAGAGGTATGGCATAATACAGATGAACTCCATTTTTCTTACAATCGAGTAGGTGGTGAAAGATGAGGTACGAGAGATCAAATCTTTTACTGTTTAGTACGCACCATACTAAGAATGCCTCCATGAACGAGACATCAGAGTGTCCACCAGATTTGGGAAAGATGGTATACATAATTATGTTGTATACGAGGTAGGCTTTCACAGTTAATTGGCTTGATTTCACCTTTATGATGTTTGTGGTAGTTTTATCTTGACTCATTTGACGAACAGCTTCTAAGGGGTTGAAATCGGCACCTTCATACCAAATGTGGGAGGTATATTATTGGGTACCTCCTTGGGGAAGATTGAGAATCCGTCCAATAGATGCTATATCAAGCATGATGTCGATCCCGGCAACATATGAGTAGACTGTGGATACGGGGGTATCGGTAAGTAAGATTAAATGAGCAAAGAAAAGTCGCACAAGCTTTGGATAGTAGGGGATGTCCATGGATACAAAATCTCTGAGACCTATGGCATCAAATAGAGCATATGTGTTGAGATTTAGAGACTCACATTCAGTCAAAGTCAAAATTTTCCCTTTTGCAACGATGCGATTTAGAAACTTTGTTTCATATTTAAGGCGATGATGCTCGGATTTGAACCATCGAATAGAGGTGATCAATGATGATGGAGGAATCCCTGAAGTAGTAGGAGGAGAGGGTTTCGACTGTGAGGCTTCACCATCATGAAAACTCTAGTCTTCTTTTTTGATTGAGAAGTCCTCTCGGGATTTCTACTAGGAGGCATGTTCGAGAGTGATGGATTGGTGGGGGAGAAGTTGTTCGTCGATCGCCTGAAGCTAGGAGGGAAAAGATAGAAATATTTAAAACCTAGGGCTTGTGATTTAAATTTGGGCGAAAAGCAGTTTTCGGTTGACTGATTAGCCGTTTCGGTTGACTGGTTGATATATCAGTCGACTGAAGGTGTTTATCAGTTGGCTGACAAAACTGCATTTTGCTCAGTCGACTGAAAGTGAGGTCTCGGTCGACCGAAACATCTCTTCAGTCGACTGATGGTTATATCAGTCGGCTGATAAATGCAGAGTCTCAGAATCAACACTATGCGACTTCATGTTCCAAAGCCATTCCTATTTCTCTTCTTAAGATGTAAAACCTATCTTCTTGAAGTGGTTTAGTGAAAATATCGGCAAGTTGTTTATCGGTCGAAATAAAGATTAGTTCAATATCTCCTTTTATCACATGATCTCTAAGGAAGTGATACCGTATTTCAATGTGCTTTGTTCGGGAGTGTTGGTTAGGATTCTTAGAAATGCATATTGCGCTTGTGTTGTCACAATAGATAGGAATATGGTCAAATGAGAGACAAAAATCTTGTAGTTGTTGTTTGATATATAGTGTTTGGGCACAACTACTTTCGGCGGCAACATATTCGGCTTCTGTCGTAGATAGGGCCATGGAGTTTTGTTTCTTACATGACCATGAGATAAGTGATTGTCCCAAGAAATGACATTTCCCGCTAGTGCTTTTCTTATCAATTTTGCATCCGACAAAATCGGCATCCGAGTAGCTAAAGAGATCAAAAGAACTGTTTCTTGGATACCAAAGTCCCACGTTGGGAGTTCCGCTTAAATATTTGAAGATACGTTTAACAGCACTCAAATGTGATTCTTTATCACAAGATTGAAATCTAGCACATAAGCAAACGCTAAACATGATGTCCGGTCTACTAGCGGTTAGATATAGTAGACTTCCAATCATGCCTCTATAATTTTTTATGTCAACATCTTTTCCTTTTTCATCTTTATCCAAGTTGGATGAAGGACTCATAGGAGTTTTAGCATGTTTGGCTTCTTCCAAGCCAAATTTCTTTAGCAAATCTTTAACATACTTAGATTGGCAAATAAAAATGTCATCAAGTGTTTGTTTGATTTGCAAACCTAAGAAGAAATTGAGTTCACCCATCATGCTCATTTCAAACTCCTTTTGCATGTTAGATGAGAATTCTCTACATAAAATATCATTCGTTGAACCAAAAATTATATCATCAACATATACTTGTATGATTAACAAATTTTTATTTACATTCTTGGTGAAGAGAGTGTTGTCAATTTTTTTTCTAACAAAGTCATTCTCAAGTAAGAACCTACTTAGTCTCTCATACCAAGTTCTTGGGGCTTGTTTTAATTCATACAAGGCTTTTGACAATTTAAAAACATGATTTGAAAGATTGTGATCCTCAAAGCTCGATGGTTGTTCAACGAACACCTCTTCTCCTATTAGACCATTTAGGAAGACGTTTTTTACATCCATTTGATATAGTTTGAAGTTTTTGAAGGAAGCAAACGCAAGTAGCATTCGAATGACCTCTAGTCTAGCTACGGGTGCAAAGGTTTCTTCATAATCAATTCCTTCTTCTTGATTATATCCTTGGACTACAAGTCTAACTTTGTTTCTAGTAATGACCCCTGATTCATCCTCTTTGTTTCTAAAAACCCATTTGGTGCCGATAATTGTTTTATCTTTAGGTCTTGGAACTAAATTCCACACTTGATTTCTTTCAAATTGATTTAGTTCCTCTTGCATTACAAGAATCCAAGACTCATCGTTTTTGGCTTCACGAATGTTTTTAGGCTTAATTTGAGACACAAAAGCCAAATGATTGTACATATTGTGAACTTTGGATCTTGTACTAACCCATTCGGATGGACTGCCAATGATTTGATCAATTGGGTGTTTTTGTACAAATTTCTAACTTTTAGGGAGATAAGCTTCTCCTTTTTCGTTAAGATGATCTTTGTCAAAGATTTCTTTTGGGGAATCATCAATCGTAGGCTCATCATTTTTTGATTCAATGCTAGGGTTTTCATGAGATCCTTCTATTTCTCCTCTTTCATCATCATCATCATCTAAAATTCTATTGGGAGGTGAGGGAAGTGATTCATCAAATACAACATGTATAGATTCAACAACGGTTAGAGTTCTTTTGTTGAACACTCTATAGCCTTTGCTTCTAGATGAATATCCTAGAAAAACACCTTCATCGGATTTAGCATCAACTTTTCCTAAATTATCCTTATCATTAAGGACAAAACATTTGCATCCGAAAACTTTGAAGTAACCAATGATAGGCTTCTTCTCATTCCAAATTTCAGATGGTGTTTTATCAATGATTTTTCTAATGATAACTCTATTTATCACATAACAAGAAGTACTTACGGCTTCGGCCCATAGGTATCTAGCAAGATTATGTTCGTTTAACATTGTTCTAGCCATTTCTTGGAGAAACCTATTTTTCCTTTCAACAACTCCATTTTGTTGAGGAGTTCTAGGTGCGGAGAGATTGTGATCGTATCCATTTTCATCACAAATCCTTTTAATGTCTTGATTCTCGAATTCTCTACCTCTATCACTTCGAATAGTTTTAATCTTGAAATCCTTTTCATTTTGAACTTTTCTACAAAAATTTGCAAAAATGGAAGGAGTTTCATTTTTGTGAGTAATGAAGAAAACCCAAGTGTATCTAGAGTAATCATCAATAATTACAAATGCATAGAGTTTTCCACCAAGACTAGCAATTCTTTCCAGACCAAACAAGTCCATGTGAATTAAGTCGAGTGGCCTAGTAGATGTGATATCCTTCTTTCTTTTAAAGGAAGATTTGATTTGCTTTCCTAATTGGCAAGCACTACATGTCATTTCTTTCACATACTTAGTCTTTGAGAGGCCTTTGACCAAATCTTTTGAAGACAATTTGGAGATTAAGTCCATACTAGCATGTCCTAGTCTTCTATGCCATATCCAACTATTATTACTAGATGACACAAAGCATTTAACATCTTGATCATGTAATTCACATAAAAGCAAGGAATATAAATTTCCATTTCTATTAGCCGAGAAGATTTGTTTACCATTTTTTTTAACAATGCATTTATTGGATTTAAATGTAACACTAAGTGCAATATCACATAATTGACTAACGCTAAACAAGTTATGATTTAATCCTTTAACTAACAAAACATTATCAATAGATAGGAAGGATGACATACCAATAGTTCCTATGCCAACAACTCTTCCTTTGGAATTGTCCCCAAATGTTACACTTCCACCGTCATAATGTTTAATGGAAGTGAAGATTGAACGATCTCCCGTCATGTGCCTTGAGCATCCGCTATCAAGAAACCATTTGTCTTTGGTTGTAGATTTCAAGCATACCTACAAAAAGACATTATGTAACTTCTTTTGGTATCCATGAATCTTTGGGTCCATATTGGTTAGTCTTTTGAAAGGTTCCTTTTACAACCCACACCATTTTTCCATATCTCTTTCTCTTGAAAGGACAATAAAAAATTTTATGTCCCTTTCTTAAGCAAATATTGCAAAGATAATTGGAAAAGGGTGATTCATGTTTCTTAACAAAGGTTTTCCTAAGAGATTTTCTTTTCTTAATCAAGCATAAATCTTTGTTGTAAGGAATATATCCAAGACCTTCTTTGAGAAAGGAGCTTTTTTGCATTCCTAACATGAGACTTAAGTTCTCTTTACCTTTGGTGAATTTTGCAAGAGTTTCAATTTGATCCTCAATGGTTTTTCTCATATTTTTGTTTTCAATTTTAAGAGCGATTGAGAAGGAGTTATTTAAGGATAAATTTTCTTGCTCCTTTTTCAAAGAATCATTTTTATTTTGAATTTTTGCAAGATTTTGAGAGAGGTTTTGATTTTTTCCTTTAAGAGAAACACATTTTAAGACCATTTTTCTAAGTTCATCATGCAATTCTCTAAAGGCATCTTGCAATTCATTGCGAGAATCAATTAATTCATCATAAAGATCATCTTGAGATTCAAGGTTAGAAGTTACCTCTTCTCCGAAGGCCATGAGGCAAATATTTGCCACTTCCTCACCATTTCTATCATTGAAGGGTGATTCATCATCATCACTCCATGTAGCATTCATGGCCGCTTTCTTTTTTTCCTTATCTATTTTGTATTTGAGGCAATCGGTTTTGAAGTGCCTGGGCTTCCCACAATGAAAGCAAGTTGGAGTATCTTTAATTTGGTTATTCTTTCAATGATGTCCCCGATTGGCCTTTTTCAATTGGAGCATCTTCTGAAATCGATTGGTAATGAGGGCAAGTTCTTCTTCCACATGACTTGACTCATTTTTATTTTCCTTACATGTGGCTTGGAGAGCTAAACTTTTCTTTAGTTTAGAGTCTTCTTGAATCTTCTCTTCATGGCTATTCAAGGTAATCTCCCAAGTCAGAAGAGATCCAAGGAGTTCATCAAGAGCGAGTATGTTGAGGTCATTTGATTGTGTAATAGCCGCCGCTTGTGCATCCCATTTTGGAGGTAGACTTCTAAGAACTTTTCTATTCATATCACAATTCGAATATTTCCTACCAAGATGCAATAAGCCATTAATAATAGTAGTGAATCTAGTAAACATATCACTAATTGATTCATTTTCTTTCATAGAGAATAACTCATATTGATGAATGAGAAGATCAATTTTAGACTCTCTAACTTGCTTAGTTCCTTCATAGGTTACAACCAATTTGTCCCAAATTTCCTTAGCCATTACACATGTGGAGATTCTATTATACTCGTTTGCGCTTAAGGCACAATTGAGGTTGACTTTAGCCTTGGCATTTATTGAGATGAGTTTGAGATCATCGGAGTTCCATTCACTCTCAAGTTTTTCAGCTTTTTCTTCTCCTACGCTTTTCATTGGTACAAAAGGTTCATTGACAATAACTTGCCAAATTTGATAGTCTTGGGCTTAAAGAAAATCTATCATCCTATTTTTTCAATAGTTGTAGTTTGTTTCATCAAACCAAGGAGGTCGATTATTTGAATGACCTTCTTCATGTTAACGATTTCCTATGTTAGCCATGGATCAACTTTAAGTCGGTAAAGACAATATTAAAGCCGAGGCTTTGATACCAATTGTTACCCAAGTATTAACTCGAGAGGGGGGGGGGTGAATAGAGTCTATGGCAATAACAGTGATATTTTTTTATTAACAATTTATAAGTTGGCTAGAATTAATTTTACTTCTACTTATGCAATGAATGTTCAAAAAATAATTTAGCAATATAAAGCACAACATAACAAGAAAGAGATAGAGAGATCAAACACAATTGACACGATGATTTTTGCGAGGCTCGAAATTCCTACTCCTCGGCTCAAGACCCCTCTTGAGACTTTCCGTGTCCAATATAGCTACTCCTTATAGGTGGAGTGCAAAATCTTCTTACTTAAAAGAAACTCCCTCTCTTAATCTTCCTTGGGTCACACCAACCCTTTGCTAAAAGAACAACCTCCTTTAGGCTTTATTTGGATCAAACTGATCTTTTTGAATGAAAGAGTTTTATACAAGAATCTCTAGAAGACAGATTTACAATTTGAAGCTCTCAATATATTTTTCTCTCTCAATAGATAGATACACATATATAAGCTCACAGACTAGAGAATAAATGAATCACAAGTGTTTAAAGCTCAAGTCTTTGAAAAATAGAGTTAATGAAATGAATGCTCAGATGATTTTATAAGAAATGATTTTTTCATGTTCTGTATTCTTAAGGTTCATAGAACAACTTCTTTTATAGAGAGGAGATCAGACAAGTCCATTTCAAAGTAGTTGCGCAAGTGGTTTGAAGCATTAAATGCAGAAACTAGCTGTTAATTTATTGAACCACCAGGTTTCGGTCGACTGAACTAGGTGTTTCGGTCGACTAAAGCTTAGCTTCGGTCGACTGAAACTCCTCTGTTTTGTAAAGCCTACTGGAATTCATTTCCAGTTTTTATCAGTCGACTGATGAATAGATTCGGTTGACCGATAAACTAGTTTCGGTCGACTGAAGCTGATTTTCGGTTAACTGAAACTCCCCTGTTTTGTAAAGCCTAGTGGAATTTAATTCTAGACTTATTCAGTCGGCTGAAAGACTTCATCAGTCGACTGAAACTGCATGTAAATACCAAAAATAGGTTTTTGAATGGTCATTTTGAAAAGATGGTCAGTGATGAATTATGAGTGATGAACAAGATTTATATATGATCAAAAATGACTTTTTGAAAAGATTTTTATTGAAAGATCATTGAAAGAGTTGAGCTTTACTTGAATTCAAATAGACTTTAACATTATTTCCTAAGTTCTCACCATCCTATCTACCCCTTCTTCAAGGTGGAAGGAAATGGACACTTGTTTGAGATGTTTGATCATGGAAGACTTTGAAACTTTAAATGCTTCCTTTTTTATGCTTCTTCACGATCCGTTCTTGATTTCGTATGACACTTCCTTGAGCTTGAAGGCAATGGATTCCTTGAAATTTGTCTTTATATATGATCACTAGCATAATTACTTAAATGAAGACATTAGAAATAAAGACATCATAAAAGATTTGTAATCATAAAAATTGTAAGATTTTCCTTAGGTCAAAACTTTCGGGTCAACAGATAATTATATATATATATATATACATATATATATATACAAACATATATATATATCATTATCATCAAAGATAATTATTATGTATATATTGGATAATTATAAGATAATTATCATAAGAAAAGAAAATTACAAATCTACCCCTCCAAGAAGCCTATAAATAAAGGTAAAGAGTGAAGAGAAGGGAGAGGACTCTGCCAGAATACTGAAGGTCTGCCAGACTCTGCCTTCAATCAAGACTTGAAACTCTGAAGACATAAGTTCATCTAACCTCAAAGCTTTGAAGAAGAAGAATTAACAACACATTCAATGTTGTACTATTATTCCTTAGTGATTAAAAAAATTCAAAGAATCATCAACAAGACTGTTCGAGATCAAGTTTCTTTAGCCCTCGATCAAAAATTCTAACCGGTTTCTTCAACAACAAACACTTGAAGAGAACTCTCAACAATTCAATTCAAGATCATGCTCTAGCAGCCCTTGAAGCCGGATCATCAAGGAGATCGAATCAGAGGAATTTATCTTTCTTTTGTAAAAATCCACAGAGAATTGTACCCATTTGTTTTGAATTAATAAAATTGATTGTTTGTTACTAATTTTCGCTTTTAGATTTTCGGACACGAAATTTGTGTGTACATCAGTGTTCTTTAATTTGTGAGTATCAGAGTAATGTTTTAAAAAATTATCATGTAATCTAGTATGAAGAAGATGGATCAGTTCAACAAACTCATTTGTTTGATGGTTCAAATGATTCTTTTTGGAACTCTCACATGAAAGCCTTTCTCAAATCTCAAGGTGAGAGAGTTTGGATGACTGTTGAGAATGGCTATACAATTCCTACCACTACCACTGGTACTAGTGATGCAGCTATAATTGTAGACAATAATAAAATTGGATTAGTGTTCGCGTTCTTCCAGTTACCCTTTTGAGAGGATTTTGACTTTAGCCGGGAATCTGCAACAGCTGGATAAGGTAGTCGTAATAGTAAGCCTGAGGTTTTCCGCATTAAAGTTCTTGTTAGAGTAGAATGGGTGTGAGTCTGGGACAAAGTCTGTTGTACTTTATTTCGATGATAGTGGATTTGCTTCTCCAGTGCTACAAAGTCTCACTCATGATTTTTTCACGATCTGGGTTTTCCACGTATATCTTATGCATTTTTTACTTTACCGCACTTTATTTATTTACTTGCTTTGTGGGATTACTTTAATTTTAAGTTAGACTTAAAATTGGATAATCTGAAAGATTAAGCAAAAAATAAGTAAACTTAATCACTTCTCCTTTAAATTTTAAATCTAACTTTCGCAACTGCTTCCATACTACGCAACTCACAATCAGTATCAGAGCAGCGTTATCTAATTTGCAAGTATCAGAGCAGTGTTTTCTATAATTATCATAGAATCTAGTACGAAAGAGGATGGATCAGTTCAACAAACTCTTTTGTTTGATGTTTCAAATTATTCTTTTTGGAACTCTCACATAAAGTCTTTCTCAAATCTCAAGGTGAGAGAGCTTGGATGGCTGTTGAGAATGGCTATACAATTCCTACCACTACCACTGGTACTGGTGATGCAGCTATAATTGTAAACAATGATAAAACAATATGGTCTAATGTTGAGTATGAAGATGCTAATCATAACAACAAAGGTTTATATGTTATATTTAATTCTGTTGTTCCTTCTAAATTTACTAGAATCTCTGCATGTTCCACTTTGAAAAAAGTATGAAATATT
The DNA here is from genome assembly GCA_026545225.1 of Cornus controversa. NCBI lineage: Eukaryota > Viridiplantae > Streptophyta > Magnoliopsida > Cornales > Cornaceae > Cornus > Cornus controversa. The sequence continues at coordinate 27,124,462 of CM048853.1, read as the reverse complement.
TTAGAGGTAACTCATGAAGGTACCACCAAGGTAAGGAAATCTAAGTTACAAATGCTAGCAACTAAATTTGAAACAATTATAATGGATGAAAATGAGATGTTTTTTTATTTTTATTCTAGACTTAATGATATTATTCAAAGTAGTGATATCCTTGGTAAGATAATTCCATCTTTTTAGGTTATTAGAAAAATCATAAAGCCACTTCCTGATAGGTTCCAAGCCAAGTTAGAAGTCTTAGGTGAGAGCAGAGATGTTGATTCAATGGAGGTGGCAAAATTAGTAGGATCAATTCAAACTTTTCAGATGAAATATCCAAAACTTCAGAAAACAAAAAAATTGGCTTTAAAAACCACAAAGACTTCCAAGTCTTCAAGTTTCTCAAATGTATTAAAATTCTTCAAAATCTGAAGTTGAAAAAGTTGAAAGTTTTGTATATGATTCAGATAATGATGTTGCATTCCCAGCTAGGAAATTTAAAAAGATCCTTAAATATGAAAATGATAGAAATCTTAATAAATAAAATCCTTCTAAATTTTGTAGTCAAGGCTCATTATCTAAATGTAAGGATAGGAAGGAAAAAAAAGTTGATGACCCTAAGGATTCTGAAATTACTTGTTGGACATGTAGTGGTAAAGGTCATACATCTACTCAATATCCAAGTCCTAAGAAGAATAACTTAGTACAAAGAAAATTCTATTATTTATAAATTTGAGTCTTTTAGTTCTGATAATGATTTTTATATTGGGAATGATGTTTTTGCTTTTGTTGCTTATATTGATGATGATACCACTAATGATTATTCTTCTGATGTAGGTGAAATAGACATGTACACAACTCTTAGTCAAATTGGGTCTGAAGATTCAGAAGTTGAGCAATCAGATGAAAAACTATGTATAAGCAAGCTGTAAAAACTTTTTGAGAAATTGCTAAAGGCTTATAATAAGGAATTTGAGAAACTGAAGCAAGTGAAAATTGAAAAAGAAACTTTGAAGAAAGAGAATGAAGAGTAATTGAAGTTGATTGAAGAAAACAAAACTGATATTCAAAACCTTCAAAGTAAGGTCAAGTTTCTCGAAAGAGAGGTAAGTCAAGCTAATTTTACTAGAGATACTCTTGTTACTAGAATTGATTTTCTTGAACCTGAATTGAAAAATTATAAGAGAAATTGATTACATTTACTTCTGGGCAGATTAAGCTTGGTAACATGATTAGTGTTGGTAAGCCTGTAGGAGATAAGACTAGACTAGATTTTGTTGAGTCATCATCTAGGGGTAAAACCGTGTTTGTTAAACCCAAGAATTTAAATTTGTCTGCACCCAAACCTAAGCTTCAAGTTGAGTCTATGCATGCTAATGTTGTGTCCAATATGGTTCATTGTACTTTTTGTGTTAAAAATGGACATAATCAACACTATTGCAATAAGAAAAGAAAATATTCTAATTCTGATTTTCATGTGTATAATTATTTTGCTAAAAATAGGGTTCATGCTAAAAAATCTTAGAACAAACCCAAAAATTCTCAAGCTAAAAAGAATTCAAATAAAAAAAGAATGTTTCTGGTTCTCCACGTTATTTTTCTAATAGATTGCATGTTAAAACAATTTGGATGAAAAAAAGGAAGATTTGAAAAAGTTTGTGCCTATTGATACTATGAGATTTATTTTTAATAGGTATTTGGGTGCAAAACCCCCTAATAGTGTTCATTAGGACTTTTATGGTCATGGACTGAGCTAATGTTTATTATTTATTTTCCATTGGATCGTATCTTTTAGATTAGGTTAGATTTTGTTTATTTTATATGATAATCATGTGATTGTGGAAATTATATTTTTCTATGAAATAATGTGAATTCTCTTTATTTTTGTTGAAGTTTACTTTGATTTGTGAATGTATGATTGAGACACTTAGTTTATCAATGGATGAAGTACTTGATTTATGATCTAAGCATTGATGACTAATGTGCTATATTTAATTCTTTTTAGAGGTGAATCTTTTGAGTCCATACAATTTGCGTACTAGTCCAACTCTGAGAAAATTGATTGAAAACTAATGTGAAGTTGACTAGAATATGTTGTATGAATAACATTGAAAGATTAAATGATCCATGAAAAAATAAAAAGAAAAGATTCTATTTTTATTCAGCATGAAAAGAAAAGAAAAAAATGAATTGCTGAAAATCTAAGATAAAAGGAAATGCTACATTCGGGATTTGTTCGAAGCTACCACTACGACATAAATATTCAATGAGGTATTTTTTAAATAAGTTATTTTGAGGAAATAGCTGATTGCCCATAAGCGTGAAAGTCACCGTCTTAGAAATAATAAAAAGATGAAATTCAATGAAAAATATTTGATCATGTGTGATTTTATTTGCTTATTATCCAATGTAGTTTAGAAGATGAATTAAAAGAATTTGATTAATTTTTATGATATTGGATTGCGCACACACACATGAATTTATTAGATGAATTTTTAAATTTTTATAAATATTTGTGTATTGAAAATTTTGTCATGATCAATAATTTAATGATGAACTTTTTGGCAAATTTATGAGTTGTAAAATTGTGCATTTATGAATTTTCTTGAATTTTTCGGTAATTGTAGAGCTCATTGTTATTTTTTTGTCAAAAATTAGTTTTAATGATTATATGATTATTATATTTTTTATTTTCACATAAATAAAATCCCAAAAAGATTTTCCTATTTTTTAGGAATTTTTAGGCATTTTTTTGAAAAATTGAAAAAAAGGTCAAAGCTAATCAAAGTTGGTCAATAGACAATTTGAACCAACCTGGACCGGTCCAAGGGTCCACATGGCTCGGCCAGAGCTCTTTAAGTATGCAAGTGTGCATTGTGTTCATTTTGTGGTTACCTTCTCATTGTGTGCACTTTTCTCCTCTTTTCCCTCACTTTGTCATAACTCTCATCATACTTTGTGCTTGATATATTGCATTATATTGGTTAATTTTTGTGGTTAATTTTGAGTTGAATTGGTGGAAGGGATTGATCATTGAAGTATTTGGGTTGATTTTGGGAGATTGAACTAACAAAGTTTCATTGAAGCTTGTGTTTTCAAAGCTTGCACACCAAGTGTTTGAGAAAAATTCTCCAATGGCTCTTACATTCTTATGTTGCATTCCTCTCATCGTGGCAATAGCTGGTGGCTCTAGAAGATAAAGAGTTAATTTTTCTCTAACACTGGAAGACAATATAATTTTCACGGATGATCATTTTGATGATGAAGGAATCTTTGATCACTATAGAAATGTGGTTGGTTGTAGGCCAATCAGATGTGAACGGAGCTTTGATTTGGATAGCATATGGCAAGGTTATCATTTAGAGTTTGTGCATTACTTTAGAGACAATGGTTGGGGTTCACTAACTAAACTAGGCAAGGATTGTGTTCTCGACATGGTTTGCTACTTATATAGCAATGTGCTTACTTATAGTGATGGTGAGCTATGGATGACGGTGAAATATTTTCGGACAAAAATCAAGGTGACTACCCAATTAATTTATAAGGTTATTGTAGTTCCAGTGGCACATAATGGTATAATTTTTCCTTATATCAGTACTGAAGAGAACATACCAAGCATGGAAGAAATCATTAGGATGTTGTGTGAATTGAATGCTCCATTGCTTGCAAATAAAATTCCAAGTGCCAACATCACTAGCAATGACTTTGCATTGGATTTGATTGTCTCCTATACTCTTGACCCTTATGATCATAAGCGTGATTTGTCACGGCATCGAGGTGAGATCCTATATCATATTGTGAATGGTGATAAAATTAATGTGTTGGCTACTATTTTGAGGACTATGATTTAAGAGACAAATTATTCTAGGGTCACCAATGCTTTTCCTTTTCCTTTGATTGTAATGAAGATTCTCAAGGCAAATAATGTTTATATTCCTTCAAATGTTCTAGTGATGAAGCCCAAAAAGAAGTTCACGACTTCAAATGTTAAGTTTTCAATTACTAACAAGATGAAGGAAAGAGCTCAAAAGGAAGCTGCAAGACATCATACTGAGGAGGAGATTCTGGATGAGAGTGATGACAATGCTCTTATTGCCGGACTTTATGTTCCAGATTCTAATCGTGCTTTGACTGCTAGACAATACAATCAATCTATGAAGGGGTTAGAGAATTACTTGAAGAGGATGTTTTCAAAGCTTGAAGCATTGATTAGGGGAGCCCTTCTTAGAACTTCTGGAGCTCATGGTGATGATGATTAGGTCTTGGTGGTTTAAACCTAGTTTATGTTTTGTTAGACTTTGAGTAGTTGGTTATGTTTATTGCTCAAACATGTTATGCCTAGTTCTTTGATGGTTGAACTTATTTTGTTCTATATTTTTTATTTGCTTAACACATGATATGCTTTCTATGTTTTTCTACTATGCTTATGTCTAACACTATAATTTTGAAACTTATGTGATATATTTGATTAGAGGTTATATCTCACTTAATTATGTGTTGATTTGTTATCTCTTGTTCTCATTATTTTTACTTTGCTAATTTGTTCCAAAATGGGGAGACTTATATAGGTGCTTTGACAAAGGAGGAGATATATGTTTTTCTTTGAGATATGTGAGGAGATATATGTTTTTCTTTGAGACATGTGGGGATATAGTATATTTCATTGGTTATATGGTTATGGAGGAGTTTGGAGATAATTTTATGATACTTGTTTTCATTATATTTTTCTTGATTAAGCTTTCATAGGTAGTGTTGTTTGCATGATGTGCATATTTTACAAGTTTGGCACACACTACACATGAAGTTTGAAAGTTTGCTCATAATGCTCTGAGTTCTTCAAGATATATTTCTTTCTATTTAGGACATATTGTAATATGATTTTTCTAGTGGTTAGGTTATAATTGTCTAGATTGATTTTGTCACGAAATTTTCAAAGGGGGAGATTGTGACATATATTTTTGTAATTGACAATGTTTGGCGTCAAAACCAAATACGATCGAGTTGTATTCGTTGAGTTATATTCTTGTTATTGATCATGTAATTGAAGTCTCAGAGTGAGCATAAAGTTCTACACTAACCATGCAATGGTTCGTCAAAGGATGAAACTTGAGTTTTTGGAAGAATCCATTAATGGTTTGAACAAGGATTCGATCGACAACTGGTTCCTTGGACCAGTTCAACTGGGTAAATTTGGCCTGTTGGCCAACTATGTCATCTATGTATGCTTCAATTGTTCGGATCATCTGGTTTTTGAAGACTTTGTTGATTAGTCGCTGGTAAGTTACCCCAGCGTTCTTCAGTCCGAACAACATTACCTTGTAGCAATAGGTTCCCTTTTTAGTGATGAACGATATTTTCTCTTGATCTTCTGGTTTCATTGGGATCTAATTATAACTAGAGTATGCATCAAGGAATGTCAACCGGTCGTGGCATCGACCATTTGATCGATTTTTGACAGGGGGAAACTGTCCTTAGGGCAAGCTCTGTTTAGATTAATAAATTCTATACACACTTGCCACTTGCCCTTATTTTCCTGGACCATCACCACCACATTTGAGAGCCAATCTAGAAACTGGACTTCCTTGATGAAGCCTGCTTACAAGAGGTGATCTGTCTCTGTTGTAATAATTTGATTTTTCTTTGGAGCAAATTTCCTTTGCCTTTGCCTTTGCCTTTGCCCTATAGGTGGGTAGCTTGGATTGGCATTGAGTGCATGGTATGATACTGATGGATCTATGCTGGGAATGTCCGTGTGATCCCAGGAGAAAATATCATTATTCTTTTTCAGCAACTGTATTAATTGCACTCTGGCTGGCAGGCATAAAGAGGTCCTCAAATTTGTGGGGTCTTTGTTGGGAACGATCTCTACCTCTTTGAGCGGTTCCTCGGTCGATTTTTCTTTTTCTTGCTCTTGCAGAATGCCCTTTGGTAGAGAGTTTTATAATTACTATTTGGCCTGTCTTTCCTGTACCGCATTTCCTTTCAATGTAAGAGTACAACATTTCGTAGTTGCCACCTGGTCTCCCCAGATGTCGATCGTATCCCTTCCGTTTGGTTCTACGCATCTCATTAACTGGTGGAGCATAGGAGGGACTCCTTGCATCCTGTGTATTCAACCTCTCCCTATTATCATGTTGTATGAAGTATTGAAACCGACAACAACGAAGGCCTCAGTCAAAGTTCTTGCTACTGTAGTTACTGGGAGCTCCACCACCCCTATTGGAGTTACTTGCTTGTTATTAAACCCTATCAATGGCTTGGCAGTAGGTTTGATGCGTTCTGGTTCTAGGCCCATCTGTTGGAAGGCTAACAATGTCAGAACATTGGCACTTCTTCCTGCATCCACCAATACCCTTTTTACTTCACAGTTAGAGACAATGAGGCTGATCATAAGCGAGTCCTCACGCAGCATCTAGATTCTGCTCATGTCCTCATCTATGAAGGTGATCGGTGAGCTGGCCAAACGATTATACACTAAGTGGATTTCTTCGATTCTCTGAAATTCTTGGGCATTGTTGAGGTGTGACCGTCTTTCAGACTCACTCTCTCGATCTAAAACTGGTCGACCATGGATAGCATTGATAAAATGAATGGGAGCAGGGTTCAGCTATTTATTCACTTTTTGTTGAGATTGGTCAAAAGATTTAGTTTGCTCTTCTCGAACGACGTACTCTAACAAACCGCTTTTTACGACCAAGGCTTCCACCTATTGCCTTAGGCTCCTACACTCGTTGGTGGTATGGTCGAAGTCACTGTGGAGGGAATAATGTTTGTTCTTGTTCCTTTGTTCTGGGGGTTGTTTGATATCCAGAGGTGTGCGAAAGATTTCTTTGCCTTTATTTTCAAAGTAAAACATAACTAGAGATATTCTTAGAGGGGTGATCTTCTCTTCAACCTTTTGTTTTTTCTTGATCTTTGGTGCAGGTGAGGGAATAACCCGATATGATTTTGCCTTACCAACTTGGGTCTTTGTTTGTTGTGCTATAGTGATCAAATTAGATTACTATCTCCTACCTACTTCATCCTTTTCTATCCTTGGATACTTCTAAGTTCAAAAGTTCAAGTCTCCCATATTTTTTGAGGCACTATTTACCAGGAATCGTTGGAAGCCTTTTTCTAGAGAGACTGGTATTTTGAAAACTTCCACTGCCGTAGTCTGATCGCATTGATTTATTATGGACATCTCTAAGTTGAAGCTAGTTCGGAAGGACTTCAACGTTTCCCCTTTGGCTTGCCTCATGGTGAATAACGAGGAGATTGTCATTTTATATTCCTAGTTTCGTGTGTACTGGGCCACGAACAGTTCGCATAGCCTATGAAAGTTCGATATCGTACGAGGTGGTTATTGTTTGAACAAGAGTAAAGTTAGCCCAGCCAAGCTGGATGAGAAAATTTTGCACATGAGTGCATCATTTTCAGCATCCTGTGTCATTTTCTGTCGATACTGGTAGATGTACTCCACTAAATCTATCTTCCCATCGAAGGTAACGAACGTTGGCAGGGTAAACCTCCTCAGCCTTTCGGTCCTAATAATATTCTCGGTGAAGGGAGACTTAATCAGCCTGATGGTAGTGAGCGCTCGGTTGGCTGGATAGCAAGACCAGTCGCCCTTCAATTTGTCGATCTCTTGCTGCATCTGAGCCCTCCACTCAGGGTAAAACTGTGCGGGATTAATTTGATCTTTGTTGGGTCGATTATGGTGAGGCTACCTACTAGTGGGTTGGTTATGATGGGAGGCACTCCGTAATTGATTGCTTAATTCGGCCCCTTCGTTTCGCTGTCGTCTAGGGTCTCTCACGCTTTCAGTGCGTTCTACCCTTGCTTGAAGATTAGCGATCTGTTGACATAAAGCCTCGTTCTGCAGGGTTAATTACTGGACGTTGGGTTGCGCCAGAGGATCCTGGGCATTTGGCTGTATAGGCGGTACTCCCCTTTGATTCTTAAGGGATATGCCCAGATCTGCAATATCGTAAGTATTTCTCCTTGTGTCCACCATGACTGTAAGCTTCTTCTTTTTTCTTGAAAAATGATTGAACGTTTCCCACAGACGACGCCAAAGTGTTCGTACAAAAAATTGTTAGCTAATTAACTTAATGCACAAATCCAATAATATCAAGAACACAGTATTTTCAGAGAGAGAATTTCCATGAGGATCCCAAGATCTCTTTTATTCACATGTCTTTTGATATTTATACAAGTTAGAATGAGAATTCTTTTAGGACTCTAATTCCCTAATTTGCAGTTATCTTTACTCTCAAGGACAGTAATTCTTTTTTGAGTTTGGACTGATAAGTAGGTTGGGTCGTTTTGACCTTTAAGTGGGGCGACTTCGCGCTTTATTTCTCGATCCAACCTTTTTGGGATTTCTGCTGATACTTGGGCTCAAACCATCTTGGGTCTTGTTCGTTTGTGTATCAGTTCAGCCCATTGGACTTAGCAAAAATTTCACCCCCACAACTACACACCTAAATTATTCTATAATTATTATTTCTTTATATAGAGTCCTAAATTCTTCTATAAATTCACACACCTCCACCTTTGTTCACACTTAAAATAACATTATATTTTTTTTAATGTCGTTAGCACGAATAATACTCTAAAATATATATACACACAGTCATATACATACATTTTCTTTTAAGTTGATGTGTAATTCTTTTATAAAATTAGTGAATAAAAAGTAAACAGTAATTGTTATGAGTTTCAGGTGCTCAAAGGCGTGTGAAATAATACCCTCATGTGGATGATTAATTTTTCTTTGATATTAAAATGAAGGATTTCAGGTGTATAAACTTTGCCGACACACATTTTCTAGATCCTAAAGTTTAATATTATAGGTTTGTTTGTGAAAGAAAAGTTTGTTAGGAATTGGAATAGCCTGGTATTAGGAAATGACTATAGATTATTTTTACATTACGAAACAAATGCAGCATCTTCCATACCTCTAACCAAATCCCAAGATCACATTCGTTTTTGTGTTTCCATGCCGACATTAAGATTCTTGAAATAATGTTTTTTTTTTCTCTCTCTAACGGTCTCCAAACCTTAAAATCTTGATGTGGGAGCTTGAACATTACATTAAGACCCAGAGCTATTAAGGCAGACGCAGACCAGTGAAATGAAGATTTTATGGTAGCCAAAAAAAAAAAACTTACCGTTATCTTCATCCAAAATGCTAATATTTAAGGAATTACAGTGGATTGCTTCGGTATTTCTCGCTTCTTATGCCCAATAGTCACAACTTCGTTTTATATCCCCCATATACATACTATAATAACTGTTTTCAAAATCTTAGGCTTCGGCCATTACATATATGATCCTTTTATTCTTGCTGCTATTGGCATAGATTAGTATTATTTTATTCTTGGAAGTTTTTTCATTTTAGGCTTTCCTCTTTCTTGGGAACCTTGTAAAGTTTTTTCATTCTATTTGATATATTTCAGTTGCCAAAAAAAAAAAAAAACATATAATCATCAATTAAAACTACTAAACCAAGAAATCAAAATTTATTTAACATAAACCTATCACTAGTGTGCCAACTCAGAGTCTCATATGGTGAATTATTTATTACAATTAAAGGTTAATTAATTAATAATGATCAACATTAATTCTCGCTAAGCTCTTGACGAGTAAGGACCGTTTCAGTGAGATCGTCACGTTGATGTTTGCACTCACTGACATCATTCTATTTTGTTCCAAGGTATAAGAACACAATAATAATTTTTGAATTCCATCTTGAACACATTAATACTCATGAAAGTCAACTCTTAACTCAGTTTTTGAAAAAAAAATTATTAATAAAATAAATATTTCAACCCTTTCCATTTCACAAGAGTTGTCACTTTTTTTCATAAGTAAGAAAGGTACATTGGAATAAAAATTTATTAATAAAATAAAATATTCTAACCCTTATCATTTCACAAGAGTTGTCACTTTTCATAAGAAAGGTAAATTAGAATACAAATTTATTAATAAAATAAAATATATATTCTAACCTTTATCATTTCACAAGAGTTGTCACTTCACAAGAGTTGTCATTTTTTTCATAAGTAAAAAAAGTTCATAAGTAAAAAAAGTACGTTGGAATAAAAATTTATTAATAAAATAAAATATTCTAAAGTTTACCATATTTCATAAGTTGTCACTTTTTTGTAAATAAAAATGTTCTTAAACTATCGATTACCGTAATCAACACATAATTAGTATCAATTCAGTTTCATATGACTAAAAAAAATAAAGAATAGTGTAATAGAAGGAGGAAACAAGGACAAGCATGTTTGTCAGTAAGAAACATCATTGAGCATAAAAGGACCATGACACTAGTACACTACCTACTAAGACACGGTAACTAAAGCCCATTTACGAGCAATCCCTTTAATTTGTTTTACTTCTTGTCCATTGTCCAAATCATTTGTCTGTCCCTCACATTGTGATTGATATTCTTAAATCATTATAACCTTAAAAAAAAAAGAATATATATATATATATATATATATATATATATATAACGTAGAACTCCCCGATCCTTACTCTCACAAGATGGCATCCTGGTTGAGAGAGCCTTATTCTCACGAAATGGCAACCCAATAGTATTTACCTAACCCTAAAAAAATAAAAAAATAAAAACTTTCAGTGCATATGAATAATAACAATGTTGCGTGAGATATAACCCCAAATGAAATCTCTACACTTGAGGATAATACATCAAGCTAATTTGCTGTTGCACCGTCAACTAGCACTCTTGGTGATAACTCTGTAATCACCAAAATCATATTATATATATCTGATGCTTTATCATACAAGTTCATATAGGAACAAAATTGACAACTCAGGCTTTTACACAAACAAACAATATTCCGATGAATAAAAGACACACACTATATATAATAGCTTGATGAATAGAGATTTAAATATACACATCTATTTTGATTATATATATATATATATATATATACATAGTGAAAAACCAAGACAGGTCTTCTCTATCAGAACTCACTGCACCACAACATTCATTTTCTCTCTCTCTCTCTTAGTACTATCTCTCTCATACAGACCAATTTTACCACTTTCATGCAAGCTCCCTACCTACACATCCTGCAACACGTCACTACACCAACTTAACTATATTATCTCTCTATCTCCAACAACTCTATCTCTATCTGTATGTATATCAATATAGACCCGTGATCAAGCAAGTTGTCTCCAAGTTACAGTTGCCGAACAAAGAGAGTCTATAGTGGTCATGTTTTTGGAGTTCACGTTTGCTCCTATCTTTTCATTTGAAATGTCGTTATTGTCTCTTAGCCTATCACTTGAACTACTTTTTCATTTGAAATGTAACGGTCTCTTAGCCTATCGCTTGGGCCTGGACATTACCTTACATATCTATACAATTAACTTCACTTTTCAAAAAAAAAAAGGAAGAAAAAGTATATTTTATTTTGTTATTATTTTATTTTACAGTCTCACAAAGCACAAACAATCCTACTTCCACGAGTATATGAATGTAAGAGAGATCGAAGTTGTAGACATTTTTCACCATTTTTTTATTTATTATTTTTATTTTATTTCTTACTAGGTATATTTTATTTTGTTATTGTTTTATTGTTATTGTTATTATTATCATTATTATTTTTATCAGAATCATTTTTAAAAATCTCTATTCTCTCTCTCCCCCTCTCTCTCTCTCTCTACATATATATATTTATACGTATATTTTTATCTCAATTATTTCTATTCTTAAATTCCAGTAAACAAAAAATCCCAGAGCACTCCCACTCATGCATGCAAGCTGGCTGTTCTTTCTCTTCTCACTTTTTTCCACCACAACATCCATTCTCTCTCTCTCTCTCTCTCACAGCACTATTCCTCTCATGCAGACCAATTTTACCACTTTCATGCAAGCTCTCAACCTACACATCCTGCAACACGTCACTGCACAAACTTAACTATATTATCTCTCTATCTCCAACAACTCTCACTTGAACTGTCTTTTCATTTGAAATGCAACTGTCTCTTAGCCTATCACTTGAGTCTGAGCATCTTACATATCTATACAATTAACTTTACTTTTCAAAAAAAAAAAATGTAATAAGAGCAAGAAACAAGGACAAACATGTTTGTCAGATAAAATAGTGTACGAAGCATCATTGAACATGAAAGGACTAAAGCCCATTTACACTGTCACAAAACACAAAAAAAATAAAATATAATAATAATAATAATAATAAGATGAGGAAACAAGGACAAACAAGTTTGTCACATAAAATACAGTAGGAAGCATCATTGAACATGAAAGGACCATGACACTAGTACAGTACTGAGACACCATAACTAAAGCCCATTTACACTGTGTCACAAAGCACAAACAATACGACTGTAATCCCTTTAATTTGTTTTACTTCTTGTCCATCGTCCAAATCAGCTGTCTCCCCATACACATTACACACTGTTTACACACTAGCATGCATTTTCACTTGCACACTAGCACATTTTAGTGCCAAACAGACTGTGATTAAGCCTAATATTGGCTTTTATAAATAAATAAATAAAAGAAGACAAACATATATATATATACACACACACACACTAGTAAAAAGCATTTGTGATGCACATGATGAAAAGTGATTTAAAATTTAATTAAAATTATTATACAAATTAATTATTATTAGGCATAAAGTGTAAAAGAATAAGTTTGTGAATTAGCTATTTAGTTCATATAGAATTCTTAAAAATAAAAGTGATGAAAAGTGATTTGTAATTTTAATTTAAATTATTGTACAAATTAATCATTATTAGGCATGAAGTGTAAAAGAGTGAGGATGAGATTAAAGTTTATGTTGTTATTAAGATTGTCAATTAGTTATTTAGTTGATATAGAATTCTTTGAAATAAAGTTTGTGTTGTTATTAAGTTTGAGAATTAATTATTTAGTTGATATAAAAAAAAATTAAAGTGGTTAACAGAGTGAAGAATTAAGAGTTTATTATTATTTTTTATTTCTAAATTTTAGGAATGAAAGAGTTTGTGTAAGGTTATGTTTCTATACATTGCAATAAATAATAATATTATATCAAAATGATCGAAAACTCTAAACAAAGTTTGCGAATTAGTTATTTAGTTTGTACGAAGTTTGAGATAAGAAATATAATTTGAAAATAATACTTCTGTCTGTTTCTGTATACTAATTGCAATAAATAATATTATAAAAAATTAAAAATACATAATAAAAAATAAAAATAAAATGATTGAAAACTCTTTCTACATGCTTTGCTTAATGCATTATCATCTTCAAATATCTTTATATATATACATATATTGTATATGACTATATGCACATATATTAGAGATGGACATGTGATTGATATTCACTGTTTGTTGCATTTTGTGCTTAAAATATTAGAAGATCAATTTAGATGATTGTACATCAAGTAGGACCCATTACAATAACTTGCAGGATAATAATTTGTATGGATAACACCTAAAAGAACATTGAATCATAAATATAATAGAATGCATGTGATGTGTGTATTTTATCCCACACATCAAACACAACCACTACTCAAAGAATAAAACATCAAACACACAATAAATAATAGTGCACATACTACTCTTAATTATTCAATAATCAATTCTAGAAATACTTTGTAATCTATCTAAATTTGTAACTTCTAAGATGTATATTGTATTTATATACTTATATTATAATTTGTATATATAGTATCAAAAAAATAAAATATATCAAAACAAATAAATCTTCTATTGGTCACATCTTCCTTACTATTGCAAAGAACCAAAGATAACCATAAAAAAGTAAAAAACACTATTCTACCAATTCAATTCTTAAAGCGTCTATTGCTAAATAAATTCTTTGATAAAGCCCACTAATTTTTCAATTGCTAATTTTTTTGTTCCAAATAATTTCAGTGATACACCAACTATAATTGAAAGAGTGTTGAAACCAAACTTCTAGAGAGAGTGAGAGCAAGTGCGATATATGCATGCGATTGAAAATAAGTCTTCACGTTTTAGGAAAGTTCTAGATCAAATTCAGGTCAAAAAAGGACTCTACAGGACAAAATTCGCCAAGGCAGAAGCATGGACCGGTCCAGCCTATTCTTGGATGGGTCCAAACTTTTGTCTGTCACAAATTAAGATCTTGAGACCTCCTGGACCGGTCCAGGTTTGAGCTGTACCGGCCCAACCTTGAAAAGTGTCCAAATTTATTTAAAAACTCCTTTTTTCAAGGTCAGAACCTCCCGATTTGAAATATAGGCGTTCTCACCACTTTACTTGGACTACATGACTCTCATATGTGATCAATGATGTTTTTATGCATTCAGAACTATCTCGAAACTTCAATTGATCGAATCCTTGTTAAGAGCATTGATGACTTCTTCCGAAGATTCAAGATTCATCTTTTAACGAACCCTTACATGGTTGGTGTAGAACTTAATGCTCACTCTGAGACTTCAATTACATGATCAATATCAAGAATATAACTCAAAAAATACAACTTAATCATGTTTGATTTTGACACCGAAGATTCCTAATTATAAAAATATACGTCATAGCTATGACCACTTTGGTTGAAGAAAATAGTACAAAAATGAAGAGAAAATTTAAGGGAAGATACATCAATGTCAGACACACTAACTTTGGTCATTAGAAACCAGTTTGAAGAGTCTAATTGATTAGTTGACTGCTTCCACGTACGAAAATCTAGCAGCAAGACATCTCTAACTTTTAAGGCCAATTTCAACATGTATTTCACAAGACATCTCTACTGTAATACCCCGTAATTTGAGGATATTTAAATTGGGTTTTTATTTATTTGATGGAGTTTTTAATTATTTAAATGCTTTAATTAATTTTGTCAATGCCTGTTTTTATATGTTTAATGTGAATGTTTGAATTGTTGCTAAGTGTTGATTGTGTTTAATTGTGTGTTAAATATTTGTTTTAAATATAATATTTTTTTTTGTTAAATAAAAATATGTTGGTTTGGGCTGCATTTTCTTTATTTTTGTTTTATTATTATTATTATTATTATTAGGTTGGGTTAGGCTGTTGGGCTGGGCTATATATATATATAGTTGGGCTAAATATTTTATATTTATTAGTTTAATTATTTAAGAATATTAAACAAGAAAAAAAAGAATTAGGGTTCAGTAGTTTCTACGCACAGAGGATTCCTATGCACAGATAGAGAGAAAACGGTAGACGCCAGGAAAAGAGAAAAAAAGTGATTTTGCTCAACATCACAAGGCAAGTTCGAACTCTTCTCTTCCCCTTTGAATCTGTATACATATATATATTTTATATATACATGTTGCTAGAATAGATGTATAATATATTTATTAATTGTAGAGACATGTTGCTAGAAATTTGTATGCAATTAATTATGAAACTTAATGATTTTGCATGCTAAGAATAATTCTGTGAATTAAACATGAAGATTTTGGAGTTTTGGTACTGTTTTAGGATATTTTTGCATATGTTTATACATGTATATATGACTGTATAGGCGGGTATATATATATATATATATACTGATATATATTAACATGAAATTGGGTTTACTGTATTCATCATTTTTGAACGTTTTTGTTCCGATTAAAAGGTAGATCTTACTTCCTAGAACAATCCTTGAAAGTTTCGTTATGAACCGTTGGGTAGATTGACAGGAAATTGAGTTTAAAATTTTAGATTTTCGAAACTTAAAATTGGGCGTTTTTGATTTAGTCCGCGAGAGGGGATGATTTTGGTACAAATACGTAGCTTAGATCGATACGAGTTCAATGGTATATTCATATGCGCGATTCGGTGCTCGAAAGTGATCGGGAAGTTCGGCCTCCATTGTTGGCCGCTGAAGCTTGAGGAAGAAGAAAGAAAGAAAGAAAAAAAAAAGAAAAAGAAAAAGAAAAGGTGGCCACGTATCCCGCCAGCGCGTCCCGCCGGCGTCGGTGGCCGGAAAAGTATCTTTGGGGCCCACTCTCGGGGGCCCACCTCTGGGTCTGATATGGGCCCATTCCGAATTATTTTATTATTTGTTTTGAATTTTTGAAATTTTTGGAAAAACTTAAAAATTTGAAAATTCATTTTTTAAAAATACTTTTCTAATTCTAAAACTTTCCAAAATTTTATGTCAACTTCCTGGGAGCTTAAGGAACTTGGGTTTTAAATTTCATGTCGAAATGATTTACCATTGTCTTTAAATTAATTTTTAAAGTGTCTAAAAATTGAATTTTTCAGCTTCTTTAATTGTAGAAAATACTTAGAAATTTTCAAAAATTCTCAAATTTTTATTGTAACTTTTTGGAGGCTAAATACACTTGGGTTTAAATGTTCAACTGAAAATGATCTTTCCTTGTTGTTCAATTGATTTTTAAAGTGTCCAAAAGTTGGGTTTTTCACTTTCTGTAATTTTAGAAAATACTTTTATAATTCTAAAAATTTCCAAATTTTGATTGTAACTTTCTGGAGGTTAAATAAACTTGGGTTTAAATTTTCATCACAAAATGAGCTTCCCTTGGTGTTCAATTAATTTTTAAAGTGTCTTAAGGTTGGATTTTTTTACCTTCTTTTATTTGTTGAAAATATTTTTAAATTTCAAAAAATTTCAGAATGATTTAATAGGGTTCTTAGAAGTAGAATAGGCCCAGAAACTTAGATAAGAGTTTGGTTTAGACTCCCTCATAGATTTGAGTGCATTGGGGGTTGGATTGGGTGTCTGCTTCTAAAGCGGTAAAATTGTGTTACTTGACTTACTTAAATGTATTTTTCTTTAAGGATATAAATGCCCATTAAATACTTGATTATAGCTTACTTGTAAACGATTTGTCTTATGGTGATAATTGCATGTAGGATAATTTGAATTACTTTGTTTGTGCAAATTAAAATTATAATGCACCTTGTTTATTTTGTTTCATATTGGTAAGCATCTATACATTATATTTGACATGTTGGGATTGCCAAGGCGTGTTAGGATCGCCTAATACCTAATAAGGTATCTATACATTATATTTTGCATGTTGGGATTGCAAGGCGTGTCGGGATCGCCTAATACCTAATAAGGTATCTATGCATTATATTTGGCATGTTGGGATTGCCAAGGCGTGTCGTGATCGCCTAATACCTAATAAGGTATCTATGCATTTGTATTTGGCATGTTGGGATTGCCAAGGTGTGTCGGAATCGCCAAACACCTAATATTGTATCTTTATATTTTATTTGGAGCATGTTAGGATTGCCTAATATCTAGTAAGAACGTTTCTCGGTATATATTTGAGCATGTTACTATTATTTCTTGTGTAAACTTAAAACTAGTCTGCACTTGCATTAAGATAACTGATGTGTTAGTGTAGGGTGTGGGACGACTCTATTTTTGGGTCATAGGGTTAATTGGGGATATATATTTATGAGCCGGTGGATTTATCTTTAATTGTATATAAACATAAATTTGTTCTCTTGGGAAAGAATTATTGGTGAAGGTAGGATAGGTTTGCCTAATATCTTGTAAGGCATTTGTAGAATATATGGAAGAAGACATGTTAGGATGGTCTATGGTTTGAACTTAGAAATTTGTTTTATTTGTATTGTAATAATGGATGGGTTAGTTCAGAACATAGTTCTGGTTACTTCTAAGATAGGAGATTTAATGACTAAATGGTATAATTATATATATATGTCTTTACTGTCCTCGTATAGAGGGTATGTTTACCAGTTCTCTGATTGGATTGTAGTAGAGAGAATTTACTTGTGGGTTTAACCCACTTTGTTGATATTTCAGGTTTCAGACAGTTTCTACCTGGAGATTTGCACGTAGAGTTCGTAGAGCTTGACAATCATCCATTCCTTACCATACTTTAGTATAGGGATTTAAATCTGTTCATAAAGTTTTACTTTTATGTTTTTGTTTGGTTAAGGGGTCCGTGGGTTACTGGACTTCCAAGTTGTATCAATTAGAATAATACAATGTTATTTAACATGATTATTCATTTCAGTTAGACTTTCCTTTCAGCATTTATAATTCTTTTTCTTTTGTCACTGTATTCCATGCTTATTTGCTATCAGTTGTTAGTATCCCTCAAGTTTTGTGTATGAAATTGGCCACCTCATGCGCGAAATTTTCTAAGGGGTATTTCAACTACAACAAACAAACTTCAATGAGGCAAAACATTAATAATGTCTCATCAACACAATAATGATTTTTCACCAAAATGAACATAAAAATTGAAACTTCATAAACCCATAATCAAGAATGTCTCATACCATTAAGAGAAATCAAGAAAGATCTACAAATAAAAATGAAAAATCCATTAAAAGTGAAGTTTAACGAAGTGAAATACAAAAACAGTGAAGTTTGACAAGAAAATGAAGGAATTTTAAAGAAAAATTAGATTCACAGACCCATAATTAGAAGGAGTTACAAAGTTGAAAATGCTTATACATTATTTTTACTTCCAAATCAACAAAAAAAAAATGTGAAATCAAATCACATACATATATTACACAAAAAGGTTAAGTAAAGTTGAAGAAAAATCTTACTCGTAAATGAGTTGGAGTTAGAGTTACTTTTAGAGAGTTGAATGAGACAGCGTGAGGAGAGAGAAGATGCATCCTTTATTATGCCTTTACCGATGGAGAGAGAGATAGAGCACATAGATGGAGAGGGATGAAATCGACTTTGGTGATGAAGAGGCAGAGAGCGTGCAATATAGAATACATTTAGGGTTGTATTTAGGTCATTTCATGTGATGAGGGCAATTATGCTATATTATATGAACAGTAAAAAGGATAGAATTGAAAGGAAACAATTCATGTCCAACTCATATTTTGGGTCAAATACATATAATAGAAAAAGGCTAACTTTGATTGCATGTGATGGTAATATCAACTCCACAACTACATGTATACATAATTTTGCCAAATTTCTTTATCAATGGCATAATGAGAAATAGATGGTGGTCTTAGATAGAAGTTAGCTTGATGGTGTGACACAAGTTTCAGAGGTGAATGGGAGTGAGGTTTGGGTAATGCAGGTTTGGCAGGTGGTTAAAGACCTTTAAATGAAAAAGAGTTGAGTGAAGATGAGGGAGCATGGTAATTTCTGGCAGCTAAGCCAAATGATGATCAGGATATGGAAAGGGGCTTGGTGGATGGATAATGCCTGTTGGTGGATGATCCAAATGGTGGTGCAAGGTTTGGGTTGGTTGGAAGGATTCACCGTAGGTTTGGCATGGTCAAATGGATGAGGGATGATGAGGGGAGGGAAGAGGTATATCCATGTCTGCATAGACTTAGAAAAATAAAAACAACATATCATATAAATTTCACTACTTATATATTCACCTATAGGACTAGTTTGAATTAATAGAATTTGAAAGAAAAGGAAAGAAAAGAAAGGGAGGGATAAAGTCTTTTATGTTTAATTTTTTAAAAATAAGAGAAAAGAAAGGATTAAGAGTGATTTGGAGGGATAGTTTATCTCTTCAAATCTATCCTCCCAAAAGTGAAAATATTTGGAGCGAAAGGATAAAGTCTAAGTAAAACTTTCTTAATATCAAAACTAACTCTAATATTTTAAAAGACAAAGGGGCATGATAGTAAATAAAAAGAGATATGATAGTAAATTAATTGATTAAAATGATTTCTTTTATTTTCTCTCTTTTAGCTTTTTCAAACAAGAATGTTATCATTTCCTTTATTTTCTTTCATAATTTATCCAAACATAAATAAAACTTATTACTATCATTTTTTTCTTTTATTTTCTCTCATAACTATTGTTATCTTTCTTTTTTATCTTTATCTTATGTTTATCCAAACAAAACCTTAGGGGCAAGAGTAACATCATGGGAACCAATGATTTCTTGGACAGTGAGGTTCTTAATGCTGCGTTTGATACACAACAATAGAATGGAATGAACATTTCATTAAAGTGAGAATGAAATAAGAATGAGAATGGAATGGTCATTCTCATTCTATTGTTTGGTTTTAAAATGAAATGATACACAAATGGAATGACGATTACATCATTTTTGATAACTAGATTTTATTTTTAATATTTAATGGGAATGGAATGACCATTCAATAGATTGAGTAGTGGAATGAATTTTCATTCTTTTTTATATCAAAGTAATGACCGGGAATGGTCATTCTCACTTTAATTTTTCTTACCAAACAAAGGAATGGATAAAAAAAAGGTAATATTAGCATTCCATTTCATTTCATTGTTGCGTACCAAACACATCATAATGAGATTGCCAAGGCTAGGGGAAAGACATGAAAAAAAATTTAGTTCCATTGGTCACATAATCCAATCACTAACACACTAACACTTGTACAATAATTAATTAATTTGAACCACCTCAATAGAAATAAACACACAACTTTACTACTCATTTTCTTCCTCACTGTCTTGAATAGTATCAGTTGATTTACTACTCATTTTCTTCCTCACTGTCTTGAATAGTATTAGTTGATATGAGTGGGCTTCCTCACTGGCTTGAATAGTATCAGTTGATATGAGTGAGCAATTTTCGTTTTGCTCAATCCTATAATGACCGACACTCAGATCAATATTGGCCAGCTCTAGAGCACGATTCTATACAGCTCGTTAATTACGTCCCAACCTTATAAAGTCTGCCACTTTGTATGCTTCCCTGTGCTTCAACTTGGAACTGTACATAATACTCAACAAATCCACTCAACACATCTAAAATTTGCCTGCAACATATAAAATTGTGAATTTTATCATCTTTAAAGAAAAAGAAATAAGTTTAAATTAAATAACAAATAAATTTAAATGGGAGGCAAACTACGTGGGTTACCTAATATATTCTGAGTATTCTTGCGGGTGATTCATCCCTTTTATTAAACCAAATGTTTCTTTTGGTAATTGAAAGAGTGCATATATATTTATTTGACAGAGGGATAATTAATTTTTTAGTTTAATGGAAATCTTAGAATCTAGGAATAATAATTATAGAAGAATTTAGGACTTGTGATTTATTAATAGAATAATAATTATAAAGAAATAATAATTTATAGAATAATTTAGGACTTGTGATTTATTAATAGAATAATAATTATAAAGAAATAATAATTATAGAATAATTTAGGTGTATAGTTAATGTAGGACTTCATATAAAGGAATAATAATTATAGAAGAATGTAGGATTCTATATAAAGGGAGAAGCTGGAGTCCTTCCTAACTCGCTTCAACTTGCAATAATTGTTGCCCAAATTTTTATGAAAAAAATCTTATTCTGGCGGAGCAAGAAAAAAACAATTGACAAACTAACAAATGGTGATCTTATCTATTCAAAGCAAAGTAAAAATCAAGTGATATGGCACCAAAATGAGGCAATTCTTTTTAATAGATGAAAAAATAAATTGATAAACAATGTAGCACTAGTAGAGCAAGTAAAATAAGTTGCAAGAATTTACCTTTTTTTTCCGATTCCTCTCTATCCATTTTGTCTTTTTGTTTCTTTTTCAAAATGTAAACCTGCATAATTAAAATTAAGGAGCATAATTGCATATTTGGAAACTTGGTCGATGTTAACACTAAGTGAATATTTTGTTTGGTAACTTATGCTAGAATAAAATATTAATATACAATTACCTAAACAAGATGCATAGATTTCATTACGAAGATGCAGATAATAGAACATTCATAGATTTGTAACAAAAAAACCAACTTATACATATATGCATAACATCAAAAAACAAGTTTACCGACAGAGTACTATAGATCTGAACAAACGGCAAATCTGAACAAAAAGGGAAAAATTGATTCCAAAATATGTGATAAAGTCAATATAATCAACCGTGAAGAGAGTAGTAATACCTTGGTCTCTGTCATAAATGGCGTCGGCAGCGAGATGGGTGAACTCCATCGGCGTCGATAATGGGACACTGATGTTTGTGTGTGTGTATATATATATATATATATATATATATATATATATATATATATATATATATATATATATATATACCTTCTCTTTCTGACTAAGTTAAGAAGAAAACGAGGTGCAAATCTGAAAACGAGGTGTAATAAAACTTGCGTTACCTTCAATAAAAAAGGCGGAAGAAGGCCAACCTCGGACGGTGGTAAAGGACATGGTCTCCTCCTTGGTCAATGGACTGGTCAACTTTCCGACCAATTCGACGACGTTGTATGGACGGCGACGAGATGGAACCCAGTAGGACGATCCGGGGATGAAGGGGAGCCAATCGGGTGCGGATCGTTTAACGATGATGTTGCGGATGACTTCCTCCAGCTTCCGTATGCCCAAGACCTCTACTTCTCCCTCCGATTCGAGGTCCACCTCGATCAGCTGAGCCTTCCCTGACTGATTCGACCAGTTCCTCTGCGTCAAGATGCGAGATGTTGGTGGTTTGCTGAAGGAGAAGGCTGGATTAATTTCTTGATGATGAGGAAGAAATGCGAACTATGGTTTGTGAGAGGACTCGCGCCATCAAGTGCAGAGAAAGAGAGCAAGAGTATATATATATATCCACACACAGCTAGCTAGGTGCATACAGAGAGAGAGCAGAGCTAGTGGTTTTGGTGAGTGGTTTTGAGTCTTGATGGTCCTTTTCTTTTAATAGCAATGCTACACGTCATGAAATTATTTCATGAATTTGTATCATAAATAATGTGACAGATAACGTGAAAAGTTAGAATTGGTGAGATTCTCCCCATACAAATAGTCTCATGAAATTATCACTAAATTCCACTAATACTAACTCTCCACGTTATTTGTCACATCATTCAAGAAATTAATTCATGACGTTTAGCATTTCTCTTCTATTAAACCCACCTGCTCTCTCCGTTTAATTTGTAATTTTTCATCCATACGCATCTTCATATTTATATCTATATCTATATTATTACATTGCATTATTTTTGAATCTCAGTAAAATAAATCATAATTTAAATGACAAGAATATTTTAAAAATTAATATTAAAAAAATATTTATATTTATCTATGATTTAAAATAAATTTTTATCATCGAAATAACAGTAAGGATTCACTTGATCACATCCACCTACTCTCCCATATCTAAAATAATTAAGTTGAATAATTTTTTTTATAATGTCGTAGGTATGGGTAATACGTTAGTCAATATTACATTTAAACATGGTGTTTGAATCTCCCTTAAAAAAAAATCAGAATCTAACAATAAAAAATATTTAAAAAACTAATCTTATGATTCAAAATATTTATGTCTATCTACCGTTTAAATTAACTCTAATTACGATCAAACAGTCACGATTCAGTCACTACATTCACACATAAATTTACATACACATCTATTTTAGTTCACACTTAAAATAACATTATATTTTTTTAGTGTCACAAGCACGAACAATACGCTAGAATATATATACACATATACATACATTTTCTTTTAAGTTGATATGTAATTCTTTTATGAAATTAGTGAATAAAAAGTAAACAATAATTGTTATGAGTTTCAAGTGCTCAAAGGCGTGCGAAATAATACCCTCATGTGGATGATTAATTTTTCTTTGATATTAAAACGAAGGATTTCAGGTGTATAAACTTTGCCGACACACATTTTCTAGATCCTAAAGTTTAATATTATAGGTTTGTTTGTGAAAGAAAAGTTTGTTAGGAATTGGAATAGCCTGGTATTAGGAAATGAGTATAGATTATTTTTACATTACGAAACAAATGCAGCATCTTCCATACCTCTAACCAAATCCCAAGATCACATTCTTTTTGTATAAATTTTTTTTCTCTCTCTACCGGTCTCCAAACCTTAAAATCTTGATGTGGGAGCTTCAACATTACATTAAGACCCAAAGCTATTAAGGCAGACGCAGACTCGTGAAATGAAGATTTTTTTCATCCAAAATGCTAATATTGCTTGAGACAATCTATCGAAACACCAAATGAGGATCAATTCAAACCTCGTGGCCAAATCAATAACGTAGAGATCCAAAAATTTTTATTTATATATTTATTTTTTGAAAAAGAATTATAAATATATTTGCATATGTTTTAAATGTAATTCACATATGTGAGAACTTATTTCGAGGTCCGAAGAGTTTTTTTTAGCCACTTAGTTTATTTTGAAATTTTGGGTTATCTGAACCTCGGACGGGGTCGGATGGGTTCGGAAATTCAAATATTTTTTCAAAAAATTTATTTTTAGTTATAAACCAATTAGAATATTAGAAGAGACGTAGAGTTGATTTCGATATTGTAGCCGCTTTCGGAATCGAAAATGAAGGTCGGGATGGTACGTTAAATGAACTAGACTTGTTTTGATCATTTTACACCGTAGGACTTATAAATATTTAAATCCCAAATAATAAAGCAACTTTTGTGAAATTATAATCTCTAATCTACAAATTTATCTACCATTGCTGACAATTAGCGTGATAAAATTATCGTATATTTTCGCTTAAATAAATCATCCAGAAGAAACACCACCATCATCTGCAACTAGGTAGAGTCAAAATTCTGTTTAATTATGAAGAAAAAAAATTGAATCACTAAAAAGAATAAAATAAAATCTTGACACTAACACCAGAATCGATTAAACAAAAGTATTTACTCTCGATAAACAAAATTTAACATTTTCATTCTCGGAAATCAGCTTTCGTTTTCCATTTATCTTATAGCCAAAACTCGAATAATAATTCTTCTAAAACAATTTAAGGAATTACAGTGGATTGCTTTGGTATTTCTTGCTTCTTATGCCCAACAGTCACAACTTCGTTTTATATCCCCATATACATACTATAACGGTTTTTTCAAAATCTTGGGCTTCGGCTACATATATGATCCTTTTATTCTTGCTGCTATTGGCATGGATTAGTATTATTTTATTCTTAGAAGTTTTTTCATTTTAGGCCTTCCTCTTTCTTGGGGACCTTGTAAAGTTTTTTCATTCTATTTGATATATTTCACTTGCGCAAAAAAAAAAAAACATATAATCATCAATTAAAACTACTAAACCAAGAAATCAAAACTTATTTAACATAAACCTATCACTAGTGTGCCAACTCAGAGTCTCATATAGTGAATTACTTATTACAATTAAAGGTTAATTAATTACTAATGATCAACATTAATTCTGCTAAGCTCTTGACGAGTAAGGCCCGTCTATGTGAAATCGCCACGTTGATGTTTGCACTCACTAACACCATTCTATTTTGCTCCAAAGTATAAGGGCAGAATAATAATGTTTGAATTCCATCTTGAACTCATTAAAAGTCAACTCTCAACTCAGTCTTTGAATAAAAATTTATGAATAAAATAAAATATTCTAACCCTTTCCATTTTACAAGAGTTGTCACTTTTTTTTCATAAGTAAGAAAGGTACATTGGAATACAAATTTATTAATAAAATAAAATATTCTAACCCTTACCATTTCAAAGAGTTGTCACTTCACAAGAGTTAGTTCATTTTTTTCACAAGTAAAAAAGGTAGTTGGAATAAAAAATTATTAATAAAATAAAATATTCTAAACCTTACCATTTCACAAGAGTTGTTACTTTACAAGAGTTATTCACTTTTTTTCACAAGAAAGAAAGGTGGTTGGAATAAAAAATTATTAATAAAATAAAATATTCTAACCCTTACCATTCCACAAGAGTTGTCACTTTACAAGAGTTAGTCACTTTTTTCACAACTAAGAAAGATAGTTGGAATAAAAATCTATTAATAAAATAAAATATTCTAATCCTTACCATTTCACAAGAGTTGTCACTTTTTTTCATAAGTAAGAAAGCTACGTTGGAATAAAAATTTATGAATAAAATAAAATATTTTAACCCTTACCATTTCACAAGAGTTGTCACTTCACAAGAGTTATCACTTTTTTTCATAAGTAAGAAAGCTACGTTGGAATAAAAATTTATTAATAAAATAAAATATTCTAACCCTTACCATTTCACAAGAGTTGTCACTTTTTTTCATAAATAATAAAGATTTTTACCATAATCAACACACAATTAGGATAAACTCAGTCCCATATGACTAGAAAAATAAGAAAAGAAAATGAATTTCAAACCAAAACGGAAGCAGTCAATAGAAAATTCACATACTAACTAACTAACTATATATATATATATATATATATGCATAGAGATTTATTTGGATCACAATAAATGGATTTTATACTTTTCAAGTAAAATTTTCATCACATGGTATATATACGTATAATTCCTCCTCTTATAAGGTGTGGTGGTTTTCTTAATATTCTCAACAGGTGTGTTAAGAGGAGGATAAAAATAAGTGTAATAGGGGGAGGAAACAATCACAAACACGTTTGGCCTACCTTCAATAATACAATAAATATCATTTAGAACACAAAAATTGTTTACAATCCCACTTCTTTAGCTTAGAAAACTTTGTGCAAGCGAGTAAAAATGACATAAAATAGAGTAAGAAGCATGAAATTGATACCAGACACCACTAAAATTAAAGAGCATATCAATGTAAGAGAGATCGAAGTTGTAGACATTTTTCACCATTTTTTTATTTATTATTTTTATTTCATTTTATTTCTTACTAGGTATATTTTCTTTTGTTATTATTTTATTGTTATTTTTATTATTATCATTATTATTTTTTTCAGAATCATTATTTTAAATCTATTTTCTCCCCCCCCCCCCCCTTCTCTCTCTCTCTACATATATATATATATATATATATATATATATATATATTTATATGTATATTTTTATCTCAATTATTTCTATTCTTTCATTCTAGTAAACAAAAACTCCTAGAGCACTCCCACTCATGCATGCAAGCTGGCTTTTCTTTCCCTTCTCACTTTTTCCCTTTCCTTCTCTTCTCACTTTTTACCTTTCACTCACGCAGACTCCATTTTGATGCAAACGTTCTGTCCAACCTCTCTTACCTTTGCAATTCAACTTCCCCTCTCTCTCTATCAGAACTCACTGCACCACAACATCCATTTTCTCTCTCTCTCTCTCTCTTTTAGACTATCCCTCTCTCTCATGCAGACCAATTTTATCACTTTCATGCAAACTCCCTACCTACACATCCTGCTACACGTCACTACACAAACTTAACTATATTATCTCTCTATCTCCAACAACTCTATCTCTATCTGTATGTATATCTAGACCCGTGATCAAGCAAAGTCCTCTTAGCCTATCGCTATCTATACAATTAACTTTACTTTTCAAAAAAAACAAAAAAAAGTGTAATAAGAGGAGTAAATGAGGACAAACATGTTTGTCAGCAAGAAAGTATCATTGAACATGAAAGGACCATGACTACTACAGTACTGAGACACAGTAACTAAAGCCCTTTTACACTGTCTCACAAAGCAGTAAAGCACAAACAATACTACTTTCACACGTAATCCCTTTAATTTGTTTTACTTCTTGTCCATCCTCCAAATCAGCTGTCTCCCCAAACTAATTCCCAGCTTTCTTTTAACCCAGTTGTATAGGCCCAAACTAACCAAAAACAGCCCACACACGTTCCATTTGCTTACCAGAATCATTTTTTTAAATCTCCTCTCTCTCCCCTCTCTCTTTCTCTCTCTACATATATATATATATATTTATATGTATATATATATATTTATATGTATATTTTTATCTCAATTATTTCCATTCTTTCATTCTATTAAACAAAAAATTCCAAGCACTCAGGGCCGGCCCTGGGCCTAGGCAGCCCAGGCAGTCGCCTAGGGCCCGAATTTTTTTTAATTTTTTGAGGGCCTCCAATTTCTACTAAACCCTAAATGTTACTTTAAAAAAAAATAGTAACTAATAGTCCAATACACTATTTTGGCTCAAAGTTTAGTAACAAAGTGGGCCTCATTTAAAAAATAATGATAATGGTCCAATACAATGGTCCAAAGTTTAGTAACAAAGTGGGTCTCATTTAAAAAATAATGATAATGGTCTAATACAGTGGTCTGGGCCTCATTTAAAAAAAATATATATAAATTACTACTAAATATTTGTCTTAGGCTTTTTTTTTCTTTTTTCTTGAGAACTCCTTTCCTTTTATTCTTCTATCTTCACAACTAGCATGCGAGCAGCAGGCGCCAAGGCAACGACTTTCCTTTGGGGATTGTGAGCACTTTAATTGATAATTTTGCAGTTCAAAATGCAAGACGATCACATTTACTTTAATATGAAGTTCAATTTTGATTTTTGTGACTAAAGTGTGTTGAATATTTTCTTTTAATTTTTTTATGTGAAATGAATCGTGCTATTTATAAAGCACTAAGATCAGGATTTTTTTCCAACATTAATATATTTTATTTATTTATCGTCTCATTTTAATAAAAATTTTGCACTCATATAGAATTTCTCCGCACGTGAAACTTTAGATAGAAAGGGCTCCCATTTGAAAGTCCGCCTAAGACCTCTTAACATTTTTGGAATCTCAGGGCCGGCCCTGCAAGCACTCCCACTCATGCATGCAAGCTGGCTGTTCTTTCTCCTCTCACTTTTTCCCTTTCCTTCTCTTCTCACTTTTTACCTTTCACTCACGCAGACTCCATTTTGATGCAAACATTCTGTCCAACCCTCTCTTATCTTTGCAATTCAACTTCCCCTCTCTCTCTCTCTATCAGAACGCATTGCACCACAACATCCATTTTCTTTCTCTGCACCATAACATCCATTTTCTCTCTCTTTCTCTCTCTCTCTCTCTCTTAGACTATCCCTATCATGCAGATCAATTTTACCACTTTCATGCAAGCTACCTACGTACACATTCTGCAACACGTTACTACACAAACTTAACTATATTATCTCTCTATCTCCAACAACTCTATCTCCAAGTTACAACTGCCAGATAAAGAGACCCTCTAGTGGTCATGTTTTTGGAGTTCATGTTGCTCATGTCTTTTCATTTGAAATGTAATTGTCTCTTAGCTATCACTTGAACTGCCTTTTCATTTGAAATGTAATTGTCTCTTAGCTATCACTTGAACTGTCTTTTCATTTGAAATTTAGCTGCCTCTTAGCCTACCACTTAGGCCTGTACATTACCTTACATATCTATACAATTAATTTTACTTTTCAAAAAAATAAAAATAAATAAGAAGCATCGTTGAAATGAAAGGACCATGACACTAGTACAGTACAGAGACACACTAGTACAATACATTCGAAATGGCATCACAATTGTGAGCAGTAATTATTTACCTAACCCTAAATAAAAATAAAACTTTCAGTACATATGAATAATAACAATGTTGCGTGAGATATAACCCCAAATGAAATCTCTACACTTGAGGCTAATACATCAAGCTAATTTGCTGTTGCACCGTCAACTACTCTTGGTGATAACTCTGTAATCACCAAAATCATATTATATCCGATGCTTTATCATACAAGTTCATTTAGGAACAAAATTGACAACTCAGGCTTTTACACAAACAATATTCTAATGAATAAAAGACACTATATATAATAGCTTGATGAATAGAGATTTAAATATACACATCTATTTTGATTTTTGGTAAAAACAACTTCCATATATATATATATATATATATATATATATATACCAAGACAGATAGCGACCCATAGTGAAAAACCAAGACAGATCTTCTCTATCAAAACTCACTGCACCACAACATTCATTTTGTCTCTCTCTCTCTCTCTCTCTCAGTACTATCCCTCTCATGCAGACCAATTTTACCACTTTCGTGCAAGTTCCTTACCTACACATCCAGCAACAAGTCACTACACCAACTTAACTATATTATCTCTCTATCTCCAACAAGTCTATCTCTATCTGTATGTATATCTAGACCCGTCATCAAGCAAGTCCTCTTAGCCTATGCTATCTATACAATTAACTTTACTTTTCAGAAAAAAACAAAAAAAGTGTAATAAGAGGAGGAAATGAGGACAAACATGTTTGTCAGCAAGAAAGCATCATTGAACATGAAAGGACCGTGACACTAGTACACTGAATTGACACAGTAACTACTTTCTCACAAAGCATTTGCAATGCACATGATTTATAATTTAATTAAAATTATTATACAAATTAATTATTATTAGGCATGAAGTGTAAAAGAATAAATTTGTGAATTAGTTATTTAGTTCATATATAATTCTTAAAAATAAAAGTGATGAAAAGTGATTTGTAATTTTAATTTTAAGTATTGTACAAATTAATCATTATTAGACATGAAGTGTAAAAGAGTGAGGATGAGATTAAAGTTTATGTTGTTATTAAGATTGTTAATTAGTTATTTAGTTCATATAGAATTCTTTGAAATAAAGTTTGTGTTGTTATTAAGTTTGAGAATAAGTTATTTAGTTGATAGAAAAAAAAAATTAAAGTGGTTAAGAGAGTGAAGAATTAGGAGTTTATTATTATTTTTTATTTCTAAATTTTAGGAATGAAAGAGTTTGTGTAAGGTTATGTTTCTATACATTGCAATAAATAATAATATTATAACAAAATGATCGAAAACTCTAAAGAAAGTTTGCGAATTAGTTATTTAGTTTGTACGAAGTTTGAGATAAGAAATATAATTAGAAAATAATACTTCTTTCTGTTTCTGTATACTAATTGTAATAAATAATATTATAAAAAATAAAAAATACATTATAAAAAATAAAAAATAAATGATTGAAAACTCCTTCTACATGCTTTGCTTAATGCATTATGATCTTCAAATATCTTTATTTATATACATATATTGTATATGACTATATGTACATATATTAGAGATGGACATGTGGTTGATATTAACTGTTTGTTGCATTTTGTGCTTAAAATATTAGAAGGTCAATTTAGATGATCGCACTTCAAGTCGGACTCATTACAATAATTTGCAGGATAATTTGTACGGATAACACCTAAAAGAACATTGACTCATAAATATAATAGAATGCGTGTAATGTGTGTATTTTATTGCACACATCAAACACAACCACTACTCAAAAAACAAACATCAAACACACAATAAATAATAGTGTCCATACTATACTCTTAATTATTCAATAACCAATTCTAGAAATACTTTGTAATCTATCTAAATTTGTAACTTCTAAGATGCATATTGTATTTATATACTTATATTATAATTTGTATATATAGTATCAAAAAAATAAAATATATCAAAACAAATAAATCTTCTATTGGTCACATCTTACTTACTAGTGCAAAGAACCAAAGATAACCATAAAAAAAAGTAAAAAACACTATTCTAGCAATTCAATTCTTAAACTGTCTACTACTAAATAAATTCTTTGACACAGCACACTAATTTTTCAACTGCTAATTTTTTTGTCCAAATAATTTCAGTGATACACCAACTATAATTGATAGAGTGTGGGACACGATTATTTTGAAACCTGTAAATAAGGGAAATGCAAAGGAATAAAGAAAGACAAAAAATATGGGAAGAGGAAGATGGATCGCGAGAAGACCCTATGCGGGGGCATCCTTCCCGCGTATGGGATAATCCCGCGGGGGACATGCACCCGCGTGATTAACCCATGCGCGGGCGACCCTTCCCCGCACAGGGTCAGCTACCTCCCTGCATAGGGACACTTCCCCGCGTAGGGACACCTCCCCGCGTAGGGACATACCTCCCCGCGTAGGGACACCTTCCCCCGCGTAGGGGCATTTCTGCAAGATGAACCCCAGGGCCAACAAGGGATTGGCAAGCATACAGGTATACAGGGAGTGATGGGATTGGGGGCAATCCTCTATGACGGGTATGTTATGGTTAGTAGTTGGATGATGTTTTTTCGGGACCAATTCTGAAAAGAGCATGTTTCCATAAAACACCTCTAAACTAACAATCATGGTATATCCTCAAGGGTTACAATGAACCATGG
The DNA here is from genome assembly GCA_026545225.1 of Cornus controversa. Lineage (NCBI taxonomy): Eukaryota > Viridiplantae > Streptophyta > Magnoliopsida > Cornales > Cornaceae > Cornus > Cornus controversa. The sequence goes on along the minus strand of CM048853.1, from coordinate 27,092,630 downwards.
ATGAATGGGCCGTTATGTGGCTTGCCAGCTCATAACCCCGAGTGGTTGTCCTTATAACAGGGACTATGTAGAAAACTATTAAATCCTCTTTTCAATATAGAAAGTAACTTGTCGCGACGTTACTTCTAGCATTGAGGAGTAGGAATTAGTACGAGGCTACGGTATCCCACAGACCATTTTAGGCACAGGTACAGGCTGTGATATGGTCTGGGCGATCATGGTGTCATAATGAAGCATATGGCGTCATGGTCCCAGGCGGGAAGGTGGGTTGAGTGTGGTATGGAGGATTGAGAGGAAGGCTCGTTGGGCCATGGATATCTAAAGTTATGCTAGTGTGACTCTACGCGGGCACCATCACAACGTTTCTCGCGGGTATGACCAAGCCCGCGAGGGGTATAGGCTCATGGTTACAACCGGGAGTGATAAAGGAAGGGATACGAGGCCAAGTGCCACGTAGGATGACAGCTGTCATAAGCCCCATGCCTGAGGCCTATAAATACCCCATGGCATGGTGACATGTGGATCATTCTGGTGCCCCCTCCCTCTCCGAATCACTCTTGCTTTCTCTCTCTCCCACCTAGCACCCAGCTCACATTCCTATTATTATTTCTCGGTTACTTCATCAGCTTGATCTCTTACATTCCAGTCCTGTGATAGTCATTCCTCATAGCAGAACTCATCTACTTATTTACAAAACCAAACTTCTAGAGAGAGTGAGAGAGTTAGAGCAAGTGCTATGCATGTGATTGAAAATCTTTAATATATTTAGATAACTTAAAAATAACATATAATCTAAAAAAAATAAAAATAAAATAAATAAAATTTAAGAAAATTTCTTTATGACTTCTAATCTATGTATACTACATGTCAAACACAATACTTCAAATGATATCCTCTTCAAAAAAAAAAATTGACAATAAATAATGTAAATTTATCTTAACCATGAACTTGATTGCTAATGATTCCAAATTTCAATAATTGTGTTAATAATTGAGATACCTAACCGTCACATAGTCATTTTTTTCTTTAGTCATCTCTCCTTCAATTGTCTTTTTTCTTTTTTTTTTTCATATTTTCTTACCAACCACAAGTAGCATACATAATTTACAAGTGTTCAATCTACATGGATTAAAAGGAAACATTTCATATATGCATTTCGAATCATTAAATATACATATCATAGATATCTCACTTTAAAATTTTAGATACATATATGCATTTCGAATCATTAAATATACATATCATAGATATCTCACTTTAAAATTTTAGATTTGCATCTTTTAACCTTAAAATAAAGACAATACTCTGTATTGTAGACCCCTAATTCTAGGCATATATTCAGATTTTGACAAATGGAGAGGAGAATATTATGGATCAATGCTGTTAACAGTAAAGTTTCATCCTCAATTTTTTGAATAAATGAACATGAAATGAATAAACACCAAGACTAACATTTATAAGCAATGTGTCCATGATCAAACTTGAAATGATCCAATAGCCCAATCGACTGCTAGATTGTGTGTGTGTGTTTAAACAATCAACAAGCCTGTATTAGAACACATCCATACTAATAATGTTATTACCAGAACTGTCCACAAGAGATGAATTACTTCCATGGTCATCATCTTTCGTTGCTGTTGCTAACAATAGAAAACTATCATTAGTTGATAAGGTGCCCATTTGGGGAAATCTCTTGGAGAATTGAAATTGGCTTTCAAATCCAAGAAGTTCTTTCTAAAAAAAATGTTAGTGTTCGGTGAAATAAAGAAAATGGACTTCTAATGAAAGTTAAAGTATTAAAAAGTCCATTCAAAGGAAGTCGAAATTGTTTTTTTGAAAGGAAGCTAGAATTAGTTTAAGTAACAAATTTTATAAACAATTTTGCCTTCATTTATTTCGTGGAACTTGTCTATTGAGACTACTTCATTTATTTCGTGAAACTTGTCTATTGAGACTAATTATTAGGATAAATTTCTGAAGTTAAAACTATATTAATTGTGGAAGAAATTTCAAAAAATGCATCTTCCAAATAAGTTTTTTCTTTTATATTCCTTCTATTGAAGGCATTCTTCAAATGCCTTTAAATGAAAGAATTTTAGAATCAAAAAGCGCGTTCAAGCAGATAAATAAAAAGTCATTTCATATGACTTTGATTTTGCAAAAAAATTCAAAATAAATTTAACATGATAATGAAACTCTTAGATAGCAGGAGACATAAATTATTAAGAGGCTATATGAAAATCTAAGAGCAAATTTGCCACGCACAATCTTCGGATTCATAAAATTTGACACTCACTCGAACATTCCAAATGTAATAATAAAGTTCCAACCAAGGCTGACCCTGGAATTTCAACTTGGGGCGGCCAAATTAGTACCATGATATAGTTCTTTTGGAAAGATATTGTAATTTGTCATACATTTTTCATTCGATAGTTTTATATATATTGTTAATATAAAAGTGACCTAAGATGTTTATAAACCAAAAGTATTTTAGATATATATATGTATATATATACACATATATATCTGAAGGGCAAAATTTGTCCTGCAGGATAGCGTGGTCCAATTAAATTTGGACACGTGTTTAAAAAAATTTTAAAAATAAAAATAGATTAAGCCCAATTTTTGCGGGTTATCCAAATTCAAAAAAATTAACCAAATTAGGGTTTCATTTTAACGATGCTAGCAAATTGACGAGAGATACGATCCCTCTATAACAGCCAACATTGAAACATCTGTCTCTAAAACTCTATCTCTATCTTTATCTCTCTAAAACTATATCTGCATCTCTCTCTCTAAAACCGTATCTCTATATCTCTAAAACTATATCTGCATCTTTCTCTCTCTAAAACTATATATGCATCTCTATCTCTATCTTCATGAATGCCCTTTGTTTCGCACATTCACAACTGAGTCTCTCTGTCCCAAATTCTCAAAACTCAATCAAATCGCTAGACAATGGTGCATTCAAGAACACCATCATCATCAACAGTAACAACAAAATCAAAATCGTTCTTTGCTGTGATTTTCAAAGTGATGAACATGCATCTCTCAAAAGGCAAAAATTGACTATTGTACCCCTTATTGAACACGAGGTGTGTGTGTCTATATATATATATATATATATATGTATATATATATATAAGTGATGGAGATGGAGATAGAGATGAAGATAGAGATTTGTGATTCATCAAAAACAAGAGATGAAGGGAGAGAGAGATGAATTGGGTTCTATATAGAGATCCAATTAACCCATGGTACCGGAAATTCCCTTGTTCTCTCGTTCGAGATGAGAGAAAAAAGAAAGAAAACTATCTCTACCGAAAATCTTTCTCAGTCGGGTCACCCTTAAAACTTGGGTTTGATCCATCTTTAATTTTTTTTAAATTTTATATACGTGTCAAAGTTTAATTGGACCACGACACCCTGCAGGACAAATTTTGTCCTGCACAGGCAAGACCTAAGCATTATCCTATTGAAGGTAGGACAAACATGTTTGTCCTTGTTTCCTCCTACTACACTTATTTCACCATACTTGTCCTTATTTTTTCTTTTTCTTTTTTTTATATTTACTACTTACACTTATTTGAAAATTTTGTGTACTACAAGTGAACCAATGACAAACGTTACTCAAAGCTTTCTTGTCATTTATTATAATCACCTGACACATAGTCCATTAATAATCCTTCCACCATGAACTCCAAAAGCTTGTGTTAATTTTATATAAATCCTCTTCTTGCTTCATGGAAGGGATGTCTACACATGAGCAAATCATTTTCTTGCTTCGTGGAAGGGATGTCTCTTACAAATTACACATGAGCATGCCTTGAAACGCAAAGGGTCACGTAACCCACATACAAAGCTTTCTTGTCATTTATTATAATTACATAATTAATAGCATATAAATAAAAAGTGTACCCACATCTAAAGCTTCTTGTCATTTTACCCACAAAAATTGACATATACTACATTGATAATCCTTCCACCATGAACCCTAAAAGCTAGTAATGTTATTTTTGTATAAATCATCTTCTTGCTTTTTGCAGCTACAAATAAGCATATATTGATACATTGGAAGGGTAGGGGTTATGTGACCCATGTACAAAGCTTTCTTGTCATTTGCTATAATTACTTTTCTATCCTCCACTCAACACGTACACCTCTATATATGATATGGTTGTTACTCAACTTCTTTATACAGTTATACTAGAAAGTCTCTTTTCTAAATATATAGCTTTGGTTTTCTCCCTTCTACCACCTAGCAGGAAGTCTCTTTTCTACCAAGATCATGAACAAGCTGAAACCTTTTAATCTCATGAAACAGTATTATTCTTCTTATAATATATTTTATGTTTATGCTATTAGGTAGTTATGAATTATTGAATATTAATATTTGTGACGGATAACAACATAGTAGAAGACATAGACAATGGGCTGGGGAAGGAAAAGATTGAGCTAACTAGGGTTCATAGGCAACACAAAGTTGCTTATATACATGTGTGTGCGCGCACACGAGGATATACATGAGAGAAGAAAGGCGTAGTTTTGTGCAAGAAAAATGATATTTCAAATGACTTTTATGCATTTTGGTTCTATTTTTATTAATTTTGTATTTTATATGTTTATTTGTAGTAGTGTAATTTCTCTACCATACAATTTTAAAATTTTCATTTTCATTACGTTCTCTCTCTAAAATTTTATTAAATAGAACCAACTCTATGTATAATGATTGATTATATTTGCTCTAGCTAGTACCATTTTTGATATACACAACTTTGAATAAAATTTGATTTTTTTTATTATATACAAAATCTGTGTTCTTAGTTAATTTTGTTTGCTTGCTAGCATTAGTTGATGCTTGCTAGTTTTGTCTTCTTCGCAGCATTAGTGATTAAGTTCTTGGGTGTTTTTAAGGACAATCAACAAGTGCAGCTGCACTGATAGAATAGGTTAGATTGTTACTTTGACTGTGTCGCTTATGGGCACCGCAGTCTAACTATTTGGTCATTTTCCAGTCTTGACATTGTTTTCTTTCTGTCTGTCCGTCTGTCTCTCTCATATATATATTGTTCTTTTCCTGTTTGTTATCATGAAGGCTTGTTTGATGCAATTAAATAATTTCTCTAAAAAAATGTAATTTTGATCATAAAAAATTGTTGATCTTTCTCATTTTCTTTTCATTTCATTTTATGTACTGTAGCAGCCTGCTCCAAATGGTATGAGGCCTTTTGGGATAAAATTCAAGAACAAAACCGTGTAGGCTTGACCCAATATATATATATATATATATATATTGTTCTTTTCCTGTTTGTTATCATGAAGGCTTGTTTGATGCAATTATATAATTTCTCTAAAAATATGTAATTTTGATCATAAAAGATTGTTGATCTTTCTCATTTTCTTTTCTTTTGTTTTTCTTTTCATTTCATTTCATTTCATGTACTGTAACAGCCCGCTCCAACATATGATATGATATTGTCTGCTTTGGGCCAAGCCCGCACGGTTTTGTTCTTGGGTTTTACCCCAAAAGGCCGCATACCATTTGGAGAGAACACATTATATATAAGCGCATCCCTTTCTCTACACCCAAGTGATGTTGGATTGAGCTCCCTGTAGGCTGCCAGTGTGGTAGCTCACCCAGTGTCTCTCGCACCGGCCCACATCACACCCGCCCACAAGGGTCACTACAATCGACCCCCCTAGAAGGCCTGACATTCCTGTCGGCACACTTCTAGCCAGGCTTCAACTCTGATACCATTTGTAACAGCCTGCTCCAAGACGTGGTATGATATTGTCCGCTTTGGGCCTAAGCTCGCACAGTTTTGCTCTTAAGTTTTCAATTGACGCGAACTATAAGCCACAACTCTGTTGGTTTGTATTAATACATAACCCAAACCATCTCACGAAGCATCACAATAGATGGTGTAACCCAAGCCACGCTCAAGTATCACAAGAACTGGAGCAGTAGTCAACCTCCTCTTCAACTCTTGGAAGGCACGCTCATAGGCGTCATCCCAAATGAACTTGACTCCCTTACGGGTGAGTCGAGTCATAGGTGTCGTTAGTCTTGGAGAAATTTTTCACAAATCAACGATAATAACCTGCTAGTCCCAAGAAGCTACGAATCTCAAACACACTCACTCTTAGGTTGTTCCCAATCCATCATAGCCTTAACCTTCGGAGGATCCATGGAGACTCCATCTCCTGAAATTACACGTCCAAGGAATTTCACCTCGGGTAGCCAAAATTGACACTTCTTATATGTAGTAACCCTTGTGGACGGGTGTGTGTGGGCGGGTGCGAAGACAGACACTCGGCTGAGCTACCACACTGACAGGGTACAGGGTACATGGTGCTTAATCTCACATTGCTTGGGTGTGGAAAAGGGGATGTGCTTATATGTAGTATGTTCTCTTCAAATGGTATGAGGCATTTTGGGGTAAAACCCAAGAGCAAAATCGTGCGGGCTCTGGCCCAAAGCGGACAATATCATACCATGTGTTGAAGTGGGGTATTATAGTTGGTATCAGAGCCTGAACCCAGCCGGAAGTGTGCCGACAAGGACGTCGGGCCTCGTAGGGGGGTGGATTGTAGTAACCCTTGTGAACGGGTGTGAGTGGGCGGGTGCGAAGACAGACACTCTGCTAAGCTACCACACTGACAAGGTACAGGGTGCTCAATCCCACATCGCCTGGGTGTGAAAAAGGGGGTGTGCTTATATGTAGTATGTTCTCTTCAAATGATATGAGGCCTTTTGGGGTAAAACCCAAGAGCAAAACCGTGCAGGCTCTGGCCCAAAGCGGATAATATCATACCATGTGTTGAAGTGGGGTATTACAGTTATATTTGGCATAAAGTCGATGCTTCCTCAATTTTTGTAACACAATCCTTAAGTGATTCTCATGCTCCTCCGATGATGGTGAATACACTAGGATGCCATCCACAAACACAATGACGAATTTATCTAGGTAAGCACTGATGATACGGTTCACTAAGTCCATGAATGTTGCCGGTGCATTTGTTAAACCGAATAGCAATACTAGGAACTCATAATGCCGGTACCGTGTGCGAAAAGCAGTCTTGGGGACATCCTTCCCAAGGGATGTCTCCTACCAACTACACATGAGAATGCATTGAAATGGAAAGAGTGACGTGACCCACATACCAAGCTTTCTTGTCATTTATTATAATCACCTAATCAATAGCATATAAATGGAAAGTGTACCCACATCCAAAGTTTCTTATCATTTTACCCACAAAAATTGACATATACTACATTGATAATCCTTCTACCATGAACCCTAAAAGCTAGTGGTGTTATTTTTGTATAAATTCTCTTCTTGCTTCTTGTAGCTACAAATAAGCATATATTAATACATTAGAAGGCTACGGGTCATGTGACTCATGTACAAAGCTTTCTTGTCATTTACTATAATTACTTTTCTATCATCCACTATATATGATATAGTTGTTGCTCAACTTCCTTATACAGTTATATTAGAAAGTCTCTTTTCTAATATATAGCTCTGGTTTTCTCCTTCTACCACTTAGCAGGAATTCTCTCTTCTACAAAGATCATAAACAAGCTGAAACATTTCAATCTCATTAAACAGTATTATTCTTCTTATACTATATTTTATGTTTATGCTATTAGCTAGTTATGAATTATTAAATACTAATGCTTGTCACGGATACTAACATAGTACGTAGAAGAAATATACAATGGGTGAGGGAGATGAATGTGAGTTCAGTGGGGGAAAATATTGAGCTAAGGTTCATGGGCAACAATATTTGACAAAGTTGCCTATATACATGATTGTGTTCGCACACGAGGATATACATGAGAGAAGAGGGACGTAGTATGGTGCAAGAAAAATGATAGTTCAAATGACTTTTATGCATTTTGGTTCTATTTTTATTAATTTTACATTTTATATGTTTATTTGTAGTAGTGTAATTTCTCTAACACGCAATTTTATTAAATAGAACCAACTCTATATATAATGATTGATTATATTTACACTAGTTAGTACTATTTTTGATATACACAACTTTGAATAAAATTTGATTTTTTTTATTATATACAAAATCTGTGTTCTTAGTTAATTTTGTTTTATACTTTTACTCAATACTTTATTTATTGATCATTCAACTTATTCTATTAGAGACAAGAAATTAAAGAAGGCAATATGCACCAAAACGACCATTGCTTCCAACAGTGATTTTAATTTCACGTCTTTCAAGATTATGCATTATAAGAGGAAGAATTATATGTATGTATACCATATGATGGGAATTTTACTTGAAAAGTGTAAAGTCTATTTGTTGTGATCCAAATAAATCTCTCTCTATATATATAGTTAGTTAGTTAGTATGTGAATTTTGATTTCAGCTTTTGGTTATAAATTCATTTTCTTTTCTTGTTTTTTTAGTCATATGGGACTCGAGTTGATCCTAATTGTGTGTTGATTATGGTAACAGGTAGGTTAAGAACATTTCTTACTTACGAGAAAAGTGACAACTCTTGTTAAATGGTAAGGGTTAATTCAAATATTTTATTTTATCAATAAATTTTTATTCCAACAGTTCTTAGTTACAAAAAAAGTGACAACTCTTTTTTTTTTGGAAGGTACCAAAGTGGCAGCTATTGTGAAATGGAAATGGTTGGAATATTTTATTTTATTAATAAATTTTTATTCAAAAACTGAGTTGAGAGTTGACTTTTAATAGGTTTCATGGGTATTGTGTTCAAGATGGAATTCAAAAATTATTGTCCTGCCCTTATACTTTGGAGCAAAATAGAATAGTATCAGTGAGTGTAAACATCAGCGTCGCGATCTCATTGAGACGGGCCTTACTCGTCAAGGGCTTAGCGAGAATTAATGTTGATCATTATTAATTAATTAACCTTTAATTGTAATAAATAATTCACTATATGAGACTCTAAGTTGGCATACTAGTGATAGGTTTATGTTAAATAAATTTTGATTTCTTGGTTTAGTAGTTTTAATTGATGATTATATGTTTTTTTTTTTTTTTGGGGCAAGTGAAATATATCAAATAGAATGAAAAAACTTTACAAGGTCCCCAAGAAAGTGAAAAGCCTAAAATGAAAAAACTTCCATGAATAAAATAATACTAATCCATGCCAATAGAGCAAGAATAAAAGGATCATATATGTAATGGCCGAAGCCTAAGATTTTGAAAACAGTTATTATAGTATGTATATGGGGGATATAAAACGAAGTTGTGACTATTGGGCATAAGAAGCGAGATATACCGAAGCAATCCACTGTAATTCCTTAAATTGTTTTAGAAGAATTATTTTTCGAGTTTTGGCTATAACTGAATCCAGTGATGAATGGAAAACGAAAGCTGGTTTCCAAGAATGAAAATGTCGATACAAGTATAAGCTGAATAATACGTTAAATCTTGTTTACCGAGAGTAAATACTTTTGTTTAATCGATTTTGGTGTTAGTGCAGAGATTTTATTTTATTCTTTTTAGTTATTCATTTTTTTTCCTTCATAATTAAACAGAATTTTGACTTTACCTAGTTGCAGATGATGGTGGTGTTTCTTCTAGATGATTTATAATTTTACCACATTAATTGTCAGCAATTGTAGATAAATTTGTAGATTAGAGATTATAAATTCACAAAAGTTGCTTTATTATTTGGGATTTAGATATTTATAAGTCCTAGGGTGTAAAATGACCAAAACGTTCCTAGTTCACTTAATGTACCATCCTGACCTCCGTTTTCGATTCCGAAAGTGGATATGGCCTCAAAATCAACTCCACGTCTCTTCTAATATTCTAATTGGTTTATAACCAAAAATAAATTTTTTAAAAAAATATCCAAATTCCCGGGCCCACCCGATCCGTCCCAGGTCGAGACGATCCAAAATTCAAAATAAGTCAAGTGACTTAAAACTCTCCGGACCTCGAAATAAATCCCCACATATCTAAATTACATTTAAAACATATGTAAATATATTTATAATCCTATTTTAAAAAATAAAAATAAAAGAAAATTTTCGGATCTCTATGACATTGATTTGGCCACGAGGTTTTAATTGATCCTCATTTGGTGTTTCGATAGATTGTCTCAAGCAATATTAGGATTTTGGATGAAGATAAGGGTAAGTTTTTTTTTTTTTTTATGCTAGGATAAAATCTTCATTTCACTCAAACTCCCACATCAAGATTTTTTGCTATGAATTTTTTATTTTATTTCAAGAATCTGCATGTCCGCGTGGAAACACAAAAAGAATATGAACTTGGGATTTGGTTAGAGGTATGGAAGATGCTGCATTTGTTTCGTAATGTAAAAATAATCTATACTCATTTCTTAATACCAGGCTATTCCAATTCCTAACAAACTTTTCTTTCACAAACAAACCTGTAATATTAAACTTTAGGATCTAGAAAAAGTGTCGGCAAAGTTTATACACCTGAAATCCTTCGTTTTAATATCAAAGAAAAATTAATCATCCACATGAGGGTATTATTTCGCACGCCTTTGAGCACCTGAAACTCATAACAATTACTGGTTATTTTTTATTAACTAATTTCATAAAAGAATTATACATCAACTTAAAAGAAAATATACATATATGCGTGTGTATATATATTTTAGCATTGCTAACGACATTAAAAAAAAATAATGTTATTTTAACTGTGAACAAAGGTGGTAGTGTATGTGAATTTATGTGTGAATGTAGTGAGTGAATCGTAACTGTTTGATCATAGTTAGAGTTATTTTAAATAGTAAATAGACATAAATATTTTGAATCATAAGATTAGTGTAGTGAAGAGAAAACAACCAAAACAGATACAACGCGTGGACAGGACAACTCAGCTCATACATGGCAGCCATGTCATGAAGGGTAGGCCATCGTCCAGGTCATCAACTACTAAATAACGAAGGTACAAAAGAAAGTTTGATCATAGTTAGAGTTATTTTAAATAGTAAATAGACATAAATATTTTGAATCATAAGATTAGTGTAGTGAAGAGAAAACAACCAAAACAGATACAACGCGTGGACAGGACAACTCAGCTCATACATGGCAGCCATGTCATGAAGGGTAGGCCATCGTCCAGGTCATCAACTACTAAATAACGAAGGTACAAAAGAAAGTTAAAATTCTCTGTATAATCACGGAATCAGACAACATAATTCCTACAATAAACTAAGGAATTATGATTCCATAAATATAGGCAGATTCCCATGAATGAGGGAATAATCATAGGCATAATCAATGTACTCACAAAATTATATAAAGGAAACATGAAAGAATGAAAGGGGATATGAAAATTTCTTCTTGAAGTGTAGTGACTACTTTTCTGTACCTACACTTTGGCGCCGTCTGTGGGAACGACGTACTCCAGAATTTCTGTAGGAATTTATGCCAGTATAGCTACGTTCCGGAACGTTAGTTGGACAGCAATCACTCGTCCACCACGAAGCAATGGAGTAGACTAGAACGCATGAGCAGATCTTACAAGAAATGCGGGAACAATTGGAGGAATCCAATAGGCAGAACGATTTTCTCTAGGCAAAAATAGCTTGGCTCACGGGAAAGCTGCTCGAGGATGCTCTACCTGACGATAAGGGTTCAAAAGAATGTAGTTCTGCGCATGAACGGGGACGAAGCCCAAATCGGACCGAAAGTCAAGCGGCCAGACCGAACATCCAGTTCGACATAATTACCGAACGATTGGAGAAGGTCGATGCAAACATCAAGAATCTAAAGAACCAAACCCCGGCGGATCTAGTTACTCAGGTAACCAGCAAGGTGGTGCAATCCCCTTTCATGGGAGAGATAAGGAGGTCTCCGAATCCCAAGAAGTTCCTACTCCTAAGTTTCATCACCTTTGACGGGACGACAGATCCAGTCGACCTTCTCTTCCATGTGCAACAGAGGATGACTCTGCACGCTGAGGACGAAAACCTTGTGTGCAAGGTTTTTCCAACCAGCCTGTCCGGAGCTGCCCTAACCTGGTTTAAGCAACAGCCTTCGGGTACAATCCGCAGTTTTTTGAAACTGTGCGAGCTTTTCATCGCTCAGTACATTGGTAACCGGAGGCAGAAGAAAACGATCTCTTCTCTTTTTACTATAAGACAAATGAAGGGAGAGACCCTGAAATCCTTCATGACCAAAATTAATCTGGAAATGTCCCTGATCGATGGTTACGACCAAGCAGCAGCGGTAAAAGCTTTCAAGATAGCCATGATCTCCGGTTCAAAACTCCATTCATCTCTAGTCAGAAAAACCCCAAGACCATGGGAAATTAAAACGCAAAAGCACAAGGATACCTCAGCCTTGAAGAGGATGAAACACTGCTTCAGTAGAGGACAGCTTTGATAAGCGTCGGCCCCTTACCCAAAGAGAAAGGTGATAAATCGAAGGGGCAAGGCAGGATCCCTCCCATTCTTTCGACATCAGGGAAATGACCTAGGTTCGAGGAGAAGAATACCCCCTTGAAATACACACTGGCGAGGCTATACCAAGAAAACAAGAATCGAGGCATATTCCGAACACCTCCTCCAATCCGGATCCCAGCCGAGCTTAGAGACAAGAGCAAGCACTGTGCACTACACCAGGATTACGGTCACACCATTTAGAGCTTCGAAATCTCAGGGGACAGACGGAGGTGATCATTTCCAAGGGAGGCCTAACCGAATATGTGGTGAAGGAACACCCGAATCAGAGTAAATGACAAATCCCCGATCGAAGAGAGAACCTGAACCTGAACCCAGTCAGGACAATCAACACGATACATGGCTAAGCGACTCAGGGAGATCAAGGATCGACTAGATCTAACCTTTGTCAGGCCAAAAAGTTACAGAAGATAGGAGAAGTCAATTCTGTTCATAACACGAAGACGGATGCTCAGATCGCATTTGGAGATCCAGACCTAATGAGAGTACAAATCCCTCATGAGGATCCGTTGGTAGTCAGTTTGATGGTAGCAAACTGCTGGGTAAAGAGAGTACTCATTAATGCAGGATCAAGCGCAAACATAATGACATTGAAAGTTTTCAAGCAAATAGGAATCGGAGGTGACCAAATTAAGCGGGCTGAGGCCCCAATTAGAACAATATCACTATCGGTGACAGCAACACATATGACACTTAGGGAGCAATTTGTAATAGCCGATGTTCATTCATCTTACAACCTTATAATGGGAAGAGGTTGGATCCACAGGATGCATGGAGTACCATCAACCCTGCACCAAGTAATGAGGTGCTTAACCCCTAACGGGAAAGGGACAGTGGACCTCTGCGGCAATCAAGTGGTGGCAAATGAGTGCTACTCTCTCACCATCAGAAATACGCCAAAAAATAGAGGGGAAAATTCAGAGGTAAACGACCAATAGCAATCACAGAAGCCATGCATGTCTGAGGAACAGGGCGTTGAAAGCATAACTCAACCTATAGAACCGCTCTAAGAGATCCAACTAGGAGACCCGGGAGAAGATAAAAGTACACAGATCGAGACACTTTTGCAGAAGAAAGAGGAGGAAGAGTTGATTGATGTATTGAGGAGAAACAGAGATATATTCGCTTGGACCCATCTCGACATGCCTGGTATGGACCCCGACTTGGAGAAACATACCTTGAACGTGAACCCCAATAGCATTCTTGTTAAACAAAAATAGCGGAGGTTCGCCCCAGAAAGAGACATGATAATAGCTGAAGAAGTTAATCGCATGCTCCAAGCAAATCTTATCAGAGAGGTAAAATACCAGGAGTGGCTATCCAACGTGGTGGTGGTAAGAAAGAAAAATGGGAAGTGGAGAGTATGTATCGACTTCACTAACTTAAATAAGGCATGCCCGAAGGACAGCTTCTCGCTACCCAAAATAGACTAGATGGTAGACGCCACTACAGGATAGAAACTGCTAACTTTCTTGGATGCCTACTCCGGTTATAATCAGATCCCGATGGACCTGAGGGATGAAGAGAAAACCTCATTCATCACTGAACGAGGGACTTATTGCTATAAGGTAATGCCCTTCGGCTTGAAGAACGCGGGGGCAACATACCAGAGGATGATTAATCGTGTCTTCAAAAAATAGATCGGGGAGACCGTGGAAGCATACATTGATGATATGGTGGTCAAAAGTGAAAAGAGACAAGATCATCTATGACATTTGCAGGAGATATTCAAAACCCTTAGGAAACACCGGTTGAAGTTAAATCCATTGAAATGTTCATTCAGAGTATCATCGGGCCAATTTCTCTGCCACATGGTCAGCAGAACAAGGATAGAGATAAGCCCATCCCAGACGACAGCTCTGATCCAGACCTTGAAGCCAAAAACTCAGTGAGACGTTCAAATCCTAACTGGATGAATTACCGCCCTCAGCAGATTCATATCACGCCTCTCGGACAAATACAAACCGTTCTTTGACGCTATCTGAAAGAAGAAGGGTGAGGTATGGGGGATAGATCAGTCGGAGGCTCTGAAAAGGCTAAAAGAATATATGGCCTCGGTGCCCATCCTCTTGATACCGAAGCCCGAAAAAAAGTTATATCTATACTTAGCAGTATCGAAAGTATCCATGAGTGCAGCCCTGATCCGAGAAGAGAATGGGAAGCAGCAGCCGGTGTACTATTCTAGTAAGACAATGACGGATGCCAAAAACAGGTATTCAAAAGTAGAAAAGCTGATCCTGGCCTTGGTACACGCAAAGAAGAAACTAAGGTATTATTTTGAATCACAACCGATAGTCGTTCCAACCAATTTGCCACTCAAGACAATCCTCAACAGACCAGATATAACTAGGAGAATGATGAAGTGGGCCATGGATTTCAGTGCTTACGACATCCTCTTCGAGCCTCGAATGGCTCAAAAAGGTCAGGTGTTGGCCGAATTCTTACTGGAATATGATGAACCAGTTGAAGAGGAGGAAAATCCCGCTCAGTGGGAGATATATGTAGACGGGTCATCTAGCTAGAAAGGATCAGGAGTCGGAGTTGAGGTTAGAACCCCCGACTGGGTTACTTTGTATCATGCAGTATGGCTTGATTTCGATGCATCCAACAACGTGGCAGAGTATGAAGCTCTCCTCGCAGGACTCCGACTAGCAAAAACGTTACAAATAAAGAGATTGACTATGTTTAGTGATTCACAACTAGTCGTGAATTAAGTTAATGGGGAATTCCAGGCCAAAGAAAATAGTATGAACACTTATCGAGAAGTAGTGCTCGAGAGCATGAGAGAATTTGACGAAGTAAGACTGAACCACGTTCTACGTGAGAAAAATGGGGTAGCTGATAGGCTAGCCTGCTCGACTTCCAATACTGACGAATCCCTGACCAGAGTGACCTTCGTAGAAGAATTAAGGACTCCAAGTATCATGAAATCATGGGAGGTGTTCGTGATCCCAAGAGAGCCCAGTTGGATTGACCAATAGAAGCATACCTAAGGAATGGGACCCTTGCCAAACATAAGAGAGAAGCAAAGAAGCTGAGAATGAAGGCCTTCAGGTACGCTATCATCAATAACAACTTCTATAGAAGATCCTTCTCGGGGCCATTATTAAAATGTCTAACACCATCCGAAGCCAATAAAGTCCTGAAGGAGATCCACAAGGGAGTTTGTGGCAACCATTTGGGAGGCTGATCATTAGCCCACAAAGCTCTAACAGTTGGGTATTTCTGGCCCTACATGTCGCGCGATGCGGCGAAATACTCCCGAAACTACGACAAGTGACAAAAGCACGCCCAGTTGTTACATCAGCCACCAGGGAACTTAAATCCAATAACCAGTCCTTGGCCCTTCGCCCAATGGGGGATGGACATGGTGGGACCTTTGCCGATTGCAGCGTAGAAGAAAAAATACATCCTCTTGGCTACGGACTAATTCACCAAGTGGGTTGAGGCAGAAGCATACGCATCAGTAACTCACGTGCAAGTCAAAAAATTCATCTGGAACAATATAATATACTGATTCGGCATCCTTGCTTCAATAATTATGGACAATGGAAAGAACCTAGACAATCAATTTATCCAGGGGTTCTTCGCGAAGTATAGGATCAACCAACGACTCTTCTCAAGGTCATACCCGTAAGGGAACAGGAAAGCCGAGATCACAAACAAAAGTAGTTTTGAAAATATCAGGAAAAAGTTGGAAGAGAGAAAAGGCCGTTGGCTGGAAGAATTGTCGAACGTGCTTTGGGCCTATCGAACCACCCCTCAAAGACCGATAGAGAGTAGTCCCTTCAGCATGACATATGGAATGGAAGTAGTGATTCTAGTTGAACTCAGCGTTCTAACCTTGAGGATCGAATCGTTCGAGGAGCAGGAAAACAGCCAGATCGGACACAATATGGACCTATTTGAGGAAAAGAGAGAAGCTGCATAGATCAGGATGGTAGCCTACCAGCAGAGACTTCATAGGGCTTATAACAAAAAGGTTAAGTCCCGATTGTTTGAGCAAGGAGATTGGGTCTTGTGCAAGGTTAGCAGCAACACCAAAGAACTAAATGCAAGAAAATTGGCAGCAAAATGGGAGGGTCCATTTGAAATAATTGAAGTTATTGGAAAGGGAGCTTACAGATTACGAAGGGTGCACGGAGATGGAGCCATGGTCAAAAAACCTTGGAACGCAATGCATCTGAAAAGGTATTACGTGTAAGCCATAATGCATTTCTTAAACAAAGAACAGGAAATCCCTCAATAAACTTTATCCCACATCGAGTTAATTAAGGACCCCTTTCTATTTGATATAATAAGTTCCACACATCCTAGATAAAGACTGTGCGTGGCGAAGCAGAAAACTGCCACGCAATGCCACTGTCTTAACCATTTCACAAATTTTTTAAATAAAAATGGCTAAGGTATGACCAGCCGAACGCCAAGTTTAAATGAAAGAGACCTTGGCATGGCCAGCTGAACGTCTCAGATGAATGAATACGTCTAAGGTATGACCAGCCGAATGCTAAGTTTGCATGAAAGAGACCTCGACATGACCAACCGAACGTCTCAGATGAATGAATACGGCTAAGGCATGACTAGCTGAAAGCCATATTTAAATGAAGCAGACATCGGCATGACCAGTCGAACGCTGCTGATGAATGCATATGGTTAAGGCATAACCAGCCGACGCCAGATTTGAATGAGTAAGACCTCGGCATGACTAGCCGAACGTCCCAGATGAATGAATATGACGAAGGCATGGCCATTTGAGCTTCTTTAATAAACAATATCAGATGAGCATACGTCATTCATTTTCATAAAAAGCAATATTAGACGAGCATGTGGCTTCATGACAAATCAAAGGTATTATCTTCTATTATATAAGGGAGCTTTTACAAAGAAAAATTGCCTAGAAGGCATTACAAAAGAAGAAGGGAAGTTCATAAAACTCCCAATGAAAGATCAGTTCACTGAAAGATCAGCCGGGGCATTGGCGCACCTTACATGCTGGGGAGTCTCAGTTGCCACGGGTGTATCATCATCCTCAAAGATGCTGGCAATCTCCTTCTCCTCGTCCCCTTCTTCTGGATCCTGATAAGGGGGTCCATTCAAGCCCATCTCCCGATCGTAATCAACTGGACCACTCCGGTAAGATCGATCATCTTCGGGTGCCGTTGCATCTTCAAATCTTTGGCGATAGGCTTCAGCATTTCTAATTTGGACCATGCGGGACAACTTAATGAATAATGCCCTGGCACCCTTTTTTAGTTTCAGCAATCGGTCTTGTAAGGATTTGACGTTCAGTTCGGACTCGGAAGCTCTAGACTCAGCCAGTGCTCTTTGGAATTCAGCCTCTTCTTTCCTTTTGGCAAGCTCTTCAATTTGAGACTTGAGTTGCTCATTTTCCAGCAGGTGAGCTTGGGATTTTGCATTTTCACTATTAACTTCATGCATGGCAGCACGGAAGTCGGCCTTAGCCCTCCTAGTCTGAACATCAGCTCTCTTCACTTTGATGGTCGCTTGCTCGACCAATTTGCACATAGTCATCATGCCGAACATGTTCTGCAGAGACACACGAAATCATTAAAAGAAGCAGC
This sequence comes from Cornus controversa, assembly GCA_026545225.1. Taxonomy (NCBI): domain Eukaryota; kingdom Viridiplantae; phylum Streptophyta; class Magnoliopsida; order Cornales; family Cornaceae; genus Cornus; species Cornus controversa. The sequence goes on along the minus strand of CM048853.1, from coordinate 27,074,600 downwards.
AGAAGAACGTGTGAAGGAAATATAAGTGTCTTCTTTCTCACCCTAAGTGCCACATCTAGACAAGACTCCAGAAGACCTCCCACAGATAGGTCTAGCATCATCTTCGCATCCTTAGGAAGCCACATCTCCTTGAAGAATGCCTTTATAGCCTCCCTATTTTCAAACAGGAAGTCCTCCACAGATAGGGGCATACCATTGGCTTTCACCATCCAGTGAGTCCATGGCTCCACCACAAAAGAACTTGGGACGTCTAACCCCACAACGGTAGTCCCAATAGTTGACGGTTCCCCAGATCTTGGGGCAGAAGGGGAAGCTGAGACTGTCACCTTCTGGGACTTAAAAGGACTCCTCTATTTCTATCACTTCGATTAAACATGACTTCTCCGCAGCAACCTCCTCAGTATGTTTCTTACGCAAAGCTGACGCTACCTCCACCTCTCGATCAGTCGGAGGAGCACTGAGATTATTTCCTTCAGTCTGCCTCCTTATTTTAGTGCGAGTGATTTTTGGAAGCTTCATCTTCACACCAGAAGCCTTTTCTGATATAGCTCTGAGAGTCTCTGAATTCAGCAAAACAGAAGATTTTGGAATGTTGCTCCACACCTTATTCTTGAGTGTCTTGAGGCAAGCTGCCAACTCAGAGCGAGGAAGAAGGTCCCTAACTGCACCAACAAAAGATTGGATCTGGTTAAAAAGTAAATTGTCACATATAATGCAATCGCAATGAGGGTCAGAAGGGAAGTTAAAGGGAAGGATACCTAATCCACCAAATTGCTGAGGAATGGAAAATTTATCAGAAGAGGATACCTTCCATTTTCCCCCAACAACCACGATCTGGGCCTTTCAACCCTTATTCGAAAAAGGGTGGCCAGTGCAGAGCGATCTACCAGGCCGAGGAAAGAAATGATATCGACTACCCTCATTCTTTATAGAACAAACTTGATAACAGAGGAGTAAGTCATCAAAACCTAACTCAAGCTCTCGGGAATGGTTGAGAGCAAGAACACTAGAAATAACCCTAAAAAAATTAGGGTTCACTTGCAGAGGATCCAGGTGCATTTGACTAAGGACAAGATGGTAAAAAGGATAAGGGGAAACCTAAAAGCTAGAAAATGTCTGGTAGAAAAGAGCATATCATCCTTACCCAAACCCTCCGTAGATCTGAAGTCGAGATTGGGAGGATAGTTCTTAAGGGTGACATCCGCCGGAATCTCACAATTTATCCGAAACTTTCCCAAATCCATTGGAGTCCTAACTATGTCATGATCGACATCACCTAACTCAGAGTCTGAAAGACCTTGATCCACAAGGGCTATTGACCCTAAGGAAAGAGTAACGACTGGGTTCGACTAAGCGGGGAGACTCCTAGGAGGAATCGTAACACCATCACCTTCAACTAAGAACTCGTCGACGGACTGATAAGTTTCCAGTGGGCCAAATTCATTAACAATTTCTACCCTTTTCATCCTATCCACACCCAAAAAATAAAAAGAGAGGGAAAATAAGTACTGACCTTGGAAGTGAAGTGAGAAGGAAAATGATAGAAAGTTCAGGTTCACCCGGAGTAGACAATGCTCTGACGTAACTGAAAACCTTCAGAAAAGCTAAGAAACAAGCATTTATGAAAAAACGACGTTTCGGCAGCCACCACAGGCACGAAACCCAAACAAAATTAGATGAACCGTCAGTCGTAATAAAAACCCTTTTTTAAAATCCAACCAGATTCAAAAGGAGAGTTTTTAGGGGCAAAGTGTACTGAAGAGAAAACACCCAAAACAGATACGATGCATGGACAAGACAACTCAGCTCATACATGGCAGCCACGTCATGAAGGGTAGGCAATCATCCAGGTCATCAACTACTATATAACGAAGGTATAAAAGAAAGTCAAAATTCTCTGTATAATCACGGAATCAGACAACATAATTCCTACAATAAACCAAGGAATTATGATTCCATAAATATAGGTAGATTCCCACGAATGAGGGAATAATCATAGGTACAATCAATGTACTCACAAAATTATATAAAGGAAACATGAAATCCAACCAAATTCAAAAGGAGAGTTTTTAGGGGCAAAGTGTAGTGAAGAGAAAACATCCAAAACAGATACGATGCGTGGACAAGACAACTCAGCTCATACATGGCAGCCACGTCATGAAGGGTAGGCTATCGTCCAGGTCATCAACTACTATATAACGAAGGTATAAAAGAAAGTCAAAATTCTCTGTATAATCACGGAATCAGACAACATAATTCCTACAATAAACCAAGGAATTATGATTCCATAAATATAGGCAGGGAATAATCACAGGCACAATCAATGTACTCACAAAATTATATAAAGGAAATATGAAAGAATGAAACTGGATATGAAAAATTCTTCTTGAAGTGTAGTAACTACTTTTCTGTACCTATAATTAGTTTTTCAAGTATTTTTGACTCTTAGATTGTGATTTTTTGAAGGGAGATTCAAACATTATGTTTAAATGTAATATTGACTATTGAGTGACGTATTACCTGTACCTACGACACTATAAAAAAAATTATTGGACGTAATTAGATGTAAAGGTAAGTGAATGTGGATAAATTGCAACTGTTATTTCTACTATAAAAATGTAAATCACATATAAACATAGTTATTTTTGTAATATTAAATTTTTAAATATTTTTGCTAGTTAAATTGCTATTGATTTTATAGAGATTCAAAACAATGCAATGTAAAAATATAGATACTCAAAACAATGCAATGTAATAATATAGATACGGATATAAAGATGCGTATGGATGGAAAGTGACAAATTAAAGCGGGAGAGCAGGTGGGTCTAAACAGAAAAGGACCGTCAGTCTTTGACCCTCTTAAACATTGTTCAGACAATCAAAGCCTTTTGTTTCTCTTTCAATCTCTTTTCTTCAGATCGTCCGACGCCCCTCGGTTACATAAAAGCTCTTACTCGCTGTGGTTAAATACGTCTGGCCTGGATGGCAATTATGTCTTTTCATTGAAATACTCCCATATCTACAAAGCGAGTATAATTAACAACAGCGCGTACTGATATGATGGATAGAGAGAGTGATGAGTTGATAACTATGAGCAAGAAAGTAGCTTTGTCTAGTTTTGGAAGCAGGTGCTCACACCTTCCACACCACCTAGCAAAACGACGAGAAGCGGACGCGTATGGTATCGTGCTGCCAGAGTTATAGAGAGAGAAAATCAGAGGAGGGAGAATGAGTTTTCTGTTTTAGAGGGAGAAAGAGTGTTTTCATGGTGAAACTGCAGCGTACGGAGATCAGCACCAGATCTGAGTTTACAGGAGATGCTTATTCGATTCGATCTCTCTACCCTCTTTTTTATCTTCCACGACTCTGAGATAACTTCATCTTCGGCTTCATTACACCTCATTTTCTTCTTAACTTAGCCAGAAAGAGAAGGTATACATATATATATACATATACATACATATATATATATATATACACACACGCATCAGTGACCCATTATCGACGCCGATGGAGTTCACCCATCTCGCTGCCGACGCCATTTATGACAGAGACCCAAGGTATTGCTACTCTCTTCACGGTTGGAGTTCACCCATCTCGTTGCCGACGCCATTTATGACAGAGACCCAAGGTATTACTACTCTCTTCACGGTTGATTATCTTGACTTTATCACATATTTTGGAGTCGTTTGTTGTTTGATGTTATGCATATATGTGTAAGTTGGGTTTTTGTTACAAATCTATGAATGTTGTATTATCTACATCTTCGTAATGAATTTTCTCGTCTGCATCTTGTTTCAACAAATCTATGCAGTAATTGTATATTAATATTTTATTCTAGCATAAGTTATCAAACAAAATATTCACAAGTGTTAACATCGACCAAGTTTCCAAATATGCAATTATGTTCCTTAATTTTAATTATGCAGGTTTACATTTTGAAAAAGAAACAAAAAGACAAAATGGATCGAGTGGAATCGGAAAAAAAAGGTAAATTCTTGCAACTTATTTTACTTGCTCTACTAGTGCTACATTGTTTGTCAATTGATTTTTTCATCTATTAAAAAGAATTACCTCATTTTGCTGCTATATCACTTTATTTTTACTTTGCTTTGAATAGATAAGATCACCATTTGTTAGTTTATCAATTGATTTTTTCTTGCACCGCCAGAATAAGATTTTTTTCATAAAAATTTGGGCAACAATTATTGTAGGTCATCTTTTTTAATAGATTTTTGTATAACCTTCTTCAATCATTAGGATAAATCTCTTTGCATGAATCAACTCAAAAATTTGAAAATTTTTGGGGACTTGCTTATGTTGCATAATTTTTTTGATATGAAATATTATATTTTTTATAAGTTTTTATATGTTGTTAGGGAACTTTGGTTCTCAAGTAGAATGCAAAATCTCATCAAGTTTTTTGATTGGTGGTATTAATCTGAATCAAAGCAACATATATAAAGGTTTGGGATGGGAAAATAAGCAGTGACCCTCAAGTCCTGACTGGTAACGCTGGAAGGAAAAACCAGTCAACCACCACCCAAGCCAAAGTTCAACCCAATTTTCTTCGTCCCTACACAACACCAAAATTATGAGAGAATATTCAAAGAGAAAAGTAAAAGTTTGATTGAAGAAAGGGAATGCAATTTGTTTTGAAGGGAATCAAAAAGAAAAAAAAAACTGAAGAAGAGTAAGAATGCAAAGAAAAAAAGAATTAGAGAGATTTTTAAAAAGAAATAATTTTAGGGGGGTGCATTTTGTAAATTTTTATATAAGTATATGCATAAGTGTGAAAATGTTTAACGGAGCCTACGTGGGGCCAGGGGCAGCCCCTGGCCCCATGTTGGCTCCATCCCAACTGGTCTAGTCAATGCAACCTGAACAATATCTGGAAACTTTTCCTCCCACTCCCCCGAAATAAAAAATCTATCCAACCAGGATGATATGGGAATCTCCTTGCCACTAGACCAAGTAAATGAGGAGCCCTCCAAGGTAAGATATATTAACTGTTGTGTGTCGATAAACTTCGAAAAACTGCTCCATAGTTGAGGTCCACCCCCTATTAGATCTCTCCAAAGGGGATCTAACTACATTGAAGTCTCCACCAACACAACACAACAAATTCCAGCAACCATGAGCAAAAGCAAATTCCTCCCATGAGAGCTTGCACCCCATCCTCCACCGACCCATAAAACCTGGAGAAGCCCACAAGGGACTATCCTTCTCAAGAGAGAATAAGGAAGAAATTGAAAATCTCCCCTTCCAAAGAACCACTTTGGGTAGCCATCTCCTATCCCATAACACTAGCCTCCTGCAGTACGCTCGACATCAAGCACCTCCTACTATACAAAACTAGCCACTCAGTAGAATCCTCACTATCCTCTCGGAAGAGGATGTCAACTTTGACTCGGATGACAAACATGGCATTCCACTTTCACAATGACAACTTTACCACTTTTCTCATGTCTGGGTCATATAATCCCCAAACATTCCAAAACATGATGTGAACCTTCATATGCAAACGATGTCTTTCCCCTCCCCAAATAACCCCAAAAAACTCTTACTACTCGACCCAATGTTTTCCAGCCACCAATTGTCTCCCTTCTCATTCGTAGCCCGAATGGATGACTTCTCGGCCTCCCAGTCAGGTCCTATGATTTCCAAAGGTTGGGTCAACCCATTCCCGTCACCTTCGACTTCCTCTCTCACCACCACAGCTCGGCTGTCAAATGGGTCAATTGGCAGATTTTCTTCATCCTCTCTGCCTTAATGTTCTTTTATTTCTTGCACGAAATGGGCACTATACCCAACTTCAGAAAAAGTCTCCATACCCATTGTTTCATCCCTCCACTACCCTAACGTCTCCATTCCATGATAAAAACTCAGCTCATCCATTGTGGCTATTGCGGAATCGCCTCTCAATATCAACTGCACCCCCTTGCACACACATAGGGCACCCTCTCCAGTTATCACAATCTGATTCTGGCAGTCCCCTTCGTGCATCTCACCAGCAAAACCAGCCCCATTCTCCTTTGCTACATGTTTCGAGTTAACTTGCCCCACCACTGGTGGCTCCACCATCTTCCACACTTGTTCCGCCACTCAGTTACTCCTATAACTTGTCCCTTCCTTTCCTTTAATTCCCAGTTTATTTCTATAAAGAGTAGAAGAGAAATGTCAATGGGCTTTAAATGTGTTTTTACAACACTTACCTGAGCTTTGGGCTGCCTTTGAGACCCAGTTTCTGGAGGCCATTTCTCTTTCTTGGTCCGTGTTCATCTTCTTCTATTATAGGTTATGCTTTTAGTTTGGCTAGCTAATCTCTACACCTTTTAGCCCATCGACACGTTATTCGTGCCAATAGGATTATCTTCAGGCCTAATCCTCATGGCAATCGTCATGATTTTAAGTCCCTCAGATTCCACCCTTTGATTAAACGCTTTTCCCAAGCCTGCTTGTCGAAAGCCATCCCTTTTGAGCCCAAACCAAGTGTTCGTATTTTTGGTTGGATTGGTAATAGCAAGCCCATTCTTGCTTTGAGGTTTTTGGTTGATGTTTTCAAAATTTATAAACCCAAACCCATTGTTTGTATTTCTGGGTGGATTAGTAAATAGCAGACACATTCCTACTTTGAGGTTTTCGGCCTATGTTTTTGAAATTTAAAAATCCATGCCTTCCGTCCCGTGACCCCTATTACCATTCCCTGTTTGCCACGTCTTAACCCAGTTATCCCCCGTCTCTTTCTGCTGTTTGAGAAGACTCTTGACATGTGTCCTTGTTTATTCGCCTCTCTCTCTCTCTCTCTCTCTCTCGTGCGCTCCTGATGCTTGCGAAGACCCTCTTCCCCTACCTCTTTGGTCCCCCTTTGTTTGCTTCTCAGACGCCACTTTTTGGCATACATTTGTTGCAAGTTGGGCTTCATCCCTCTCTCACCAACAATCCTCATCTTGAATTACGAACTTCTCATCTCGATCTATGAGCGATGCTACTGTCTGAGTTAAGTCCGGCATGAATTCTTCCGACACAGCCACTTGATGACTCACATTCTCATCCTCCACCATCACAAACGCTGGTGTCTCCCCTCTGTCCGTGACCGAAATGATTATTCTTTCTGTGTTTACCATTTCATCAGCTTTTATGCCCTTAAAACCCCCACACAAATTCCCAATCGCCACGACCAATTGATGGCACCACAGATGGAGCAGCGGACCATACAATAGAATTTGTCATTCCTTGCTTCTCAGCCTTCTCCTCTAACCATACAATAGAATTCGTCATTCCTTGCTTCTCAGCCTTCTCCTCTAACCATACAATAGAATTCGTCGCTTCTTGCTTTACCTCAGAATGCAAAAGCATTCCACTCTGTACAACCATACATCAAGCTTTAAAAATGCCTCTCCCCACTCATGTTTTCCCTCTTTGAAAACCCTATTTACCTCTTTGCGAGATGATAGCTTGAATAGAAGCAGTGAGTCCGACAATGGAGTCGCACCCACCCCACTCTCACCTTCTATGCCTTCGTAGCCTACTCTTCTATCTTCTTTGGGCTTCCCACTTCTCTTTCTAAACGACCAACAAGGCACAATTGCAGAGTCTATTTCGTTGTCTCAACACTCCCATCATCCACTTTGAATGTGTGCCCTCTATTCGATGGCAGCCTCAATTGTGCGGGATGGAAGCTTGAATAGAAGCAGTGAGTCCAGCAATGGAATTGCACTCACAACACTCCACCTTCCATGCCTTTGTAGCCCACTCTTCTCTCTTCTCTAGGCTTCCCACTCCTAGCCCACTCTTCTCTCTTCTCTAGGCTTCCCACTCCTCTTTTTAAACGACCAACAAGGTACGATTGCAGAGTCTATTTCCTTCTCTCAACACTCCCATAGTCTAATTTGAACGGGTTCCCTCTGTTTGACGGCAACATCAAAACCTTGCCGGCAGTGAGAATGCATGGTAGGTTTGCTACCTCCATAGAGCTTCTCCTCTCCATACCAACTTGTCATGAACATAAAATCACACTAAAGATTGGTTGATGATTATTTTTGCCCTCTCTATCGCACGGAGAATATAATTCAACTCTCTATCACTAAAGATATCTTAAAGCACTAATGCACTGTCTTTATGAGTAACATTACATCACGTACTAAAGAAAAGGGTTACATTACTTCTCATCCATACTTTAGAGTACTAATGCCCAGTTGCAAGGGTCAAATTGCCATCATTTATTGCTTTCATTCTCGAAAACAAATTCCATGCTAGTTTTGGTTTTGTTGCTAGTTTTGAAAAATGAAGACACAAATACATAATGGAAGCATATTGTTCACAACTTGAAATGGTGTCAGATATCATAAATTAGTTTGATTATTTTGTATCATGTTTAGCAATAACTTCCCTCTTCGAGGGAATTTTATTAACATTTCTATTTTTGTATCTGATACCTAAAAAGAATTGTGGCTTAATGTGATTAAAATATTTTATTTATTCATAATAGCGAGTCGTGGAGGAGGACGTCAAGAAGGCATAACACACATATACCACATGAGTATATATAAATTTATGGGTAAGATTTCAGACTTTATTCTTTAAATTTAGATTTTTATTTCCAGTTACATTTAAAAATTATTCTTACGTAGGGAGATTTCTTATAAGCATTCAACTGGTATGAAATAGGGTTTCAATATCAAGAAGGAAATGCTGTTGCGAATAGCTTGACATTTTTAGCTTTGGAAACGCCCCCTCGACAATATGATGATCAATATAATGAACGAGTCAAGAATGATCATGAAAAGACACTATGCTTTCATATTTCTCCCAACCCTAAGAAGTCACTATGTTTTCATATTTCTCCCAACCTTGAGAATGCAATATGTTTTCATATTTCTCCCAATCCCCTCTATGAGTATTTCTGAACTGGTATGATGTATGGTAATCTTTCTAGATTTGGATTAGAATTATAAAACACCGGTTCATCAATATATGCTTTTACATGTCCAATAATCGTATCAGTGATAGATGAAATTGACTTTTAGTCTTCTAATTGTATCAATTGTATAAACAAATGTATTAAAATAAATTAAAGAATCGGACTTATTTAGTCATCTACGTATATATAGTTTAAATTTTTAATCATAACTTACTTGTATATAATTTTCATTTGAAATACTTGAATATACATCACTGCTACAAAGTGTTCGACACATATTTGAAGAGTGTTCAAGAAGTGTCCAAAAAAAATATCAGATACTTTTATAAAATATTCGACACGTGTCCGATACAGTGTTTGAGTGTCCAACACGAGTACGATACTCTCGATAAAGTATTTATGCTTTCTACCTTATTATTGAAGGCCGGACACACGTTATTGTCATCGTTTCCTTGTAGAAAAATGAAGGTGCCAAAATTGTGAAGTGATCAGTGAGCCCATTCAATGCTCTTCTTACACATGATTGTCCTTGTTGGTCCTTGCATGTATGTATATATCCATATAATATAGAGGTTTGGAATAATAAGAATAAAAAATTTAATTTAAAGGTCAAAAGTGGTTAAAAAATCAATCCTGTAATTCAAAATTTTCTTTTACATCTTTTGTTATCTACGGTCTAAAATCACTTTATCTAACAATCATAGTTGCGAATTTATAATTGAACCGTAGACACGGGTATACATTAATATATATATATGTTGAAATATACGGAAATATAAATATAAATTCATGAGATAGTACAAAACCTTTGAAATTACGGAGACTAGCATTTGGTCTAACACAAGTGAGGAACGTCAAACTCAAAAGAGAAAAAGATTAGCGTCAAATCAGAACAGAAAGATTAGTGTTTGGACATTTTCTTCTTTATTTGTTATTTCATTTTTTAACTTTTAAGATAATTAATAATAATGTTAATTACTTTTCTCATGTTTTTACTTTTCTCATGTTTTAATGTGTAAACAAATATTATTCTTATGGAACAAGGACAAAATACACTTTTTTTATATTTTATTATTTGTTAGTGAGATTGAATTTATTAAGATAATGAAAATATGATTGTTAAGATTCTTAATCTTTTTATTATTTGGCCGACTTATAGTCTGAGTCGTACGTGGCCGTGCCAACTCATCCCGTCTTCATTGATATTTTCTTTTCGCACTATATGCAGAAAGACATCTCTCTTCAATTTTTTTCTATTCTCTGATTTCCCCTCTCTTCGTCTTCGTCTCTTCCTCTTTGTCTTTATCTTCATCTGGTTCACTGGTTCTTTCTCTCCTCTCTCTATCTGATTCTGGCTCTGTCTCTCTTCATCGATCTTCCTCTCTCTCTTCTCTCCGATTCCGGCAATAACAAAGGAGAGGTTGTTCAATCAACTGATGATGCTCTTGATTTCTACATCCTTATTTAACGGCATATATCTAGCATGAATGCTTTTTTTGATTCGGTAAGTTCGACTTACTTGAAGTTGGTTTGATCAGTCTCTTGAAACATTTAGGGTAAATATCATTGACTACCTATGAGATTTGATGTAATATCACGCGGCTACAACTTCGTAATTTTTTGTCACCAACAACCCCTGTCAGAACTTTCAATTTTTTAATAAGTGAAATGTCCTAATTGCCCCTGATTATTTAAATGAATTTTAATATAAATATATTAGAATTCAAAAATGACAAAAATGCCCTCATGATTATATCCCACCATTTTTCTCTCTACCTTCTTCAACCACAATTAGAAACCCTAACCAAAAACACCAACCACCACCTCCACCAACCACAACCATTGCCACAACCACAACCACCACCACCACCACCAGTTAACCACAGCCACTGCCACCACTTTTTTCTCTCTTATCTCCTCGTCCAACCACCACTGCCACCAACCACAACCACAACCACCACCGCCAGTTAACCACAGAGAGAAGAAAAAGTTGAGAAGACGATGAAGAAGGCGAAGAAGAGAGAGGAGTGAGAAGGCGTCATTGTTAGCTCATCTCGAGAGGAACAGAGCGTTGAAAGAGGAGGATTGATGACGATTCTACCTTTTGTACCATCCAGAGCTCGCAATCGCCACAAACGTCATCGCAACCCCAATCGATCTCCTTCGACGCTACCACTGCTAAACCATCCTGTCACTGACTCTAGCCCCCAAAATCAAAGCCTAAGAACTCTATCGTTTCACCACCGAAAGACCACTGTTGCTTTAGATTCTTCCTTTGGTGTGAATCACATAAGCCCCAATTCCATACTATGTGTTTATGTGTGTATATATATATACGTTTGTGTGTGTATAGAGAGAAATTGATGGTGGTGGTGGTGACTGTGGTTATGGTGGCAGGTTGGGATGGTTGGGGTGGTTGGTGGTAGTGGTGGCGGTGGTTGTGCTTGGTAGTCATTGGCTCGGGTTAGGTTGCGATTGGAGTTCGATATTGATGGTGGTGGTGGTGGTTGGTGGCAGTGGTGGTTGTGGTGCTCGGTGGTTTCCTCTCCCTTTTTTCTATAATTGTATAAATATATATATATATATAATGTAATAACAGTGATGGTTGGTGGGAGTGGTGGTGGTGGTTGGTGGCAATAGTGCTCGGTGGTTTCCTCTCCCTTCTCTCTATAACCACCACCACCACTGCCACCAACCACCACTGTTATTACATTATATATATATATATATATATATATATATATAATGTAATAACAGTGAAATAGGTATGTAATAATAGGATATAGTTGGGGCATTTTGATCCATTAGGTAGGGTTAAATAGGTAATTTTAGTATTCAAAAAGGTTAGATCAAAAGTCAAAGGGTAGCATGATCTTTTTACTATCAAAAAATGGTCTGACACAGACTATTTTTAGCAAGAGAGGTGTATGTGATATACGGCACAAACTTCAGGGGTGTTGGTGACAAAATTACACAAAGTTGTAGCCGCGTAACAATACCTCAAACCTCAGGGAGTGTCAATGAAATTTACCCAAAGGTTTAGATCTATCAGGCAATTGGATAAAAGCCCCCCTTGTTTGAGTGGGCTGTCTTGAATTTAAACTCTCAAAATGACAAATTAAATTATGAGGTCACAACATGCCATTGAGTCGAGGTTGTTCGATGTAATTTTTAGACTAAATTTTAGTTTTATGGATTATTTATTCTATTTCAGTTAGGTTTACTGCTGTCTTACAACAACGGCGCAATGCAAGGAACTAGTAGTCCATAGTTTTGGACTTGTTTTGTTGGAATTGATAACCAGAAAGAAGGCCTTAGATCCTTCATTCGAGGAGGAAGCAGACATTGTGGGGGTGGGTTAGGTCTATTTGGAGGAAAACGGAAGAAATTGGGAGGATCGTTGATCCAACACTTTGGAGGAATTTATAGATTCGAGTGTGTAGAGTCTTTTGAGGGTAGAAGTATACATAGCTGAAGCATTCTAAAATCTTCTACTCTCATTGATATGTTGAAATAGAGTAAACTTATCAAGCCTGAGTGTTTTGCTCTTCATCTCATCCAAAAGGCTTAAAATTTTATTTTAGAAATGACCCATAACATCCAGCATGACATTATATGTAACCAACATTGGAGAGATTCCCTTCTCATTGATATGTTGAAATAGAGTAATCGCCCGCTCATACTTTCCAGTATGAGAATATGCATGAAGAAAAAAATAAAATTTGTTGTGTATGCTCAGACATCAAGAGAGTGGTTCTTAATGGACATTACATCGAACAGCCTCAATACAATGGCATGCTGTGACTCTCTCCAAGAATTCTAACCATTAATTCAATAACCTGATTGTCTAATTTGCATTTTGAGAGTTTAAATTCAGACAGCCCACTAAAAAAAAAAGATTTTTTTTCTAATTGCCTGATAGTTCTAAACCTTTCAAAGTAAGTGAGAACTTTACAGAATGGAAAAAAGCATTCAAACTAGATATAGGTTGTTAAACAAAGGCGTTATCGATTGATTGATTGAACAACCTCTCCTTTGTTATTCAATTCTGTTTTCCCCTTCGATTTTGCCAAATAGAAGAGAGCGCCAGAACCGGAGAGGAGAGGAGAGGAGAGAGAGAGAGCCAGAATCGGATGGAGAGAAGAGAGAGATAGAACCTATGAACCAGATGAAGATAGAGAGAGAGAAACAAAGAGGAAGAGAGAGGGGAAATTGTAGAAAAGAAAAATCGAAGAGATGAGTCTTTTTGCGTCTGGTGTGCCAAAAAAATATCGATGAACATGGGATGATGTGGCATAGCACGTCGGACTCGGAATATAATTCAGCCAAAAAGGTGGGACCGCATATCATTACTCTTCTTGACGGGAAATGGAAAGGAGAGTTTTACTAGAAAACACAATATTATAAAAGACCAAATTCAAAAGAATACTGATTTGTACGTCGATTACATTAGTCCGATTTTATTTTTATTTGAGTGGGATGGTGAATCTCATCATATGATATTATGTAGTGGGACTTACCACTCTACTCATATAAAATTATTTTCGACCTAATCCGATTTGAATTTCCTATCATTATTCAATTCAAAATGCTTTAGAACAAGATTTACTACTATTACAATTTAGTGAAGGGATGCCATATTCGGATTCTCATTTTCTACGATTGCACTTCACTCGTATTTTTCTTTTAAAGAAAATGACAAGAAGGTCCTTAAACTAATTAATACATCATTCACTATGTTATAATACCACAACTATCGTTTATACTATAAACTTAAACGTTTTTTTAACTTCTTTACTTTCTATATTACTTTTTTTTTTTGGTTTCTATCAAAAAAATATATTTTTACCTTTTTTAGTATTTTTTTTTGCTCCTGTCAAAAGAGAACTTTTTCTTAGGTTTTTTTTTATCCTGTCAAAAAAGATAATTTATTTAACAAAGATTGCTTTTTTTTTTTTTTTTAACTTTGTTTTCGATCCTTCCAAAAGAGATAATTTTTTTTTTAATCCTATCAAAAGAGATAATTTATTCAATAAAGATAACTTATTTTTGGGTCCTCTCAATGGAGATAATTTACTTAAAAAGAATAATTTTTTTTAGATACTTTGTTTTTGGGTCTTGTCAAAAGATATAATTTATTCAACATGATAACTTTTTTTTGGGTAATTTTTAATTTTTGGTTCTTGCCAAAAGAGATAATTTATTTAACAAAGATATATATATATATATATATATATATATATATATATATATATATATTGGTCTTGTTAAAAGATCATTTATTCAAGATATATAACTTTTTTTGGGTCATGTTAAAAGATAACTTATTTTTTTTTGGGTTATTCTTTTTCAAGTATTTTTTGTTTATCCTGTTAAAAGAATCCAAAAACATTAAAGATTGAAAACAGAGAGAGATATCTAAAATGGTAGTTTAGTATTTTTTAAAAAAACTAATCATTCACATGTGAAGTTAATGTTAGAAATGACATTTATTTTAAAATGGGAGTACAACTGAAGAAAAGGAGAGTGCGAATATAGTCTCCCTTTAGTGAAAATGATATTAGAATTCCACAAGCCATTTCAGTCTCTCTTAAATATTGATGTGCTCTTTAATTTTTATGGTGCTTAGTTTAATATCAATTTTATGACTTCCAACTCTAATTTATGTCAATTTTTCTTGCTTGTTCGAGATTTTCTAAGCTAAAGAAGTGGGAGTGCGAACAATTGTTGTGTTCTAAATAAACTTACCGTATTATTGAAGGCAGGACACACATGATTGCCTTGTTTTCTACTAATACTACACTTATTTCACCATGCTCGTATTTTTTTTATTTTTGGTTTTACTATTATTTTTTACTTACACTTATTTAAAAAAATTTTGTGTACTTTAACTCAATCCAATGACAAAAGTCACTCAAAGAAATGGAAGGTGTCACCCTTGTGAAGTGATCACGTATAGCTAAATTTTGTGTATTCTAAGTGGACCAGTGACAAAGGTCACTCAAATAAAGGAAAGGTTTCCTACTACTACTACATTATTTCACTATGCTCGTCCTTGTTTTTCCTTTTTTTTATGCTTATTTTCTACTTAATTATTTGAAAATTTTGTGTACTCTAAGTGGACCCAACTTTTGTCTCTTAAAGTAATGAAGGGTGTCACCCTTGCGAAGTGATCACGTAGAGTCAAATTTTGTCTACTCTAAGTGGATCCAATGACAAAAGGTCACTCAAAGAAATAGAAGGTGTCACCCTTGTGAATGATCATGTAAATCCAAATTTTGTGTACTCTAAGTGGACCCAATGACAAAGGTCACTCGAACAAATGGAAGGTTTTCTACTAGTAAGGGCTCATTCACTAACGAAAACATTTTTTGTTTTTCTGTTTCTATTCCCTAAAAAGGCAAAAACAAAAACAAAAAATATGTTTAGTAAAATGTTTCTGTTTTTTGTAATGAAAAATGTTTCTCATTTTTGTGAAAGGAGGAGGAAACAAAAAAAAAAAAATGTTTCTTCTGTTTCTTCACTGTAGCAGAGAAATATTCTCTCCACAATAGCAGGACCTATTTAATTAAATAATATATAATATTAAACATAACTTTCACTATCCATGATTTTTTGCACAATTGTTTTCTTATTTCCATATTATAATCTTTTTCTTGTCTACTTAGCTAAATAATATATAATAAATTAATATGATAATATATAATGTGCATAAATTATCTATATTAAAATAAAAAACACTTTAAAATGCTATTACTTTCATCTTTTTTTTTATTTAAAAAAATTCACTTATAAATAATAACTCTTTATGATATACATGTTATGTATATTTTTATCATTTAATTTGTATCATTTTTTTTAATTTAATTTTCACATATATATGATATCAATTTAATTTTAATTTAATTTTTACATATATATGATATCAATTTTAATTTAATTTAATTTTCACATATATATGGTATCATACTTATGGAAGACTAGTTCTGATGAGAAGTGCTATTGTGTTGTCTAATAGTTATAAGTTCAAATATGAAAAAACAAAAATGTGTAACAAATGTGTTACTAAACACTGTTTTTTTCTTTGTGTTCTCAAAAATGTGAAAATAAAAAGTTTAATAAACGCTATTTCTATTTTCTATTTGCACTTAGAAAAAGCAAGAATATATTTCTATTTTTTTCTGAGTACAAAAATAAAAAACGTTTTCGTTAGTGAACGAACCCTAATACACTTATTTCACCATGCTCCTCGTCGTTTTTTTTTTCTCTCTTTTTATTTATTTATTTTATTTTTAGTCTTATTGTTGTGACAAACAGTCGCGAATCAAGCACAATCACGAAACACGATAGAAAACGAATCAAGTACAACACATAGAACATAATAATTTATGTGATTTGGCGATGTACCTACGTCCATGACAAAGATCCGATGAAAGTTTTCACTATACGAAAATCAGAAGATTAGAAGTTTCAACCCCAAACCCTAGCTCTCACTCTCTCACTCTTTTTATGAGTTTTCAATATTTTTTCTTTCTCCATCCCACTCCAAACCCTAGATGCCCTTATATACCAGGTTATAAGAGAGTCCTAAACAGGGTCTAAAACCCATAAGTGAAAATGGATTTTTGGGTCAAAATAGGATTGCAACGTTACCCAAACCAAGACAAATTCGAGCCACAACATAACACTTATTTACTATTTACACTTATTTGGAAATTATTTGTACTCCAAGTGGACTCAATGACAAAGGTCACTCAAAGAAATGGAAGGTGTCACCCTTGTGAAGTGAGCACGTAAAGCCAAATTTTGTGTATTCTAAATGAACCGAGTGACAAAGGTCACTCAAATAAATGGAAGGTTTCCTACCACTACTACACTTATTTCACCATGTTTGTCCTTCCTTTTTATTTTTTTATTTTTACTCTTATTTACTATTTAAACTTATTTGAAAATTTTGTGTACTCTAAGTGGATCTAACGTTTGTCCCTCAAATAAATAGAAGGTGTCACCCTTGTGAAGTGATCACGTAGAGTCAAATTTTGTCTACTCTAAGTGGACCCAATGACAAAAGGTCACGCAAAGAAATAAAGGTATCACCCTTATGAAGTGGTCACATAAATCCAAATTTTGTGTACTCTAAGTGGATCCAATGACAAAGGTCACTCGAAGAAATGAAAGGTTTCCTACTACTAATACACTTATTTCACCATGCTCGTGGATCTAATAACAAAGGTCACTCAAAGAAATGGAAGGTTTCCCACTACTAATACACTTATTTCACCTTGCTCGTCGTTTTTTTCTCTCTCTTTTTTGTTTTGTTTTTGTTTTTAGTCTTATTTACTACTTACACTTATTTGGAAATTTTGTGTACTCAAAGTGGACCAAATGACAAAGGTCACTCAATGAAATGGAAGGTGTTGCCCTTGTGAAAAGATCACGTAACGTCAAATTTTGTGTACTCTAAGTGGACCCAATGACAAAGGTTACTCAAAGAAATGGAATGTGTCATCCTTGTGAAGTCATCAGGCAGAACCAAGTTTTCTGTACTCTAAATAGACCTAATGACAAAGGGCACTCAAAGAAATGGAAGGTTTCCTACTACTGCTACACTTATTTCACCATGCTCGTCATTGTTTTTTCTTTTTTGTTTTGTTTTTATTTTTACTCCTATTTCTACTTAGACTTATTTGAAATTTTAGTGTACTCTAAGTGGACCCAATGACAAAGGTCACAAAATAAAAATAAATAGAAGGTGTCACCTTTGTGAAGTGATCACGTAGTCACTCAGAAAAATGGAAGGTGTCACCCTTGTGAAGTGATCACGTAAAGCCAAATTTTGTGTACTCTAAGTGTCAGACCCCAAAAATTTAAACCACCGGAACTACCGTAATTTGGGCACAAATGCTGGGTCATGAGGTGTCACACTTGCTCGGTCATTGCCTCGTGTCCCTAGACAACCGTGACAATTTCTGTTCTGATACCCTCGGCTTTGATCCGGACCACCAAGACCAATCTTGCGGAAACCTAACCAATAATACCATTTCATCACACTCACATCCATCACAGGACACCGAGGCTAACTCCCATAAACTTAGCCAGTCCACACTAAGTTCCTACATAGAACACTTGGGTTATAATCTCATATTTCAATCATAACATTCGGGCAGAAGCTTAATCCCATGCACAATATAAATGCACGTGTTCACCATTCACATTACAGGCTCATCCCTAGCCTATACATACTCGGTCCTTGCTTAACTAGACCTTAAAATGTCCATTTCATCACTTTGCCAATTTTGGTTGGCTAATGGACCCTCCATCAGACGGCTAAAAACTGGGAACATTTTTCAATCGGCTGACCAATTCTTCAGTTGACTAAAAGCCTCGTTTCGGTAGGCTGAAGACCCCTTTTGGTCGACCAAAATGATCATTTTTCTAGACTCCAAATTTCCCAACTCTCAGGTTTGGTCCCATAAATCTGCTGGTCGGCTGATAGCCCTCAACCAGGTGGCCAAAAGTACTCAAAACCTGTTATTTCACAACTTAAGCATTATACAATATTATCCATACATTTCTAAATTAATGGGACATCATAATCCATCATTTACTCATGTAGACCTCACTTGCATGCATGATATATAATTGTAATGAAACTCAAATCATAATGCCATAATTATATACATGTACATAATGAAAAAATCATCTCACATGTGCTTATAATCCCAAATTTAATTATATATACATGGTATACATGCCAACATACAAGTTCTTAAGATTTATACCATTACATACAACTTAAAAGCATCTAGTCCACATTCTAGACATGTTTAATACACAAAACAACCATAAATCTTTACAAATTCATCTGTAGAGACCGAGTCCAATTTTGATCGATTTTCATTTTATGCATAATTTTTTCCATAATGCATTTTAAATGATGTTTAACATGTTTTAAATGTAGGAAACATGTTTGAAAAGTTGTTTAGAGGTTTTGAAAAGTTTTGGAACGTTTGGGCACATTTGAGAATTTTGGGTCAACGGGGCCCGGGACGCGAGTTGGGTGGGCCTGAGATCCAAATATTTTTAAAAAATATTATTTTTGATTTTAGAGCAAATGAAATGTTAAATGAGTTAAGAATGTGATTTTGGAGTCGTAGCCGCTTTCAAAATTGAAAACAGAGGTCTGGAGGGTACGTTAAGTGACTTAGGGACGTTTTGGTCATTTTATGACGTAGAGGCTATAAAAATTTAGAGATAGATATTCCAGCCATTGTGTGAGACCAAGAATAGCCACCCACTTTAGCTTTCTCATTTCTCTTCATCTCCTTTACTTATTTCTTCATTTAAGAGATCTTAAGGTGGGATTTGGAGAATGCCAAAGGCAAAGTGTTTACTCTACTTGGCAAGGGTTATTGGCAAGGATAGAAAATGTGGAATTTTGGAATTAGCTAGAGGAGACTTCAAATTTGAGTTACGGGTGTGAATTTTTTCTTTATTTTGATTCTATAGGTCACATACTTGTGACATGAAATTTTTCCATATGTTATTATGTGAAATTTGATACTTAGTGCATATATAAATTGTCTAGCATACTCTAGATAGAATTCATATGTTGTACATGTGTTAGTTGAGGTTTATGAATGCATGGTGTTTATTTGGGAGTGGATTGTGAAATTTGATTTTCGAAAATGCATGAAAAAGAGATTATGTTGTGATTTCCATGAGTTGAGTGAAATTGCATTTAAATATGCTTGAATTTGAATTGATATGTATTAACTTGATAAATGTTATGCATTGGATGAAATTTGTGACAATCATGGTTTATGTGCATATATGTGATAAATGTGCACTTTTGTGAGAATTGGTGATTTTTGGGGCATGTGTGGAGAATTAAGAAGAGCTCGGAGTCCTAGGGTGTAAGGCCCAAAACTTGGCTAAGCGGATATCGCTTCTGTCGGGTTAGCAACCCTTAGAGAGTACACGGAGTATGTGATTGTGAAAAGACCCTTATTATGGATTGTGACAAGCAGAAGTCCCTAGTTGAAGTGATTTCAGAGTATACGTGGCGTTGAGTTTAATTGTGAATGTGATTCATTTTTAAACTATTTGTGTGTATTCGAGATATGTGGCATTATCTGTGATTTCAAAAATGATTATTGTTTTAAACATGAAAAACATTGAAGTATATCATGCAGTCATATAGAGATTTCATTGTGCATTCATGGATGGTGGCCTGAGTCAAGGTTGAGTCTAGTGGATCATTCCTACTAGGCGTAGTTGTATACTCACTCCTTCCCCAAAACTTTTTCAGATAAAGCACCGGTGGAAGACGAGGCTTAGAGTGACTTAAGTGGATTTTTTTTTGGAGTTTCTTTTGGATGATATGTATATAGATGTCGATGCCAGTTTGTGGCATGTTGACTAAATTAGAAACTGTGTTGTACATTTAGATAACCTTTATGCTTTTGAGCTTTATGTGTAATCACCATGTATGACATGTGTAAGACTTTTGAGGAATGAATGTATGATGTACAGTTTTGTAATCTCAAGTATGTGTTTTACGGATGAAATCACTCGGAGATACAAATGTTGTGTTTGGATCATATGGCGTATGTTTTGGATCTTTTATAGTGTTTCACATCTTATAGAGAATGTATGTCACACCCTAGATTTTCGAAGAGAAATTCGAAATGTGAAAAACAAATAAAATAAAATAAAAAAATAAGAGAAAAATAAGAATAAAAGAATTCTAAAATTTTCAAACTGTCCTTCCTGTACAACGTTCTATTACATTGGAAGGAAATATTAAATATATTTCTTCTATACAAATCCTAAAATTAATACAATCTCTCAAATTGTTGACAGAAATAAATTGTAATGGTCCCACACTGCTACCTCTTCAACCGGTGCTACTAAATCTCGGCATGCCCCATATCAGTGTTCTAACCTACAAAATCTGGGGGGGTGTGAGCTCAAAACTCAACAAAGATATGCTGAACAATCTTTCATTGCAACAGTAAGTTGACATTTGCATCATAATCTCAAAATACAAACTAACTTATATTTTGAATAAATATCACATTTTAATTATTCACAATTTACTAAATAGCACTTAATAATTATATTAAATGCACAATTAAATCAACAAATAATACAAATAAAGCAACAAGTACACATTTAATTTCACAAAATATTAACCAATACACACGTACACATTAACAGTTAAATGCACATAGAATAATACACTAATTTCACGGAAATATAAAACACACAAAAAAATACATTCCACCTTCATAAATCCAATTAATTGCAATACATAATTTAAATAAGCAATTAACACCTATACATTCACATTCACCAATATATATATATATATATATATATATATATATATACACATTTCTATTTAATAAATACATACACATCAATTTATATATATTTTTATATAAATTTAAAACACAGCAAAAATTGTGCACAGATATAAAATTATACGAAAATTAAACTTATAATTAATAGGAGAAGAGAGCAATAATCAACTTGCCTCGGGTTTGTTATTCAGAAACTTGCGAATTCGTTGTTCATTCTACTGCATCAGCCCAATTGATTTCAGCCCGTTAGCAATGCCCACCATTTCTTTTAGTTGATACTGGGCCTATTTTAAATTCTATCCCAGTCCAATGTTAAAGCCAAGTCCAAACCATGACCCAATTGGAAACCATTTTCAGCCCAAGCAATATTTATTTTCAGGCCCAACCCAACATTCCAGTCCATTAATCCAATACACATAGACCCCAATTTATATCAACCCAATTAAAAACTGTAAACCAAACCAACTTAATTTATTCATTTAGCTTGTCCAAGCAAGAACCAAATTCGAGGCCCAACCGAACCCACAAGCTGTCACTGCCCAACCTCCATAAACTTTTATCATCAAACTCCATCTTCACCATGCACTGTCGAAATCCAAATTTCAGCCTCAAATTCACCACAAAACTCCACCAAACTCAAGCCACCCAAAACGTGACCCTAACAGTCCACGCCACCAAACTGTGATCAGCCATGCACACACCACAAAGGAAACCCACTTCAGCCGCTACCACCAGTTGAACCTCCATCAACCAGCCATGAAAGCAAATCCAAAACTTCACCTAGTCGTGACTGAACTGCTCATTTTTTTCACTGTTGGAACAGACCCAGTACCATGGCCATCCATGAACCACCTGCCCGAGGCCATGTGCAGAACTGAGCAACCCACCAAACCATGCTAACACCTTGGCTGCAGCAACCACCAACCATGTGAAGACCCACTTCGGTCGACGGCGCTGCAACCTCCAACAACCCCAACATGAGTCACCAAACCAAATTCAGCCATCAAAACAGGTTGCCCCAACCAGCCGTGAGCCTCCTATAGCTTGAAAGCACCATCATCCCCAGCCCAAACACCAGCCTTCAGCCGCCACATGAAGACCCACCACGCGAGCTATCAACCCAAGCTTTCTCTCTCTCTTGCGGCTCCTCTCTCGCTCTCTCTCTAACTTTTTCTCTCTCCCACTCTTTTTATTTTTAGAGATTCTAATAAAATAGTAATGAAATAAAAGAAAAAACAATAATAAATAAATATACACTTAGCCCATATAAAAAAAATACACTTTACCCCACACTTAAACAATTATACTCGAGTCCGAATTCAATACTCCAACCCAAACTCTCCCTAGCCCAATCCAAAAAAAAATTAGTAGGAAAAAAAAAATAGAAAATACAAAAGTAAGCTCCAACCAAAAAAATAAATAAAATTTAACAACCTAAAGCATTTAGCATTTAAAACACTAATAACAATTTAAACAAGTAAAACATTTAACATTTAAAACACTCAATCTACAATTTAGACAAATAGAAAAACTCAAATTAAAATTACATAACCTCAAAATTACGGAGTATTACATAATGGGATACGAGATCAAGTTTACTTCCTTGGCTCGCTTTGTACGGGAGATGGTGAATGATGAAGAGATGAAAGTGAAGAAGTTCGTGAAAGGGCTTAAGATCTCTATAAGGAAACATGTATCAATCTTAGGCTTGAAATTATATGCTGAAGTGGTTGACAAAGCTTTGATAGCAGAGAAAGATGATAGAGATGCCCAGAGAAACTGGGACTCTAAGAATTAGGCAAAAAGTGTCGGGTCAACTTCTAGTAATCAAGCGAGGAAGAGGCACATAGATAATGTGTCACTTTCTCAATTACAGTAGCCGACGCCTAGTGCCATCATTGTCTTTGCCTACCGGACCTTCACGATCTACGGTAGTGTGCTATCATTGCCAGCAATCTGGTCATTACATATCTAAGTGCCCTCAGAGGCAGGTAGTGGCATCAGTGGTATCAAAAGAGGAACAAACGTGCTTCTATTGTTGACAGCCTAGACATGTTAGAGCAAACTTTCCTCAGAGGCAGAGTATATAGAGTGGTTCTAGGTCTTAGCCGAGGACCGTTCAAGCTGCCACGGTCTAGTTGGGCTATAGGACGTTGCTATCGCCTCAACCATCATAATTAATTCATGGCCCTCGTACAACAAGATGATCTACACCTGCTGCTTTTAGTCAGTAGTTCAGATTTTAGGGTACTGGCCAGTAGGGTTAGTAGGCACAAGGTCGTGTTTTCACGCTTACTCAGATAGAGGATGTAACAAGACCCTCAGTGGTCGGATATATTTTCCTGGTTTCTAGCTCGTGGGCTAGGGTGTTGATAGATTCGAGTGCATCTTATTCATTCATATCTACTGCATTTATTTGTGTCTTGGGGCTGGAGGTGTCATTTTTGAAGTCACCATTGTCCATTGATACACTTGTTGGGGGTAGAGTTACCCTGGGTAGAGTGTGTCAGTCTTACGAGATCGAGGTTGCTGAATGTCGGCTAGTGTTCGACTTTGTGTTGTTAGATATGGCTAGTTTTGATGTCATTCTAGGTATGGATTAGCCGTTTATTTTTAGAGCCATGATTGATTGAAAGGAGAGTGACAGTGTGCACACCTGAGGGTGACCGTTTCCATTTTGTGAGAGAGCGTGATGATTTCTATATACCATCATTACATAGTCCAATGGTCAGAGCGAAATTAGATGTTTCTTGGCTTGCTTGTTAGTCAAAGAGGATGAGATTATGACTTGTGGAGGCTTTCTACCAGTAGTTCATGATTTCTTATATGTGTTTTCGAGGGACTTGATAGAGTTTCCTCCGATGCGGGAAGTGGTGTTGGTACCGTGTATATCTCTATGGCACCGTACTGTATGGCACCGACAGAGTTGAAAGGTCAATTATAGGAATTTTTAGACAAAGGATTTGCATGGCCTAGTACATCACCTTGGGAAGCACTAGTCTTATTTACTAAGAAAAAGGATAAATCTTTACGATTTTTGTAGAGACTGGGACCAATTTTTGTTGATTTTCATTTGATTCATCATTATTGCCATAAATATATTTTGAAAGATGTTTAGCATGTTTTTAGTGTGGAAACATGTTTGGTGACTTGTTTAGAGGTTCTGAAAAGTTTTGAGAGCGTTCGGGTAAAGTTGAGATTTTTGGGTTGGCAAGGCCCAAGAAGCGGGTCGGATGGACCTAAAAATTGGAATATTTTTTGGAAAATATTTATTTTTGGTTTTAAATCAAATGAAATGTTTAAAGAGTTAAGGAAGTGATTTCAAGGCCGTAGCCACTTTCGAGATTGAAAACGGAGGTCGGGAGGGTACGTTAAGTGGTTCGAGGGCATTTTTGTCAATTTGTAGCCCTAGATATTTTAAATATCTGTAAGTGTAGAGAATATTTCATTTCTCATATACCAAGATCACACCTATCTCTTTTTATTCTCTCCCACTTCATCCCTCTTCCTTCTCTCTTCATTTCAAAGGTCTTCAACTTGGATTCGGGAGTGATTTCGGTAAGGTGGGACTCGGTGGAAATCTTGAAAATAGCTTGAAAAGCCTTCATTTTTGAGGTAGGGGTGTTCTTTCTCTCCTTGTTGTCGATTCTAGGGTTTCGGGTGGTTTTGAGAGGTATAGATTAAGTTGGCATGTAAGGGAGTGATGAGAGGGGTTGTTGTGATTTCCTCCTTCTTTAATGATTCATATATGCTAGAATAATGTACATTGTGATATATGTAATGTGTTAAATGTATACATGTAATGTGTGCAAGATTAGAATATGTGTAGCTAAGTTGTGTATTGTATGCATATGTGATTATTATGCATGAATTGAGGCATATATGTGACTATATGGGATTTGTGTGGATGAAATGCGCGCATTCTAGATGATATATAGCAAGAATGATCATTTGAAAAGCATGAAAATGATATGCTATGTGATATATGTGATTAATATGTATATATGAGGAATTGCTTGAAAATTGTGTAAGTGGACCGTGCATAGGATTTCGGAATTGTTCAACCATGTCATGAGAGTAGTATAATTATTCACTAGCTATGACCGTCGGAGTTCCCCATCATACCAAGGCTAAGGCCTAAAAATAGGAGATTGTTCATAAATCTTGTGAACTTCGGAGTTGTCCACTCACATTTGGTGAACCAACATATTGCCAAGGTTGTATGATTCTTTGAAGTTGTCCAAATCATATGGGTGTTATCGGAGGTGTCCAAGGTTATATGATCCTCGAAGTTGACCAATCATGTCTATCTATCATATTATGACCAAAGAAGGTGTATATATCTTGTTGCTTATGTATTTAAATTATTGAGCTTGATATATGGATTAAATACTTGCTACTGAACTTAAGCATCCAAGTAGATCTCCTTGTAACCTTTGAATTTATTTTGATATTGTAGTTATGGCTATCTATGTCGGCTTGTGACATGTTGATTTTGTTGTAGTTGCAGTCATAGTTGAATTGCTAATGTTTTTGGACTATATACATATAATTCATACGATGACTATAAACTTGGAAGGCTATTTTAATAAAATGTATGATTTGGATTATTTATGTATGAGAAATGAGGAAGACTTGTAGATATGGGACTTATGACCAATGATATGCATAATTTGATTCAAATGCATGAGGTTATGGAATTGTAGTATTTCGTTTATGTCGCAAAGGTTGTGTGGATGTATCTAAGGAATTAGGATGATGTGTTATTGGTTCTAGGGTGTTAAAACAGATTTTGAGTACAAAATGGACCAAGTGTGAAGTTATAGGATTTCTGTAAAAGGGCATTTCGATTGTGCGAAATCCCCATTTCGCATGATCAAAATCCTTCAATTGTGCGAGCATGCTTTCTTGATTGTGTGAAACACTTTGATTGTGCGAGCTTGTATTGAAGAATTTCGATAGAAGATAGGTTAAATTCAAGGCGGATCTCGATAATACTTTGCAAGGTTTTCATTTGATCGAGAATTTCGATTGTATGAAATCACCACTTCGATTGTGCGAAGGTAGTCTTTCAATTGTGCTAAACTAGGATTTCGATTGTACGAAATTTGCAGTCCACATTATGTTGGATGTGCATACATGGATTAATGTGGGGCTTATTGGGATGAATGGTATTGAGCATACACTTACATAAGTGCGTATGTAGGGTTATGCTTCCGGGGTATTTTGAAAGGTTAAGACGGTTCATTAGGGCCTAATGGACAGGTTCACCTTTGGTTTTCAGGAGTTAGAAATTGAGGTGTGACAGTTGTGCATAGACTACCGAAAATTGAACCAAGCAACAATCAAGAACAAGTATCCTTTGCCATAGATAGATGACTTACTTGATCAATTCAAGGGTCAACGCACTTTTCAAAGATTGACTTGAGGTCAGGGTATTTCGAGTTAAGGGTAAGATATGAGAATATTTCGAAGACGACTTTTCGAATTAGATATAGAAACTATGAGTTTCTAGTGATGCCATTTGGTTTGACAAACGCACCGGCAATGTTCATGAACTTAATGAACCGAGTCTTCAAGGTTTATTTGGATAGGTTCGTGGTGGTGTTTGTGGATAACATTCTTGTGTACTCATTTCCTATAGATGAACATGAGATTCATTTGAGGACAGTGTTACAAATTTTGAAGGTGCACCGTTTGTATGCCAAGTATGAAAAATGTAAATTTTGGCAAATGAAAGTAAAGTTCCTTGGATATGTAGTGTCAGAAGGAGGAGTTTTCGTAGATCCTTCTAAGATTGAAGCGGTGATGAATTAGGAAATACCAAAGAATGTATTTGAGATACGTAGTTTCTTGGGGTTAGTGGGTTACTATCGGTGTTTTGTGAAAAACTTTTTGAAGTTAGCTACACTCATGACTAAGCTTACTCATAAAGAAGTTAAGTTTGTGTAGAATGATGCTTGTGAACATTCCTTTATGGAATTAAAGAGTAGATTGACTAGTGCTCCAGTGTTAATAATTTCTTAACATGGTTTGGGTTATGTAATCTACTGTGATGCTTCATGAGATAGGTTAGGATATGCGTTGATGCAAACCGAGAAAGTTGTTGCATTTGGTTTTCGACAATTGAAGACACATGAGCAGAATTATTCGACTCACGACTTGGAGTTAACGGTGGTAATCTTTGCATTGAAAATGTGGAGGCATTACTTGTACGGGAAAAAGTTTGAAGTTTTCTCCGATTACAAGAGCTTGAAGTACCTTTTCACATAAAGGGACTTGACTATGAGACAATGGAGGTGGGTATAGTACATGAAAGACTACCATTTTGATCTTCAGTATCACCCAGGAAAAGTTAATGTGGTAGCTGATGCTTTGAGTAGAAAATCACATGGTACCTTGGTAAGCATTGCCATCCATAAGTGGAGGATGATGGAATACATCTCAAAAATGGGATTGTAATTCAGTGAGGGTGGTGAACCAACAACTTTGTTCACTCTTATTGCTCAGTCAACTCTAGTGAGTAGAGTGATTGAAGAGCAGAGAGATGATAATGAGATGGAGGATATTCGCACTCTAATTTCCGGTGGCGAAGTGGTGGAAAACTGAGTTGTTCATTCTGATGGAGGTTTGAGGTTCAAAGGGAAAATGGTTGAACCATTAGCTTATAGGGATGAGGTCCTTAGAGAATTTCCTTACTTTAGACTTGCAGTGCATCTCGGTGGTACCAAAATGTATCATAACTTGCACCGACAATATTGGTGGAAGGGTATGAAAATGGACGTAGCACAATTTGTGGTAAGGTGTCTCACTTGTCAACAAGTGAAGATAGAGCACCAGAGATCGGCGAGTTTGTTACAACCATTACCTGTAGCTATATGTGGAAATGAGAACACGTCACTATAGATTTTGTTACAGGATTACCGAGGTTGAAGAAGAGTCACGATGCTGTTTGGGTTATAGTGGATTGGTTTGGCCAAGGTGGCTCATTTTCTCCCTATTTAGGTGCTTGATAACGTGGATACTCTCAATCGGTTGTATATTGATCAGATTCTGAAACTGCATAGAGTGCCCATTTCCATTGTATTAAATAGAGACCCACGATTTACATCGCAATTTTGGCAGAGTTTTCAAACAGCACTTGATACAGACCTTCATTTTAGTACGACTTTTCATCCTCCAACGGATGGTCAGTTGGAACATACTATATAGATTTTGGAGGATATGCTTCGGACATGTGTGCTTGATTTTCATGATAGTTGGGAGGCTCACCTTCCATTGGTGGAGTTTGAATACAATAATAGTTATCAAACTAGTATTGAGATGGCTATCAAACTCAATATGAACAGGAAACCAATCCATCAACATGCATAAAAATATTTGAGCAAAATATGGAGGGTGATAGATTGGTGGTGATGGTGGTGGTAGGAGGTTGAGAGGTGGTGGCCGTTGTTGGGGTGGTGGTTAGAGGTTGTTTAAAAGAGAGAGAAAGGAAGGGAGAAGAGAAAAAAGAAGGGAATAATTTTGATAATCAAATGGCAAAAAATATCAATTCATAATACTAGATTTTTCGTCCATTTTAATATTAAAAGTTACATGGTAAGTTTTTAGCAAAAATTTCATCGATCATAATTAGGCCAAATCTTGAAAGAAGTCATTATAACTAATCCTGTACTAAAAATTAAATAAATAAATAAAGAAAATAATTTAACTTTTGGTGGATCACACTTACCACACTCACATATCCTGTTTGATAACCTAATTCAACACTTATTTAAGTGACTATCTAGTTACGTGTGTTTGATAACGCAATTCGAATATCACTTAAAAAGGTAAGCATCATTTAGAATGAGGTAAATGTAGGAAAATATCTCTTTTGTATGCCAAACAGGCAAATCAAAATATAGTTATACTTAGAAAAAATAAACAGAAGTAGGAAGTTAAATAAAATAAACAATTATCAACCAACTTACAGAATGATTGAAAATGAATTAAATTGAATCCGAGCCTTGTGTAAACACAATTTTCTTAAGACAAATTTGTTCCCTTATAGTGCTCAAGGTGATGAACAATTGTCTCCCAAGATAGAACGAATTTACGATTCTAAAGAGGCAGCACTTCAATCTCTAGAATCCTTCAAACACAACTTGTGCAGTACTCGAACTGTATATATATGTAGAGATAGATGATATGAAATTATTATTCTGTTTTGTTATGCATGACTGGCTATATATAGAGCCAATGGTGAACAGACATGTCTATTCGTGAAAAGTCATACCTATTCCAGAATAGACATGTTTGTTCGTGAAGAGTCATACCTATTCCTGAACAGACATATTTGTTCATGAAAAGTCATACCTAATCCAGAACAGACATGTTTGTACGTGAAGAATCATAACTCTTCCAGAATAGTCATGTCTATTCTTCAGACAACCACCACTTAAGGTCATGTTTGGTTGGAGGATTTTAACAATCAATTTTTCATTCAATAACTAACGATTTTTGACAAAATCGTCCAACAGTAAAATTATAAGGAAAAAAAAAGGGTGAATTGCTCTGACACCCCCTCAGGTTTTCCTTTATTGCTCATGAGTAAAACGTATTCAAATATTGCTCTAACACCCCCTGTCAGAGTAATAATTGTCTATTTTTTAACGTAAAATATGTTTTTACTATTATACCCTTATTTTATTTATCCAAATAAATACCTCTTTTATTTTTATCTCTTTCTCTCTCTCTTCTTCTCACTTCTCACATTCTCTCTCTCTCTCTCTCTCTTAATTGAACATGTCAACATAATATTGATTCAATGGTGGAGACACGTTTTGGTAAAATGGTGGTTCGGTTAGAGTTTGGTGATGTGGGAATTGTTTGATGGGATGATGGTGGTGATGGGTCGATGATGAAGGTGGCCGAAATTGGGTGGGCCATGATGGGTCTTTGTCGGTGGAACTGTTCTCGGCTGAAGGTGACCGGTGATGGCAATAGGCTTGGTTTTGGACAGTGGCCGACATCGGAGAAGATGGTGTTCTGGCCTACTAGGTCTTCGACTGAAATGGTGACCGGAGATGGTAGTTATGGTGTTTCTTGATCGGCACCATCATCTCTTTTTTCTTTTCTTCTTGGCTTCCTGCGAGTCTTCAATGGAGCACACATATAGTGCTCGGTTGTGGCAATATGTGGTTAATGGAGATGGGTTGGGTGATGGGTGTTCAGTTTAGGTGGAGGTTTTGTGGTTGAGGTGGTTAACGATGGAAGTTAGGTAGTGAATAGAAAGTGGGTCTTCATGCATGGTGCTCAGACGGTGGTAGTGAGCTTGACTAGAGAAGATGGTCGGTGATGGTGGTAAGCGCATGGTGGCCATGGCAGTGGAGTTAAATGGGTCTTTGGTGATGATGGTGCAAGGTCAATCAAACCTCGGGGGAGGTTGACACCGTTTTTGAAGTAAGTTCTACCCGTGAGCAATTAAGACAAACCTAAAGGAGTCTCAGAGCATTTCACCCAAAAATATATATATTAATTTTAATTACCACTTAAAAACTTCAGCACTTAAAATTTAGCTCTTAAAATTTGCAGAACTGATGTAATTTTTTTTTATTTGGCAAAAAAGAATTGATTGATAAATGTGACAGTTACACTCAGTTTTCACCACATCATTTAGCCAAAAAGGCATGTAATGGATGAAAATTTCATTACATCTAGAACTAAAAGCATGCTGACCCAGATGATGAACACTTAATGCTCTCCCTTACTGCATACTGGAGTGCAGTACCCTTGAGCTTTTGAAATAAAAATCTAATATCTTTCTCTACTAGGTGCTAAAAAAACCTTGGCCTCTACAACTTTAACCACCTAGAGAGCATCATATTCCACTATATTCTCCACAGAATACTGATCAAGAAGTGTAAGACAATGACGTAGGGCTAATGATTCTTGGAAAGAAAGCCTTTGTTGCTGGTAACATTATACCATCGGCGTCTCTAAGTACTCAATCGCCACCTGCTTCCTAGTTCTTTCAACAAAATCGGCATTTAGGAACCACAGACACGTCAAAAAGGTCAAAGAATTGGTGTTGGACACACCAAAATATGTGTATGAATTTTTTAATTTTTTAGACACATTACGAACACGACATAAACACGCTATGGACATGTGTCCGACATGCGCGTCATATCGTTAGGGCGTTTTAAGAAAGTTTTAAAAAGAAAGATATGCTAAATTTAAATACAATGACTTATTTGAAATTTTTTAATAGAATATGGTTGTCGTCATGTCTCTGTTGTGCCCGTATTCTAATTTTTTACTATTTGTCGTGTCGCTGTACTCGTATCATGTCGTATCTGTCTTGTATTCATGCTTCTTAGACCGGCATTGACATTGTATTTCAAAATACCAGTGCTAGGAGGACACCATTGGTGGAGACAAGAAACCCCTGAAATAGCATAACAAGGAGGCAAATTTTGATAGAGGCCTTTGAGTTGCTTTAAATTCATAAAATTGATTCATAGCCTTAGAAATTTCTCCCTCCATCCCACAATAGATGTCCACTTCGAGAAACTACACATATGTGGAATATATCAAACTCTGAGCAACACTTCTCATTAAACAACATTTCATTATTGATTTCCAGAAATACCAAACAATGAAAGTCGCCAAACTCAACAAATTAAATCATCCTTAGAGATATCATTCTTTCACTTTAATAAGATGGAAGACCACTACTTAGTCCAAGTAGCAGATTGGCTAATAGTGATATCAATTTCAATGGGAGAGAACTTCCAAACTTTCACTACTTTCTCACAGAAAATCAACAACTGTTCCATAGTCTCTAAATCTATCATCTTGAACATTACCTTTCTGATTTAAAGAAACTACTACAACCACTTTATTAATGCTCCCCTCCATAGGAAGTGTTTAATATTCAACTTAACTTTCAAATCCTAAAGTTTTCTAGTACCAAGAGTTCACACCAGTTCTGCTGCTTTCACTTCTGTAACTTTTATCCATTGTAATTCTGTTCTTCAAATCTATGTTCAACTTATATTCAGATTGCTAATGATTCCAAAATCCAATAATTGTGTTAATAATTGAGATACCTAACCGTCACGTTGTCATTTTTTTCTTTAGTCATCTCTCCTTCAATTGTCTTCTAGTTTTTTCATATTTTCTCACCAACCACAAATAGCATACATAATTTACAAGTGTTCAATATACATGGATTAAAAGGAAACATTACATATATGCATTTCGAATCAATAAATATACATATCATAGATATCTCACTTTAAAATTTTAGATTTGCGTCTTTTTACCTTAAAATAAAGACAATACGGAGTATTGTAGACACCTAATTCGAGGCATATATTCAGATTTTGACAAATGGAGCGGAGAATATTATGGATAAATGTTGTTACCAGTAAAGTTTCATCCTCAATTTTTTGAATAAATGAACATGAAATGAATAAACACCAAGACTAACATTTATAAGCAGTGTGTCCATAATCAAACTTGAAATGATCCAATAGCCCATTCGATTGCTAAACAAGAGTTACTGTGTTTGGTGTGTAGACAGGGACGGAGCCAAGAATTTTGTTGAGGGGAGGCATCATGTAATAAATCCTGTGTGTAGAAAATTTATTGCTCACCTTTGAGCAAAAGATCATTACTATATATATATATATTTTACAACAATCGCTAGAGTGAAAACGTTTCAATCGTTTACCATAAGTTTGTGAAGGGGAATCAGCTTCTCTCTCATAGCCTAACAATGTAAAATTATCATTAGTTGATTCTTCCAAAAATAATTCAAAATGAATTTGAGAATGTAATGATAAATGAATTCACAATTCAAATAGGTCAAGGAGTTTGAAATTAAGATCAAATTTTACATGAAGTGAAAAGGAAAACAAAACGAAAGTAAGAAGAAGAAAATCAACAATCTTATATGATTAAAATTGCAGAAGTTTTTAAGAGAAATTATTTAATTGCATCAAACTAGCAATCATCATAGACAAACAGAAAAAAAAAATTATATATGTAGAAAGAAAACAATATCAAGTTGGGAAGATGACTAAGTTGGTTAGACTGCAATGCCCATAATTAAAGCAGCAACATAGCGACAAAGAAGACGAAACTAGCATGGAACCAATTTCAAAGTACAGATTAGTAATGTCTTCTTTGCAGCTGGGCACCCATCAATCTAGATATGGATAAGAAATAAAATAAAATAAAATAATTCTTGTACTGCCTTCTAATTCATGTTTCAATTAATTAAAAATTATGTTTTGCAGACTCAATTTTATGCAAACTTCATGCTAACAAATTTGATTTTAATCAATCAAGAAACTAAATAAAACTATATCAAGGTAGTCAAAAACACTAAACATTTTTTTACTTAATGATAGAAAGTGATCCATTCAGTTCTTGGTTGCCAAGTCTTAGTGGATTGGATCCACGTACTTTAATATAATTGCTAAATATCCTAGGAGATAAGGTTTCAATGTTATTGTTATTTTTCTACTGTAAGACTACCATTCTATATTCCGAACAGTATCCAAAATAAAAGGTGATGAACAAATAAAAGAGAAGTATAAGAAAATGAAAATATACAAATAACATTTCTCACAAAAGTTATAATGTGATCAATTTTTGGGTTCCATTATATATATGTGAGTGTTAAAACAATCAACAAGTCTTTATTAGAACACATGCATACTAATAATGTTATTATCACGGGAGATGAATTACTTCCATCTGTCATCATATTTTGTTGTTGTTGCTAACAATGTAAAACTATCATTAGTTGATAAGGTACCCATTTGGGGAACTTTCTTGGAGAATTGAAATTCGCTTTCAAATCTAAGAAGTCTTTGAGATTTTTAAAGCTATTTTATTTATTTATTTATGAAGTTTTATATATTTCATATCAAAAGTTTGAATAGATTCAACTAATTCTACCACATTCATCGAATCAATATCTCTACTCTCATCTAAGACTTCCAACTTAGCTTGAAATGTATCACAAAGTGACTTCATGATTTTTTTGACAACATGAAAATATGGAATTCTTTCACCAAGATTAGCACAACTTTAAACAATATCTTTAACATTAGAATAAAAATCAGAAAATATCTTATCTTCATCCATCCTAATTGTTTCAAACCTGCTTGCTAGTATTTGTAACTTTGATTTCCTTACCTTGGTAGTATTTTCATGAGTTACATGTAAAATATCAGATGTTTGTTTTGAAGTGGAATAACTGAGATTCTAGCAAATTCAGATGGAATTAAAAACAATAGAATTAAATATAGCATATAAACCCTTGTTGTTATTATTAGTTTCATCATGCTCAGCAGTTGACCATGTTGCTTTGCCCTTTTCTACAATTACAATGGCATCACTAGTACCAATAGTAGAGGTAGGAATTTTATATTCATTCTTACAAACATTCATACTCTCTCATCTTGAGTTTTAAGAAAAAATTTCATGCGAGACTTTCAAAAAGTATAATTGTACCATCAAACAAAGAAGTTCGCTGAATCGATCCACCCTCTTTCATACTAGATTCTATGTTAATTTTTGAAAACAAAAATAATTTTTAATTTTAAAAATTACTTTCACAAGGAACTACTCACAAATTAGAGAACACTGCTCTGATACCAATTGAGAGCTTCCTAGTACAGAAGCAGCTACGAATGTTTGATTAAAACTTAGAGGGCGGTGAATAGGTTTATTTGCTCGTTTGCTTAATTTTTCAGATTATCCCAATTTTAAGTTCAATTAAAAATTAAAGCAATTCCACAAAGCAAATAAATAAAATAAAATGCAATAAAGTAAAGAATGCACGAGATATGCGCGAAAAATCCAGATCGAGAAAAAAATCACGAGTGAGGTTTTGTAGCCCCGGAGAACCAAATCCACTATCGTCGAAGTAAAGTACAATAGACTCTATCCCAAACTCACATCCACTCCACTCTGAGACGAACTTAATACGGAACGCCCCAGGCTTACTTTTGCAACTCCCTCGTCTAATTGTTGCAGACTTTTGGCTAATATCACAATTCTTGCAGAGTGGTAACAAGAAGAACATAAACACTCATCAAGTATTCTGTCCCCTTTGTAATGCAATTTTCTTCTCCTTCTCCTTCCTCACCAACGAACAGTTGTAAAAAAAATCAAACATTCTAGTAACTCGATCAATAAGAAATCTCTAAAGCAGTCTTTGAACAATTGATCAAGCAAAGAGAGCCAACCTAAATCACTAAGTGAATATATGTGCACTCTCAGAAATCAAAGTTCTCTGTTGAAAAATACCTCTATACTTTTTCTCTCTAAAAATATCTTTTCGATGCGTATTGAAAGTTTCGTCAAACACACCGAGAAAGAAATCATATGAGATTTTTATAGATGTTAAAACTCTAATTTTTCTTGAAAAACAAGTTAAAAATCAATAGGAAATAGGTCCAAGTTTAATGAAATTTTAAAGTAAAATCTGGGTCAAAACAAGATTAAGTAAGGCAAAAAAACCAGACTAGAAGACTTGGACCGGTCCAGCCTTGTGAAAAACTCAGGCTAGGATCCTGAGATCTCATGGATTGGTCCAGGTTTGAGCTGAACTGGTCCAACCTTGAATTTTTTGAAAAAATAGTCCAAAAATCCTAATTTTCAATGTCGAAGCTACTTGGTTTGAAATATGTGTTCTCACCACTTTACCTGGATTTCGTGACTCTCATACTTGATCAATGATGTCCACATGCAATCGAAACCATCCGAAAACTTCAATCGATCAAATCCTTGTTCAATGCATTGATGCCTTCTTTCGAAGTGTCAAGCTTCATGCCTTTGACGATCATTTGCATGGTTGGTGTAGAACACTATGTTGACTCTGAGACTTCAATTGCATAATCAATTACAAGAATATAAATAAAAGATTACAACTTGATCTTGTCTTGTTTTGACACAAAAGATTGTCAATTACAAAAAAATACGTCATAGATTATGCCACTCTTCTTAACTGACACATTTAAAGGTCTTCCTTGAACATGTTCAAACAATCTTAATCAATTATCTCTTATTTTATTTTCAATTTGTGCTGCTCCAACAACCTCCCAAATGTGATCATTTCTAATTCTATCCTTTCTAGTATTACCTCACATCCATCTCAACATTCGCATTTCCACCGCACTAATTTTATGCATATGTTGTTTCTTAGCTGCTTGACTATACTTTGAATTAGTGGAATTTCACGAGAAAACTAGTTGATACCCTCAATGTGGATGATATCACTCTTCCTAACTGACACATTTATAGATTTTTTTGCACATTTCTAAACTATTTTAACCGATTTTCTCTCATTTAACTTTTGTCTTTCTCTTATCCTAGTATTACCTTCAATGTGGACTATATCACTCTTCTTAACCGACGCATTTAAAGGTCTTCTTTATACAAGTCCAAACTAGCTTAATCAATTTTCTCTCATTTTATCTCGAATTGTGCTACTCCAATGACCTCCCAAACGTGATCATTTCTAATTATATCATTTCTAGTTTTACTTCACATCGTTCTCAACTTTTGAATATTTGTTATTACTTACTTTATGCATATGTTGTTTCCTAGTTGCCTACCTATTGATTACTATCATCTCTAATTTCTCCATTGAACCAAAATAATGAAAATATTCACTTCTTTTTTACCATTTGATTCTCAAACCTCATTATAATTTATGTAATTCTAAAACTAATAAACATAAGTTATATTATTCAAACAATATATAATTTATATATTATAAAACTAATATATAAATAAGTACATGAAATTTTAATGAATTGAACCCTTTAAAGAAGAGGAGCCAGATCCAAATCCTTCCAAATCAACAAGCAAAACTCTGAAGCAGTTAATAAAAACTAGGAAGCCAATTGTTACAAACACCTAAACATATTAAAAATCAGTAACATATCTCATCAGGATACAAAAAAAAAAAAAAAAAAAATTGTTACATGTGAAATTGCACAATTCATTATTCCGAGATCCTTTTTCTTGATAGCATGTATTTGTTCTTCAATATCGTAATTTTCATAAACATGTTCTTATTTGCAAACCAATTATCTAAAATATGTCACGCCCAGTGACATTTTATTGCCTTACATCAACAATAATCAATTACATGAAGGAAATGCAAGGTCTTGAGTAATCCATGACTAATGAAATGATCACATTCAAAGCGAGGATGAGTTTTTAGACCTCTTCCACCTTCCCAACTTCTCCCTTCCCTGGAACAAAACAAAATAAACTCAACTTTTAACATATTAATCATTAAAATACGACTCTGATATGTGTGAATTTTTATGCAGAAAATGAAAATAACATTAAAACCAAAAAAATAAAAATAAAAAAATGAAAAGAAAGAAATACAGTAAGGGAAAAACACAGATTTCGTCAACAGGGTAAGAAGAACAAAAGTTACAAACCATAATAACAATAAATTGAACCTAATAAAATGGCAATACACCCTTACTGCTTCATTGTACAAGTAGCAGATATATGGATCTTTGTCCACATTACTCAATAGTTCTCAACTCAACAGGTTGCACAAAGAATTCTTCTAGTGAGACACTCCGACAGCTCCATATAATGCACGACTTTTGCTACTCAAAGTCATATTCTAATTGACCCAGAGGATAGTCACAGGTGGCTTCAATGTGCCACATATAATAAACCATCCATTGTGTTCTACAAGGAATTTTTGTGTATTTTGGGTTTATAGAATTCTAAAAAGAAACGATTCTGGTTTATATCAAATGTAATAAATAAGAATTGAAGTAATCTGATGAAAGACAAAATCCATTTCATTTAGAAGTTGCTGAGATGTCTTAACACAGTAGCATCTTGTGTACAAAGTCCATTGAATGCTCAAATACCCCTAAACACAAATGGAAGGTTAGGCTCATACATCTTCACTTGGGAGACGGCCGCCGACGCAGATACGGTGTAACTAAAGCAGGGCTATAACGTTGCAGTTGTGAATTTTTTTCACCTTCCACATTGGGCACAAAATGCACCAATATGCAGTTTTTTACAAATAATTTAATAAAAATGGGTTGTTAAGTGATTTTTATTAATTTTTTGAAGATCATTTAACACAGTGACGTATTTATGAATTCTAAGTCACTGTCATTACTTAAAAGGTTTAGTAATTACACTTTTTACTAAATTAATGAATAGAAATAAACTTAAACATAAAATAAATGAAAATTCATACAATAAGACAAACATTATAGTTTTCAGTACCTCACCCACTTATTTCGAACTTTGGAAGTCCAAGATTCAATTTTTGAGTTAGATATTAAGTTTCCTTGTGTTTTTTATGCAAGATTTGGCATTTGAAACCACAAAAGGCAACAAATTGAGCATGTTGGAGTGAAAAAAGTGTCGAAAATGGGGCTGAAATCACCATTTAAGGCCATTGGCAGCTGACCTGTTCGGAAACGATCGAACTGGTCCAATTCTCTACAGAACTAGCCCAGTTCCCCAACGAACTGGCCGGTTCTATTGTGAATCAGTCAATCACAACAGACCCAACCGGTTTTATTTCCAAACAAGCCGGTTCTTGACTAAACAGATCAATTCTGTTATGTTTTTTTTATTATAATTGATTTTTCAGCGAGAATCAGACACGGAAGCTACCAAGTCCTTCGCAACTTGTCTGAGCTGGCCAAGTTGGTGAACCATGCCTAAATACAAGGGAGGGGGAGGGGAGGGGAGGTGACAAAGCGGAAGCTATGAATTTTCACGAAAGAACGAGAGAACAACTTTGAAGGTAAAGAGAACTCTGAAAACATTATTAATCAATGATAATTCTACTCTCTGCAGTACATGTAGAAGAGGAGAGAGAGAGAGAGAGCAACTTAACTGAATTCAAGGGCATTTATTGTGCTGATTTGATGAGTCATTAATTCAGAAATGTGGCAAAAATTAATCAACTCAATATTAAAGATATTTTATCTTTCTTTTTCTTTTTTTTAATTGACAAACAAAATACTGTTACGTGCAGACTGTGCAGTAGTATTACATAATGCATAGTGACTTTCTACTGGTAGTAATAAAATTCTAAACAGTGGTTTTAAGATCAAAGATTCAAAGTCCAGAAAAGGGGAAAAAAAGGAAAAAAGAATAAAAAAGGTTTTCTAATAGAGATGACAATTAAGAACTTGCTTTCTTATAAAACTTCTATATGCATATATCATTTACCCTGCTCACTTCATGAAAAAATAATTCACATATTCTGCTGAATCAATAATACACATACCTTACGAGGTCTAACAGCCAACTCATTTTCCACAACAGATACTGCCTTTAACCCCACTGGATTTAACACCTTTTCATAACTATGCACATGAAAATTAATTATGATCAATCCAATCTCACAAGGATAGATAAATATCATCTTAAATGTCAAAAGTTCAATTACAATTTTACAGTCTAAGATAAAAATCCTGTAGAGAATTACTCTGCAAGGGATACTCCATACGGGGGACCACCGACATGATCGCTAATCTGCACCAAAAATATTTACTTTTGATTACGAAGATTGGTAAGTTCGTAGAAAATGATATTTACTTTAGAAATTTAGATCTCATGAAAATAAGCTATCTTAATATATCATATCAGGAATTTCAAATTCACTTGCAAAACAAAATTAATGGAAAGATACATCAGGAAAAAGAAACATAAGAAGAATAGATTGCAACCGGAAACATTAATGTTATGAGCTCTCCATCTGGTTTTAAAAGATGTTCAATTTGGCTTGCCCAAGCAGATCTCATATCTGGTTCAATGGCACAAAAGAACCTGCAAAATCAAACATGCTCAAGAGAGAAGTTCCTTCTAACAAGATAAATAAGACCTAAATTCTAAAAAAAAACTTACGTATAGTCAAAAATGAGATCAAACAACTCATCTGGATGCCAAGTGAAGAAGTCGGTCTTTAAGAAGGTAAAATTATTTGCATTTGGTAATGAGGAACACAACTGTGATGACAATACGGGCAGAAAGTCAGACTGAGAATTTTTCAAGAAAGTACTACAAATTTACAATTAATGTACACCGGAGAGCTACAGTTCTGAAACTAGGAAGAGAACTGAGACTCTGAGCATAAGTTTGAATCACCCAACCACCAGAGTTTGATGACCTTTAACATTTGCTCTTTTAAATTTCAAAGTGCTACTCAGAGTTTTCAACTTTCAGGAAGTGACAAGACTCTCAAATGCTCTATTCTATTCTACCTGAAGATCCTGTATTACATTGAGATATACCAATTTATTATATGTTGTATTCCTTGGGCAATGAGGACTCAAGATGGACTAACAAATCTAGGCCTCAATCTACTCACATTTGGGCGATATAATCTATGATCTGATATAAGAGAGAACAATTTAGCATTTGAGTCACAAAAAGGACAATCCAGTTGAAGTTGTTATTCACAAGATATACCCTAACAAGTATGCGTGTGAACACCAATTTGGGAATGGACACCTTGTCATAACCTACTTTGTTTCAAGTCACCATGTCAGACACCTTAAATTCTTATGGAAACCTATGTCAGCTTCCTTATCACATGTGACTGACATCGATAGACTTGGCAAAAAAAGAAATGATATTAAACAGAAAAATATGGGTTTGTCTAATGGCTCTAACAAGTTGAGGAGTTAGCCAGGGAAGATTCGAGTGAAGTGATAAATGGGACAACATGAAAATACATTTCCCCAAGTGACTGTTGGTATATTTGGAAGAAGAAACAGGATTCTGCTGCAAGACCCACTAGATAGATAGTTCTACCAGAGAGAAACAGTAACGATTCAGGAATTCCAGCTTCCAAGGTAAAAATTGCATCACCATGGTTATATCTAAATTCCCTTTCTTGGGATAGAGGTTTACTGAAGTAGAGTGAGCACACATTCAGCTCTTACCTCTATCGCTTTTCTAATGGCCTTGTCTGATATATCCAATCCAACAACATAGCGTTCAGGGCATGCAATCGCTGCCACATCATGACCCTGCCCTACATGAACAGATTGCAATAAAAGCAAAAGAAAGATGTAAGAAGATAAACAAAGAAAAGAAAATTGATGACTTTTGTTGGCAACAAAAGCAATATCATAAAGTAACAGTCCTTACAGCACATTTGAAAAAAAAATTCTACCTAATATTTTCAATATTTAAACTTCTACTCAACAAAGACCACTTAATCGCTGCCTTGTGTCTTTACATCGGGGGGGTTTAACGTCCATCTTGTTTTTCCAAAGCCTTGGTAATTTTCCTTTGGCTCCAACAAATTTTGCTTCTTACAAAATGTAATGAAGTATTGCAACATGAACACTGTTATTTAAAGATTCCAAGAAACAAAATTGTCTACCAGTCCCTATGAAATGATGACTCCCTCTGCCTCGCCCCCATCAACTTTTCTGGTCAGGCGAGAGCGTGTATTGACTTCATTTTTGTTTTACAATGATCCCATTCTAGAGAACAAATATGTGCCTTCAAACAGGGAAGAGAAATTGTATGCTTAAATTTATTTCTTTATTTATTTTTGGTTCAAAGATGGAGTGACTATAATTAGCCGGCATATCCACTGTGAAACTTGCATCTATATTGCATGGTCAAACAAAATTGAGGTATTGAAGAATTCCAGAAAATGATAAATCACTCAGTCAATTTACAGACAGGACAAAAAATATAGAATACAGGAAATTGGAACTGCATAAATGAAAAGGTCTCGAGTTCAAACCTTACCGTCACCCAAATAATTAAAATTGAAACACGTGTTGGACCAAAAAAGAAGGCCACATGTGAGGGGCGTGTTGAAGGATTTATATATTTAAGTTACACCCTCTCTAATAGCTTAAGCTTTTAGAGTAGATGGTTGTTAACAAAAAGAGCTACAAAAAGTAAGTCAACATATCTTTGTGACTTTGTTTAATCACTTTGGTCAATTTCTGGGAGTTTGCATCAAACAATTCCTTCATTGATGCTTTGATCTAATACTTCCAGTACCCTTTTTTCGATAAGATTAAAAGGTGCATAAATGGGGGCACAAGCCTTGTGTAGAGTGAATAAAACAAGAAAACTATACAACAAAAAGGAAAGAACATAACTTTATTGTATCCATAGTATCTACAAAATCCAAAAAAAAAAAAAAAGCTCTAAGAAAACTTAACTCACCTTATCATCCATCCTAATGAAAGACTTAAAAAAATTACTCTTGATCTTAAAAATAGGCTTCTCATCCCTATAAAATCTGCCACCAACACCTCCTAATGACTAGAAATCCCATATAATCAAGAAAAAGCTTTCTTAAAGGAGTCTCTCCATGCCAACAATCATGCCATGATTTCATCCTATCCGCTTCTTCCACTACAAAGTGGATGTATTTCAAACAGGGGCGCAACTTAGGAGGGAAAACCCAAACACAATCCAAGCCAAATCCAGCCATTGAAGTCTTGGACAAGCATGGGCAGTTCTTTGATTGGCTTGGGTTGAAAATTTTCACCTGACTTCATTTCGGAATAGGTTCACACAAAGGTGTTCACAATCCCAACCCCAACCCAGTCTTTGTATTGTTACTACCAGTTTTGCCATTATAGTACTAGTGAAGGAGCAAAAAACTGAGGTTATCCCAACCTTAACCCAATACTAATTCAACCAATCAGATACTAACCCAAGCCATAATGAGCTTAATCCACACATAGATAAATAAGCTTGGATTTGGCTCGATGAATTGAATATCAAGTTGGGTTCAGGCTTGGACTGAGGATTTTATACCTTGGGTTGACCCCTCACCCACCCCCACTCGCCAGAGTTGCATTCCTAATTTGAAGGTCACCCATTCTCTTCTGAAACTTTTCCACAAACCAACCCCACACGACATGTCAAACCCCGACTCTTTGAGCTACTTTCACTTTTCTTTGATATGCTTTTAATCATTTGTATATTCACTATATCTAAAATTACTTATCCCGATTATTCAGATTTGTTGACAACCATTTACTCTAAAAGCTTAAGCTGTTAGAGAGGGTGTAACTTTAATATTTAAAATTTTCAACACGCCCCCTCGCGTGTGGCCTTCTTTTGGAGGGGGCGGTTTGAACACAGGACCTTGTCGTACCATGTTGACAACCATCTACTCTAAATGCTTAAGCTGTTAGAGAGGATGCAACTTTAATATTTAAATCTTTCAACAAGGTTCAAAGGGAAAAAAAGAAAAAGAAAAAATAAGAAGAAAAAGGTGTATTTAAAAGCCTCATAAGCACATAAAACAAAACTCAAAGGTACAATCAGTTCTGAGAATAGATCATA
The DNA here is from genome assembly GCA_026545225.1 of Cornus controversa. NCBI lineage: Eukaryota > Viridiplantae > Streptophyta > Magnoliopsida > Cornales > Cornaceae > Cornus > Cornus controversa. Next base: position 27,030,959 of record CM048853.1, on the reverse strand, counting down.
TACGAACCAAACTACATAAAATGATTAGTGCCACAGTGGAGAATCCCAGAGGAAAGGTAGGTGCTTTTACTCGCAAACATTATTGTAATATGTAAAAGAATTCTCAGAAGTGTCGTCTCTGGTTAGAATGGATGTTGGATTTTAATGGTAGATAATACATTCTAATTTAATTTTCTATCACTTTCTTTTCCCTCTCTTGAAAGGAGATGACCTAATTCTTAAGTTAATGATCATACTCAGAATCAAACTGAAAACAAGTAACGAAATTAACAATGCAAAAAAATATTTCTTCCCAGTGAGAGTAAATGATCAAAAGGATTTTGATTTGCAGCAAACTTATAAGGTGCTAAAATCAAAGCTGACAAAACACGTATTAAAACAACTTACACTGCCACATCCTGGGACTAAAGCCCTGCCCTTGGGAAGGGCTCCTATGTGCTGAAGATGTTTAAGAAGTGGCGTTGGCTGTCCCAAATCCCATGGGGACAATCCTTGTTCCCAACATTTTTCCCAGCCACCTGAAGTCAAGTAATTCCGATACAAAATAAGCACAAATATTAGATAGAAATAACTATATATAATGATTTATCAAATTCTACACTTCTGGGGTGCACCATGGTCCTACACCCTATGGCTCAAAATTCAAAACTTACGTTTCCAAGGGAATTCAGAATTTTTTCCATTTTTAAGTCTTCCTCGACTGGGTTGGAAGTTGCAATTTATGGTGAGAAAGTTGGGTTTCTCAATCCTAAGAGGGTTGACTTAACACCATACAGTTACTTTCCAAAGATTGTGATGACACAAATTATAGGCTTAAGCATGAGAGGAGAGACCTCATAATTGGGACACTTAATTTTTGTTAGGGCTTATCCCATGGTTTTCTTCGGTGCTTAACAATTTGCTCCATAATTGAGCTTGTGTTGGTGATGGATTAAATTTTAAATGATAATTCTTCAATTCTTGTTGTCATATATATATATATATATATATATATATATATATATATATACAGGAAGCCAAATGGAGAGTTGTTGAAATACCAGTAGGATCGGAGTGTAGGAGTTGCTGCACTTTGTCGACGCTAGAGGAAGGGCTTGATTTGGGCATCGTATCATTCCTCTCAAGCTGTCTTCTACTGCTACTATGAATACGTAGATTTAAGGATAGCGAATGCAAATGCAACTTTGGGTCCAAGAATTGTCGACGACAGATTTGGAACTGGGAATAGAGTCGTGGAATTTGAATGGCATGGAATGGAATAGAAGATAGAACGTTCATTTGGAGAAAAGCAAAAGGGAAGAAAGAATGGACGAGTTTTCCATTAAAATTTGTTATGCCACTGACTTTGCAAATACTAAATATTGGACAGGCTATTTTATATGTAGGGAAGTGTGAGACGTTAAAAAAGAAAGGGTAAAATATCGTGGATGAGGTTTGATTTAATTATATTCGAAATTAAATTATTGAATTTTATTACGATTACTTTTCTTGAAATTTGCTCTGTTAGACAAAGAATCCCCCTTCGTCCAAAATTCTATTAGTTTTGTTAAAAAATTTAGGGTAATTTACACTGACCTCTCCTGAGGTTTGGCCTAATTAATATTTAATATAATATTTTAATTTTTATAATATAAATATATAAATATTTATTATATATAATATTTTAATAATATTATATATAATATTAAGATGTAATTATTAACATTATATAATATTATATAATGTTAATATAACAAAATATAGAGGTAAAGGCATTTTGAATCAGATTTTTCTTGATAATTTAGATTTTCAAAAGATCCATTTTGTCCTTGAAGCATATGTAAAGACATTGTTATCATCTTGAAAATTCTTTTAAAATTACTTAAATACCCTCATTCTAACAAAATGCAATGAGCAAAAATACCCTCCTCAATAATTTAAAAAGTCTCTCTCTTCATCTTTATCTTGTTGGCCTTTACAGATTTCAATCATGGAGGATTCGAGTTGGTAAGAGAATATTAGAGAGAGGAGAAGAGAGTTTTAGAGAGGAATTGGCATGAAAAAGAAAGCAAGGAATAAAAGATAGGGCATAATGGTCTTTCTATTTTATACGATTTGTTTTTTTTAAAAATTATTAAAAATCATTAAAATAATAGAAAATTAGAAATATATATATATATATATATATATATATTCTTTTTTAAAAAAAGAGTCCAACCTTGTGAACATATATTATTTAAACCTAAGATGGGTGAAATGTCTATTCTACCCTTAATATTTTATTGATTTAAAAATTAAAATATTTATATATATATATAATATTATATAATTAAAATATACTTTTGCCCATCTTAATTATATATATACATATAAATATTTTAATTATATAATATTATATATAATATTATTAAAATATTTTATATAATAAATATTTAATATTCATATTATAAAAATTAAAATATTATATTAAATATTAATTAGGTCAAACTTTAGGGGAGGTCAGTGTAATTTACACCAAACGAGGTCAGTGTAAATTATCCTAAATTTTTTTGACAAAATTAACAGAATTTTGGACGAATGAGGGTCTTTGTCTAACGGAGCAAATCTCAGAGAAGGTTATTGTAATAAAATCCAATAATTTGATGCTTGTAATTAAGTCAAACTTCAGGAGAGGTCAGTATATTTTATCCGAAAAAAAACATCAAATATTATATTCATATAGCTAAATTTAGAATGTACGGATGTTATGAACAACTAGAAATAAAGTAAGGTATAGTTGTAAACTGATACATGAAAGAAAAAAAAGTTGTGAAGTTGAAAGAAAAAAAAGTTGTGAAGTTAAAAGAAAAAGGAGATAGGTTAATAACTATTAAACCAAGTATTAGGCACAATGTATTAAATATTAAAAGTAGTTATGCACAGAATTTCTAGATGAAATAGGACAAAATATACCAAGTGAAGAAAGTATTTTTTTGGTTAATGATTTCAATGGTCATGATGCAGGGGAAAAGTGAACGGGATATGCGCGTATTCATGGTGGTATGATTTTGGGGAGTATGAGTGTACTAGTTAGCTATAACACAGATTTTTTTTAAGGAAAAGAAAAGAACATTTAATCACTTGTAAGCAGGTGCAGACCGAGCATGTGCCCAGAACTCTCTCCGAAAAAAGTATATATATATTTTATATCCCTCCCCTCTCAAAAGCTAAAGAAATCATTCTCTCTTGTACATGAGCCCTCTATTTTGACTTTTGTTTTCTCTTCTACTAGTTTTTTTGAAAAAAAAAAAAAACTAAAGAAAGAAATAAACTAAATTAAAAGAACTCCATTTATAAAGGAATAAAAAGAAAGAAACAAAACTAAAGAAATCCTAATTTATTTTCGTCCCTTTTGTTAAGTGAGAACTCAACAGTAGTCAGAAGAAGCAGCAACTTCATTTTTCTTTGATCAATAGTCAATAGATCTTTAAGATTGCTATTGACAACTTGTACTTGGCCTTAAATCTCCAACAACTGTAGCAAACTCCAAAGGTACATCTTCTTCGCTTCTCTCTTTTCTCTCTTTAAATATTTTCTTGTTGTTGGTTGGTACTTGATTCTCCACTTCTCCATCTAGATTTTTTTTTTTGTGTTTATTCCTCTGTTTTAGCCTTTAGGGTTCATTGTACTATGTTTTAAAATTATTTTGACAATTTATTTTAACTAGTGTGTTACATTGAAGAAAAAGAAAAAAACATTAATTATAGATATATACGGACCAAGTTAGGAGACTGGTGCGTCAAAAAAGAAAAACCACTTCTCTTCTATTCAACCGATCACCCATCTTTAATTCATTTCCAAGTTCATTTTATCAGTGCTAATGTGAAGTTATTAGACTTTGTTTGGTTTCACTTTCAAACACCACTCTTTTCAAAGACATTTTAATTATTTAATGTTTTTCTTATTTTAGTTTACTTCTACAAAGAGACTAGAATGTTCTAAAGTTTGGGGGATTAGCAAAATAGGCTTTGCATTTACTGCAAAAGTTTCAATATTAATCCACTAATTAGATTCCTTAGAAAACTTTCGTTCACACTAAACAACCACCCTCAAAATTTTCAAATTGTCACAATTTGGGGTTAAAAACTAAATCTGTCAATGCACATTAGAATTTGAAGTGATACTTTTACAAGAATAATAATGTAAAAAGTCTTAATTACCACAACTCCAAGCCCATTAATGCTATGTTTTACTCCTCTTTTTTTTGCTAGATGATACCACTTTCTAGGCATGGTTGCATTTGATGTTCAATACGTATCAAGTCACATTCTGGATTTTTTTTCACAACTCTCTCAGGGTTCCATAAAATAGGTCTTGTTAGTAGAACTCTTTGCTTGTATCTCAATAGAATGTATCGAAAATCCTAGCCATACTCTCAAGATCTAGCATCCTAACACATTATATGTAAATTGTCCACCTAATTGTATGTAAATAAGTCTTTCTTTTTGAATCAGTTATGTTGAAATACTTTCAAAGAAAATCGAAGTTGAGAACCCCAATAGAGAGAAATGATGGTAGTGGAAAGCAAAGTCGTTCTGAGTCTTCCAACATCAATTCTGAGGATCTTTTGGCAGATCCAGGACTACGAATTCGAATATTGAATTACAATCCTAATATTCGAAACCAAACTCGTAGAGCATATCTTCAAAAAGGGTGCTTGTTAGCCTAGGACTCATTCTTTTCCCTATAAAGAATTCAGGATAGGGTCACGACGTTTCAACCCTGATTGATTTACTGACTTTCCTTGGCTAAAATATAGCATAACCAAAGATGCTGTATTTTGACTAAACTGCAATCTTTTCAAGCCATATATTGGAGAATAAGCAGGGGTGACTCCTTTGTGGGTGAAGGGTTTTCAAATTGGAAGAAAAAAGATAAATTCAGAACTCATGTTGGAGGCCCCAATAGTGCCCACAACAAAGCTTTGAGATCGTGTGATGCTTTGATGAACCAAAACCAACACATCCATACAATTTTCTCCAGGCAGTCGAACCAAGCTAGAAGTGAATATCGAACTCGTTTGAATGCATCAATTGAATGTATTCGATATCTTATTCACCAAGGACTTGCATTTCGTGGCCATGATGAATCTGAGAATTCAAACAACCAAAGAAACTTTCTTGAACTTTTGAGATACACTACCCGTCAGAATGAGGATGTTAAAGCAGTTGTATTGGAAAATGCTCCTCAAAATATGAAATTAACGTCACCTAAGATTCAAAAATATATTGTCAAAGGCATTGCAATAGAGACCATCAATGTTATTATCAGAGACATTGGAGATGCATTTTTTTCTATTTTAATTGATGAGTCTCGTAACATATCGATACAACAACAACAACAACAAAGCCTTTTACCAATTACTTGGGGTTGGCTACCTGAATTCGATGTTTTCATTCCGCCCTATTTAAGGTCATCTCCTCGGTTAATCCACATGCTATCATATCTTTCTACTACCTCTACCCATGTTAGCTTTGGTCTTCCTCTTCTCCTAGTATTGCCCTCAATTTGGATTATGTCACTTTTCCTGACCGACGCAGTTAAAGGTCTTCTTTGCACATGTCCAAACCATCTCAACCAATTTTTTCTCACTTTATCTCCAATTGGTGCTACACCAACCATCTCCCGAATGTGTTCATTTCTAATTTTATCCTTTCTAGTATTCCCGCATATTCATCTCAACATTCGCATTTATGCGACACTCACTTTATGCAAATGTTGTTGCCTAGCTGCCCAACATTTAATACCATAAAGTATGGCTGGTCTAATAACTGTTCAATAGAACTCCCCTTTCAATCGTAAGGGGATATGCCTATCACACAATATACTAGATGCACCCCTCTATTTAACCTATCCTACCTTGATTCTATGATTAACATCATCTCCAATTTCTCCCTCATTTTGAATAACTAAGCCTAAATAGCGAAAATGTTCACTTTTTTGAACATCTTGATTCTCAATCCTCGCTACATCCTCATTTGTCCTTCTAGATTTACTAAAGTTACAATCCATGTATTTAGTTTTATTTCGACTTATCTTAAACCCTTTTAGTTCTAAAGCTTCTCACCAAATCTCTAATTTGGCATTAACTCCTTCTCTAGTCTCATCAACTAAAATAATATCATCTGCAAACAACATACACCACGGAATATCATCTTGGATATGTCTTGTCAGCTCATCCATCACTAAAGCAAAGAGGTATGGACTTAATGTTGACCCTTGATGTAAACCTACATTAATTGGGAATTCACTTCTTTCCCCTATAGGCATTCTCACTATAGTTACACACCCATCATATATGTCCTTAATTGTGTCGATGTATCCCTTTGTGACTTCTTTATTTTCTAAAACCCTCCATATTAGGTCTCTAGGTACCCTATCATAGGTTTTCTCCAAATCAATAAAAATAATATGGAGATCTCTCTTCTTCTCTCTATATCTTTCCATTAGTCTCATCAATAAGTAAATAGCCTCCATCATTGACCTACCTGGCATGAATCTAAATTGATTCTCCGACACTTCTGTCTCTCGTCTTAGGCATTGTTCAATCACTCTCTCCCAGAGTTTCATAGTGTGACTCGTTAATTTAATACCACGATAATTATTGCAACTTTGCTCGTCCCCTTTATTTTTATATATAGGTACAAGAAAACTTTGGCGCCACTCATCTAGCATCCTCTTAGTTGTTATTATTTTATTAAATAGTTTTGTTAACCAAGACAAGCCAACTTCTCCTAGACACTTCCACACCTCGATAGGAATGCCATTGGGTCCTAAAGCTCTCCTCGATTTCATCTTCCTTAAGACATTCCTAACTTCCCACTCCTTGATCCTACGAAAAAATATAATATCTCTATCATTTTCCTCCACGCTTAAACGTCTTATATGATTTTCATTTAGCATTTTCTCAAAATAGCTTTTCCATCTTTCTTTAATTTCATCGTCCTTTACTAAAACCCGTGAATCTTCACTCTTAATACATTTAATATGGCTAAAATCTCTAGTTTTCCTCTCCCTTAGCTTGGCAAGTTTATATATATTCTTCTCTCCTTCTTTTGTACCTAGTTTAGAATAGAAATCGTCATATGCTCTATGTTTTGCCTCACTTACAACTTTCTTAACTTCTTTATATTTTTTAAATGTTTCACTATTCCTAATTTTTTGCCAAATTTTATAGCATTCCCGTTTTATTTTTACGATTTTTTGAACCTCGTCATTCCACCACCAAGTTTCTTTAAATGTCGGTCTCGTTCCTTTTGATTCTCCTAGGACTTCTTTTGCCACTCTTTTTATATATGTAGTCATCTTATTCCATATTAAGTTTGCTTCATCTTCTACATTTCACGATGCTTCTTTTAACATATTATTTTTAAACAAATTCATTTTCTCCCCTCTTAAATTCCACCACCTAGTCCTTGGGTTTATGATTTTTTTTCTCCTTTTTGGTTGTCCTTTTATACATAAATCTAGGATAAGAAACCTATGTTGTGAGGTTACACTCTCTCCAGGAATAACCTTACAATCTTTCCATGCTAGTCTATCCACCGTTCTAGTTAAAAATAAATCAATTTGGTTTACATTTGAACCACTTTTAAAGGTTATTAAGTGTCCATCTCTCTTTATAGAAAAAGTGTTCCTAATTATAAGGTTATATGCTACTGCAAAATCTAAGATAGTCTCCCCGGCATGATTTCTATCCCCATATCCATGTACCATTTCATAGCCTCCGTTCTCTTTTCCTACATGGCCATTAAAGTTTCCTCCTATATACATTTTTTGTCCTTTGGGTAGCCCTCGCATCAACTCGTCCATATGTTCCCAAAAAAATGTTTTAATATTGTCATCTAATCTTACTTGGGGTGCATATACGCTAATAATATTAACTATATGTCCTCCTAATATGAGTTTTACTAATATGATCCTATCTTCTTTTCTAGTAACAGTTATAACATCATATTTTAAAATTTTCTCTATGATTATCCCTACTCCATTCCTATGCCTAGTCTTTCTGGTAAAGTATAATTTATATCATTCAATTTCTCTAGCTTTTTCACCTACCCACTTAGTTTCTTGTAGACATAGGATATTAATCTTTCTTCTAATCATAGTGTCTACTAACTCCATTTCTAGACTGCATGGGCAAGGTTATGATGGGGCTAACAATATGCAAGGCGAATTCAATGGTCTCAAAACGCTTATTCTAAAAGAGAATGAATTTGCTTTTTGTGTTCATTATTTTGCTCACCAACTTCAGTTCGCTCTTGTTATTATGGCAAAGAATCATGGCCAGATTTTTGCTTTTTCTGTATTTGTTGCTAATGTGGTTAATGAAGTTGGAGCCTCATGTAAACGTCGTGATATGCTTAGAGAGAGACAAATTGCTGAAGTTGTTAAGGGACTTAACAATGGAGAGCTTTCAAGTGGGCAAGGCCTAAATTAGACTACTTCTCTTATACGTGCAGGAGACACCCGTTGGGGCTCACATTATGGTACTTTGATTAGTTTGATTACAATGTTCTCATCTGTAATTGGTGTTCTTGAGATTGTTTAAGTGGATGGAGTGAAATTCGATCAAAGAGGTGAAGCAATCATTCTACTTGGGTCGATACAATCCTTTAATTTTGTATTGAGTCTCCATTTGATGAAGACAATGTTGGGATTTACAAATGAATTGTCAAAAGCACTACAAAGAAAAGATCATGATATTGTGAACGCTATGTCTTTTAGTCAAAGTATGTAAACAACGTCTACAAATGATGAGAGATGATGTATGGGATTCTTTACTTGATGAAGTTTTTTATTTTTGTGAGAAACATGAGATTGATGTTCCCAACATGGATGATGTGTTCTTTGTTCAAGGACGATCACGAAGTAAAGTTCAAAAAGTGACAAACTTGCATTATTATTATGTTGAGTTGTTTTATTCTGTCATAAATATGCAACTTCAAAAGCTAATTAGTCATTTCAGTGAGGCAAATACTGAGTTACTTCTTTGTGTGGCATATCTATGTCCAAATGATGTATTCTTTGCTTTTGACTAGCAAAAGATAATATATTTTGCTAAATATTATCGAAACGAATTTTCTGCAAACAAGCTCATAGACCTTGATATTCAACTTCAGATTTATATTCTTGATGTGTGTTCTAGTGACTTTGAATGATTAAAAGGAATTTCTACTCTTGCAAGAAGAATGGTTAAGACCAAAAAAGATAAGGAGTATCCATTGGTGTATATGCTTGTGACGCTGGCGTTAATCTTACCAATTGCGATTGCCACTGTAGAGAGGGCATTTTCTACTATGAACATTGTAAAGAATGAATTGTGTAATTGAATGGGAGATCATTTTCTAAATGATAGCTTGGTTGTTTATATAGAAAAAAAATATATTTAAGGGCATAGATAATGAGGTTATCATGCATCGTTTTCAAAATATGAAATCTCGTCAAGGACAATTGTAATTGTATTCAATATTGAATTATTAATCAATATGATGGTTCTTATATTTGTTAAGTATTCTACCTTGGTTCTTTTTATTTGAATATCATATCAACTTGTTGGGTTTTGAAGTTAAACAAATAAATTCTTTTATTTGAATTTTTAATTCTCATTATTGAAGAACATCTTGTTTGCTTTTGGTTGTCAGGATATATTAAGCGTTTGGAGAGAGAGTATGATTGCTTTGACATGACTCATAGTTCAACAAGTATTTAGGTAATTTTTGTTCTACTTTAAATTAGTATTGATATGGAATTAGATTAAGAATACTATATGCTCCTTGAAAGAAAGTGATTTTGCTATGTTTTTTGTTTCTTGTTTGCATTTTTACGTGAAAAATATATATCTCATATTTGACATGCTAGTTTTTTTTCCCACCAAATACACTATGCCCACCCCCCCCGCGCCCCGGGAACTAAAATCCTGGGTCTGCCCCTTCTTGTAAGAGCATTTAATCGAAGAATGGCAAAAAAAAGTAAGAAACAAGACTATTAGAGAAGTAATAAAAAAAAAAAACTCAAATATGAAGCTAAAAGGATAGTAGCTAAAACTAAACAAAATACGTTAAATGACTTGGATGAAAAATTAGGTACAAAAGAGAATGAATCGGCTATTTACAAGTTAGCTAAAAATAAGGACATGTTAACTAGAGATATGGAACAAGTTAGGAGTGATAAGAGTATAGATGAAACAATACTAGTTAAAGAAGAAGATATATTAGAAAGATGAAAAACTTACTTTTGACAATCACTAGAGAAAAAGTCATAAGTGATGAACCTTGCATAGGTAAGATTACTAATAAGAAAGTAGATGGCATATTTAAGAAATGTGTAATAATAAAGTTATAGGAACTGATAACATACTGATAGAGGCGAGGCATGTAGAACTTTAGAAAGATAATAATTGAATGGTTAACAAAGTTATTTAACATTTTTTTAAAAGAAGAAAGAATGTCAAAAAGTACTATAATGCAGTATATAAAAATAAAGGAGATATAGAAAACTGTGAAAATTATAGAGTTATTAAATTAACGAGTCACACAGTGAAACTTTAGAAAAGGATAATTGCGCAAATATTGAGGAAAAAAAACTTCAATATCTGATAATCAATTTGGATTTATGCCTGAGGGATCCATTATGGAAGCCATATATTTAAAAGGCAATTAATTGAAAATTGTAGTGTTGGGATTATATGCCCTAAAAGTCAATTATTTATTTATAAATTCAATAGTTTATTAATAAATGTGTTTTATCGTTAAATTAAACCATCCATGCATTGGGTTTTTCATATGTTTACATGTGATGCATCATAGTCCTCAAGTTGCATTATAGGTGACTTAAGTGTGTGAATGGTTTTTACACAAAGGAGATTTGAGTTCATCAATTTCTTGCAATTTGGCAATGTTCTCAATTGATGAAAAAGTTGGACACTTTTATTTTTAAGCGTGTAACACATGAGATAAAATTGTTTGTCTTGGCCAATTAGGGTAGGTAATTCTAAATCAGTATGCTTGGAGTACACTGAATTGGATCACCATAAGATCACATCATACAAATTACTGTCATTATTTTGGTGTGATTCTTATCTACTAAATGCATTAAGCTCTAAATCCTAAGCGGTTTAATGAAGTTAAGTTTCAGTGTTAGTCACTCTGACTTACCAATATGTGAGATCTTTTATAATCAATACCACAGTATCATGTGTGGCTAATGTTAGAGCTTTGAGAACACAATGTGAAAGGTTTTGTTGCCCAAATAGTAACACAAGAGGGGGTGAATTGAGTCTTTTGGCAAGCTATACTAGTTTTTTCTATTTTTCTCAAATCCTTGGTATACAATCAAATATAGCAATGATAATAACAACAACCAAAGTAGAGAGATAGGGATAGAAGAATGCAAGAACTAGGACAAATGATTTTTCGTGGTTCGACCCCTTATGCCTACATCCACGACTCATGAGCACCTCTCTCAAGATCTCCAAACCTCCATTATCAAGTTATCTTCCACAGGTGAGAAGCAAACCCTTACAAAGCTTCGTGAGTTTGTCTTTTCCTTGTTAAGTGAGCATGTAAAGACCATGACCATTTTTGGCTAATTTTCTTTTTATTATCATTTATTGTCATATAAGTGATTTAAAATATTATATACATGTTCTAAACATGAAATGAATGTTTGGGTACTTGTATAAGGGTTCGAAAAAATTTTAGGAACGTTTGGTAAAATTTGATATTTTCGGGTCGGTGGGGCCCAGGACGCGGGTCGGGTGGGCCCGAAAAATCTGAAAATTCTAGAATGATACAAAAATTTGAGATTAGACCCAATAAGATATTTGATGAACTATGGAATCGATTTCGAGTTCGCAGGAGTTTTTGAAATTAAAAACGGAGGCTAGGAAGGTGCGTTGAGTGATTAGTGGCGTTTTAGTAAATTGGAGAGGCTAGGTCTATAAATACAAGAGAGGATAATTCACCTCTCATTCTTTCATTCTATATCAGTCGAACAATAGAATTATATATCTCTACATTCTTCTTCTTCCTTCTCTCTTGAAATTAGAGGACTTGGAGCGTGGATTGGAAAACGTTGAAGAAGAGAAGATTGATTTACACGATGAGGGCTTGAGTTTGATCTGTTTGAAGTCAAATTCAAACAAAGTTGAATTCGGTGAGAATTAAAATTTTTTTTAGAAGCTCTTCTAAATTAAGGTAGGGATACCTAAACTATGAAATCTAGGGATTTGTGTGAGTATATTGGTTGTTAATGAAAACCAATTGGTTATATGTGTATAATTAGATATTTTTCAAAGTTAAAGTATGTTATATTATACAATTGAATGAATTCTCAATGTGAATTGATATGATTATGTGTTTATAATTGCTATATGTGGTGTTATTGCATGTTGAATGAGAAATGTGAGAGACATGTGTATATGTGAATGTGATACTTATATGTTTGATGAATTGCCTTAAAGAGCATGATTAGATGTAAAACATATTTTTATTGTTGATATAAATGCTTTGACATGAGAAGATGTGGACATGAGCATGAAAATAAGATTTGTTCATGCAATGCATATACATTGAGTGAGTGTGCATGTGAAAAAGTTTATGGAAACCGAATAGCCAAGAGATTCAGGTGTGAGATGGAAAAGGTTCGTAGGAACCGGATGGCCAAGAGTCAGGATCCGGGGTGAAATAGAAAGGTTGTGGAAAATCGAATAACAAAGGGTCAGGATCCGGGCCAATTGTTACTGTTGACATCGTAGGCAGTGAGCCAAGGTCAGCGCGATGGAAATCGTGTGTGTGTGAAGTATGGGCAAAGTGTGAGTGCATAGCATGATGCATACATTCATGGCATGGTTATTAGCATGTGATATTATTTATATGTGATATGATGTTCTAACATGTTCCTATGTGCTTAGGTGATATTCATGGAACTTGCAAAGTTGTGTTTTAGACATTTCTACAGAGCATATTGGAGCTCATCCCATGAGTATTAACTCTTTTCAAAAAATGGCAAGAAAGTAGCGGAGTCCCCCCAACAATGAGTTAGCATAGAGCATAGCTAGTTTGCATTTGAGAACACATAGTATTTATATTTGAATGCATGTCCGAGATGTGGACTATATGCATATATTGATCATATATATGACCTTTAATATTTTGAGAACATGCTTATGATTATATTTTATGATTACATGCATTTAATTGCAATGTTTGAGCAGGGTGAATGTTAAATGATGAGGATGATGATTTTATGTTTCCATTAAGTCCATTTAGGCATGTATAAGCTTTGTGAGAATGATTGTGTTGATGAATTGGTAAATTGAGGTGTATGGCATGATAGGAATAGGAGTTAAGGCATGAGAGTGAACACTTAAGAATTTTTGTAGGAAAACTGTTCAAATGACCAGTGATTGATCGAATGTCTTACTTCAATTAATCGTAGATCAATCGAGGGAACCCCTTTGATTTATCGTAATTTTAGACTTGAATGAGTGATCAATTCCATTGTGGTTACGATGGTACTACGATAAAACTGCGATCAAGCGTAGTTTCGATTGATCGTAGCCTCTACTTCGATTAATTGAAGTAAGGGCTGCGATTAATCGGAGAGTTCATTTTGATTAATCGCACTGACCAATGAAACTGTTTTTATAAAGGAAACAAGCCACCCATATGCTTCAATAAGGGAACCATATATGATAATCGATTCACACATATATGCATGTACACATTGTAAGTATGATTATGGTTAAGCTTTCGCTAGATTTTGAGAATATAACTTAGATTGATTAACCTTATGTAACTTACCGATTTGAGAATTGATATAATGAGAATAAAAGGCTTTCGCGATGATTAATGATCTCGGTGGTCCGGATCAGAATCGAGAGTGATAAATGGTAATTGCCCTGATTGTCCGGGTCATGGGATAACGAACGGGTACTCATGACACCTCATAACTCGAAGTTCGGGCTTGGACCGGAGGAGTTTCGGCGGTCCAAATTTTGGGGCATTACAACTTGTTGATTCAGAATGATTAGAACCTTTGAGTTTGAAAACCTAAGAACGTGAGTGGACATGACATAGTTGATTTAAGAACTTATATACACATGAGTTATGCTTATATGATGACATGTTATCTGCTGATATGATAACATGCGTTATATGTTATGTGTTGACTTGAGAACATGTTTATGTGTTAAATGTAGGGCTGCAAATAAACTGAGCTGCTCGTGAGCAGCTCGGGCTCAGGCTCGTTAAGGGCTTAGCTCGGGCTCATTCGTTAAGCAAACGAGCCGAGCTTGAGCTCAGTTTTTAGGCTCGTTTAATAAATGAGCCGAGCCCGAATAATGATGGGCTCGGCTCATGAACATAAGCTCGTTTATGTTCATGAACAAAGCTCGTTTAGAGCTCGTTTAGGGCTCGTAAGCTCGTGATTATGTTCTTGAACATAGGCTTGTGTAGGTTCATTTACTTTCACGAACAAGCTAAAACGATCTTGAACACGAGCCCAAACGATTTTTTTAATTAAATGAGCAGAGCCCGAACCGATCCCGAGCTTCTCAAATAATAATGAACCCGAGCCCGAGCTCAGCTTTTTAAGCTCGTCACGAGCCCGAGCGAGCTCACAAACAAACGAGCACGAGCCCGAGCCCAAGCAGGCTCAAACTCGACTCGGCTCAGTTCATTTACATCCCTAGTTAAATATTTGTTGGAAAAACATGTTTATGTATTACGTGTTTAAGTGATAACATGATCCTATGTTGTTTAGTAGTTTGGTTATATTGAAAGCTTAGCATGAAAAATTTATCCAAGGATTTTTGGGCAGAAGCGATAAACACAGCGGTCTGTATTATCAACAGAGCTTTTCTAAGATCAAACTGGACAAAGACACCTTTTGACTTATGATTTGGGAGGCCTGCAACTGTGCATTACTTCAAAATCTTTGGAAGTAAATGCTTCATTTACAACAACCATGATAATCTGGAAAAGTTTGACTCAAGAGTTGATGAATGTATCTTTTTAGGATATTCTACAAATAGTAAATCCTACAGATGTTATAACTTGAGAACCAAGAAAATGGTGGAATCCATTCATGTGAAGATTGATGAAGAGGGCACCACTCCAAAGGAAGACTCCGAAGAAAATCTTCCTCCAAAAGCCAAAAAGGAAAATAAGCAACATAACTCATCCACTACTGTTAAAGAAGAAAGAAGAGAACCTCGATATCCGAATCTACAAAAATAAGTCCAACAAGAAAATATTTTGGAAAACAATGAAGGAAGGTCTCTCACAAGAGCTAAGAAGAAGGCATTACCACTTACAACTGAGGATGAGCATAGTCACTTTGCTACGTTATCCACCATAGAACCAAAGAACTACTTCGAAGCAAAATATGACCCTAATTGGATAACAACGATGCAAGAAGAACTACGTCAAATTGAGAAGAATGATAACTGGATTCTTATACCCAAGCCAACCAATAAAAATGTTATTAGATCTAAGTAGATTTACCAGAACAAGATGAATGAAGAAAGGACATTCTTCAGAAATAAAGCTCGACTGGTCTATAAAGGATTTGCTCAAATCGCTGATTAGATTATGATGAGACTTTTGCTCCAGTTGCTCACTTAGAGTCAATCCGAATGCTTCTCTCCTTTGCATGCTACAATAGAGTAATGGTCTATCAGATGGATGTCAAGTCTACTTTTCTAAATGGTGATCTATCAGAAGAAGTATACATTGAGCAACCTGAAGGATTTGTCGATACGAAGCATCCTCAACATGTTCTCAAACTCAAAAAAGTGCTCTATGGTCTCAAGCAAGCTCCAAGAGCATGGTATGACAAACTCCACTCCTTTCTCATTGAACAAGGTTTCCAAAGAGGAAAGGTCGACGACACACTCTATGTGAGGCACTCTAACTCAAACTTTTTAATTTTACAAATCTATGTACCACTGACCCTATTGATAATACACTTTACTGGTCCATGATAAGAAGTTTTTTATACCTTACTGCGTCAAGGCCTGACATCATGTTTACATTTGGCTTAGTTGCTAGATTTCAAAGTGATCCTAGAGTCTCACATTTGAAAGCTGTAAAAAGGATCCTTAGATATATTAAAGGCACCACTAGACTCGGCTTACATTATACCCACTCTTCAGTGTTGTCTCTTATGGCCTTCTCCGATGCTGATTGGGGTGGTTCACAAATTGATAGAAAAAGCACCTCAGGATGTTGTTAGATGTTTGCAAATAATGTGATTTCATGGCTTAGCAAGAAATAAGATTCTGTGTCTCTCTCCACCTCAGAAGCTGAATACATTTCAGCTGCACAAGCTCGCTCTCAAGCATTGTGGATGAGAACCACACTCATAAATCTAAGCATTGAATTTTCTACACCTATGACCATCTTCTGTGATAATCAAAGTGCTATTACTATTAGTAAGAACCACACTTTACATTATCAAAGCAAACACATAGACATCAAGTATTACTTCCTGAGGGACCATGTGCAAAAAGGAAACATTTTTATTGAGTATATCAATACTGAGGCCCAGTTAGTAGATAGTATGACCAAACCCTTGCCATCGACTAGATTTGAGACTCTTCGCACTGCGTTAGGTCTCACCTTTCCTCCCCACTAGCTCTCTATTTTACTACCCTTTTGACTTTCATTGTCAAAAAAGGGGAGAAAGAAGTTAGGGTAAGAAGTTAGGTTTTTGACATTAAAAAGCAAAGGGGAGGAGATTGATGGTCCAAAAAACCCATGAGTATATTTGCCCAAGTTTTAATGTCAAAAGGATTTGCAAGGGCATTAGTGTCACTTGTCTTTAAATATATTTTGCTGGATGTAATTTCTTAATTTAATTATCTTATATTATTATATTTTTTTCATGTATTTCCACTAATTAAAATTATAGGGGCAATATCGTCATTTTTTTAAAGAATGTTAAATTGGGAATTAGTGTAGGGGCATTTTGGGAAGTAAATTGCTAGGGTTTTGTGTCTTTGCTAAAAAGGGGTAATGAATTGTTTTTAGAAGTGAGGCTGAGAGGAGATAAGAAAAAGGGGCACAGATATAGAATATAGAGAGAGAAATAGTGAGAAACGAGAAAATGTGAGAAGAGAGAAGAGTGTTCATGGTGTGTGGCTATGAGAATCGTGGGCATGGCTGTTGATCAAACCATGGTACCTCAGCCGCAATCATAGATATTCTGCCTTGTGTGTGTGTGCGCAAGCTACAATAGAGCCTCTGTTTCGTTCTCATCAATCTAACACAGAGTATCTATTATGTCTTTAAGATTTACAACAGAGCCTCTGTTTCGTCTTCATTGATCTCACACAGAACTTAAGTTCGTCAAAACTTGGTATAATCTTTCTAAACTCTTCTCTTTCACACATCACATGTGCACATGTTTTCTGTTATGTGTTCTTGAATCTCTAAAATGTATGTTGCAATTTGCTTCAATTTTTCTCTGAATTTGATGTTGCAATTTGCTTAAGTTTTTCTCTGAAATTTGTTATTGTAATTTGCTTTGGTTTTTCTCTGAAATTTGATATTGCAATTTGCTTCAATTTTTCCCTAAATTTGATGTTGCAATTTACTTCAATTTTTCTCTGAAATCTATTGTTACAATTTGCTTCGGTTTAACTCTGAAATTTGATGTTACAATTTGCTTCGGTTTTTCTTTGAAATTTGATGTTGCAATTTGCTTCGATTTTTTCTCTGAATTTGATGTTGCAATTTGCTTCAATTTTTCTCTGGAATCTGTTGTTGCAATTTGCTTTGATTTTTCTCTGAATTTGATGTTGCTAAAGTGTTTCGATTTTTCTCTGAATTTGATGTTGCAAGTTCCTAAGGTGATAAAATCTGTTTTGAAAGCATGTTAGCTAAATTCTGTTTTGTAAGGTTACTTGCTAAAATTTGTCTTGAATGTTAACATCGATAAAATCTGTTTTGAATGCATGTTCCTAAAATATGTTTTTCGGTTCATTTTACTGAGACTTTCATGTTGCTGATTTTAGATTTTCATATATATTATTGTTTGCTGAATTAATATGCTGATTTTTGTCGGACTTTTATATGTTAAATTGTTGAAATTTTTTTGTTGATTTGTGAGCTTTTATTTGAGCTACTAAAGTCTACTCCAGTTGCTGTTGTGTCCATTTTAAGAACAGGTAACGAAGATAAAGAAATACACGGACCATTGTGTGAAGCAAAATTCCAAGCTAAATGATTTTTCAAGTAGCTAGGAACGAGATTCATTGAAAGAGGGTTCTACTACAAGATCGTTGCAGCTACACTTTAAGGGTGTATTTATTGAAGCCTATCACTGCAAAAGTTCAAGTGTCATTATCTTCCAAGAAGTCAAGTGGTCGTGTCATTATCAAGCCGGATCTCGAAGATCTTCTATCAAAGCTTGAAGAAGTTGTCGTTTACTACATAGAACTGATTCCACTTTCACTATTTATAGTCCAAGTATTGAGATACTTTGGATAGGGGGAGTGTGAGTGATTGTGGTGAGATTGGTGAGAAATAGCTTGGGCTTTGGGAAGCCTGGGCTAGGTTGAGAGCGAAAAATCTATTGTGAGAATTGGTGAGAGTGATTCAGGCCTAGGGAGACTATGAACTAGGTTGAGAGCTGGAGTGACTATGTGGTGAGTTGGGTGAGTGAAAGAATGATTGGAAGATTATTGCACTACCCTTTCAGACATAATGGAGCTCAGTTCAAAGAGGTTTTTTACCCCACCCTAGGGTTTTCCCCTATAAACAATTGTGTTAAAATGTGTGATTGGATTTTACAACCAAACTTGCATTATTAGGAAGAAAAATCGAAGAACCTATTCACCTCCTCCTCCTCTACGTTCATCAAAATGAACAGAATGACATTAAAAATATGAATTTCTCATATTTATTGGATGCCTTAAATATTGTTTGTTAGGGTGGATAAGGTTATTGTACATTCTATTCTAGTTAACTCTATTTTCTATAGGCCTGTTTGGCATGCATTTTGTTTCTGCCTAAAACAGAACAAGTATTTTGTAACGATTGTGTTTTAAATAAAATCAAAAATACTGTAAACGAATATTAAAGCTTGTGTTTCTTTGAGGTAAAACGATACAAATATATAGAGTACAATGTCCATTATTTTAGGAAACTAATTCTATATAAAAACAAAAAACAATTCCTAGAAATTAGGTCCTAATTAACAGCACCTAAAGAAGGAAAAAATATACAGATTTTACAGTTGTGCAATCTTAATTTTAAAGGGAATTAAATTCCCTGATTTTCAGGGTCAACTGAATCCCTAAGGATTCGTTAACACCCCCCCTCAAGCTGGTGAATAGATATTGTCCATTCCCAGCTTGCTTGTAATATGTTGAAACGAATGACTCGATAGTCCTTTGGTGAGGATGTCTGCAAGTTGTCCATTTGTTAAAACATAGGGAGTACAAATTAAGCCATTATCCAGGTTCTACTTGATGAAATGCCAATCTACTTCCACATGTTTTGTGCGATCATGTTGTACCGGATTGTGAGCTGTATTGATTGTTGACTTGTTATCGCAGTACAACTTCATACTTCCTTCCCACTTAATCCTAAGTCTTCCAAAATAATCTTTAGCCACAAGAGTTCCCAAATTCCATGTGTCATAGCTTTGAATTCTGCTTCAGCACTTGATCTAGCCACCACAACCTGTTTTTTACTTCTCCAAGTCACCAGATTTCCTTCTATATAGGTACAGTAGCCAGATGTTGACCTGCTATCCACTACTGATCCAGCCCAATCTATATTTGTGTAGGCTTCTAGACTTAGTTCTCCATTATTCTTGAAGAGAACGCCTTTCCCAAGGGTAGATTTCAAGTATTGTAGGATTCGGTAAACAGCTTACAAATGAGAATCCTTCGGAGAGTGCATGAACTGACTAACTACACTCATGGCATAGGCAATGTCGGGTCTTGTGTGAGATAAGTAAATTAGTTTTCCAACTAACCTTTGATATCTCCCCATATCTATCATCACATCATCATTTGCAGCTTCTCCTAGTTTATGATTTTGCTCAATTGGAGTGTCTGAAGGTTTGCAGCCGAGTATACCTGTCTCCTTAAGGAGATCAAGGATATATTTCTGTTGGGAAATAAAGATGCCATTTCTAGAATATGCTACTTCAATTTCCAAGAAATATTTTAGTTTTTCCAATTCTTTTATTTCAAATTCTTTGGCCAACTACTTCCTGAGTTTCTCAATCTCTTCAAAGTTATCTCCAATTACAATAATATCATCAACATAAACAATTAGGACTATAATTTTACCTGCATTCGATCGTTTGATGAAGAGGGTATGATCACCGTGGCTCTGCTTGAAATCCATGTTCTTCTTTACATTGGTAAATCTTCTAAACCATGCTCTAGGAGACTACTTTAACCCATATAGAGCTTTCTTCAACCTGCACACACTGTTATTTCTAAAATTCTCAGTGAAACCCGGAGGTGCCTCCATATAGACTTCTTCCTTTAAATCACCATACAAGAATACATTCTTAACATCAAATTGCTGCTAGGACCACCCAAGATTAGCTGCTAAAGATAATAAGACTCTAATAGTGTTCATTTTTGTAACTGGGGCAAATGTCTCTTGATAGTCTACTCCATGTGTCTGAGTGTAGCCTTTGGCCACAAGCCTAGCTTTATATCTCTCCAAGGTTCCATCAGCTTTATACTTCACAGTAAACACCCATTTACACCCTACTAATTTCTTTCCTTTTGGTAGCTCAACTATATCCCATGTCTCATTTTTTTCTAGTGCTCTCATTTCGTCACTCATGGCTTTTTTCCATTTCTCATCCCTAAGTGCCTCTTGGACTGTTTTTGGAATTTTAATGTTATGTAAATCTGTGAGAAATGCTTTGTGTAGCGGAGAGAGTCTATCAAAGAAGATAAAGTTTGTTATGGGGTGTTGAGTGCATTTTCGTGTTTATTTCCTAAGGGCAATTGGTATATCAAGGTCTGTAGGCTAAGGTTCTGAGTTATTTTTAGATGGAGAAAAATCAACAGTACCTGGTTCGACTTCATGGGCTTGCATCGGTTCATGTTCAGACTTTTTCTTCCTGGAATACACTTGTAATGGCAAAGTAGTACCATCATTACCTGTTTTCTCGGTAGGATTATTTTTGTTGGTTTCTGCAGAAGACAAGGATGCTTCTGCCGGAACAAGAAAACCATCAAGATTATCAAATACAAGACTCGAATCAAACTTATCTTCCAATAAATGCTCCCCCTGAAGATAAGTTTCATAAAAAAAAGACATATTTTCAGCAAAGGTAACATCTTTGGAGACAAAAAACTTCTTTGAACTAGGATGATAACATTTATACCCCTTTTTGGTTGAGGAATAACCAAGGAAGACACATTTAAGGGCTCTAGGATCCAATTTACTCCGATTTTGTGCATGAACGTGAACATTAGAGACACAACCGAATATTCTAGGTGGTAATTGGGTAGACGTGTTGAATTCAGGATAGAATTGAGAAAGGACACTTACTGGAGTTTTATTTCCCAATACCCTTGAAGGTAGTCGGTTTATAAGATAAGTTGTAGTCAACACAGCTTCCCCCCAATAGGATTTAGGCACCTGTTTCTCAAATAAAAAGGCTCGGGTTGTTTCAAGAAGATGACGATTTTTCGTTCTGCAACCCATTCTGTTGTGGAGTATCTGTACATAAAGATTGGTGTATTATCCCCTCTTTTTGAAAAAATGGTGAAAGAATCTGGTTAAAGTATTCTTTCCCGTTGTCAGATCTAATATTTTTAATTTCAACACCAAACTGATTTTGAATCATTTTAAGAAACATAGGAAAAACAGAACTAACATCAGATTTGTTTTTCATAAGAAACAATCAAGTGACTCGAGTACAGTCATCAATGAAGGAAATAAACCACCGAACTCCAGTAATATTTGAAATCCTAGAAGGCCCCCACACATCAATATGAACCAAAGAGAAAGGATATAAAGATTTATTATCACTCAATGGGAATGAAGCGCGATGATGTTTGGCAAACTCACAGATTTCACAATGAAAGGACTTAACATCCAAATTATGAAATAAAACATGAAATATAGTCTTTAACACAGAAAAAGAAGGATGTCCTAAACGAAAATGATAAAGCCAAATTTGTGCTTTATTTGGTAAAATTTTTTTAGAGAAATGAGATAGAGGTAGATAGCCACTGCTCTTGTTATCACAGATATCCAGAAAGTAGAGTCCTTCCTTCTCTTTAACAAGCCCAGTCGTCCTCCCCATAACTGGTTCCTAAAAGACACAATGATTGGAAAAAAAAAGTCACTTTACAGTGTAGGTCTTTTATAATCTGATGTATGGACAAAAGATTTACAGAAAGCTTAGGCACATAAAGAACATATTTCAAAGAAAGAGAAGGAGTAAGATTGATGGTCCCTTTTCCTGCCACGAATGCAAAAGTTCCATCGGCAATTCGTATTTTTTTTATTTCCAGGGCATGGGGGTGTATGTTGTGAAATGATGTGGTGAATTGGTTATGTGGTATGTGGCACCTGAATCTATTACCCAAGTTGCATGAAAATTACAGTCCTTTGAGACACTAAGGGCTTGAGATAAGGAATACTTACCTAAGTGTGCCATTGAACATGAACCAATTGGTTTGTCAATTGAAATGAGGAGGCTTCGAATTTTCTCAATTTCCTCCTTTTTTAGTGCACTAATCTCCAGGATGCTGCCAGTTGAATCTTGTGTAGGTTTGTCATCAGTAAGGGCAATATTTGCTAGGCTGCCTTGTGGGTTGAACCGCTGCTGAGAGTTGTTTCTGTGAAAAGGTGGTTTTTCATTCAATTCTAACACATCTCCTTAGTATGCCTTGGTTTCTTGCAATAGTTGCACCAAAGGTCATCTTTATTGACTGGTGGCTTTTTCTCATTGTTTGAGGCCATGCCATTGAATTTGTTTGAGTATGATGACTTAACAACAGTCAGGGCAAATCCTTCATTATTAGGACTGTCTAACATCGCAATCCTCCTTCCCTCTTCAAGATGTATGATAGAGAATACCTCAATTAAAGGAGGTAAAGCTTCCTTTCCTAGCACTTGCACCCGAATCTGGTCAAACTCCACATTGAGTCTAGCCAAGAACTCATAAACCCTTTCATTTTCCACAAATTTCAACATCATGGTGGCATCATCACTGCACTGCATCTTAACATTTTGATAGTAATCGAGTTCAAGTCATAAACCTTTCAAAGTGTTATAATACTCAGTAACAGACATTGTACCTTGTTTTGTTGAGTGAATCTTGGTCTTTGTTTCATACACCAAGGCTGCATCCTTAACTTTGGAGTAGGTCTGCTTCACGGTGTCCCATATGTCTTTGACAGTTGTCAAAACATGCAGGTTCCACTTATCTCTGGCTGCATTGAATTCCAGAGCCATGACATAATTGAAGAATCTTCCACATCCCAAGCTTCAAACTTTGGATCATCTTTCCCTGGTATAGGGCCAATCAAGTGGTTGAGTTTTCCCTTCCCCTTTAGATATGTCCTCACCCATTGAGACCATATCAGATAGTTTTTTCCATTGAATCGGTATAATGGCTGTAGGATTTGATATTTAGTGTTAGTTGAGATAACAGCAGTTTCAAAAGTGACAGACATGGTGGGATTTTTCTGGGCAAAGATTGAAGTGTTTGAAGGGAATATAAGGGCAGGGGTTAAAAGCAATGAAGGCCAAAGAGATATTTTGCAATCAGCAATGAAGGCTGTGCAGAAAGGAAAAAGAACCCCAGGAGAAAAAAAATTATAGCTCTGATACCATGTAAATGAATATTAAAGCTTGTATTTCTTTGAGATAAAATGATACAAATATATAGAGTACAATGTCCACTATTTTAGGAAACTAATTCTATATAAAAGTAGAAAACAATTCCTAGAAATTATGTCCAAATTAACAGCACCTAAAGAAGGAAAAAATATACAGATTTTACAGTTGTGCAATCTCGGTTTTAAAGGGAATTAAATTCCCTGATTTTCAAGGTCAATTGAATCCTTAAGGATTCGTTAACAAATACGTTTGGCAAGGAAAATCTGTTTTAAGTGTTTTTTAATTTTTTTTCCTGCTACAATTGTTGAAACACAATAAAACACCAAAATGGTGTTTCCAAATTCGGCCCAAAATTTTGAAACGTTTTGACACTATTCAAACACAACGAGTGGTACCAAACATGATTTGTTTTTACAATACCGAAGCAAAATAGAAAAACAAAAACAAAACGCATGCTAAACAGCCCTATAAGTGTGATTGTGTTCCCTAATTGAACAAATTGTGAATGATGATTTAGGTGTTCCTGAAGTATTTATCTAATAGGGAACCAAATTGTGAATGGTGATCTGGGTGTTGCTGAAATATTTATAATTAGTGAATGTGTGAGGTTTTTTTATATCATTTTAATTTGAACTAATATGCTCATTACTTTTGTTTTTGGAAGCATAAGATCTTCAAAATCTTACAATCCTGGAATATACAGTCTTTCTGAAAGTTGTAGGCTTAAATGACCTGATAAGCTTTCCTTCTATCATCTCAATAATAATTCGATGGTAGTGATGGTAATAACTTTTCTACCATAGAGAGTACCCACAAAAATGCAATTATTGAACACAAATGTAACACACAAGGAGTAAAAGTAACATTAGAGATCTGAGAAGCCTCAATAATGTCACCAATTTATTTAAAAATTGCTTCCAATGAGATATGTTATTGTTTTTTATTCATTTCCAATTGTGGAGCCTTTTTTTTTTTTCCTCTCACAGGTATCAAAATTAGGGTATGGTTGTATGTGGCTTACTGGCATCTACAATGCTTCTGTCTCCGAAGAGGATGCTGCCAAAATTTGAGTAGTGGAATTATGGACCCTGAAAAGATGCTCAATATT
Source organism: Cornus controversa (assembly GCA_026545225.1). Classification (NCBI taxonomy): domain Eukaryota; kingdom Viridiplantae; phylum Streptophyta; class Magnoliopsida; order Cornales; family Cornaceae; genus Cornus; species Cornus controversa. The sequence goes on along the minus strand of CM048853.1, from coordinate 27,005,990 downwards.
GGTTGTCAATGAAACATAATATGTTTTTGAATTTGATTGGTGAAAAAAGTTTGTAAATAGATATAGTGATACAACAATTTGTGGAGAACTCATTATAAAAAATTTGATTGTTAAAATGTATTCATTATAAAAGTTAAATGTGGTGGAGAACTCATATTTAAAACTCATGTTTAAGGGTGTTGACTTGAAGAATAAATATGGTGAAAAACATATTTAAAGGTATTAGAGTTGAAGAATAAATGTGGTGAAAATCAGATTTAAGAGTTTTAAGTAATAATGCTGTTAGTGTCGGCACAATCATCTTCATCAAAAAAAAAAAAATGTTGTGTACTTGTATATTGGTAGGAATCATTTGGCATAAGAAGTATTCAGAACAAATACAATAATTATTTGACAACGGGGTTGAAATGTTCACTATAGAGTTTTAAAAGTTTATTGTTTGTTCAATGGTGTTCAAAGTACCATTGATCTATATCTCACTACCCTTAAATCTGCATTTCACGACTCTGAAATTTACATTTCAATACCTTTATAACGAAAAAGAAATTGCAATGCATGTTGTCACCAGAATTCATCTATATATTACTACATTTAAATCTCTATTTCAAAACATTTAAGTCTATATTTCACAACTCTTATACTTAAAAAAAAAAAATTGAATTATTATAAGTTAATTTTTTGTCACCATAATTCATCTACACCTCATCACATTTAAATCAATATTTCATCACCCTTATAACTAAAAAAAGTTTGAATTATTATTTTTACCACAATTCATTTATACCCAACCACCCTTAAATCTATATTTCACCACTCTTAAATCTACATTTCAACACCTTTATAACTAAAAAAATTTGCATTATTATAAGTTAATGTTCTATTACCACAATTCATCTATACCTCACCATCTTTAAATCTATATTTCACTATTTTTAAATCTACATTTCACCACCCTTATACCAAAAAAAAAAAAAAATTGAATTATTATAAGTTAATTTTTTGTCACTATAATTTATCAATACCTCACCACCTTTTAATCTATATTTCACCACTCTTAAACCTACATTTAACCACTCTTATAATTAAAAAAAAATTGAATTATTATAAGTAATTTTTTGTCTCCACAGTTCATGTATAACTCACCATCTTTAAATCTATATTTCACTACCCTTATACCTAAAATAAGTTAGAAATATTATAAGTTAATATTTTGTCACCATAGTTCATCTATACCTCATACCAATCCTAAATCTACATTTCACCACTCTTAAATCTACATTTCACCATCCTTATAACTAAAAAAGTTTGAATTGTTATTGTCACCACAAATCATTTATACCTCACCACTCTTAAATCTATATTTCACAACTCTTACTAAAATAAGTTAAAATATTATAAGTTAATTTGTTATCACCACAATTCATTTATACCTAACCACTTTTAAATCTGTATTCACCACTCCTAAATCTATATTTCACCACTCTTGTACTAAAAAAAAAAACTTGAATTATTATGTCATTTTTTTTCTTTTTTCATGTTTCAACCACTTATTTGTTTGGCCATAATATGAGTACGCGTGAGTCATTTATTTTATATAATAATATTTGTTCAAAATTTATTTAGTTGACAATTTTGAAAATATATTCCTTGAAAAAGTGTTAAAAACTTGATTTAGATAATTGTTTTCTTTAATTCTCTTAAATTCACATTTCACCGCTCTTATAACTATAAAATCTTGAATTAATCAAGTTATTTTTTTTATCAACACACTTAATATAGGTTTTACCATCCTTAAACCTACTTCCACCACCCTTAAATCCACGTTTCAACACCCTTATAACTACAAAATCTTGAATTATTTTAAGTTAATTTTTTTTGTCAACACGGTAAATCTAAGTTTCACCACCCATAAACCTACATTCACCACTCTTAAATTCACATTTCACCTACAAAATATTGAATTATTCCAAGTTAATTTTTTATTTTGTCTTCAGTTAACCTAGGTTTTACAACCTAATAATCTATCCCACCACTCTTAAATCCACATTTGCCACCCTTATATCCAAAAAAAACTTGAAATATTATAAGTTAAATTTTGTCACCACATTTCATCTATACATCACCACCTTTGAATCTATATTAACCACCTTTAAATCTACATTTCACGAATGTTGAAAAAAATTAAACTTGGTACAAATTAAAGATTTTAGTAGGTCTAAGTGTGACGAGAGGTGGGTTTAATGGTGATGAAACTAGATACAAGTGCGGTATTCAGGTTAAGTTTGTTGAAAAAAATTGAACTTAGTTCTAATTGATTTATTAGGTCCAACATGAATTCATACCATTTGCAATAAATATTTGTACAAATATGTATAATACCTTAAATCATATCTACGTTGTTTCAATATATATATATAATTTTTTTATCAATTTTTGTGACAAATTAAAAAAAAATGAAACATGTCCATTATATTATTTACATGTATTTTGGGATTGAGACGTATCTTTTATTATTTCCTCTTGGGATTAAACACCTCTATCAAAACGGAGAATTAGATTCACATTCACGTTGCACAAAAAATTGAGAATATTACAAGGTTTGAAATAATTTCATACTCGCATTCCTAGGTAAGACTTTCAGATTTGAAATAATGTTTCTCATCTGATTACAAGATTGCAATCTTCAATTTTCTTGAAACCGTCACTAATGATTTAGTTCACTTTATTGAGAAGCCCAGCCATCATTCCAAGTTCCAATTTCTAATCTAATTTTGTTAGAGTGTATGATAGCAAACCAATTCTTATAACCAGCAGTCAATATGCCTTTTCTGAGCCATCAAGATAATGTCCACAAACTAAGCATAAAACTTCATAATAATTAGGGTAAAATACACCGACCTTTCATGTGATTTGTCCTAATTACACACAGATGTTATATTTGTAAAAAAATTACACTCACCTCTCTCTTATTCACATATTGAATAAAATGTCCTTCAATCTATTGAAATGGTAAGGAACAACTATTTCTAAATAATAGGGACATAACGGTCATTTTAACGTGTTGAAAGAAGGCGAGTATAACTATTTTACAAACATAACACCAGTGTGTAATTAGACCAAATCTGAGGGGAGGTCAATGTATTTTACCCTAATAATTAAATGAATCATGGAGAGATCTCTCACATCTTCAAAATGAGAAATATGGCAAGCTTCCACATTGTAGAGAGAACTTAGCACTACACATGCATATATATATATATATATATATATATATATATAGAGAGAGAGAGAGAGAGAGAGAGAGAGAGAGAGAAGTCGAGATGAACCATTTCATAGAAAATGCTAAAAAATATGTCCAGTCTACCAGAAAATGGCCAAAATATTAATGTCTCCTTGTGCCCATGGAGCATCATACTGAGAAAAAATAACCATTTTGTCCAGTCAACCAGAAAATGTCTCTTTATCTATCTATGTAGAGAAATAAATATGGGAAGTCGTCTTCAGATCCAGAGTCCATTTCTTCAAATTAAAGACACTTGGTATGAAAAAACAAGAGTAACTGCAACACTTCAAAAGCTCACTTTGTCAGAGTATAGATCCAACCAATTATAATCCATCAGCAAAACAAATTGGAAACACAACATGATCAAGCCTCATCTATAATATTTCTACATCTAATTAATGATTCAGATTCAAGAGCCTCAATCAGACACGAAAAATGACTACTCAAACTAAAATTAGTTGAATAAGATGATATTATTAGTTCAACAACTTGCGAACCTTAAAAATAAAGATATTAATTAAAAAATAACTATTTTTATACGGAATATTAACATTTAGTGAAAACTAATTATATATAAATTGGTATATTATATATTGATCATAGTCAACAACACCCAATGAAGACAACGATCAAACTTACTGCAAGTATTCTTGCAAATGATCTAGAAAGCTAACAAATCATGAACTACATGTAGTAGTCTGAATTGGCAGAAGCTGAAATTGACATGTGAGAAAGAAAGTGAAAGCCTATAATTAATCAGAAACTCGACAAGATCAAAATCTCGCTCATGATCCAAGTGTAGAGGTGTAAAGGCTAAAGGTCAAAGTGATCTAGGGGTCTGAGGGGCCTCAGAGAGAGAGAGAGGTGATTTTCAGAGGTGCTCTCTCTTTCGCCTCCTCTTACAACGTATGTAGAGGCTGCTTTATAGTCGAGGTTGAGATTGGTTCCAATGATGTGTAGTACACAACAATAACATAATGTGCTTGTGAGGCGATAATTTAAAAATGATGAGATGGAATCATTTAATGTGACAAAACAATGCCATATTGGTCAATTTCAAAGATTGAGGATCACAAAGAATACCTTAGGACTAAACCTGAGGAAGAACTCAAGAAGGGACCACCTCGATTATAGTTGACTTTAGTCATTGAATCAAATTACCCCTAAGATTCCAGAGATTATTATACATGACCCCCATGAAGGGCAACAGTGGTTAGCAAGTATCCATCATCGCTTTGTTCTAACCATTACACGTTTCATTATTCCATACCCAGAAACTTATTCCAAACCGACACTCTTGAAAACAACCTAAACTTATTTTAGTTGCATTTTGGGAAGCTTTCAGACAAGAAAAATCCTTCACTGAAAGGATTTTGCAGGAAGAACATTTGAAAGGATTTCAAGAAGCGAAAAGAAATATTTGGTGAATGCAGTATCTAGAAGCATGTTTAAATCACTGTCATTTTCGATGCATATATCATCTTTAGTCATGACATTTCAGAAGTTATTCTGACGATTATAAAGCTTTTAATTGACAAAATCATCCTTCATTCTCAGTAATTTCTTATATTACATTTGAGTTCATGATTAATCTACACATCTTGTCAAAAAAATTATAAATAATAATGCATTCAATCAAGTATTTATAGTCACGTCAAAACGACGAGTGATCAAGTAGAATTCTGGAGGTTTGATAATGAATTCAAGTTCTTTATTTTTAAAGTAGTTGATCGAGAGTTCAAATCAGCCGTAGGGGCAAAGTGGGTGTGTGACTCGACTAGGAAGGGAAGAAAAAGAATTTGAGTTCCATGTTTGCCACATTTTCTCTCTGTCAAATATGACCAATTCTGGAGGTTGGATATTGAATTCAAGTTCCTTATTTTTAAAGTAGAAGATCGAGAGTTCAAATCCTCGTAGGGGCAAAGTGGGTGTGTCTTGACGAGGAATGGAAGAAAAAGAATTTGAGTTCCATGTTTGCCACGTTTCTGTGTGTCAAATATGACATCTCTCTATCCTTGTTTTCCACAAGTGTGTGTTTGTCTTGTGTGCTACTTAGGTGGTAATGGTGATAGCAATAGATTACATTGTTTTGGGTCTTCTACAGGGATGGAAAAATATTGTCAATGTATGACTACAATGGGACAAATAGGTCAAGCAATAATTTTACTTAAAAAGATTATATTGGAAACATAAAAAGGATGTCGTATAAGCAACTGTTTTTGCTGCCCTTAAAAATAGATTCCTAATCATGGTCTCCGTCCTTGACACGTATAGCCACATGTTCCTTTTTTATCCCCTTCTAAAAGGAATTGTGGAGTTCAGAAGCGTGGCTTCCACAAAATAACCCCAAGTGCCACCTTTGTTTAATCCAAAACCTAGTACAATGGTGGTCACAACAATCTGACCACTGATAAACCTAATTTATGTTCCCTGTGCACTTTAAGGTCTCTCTTCCTATTGCCTATACTATAATTTAAATGTCATCAAGCGAATATTGAGATTCTTGCAGCTCCATAGTCATCAGCCAATAAATTGAAAGACTCGACAATTTGACTATTATGGACTCACAAGAACATTTTGTGTAACATGTACAAACAGACTCCTTTGCCATGAAATTTTGCAAACACACTAACATAGGAAAAGATGACCTACAGTAGTAATTGCATATTACGAAGGGTTGTGACTTGTTGGAGCGGGTGGGTACTTAAACCTGTTTAACTCTAAAGCCACCTTCATGATTCTATTCTATTGCTAATCATCCCTAGAATGATTTAATAGAGCTACAAATAACATAGACCATGGAATGTCTCCTTGTAAGTCTTTCGTTATTTCATCCAACATTACTGTGAATAAATATAGACTTAGCACTGACCCTTGGTGTACTATACAAAAATCATTAGTCTCCCCACAAATAGTATGAACTCTAGTTTTTGTATCCTTGAACAATTTATAATTTTAGAAGAATACATTTGCTTCACAAAGGTTACTAAAGTATATTTCTAGGTATATGCGTTCTCCAAATCTATGAAAGCCATGTGTACATCCTTTTGTTTGCTTCTACAATCTTCCACTAACTGCCTTAAAATGTAAATGGACCCAAATTGATTATCAGTCACATTATATTCTTTCCTTAAAGCTTTTCTATTAGGATGCGTTCACTAATGAAAAATGTTTCTTGTTTTCTCTTGCCAACCATGAAAAGGACGAAACAAAAACCGAAATCATGTTTAGTAATATGTTTTTGTTTTTCAAAAGTGGGAAATGTTTTTCATTTTTACGAAGAAAAATGAAAACATATTTTTTTATGTTTAGTAGTGGGAGAAGTTTGAGTATTAGATGATTGTCTATTTCCACCGACGGAGACGAACCTTATTTTTTATTTCTACTTTATTAAACAAAATTATTCATTTGAAAATAAAGTTCCCCCTAAAAGGTTTTTCAGGTGCAATGATGTTGATTTATACTTCGGTTATTCCGAAATCCCATGTACTGCAAAACAAAGATAGGTAGAAAAAGATTTATTACCTATGGAGGCAAATGTGCCTACATCAATATGTGAATCTTGTTTAGAGGGTAAAATAACAAGCAAGGATTTCATGGCCTAGGGATATAGAGATGAAGGATCATTGAAAATGGTACAAACTAATATTTACAGTTCTATGAATACCATTAAAAGGCTTCAAGGACTACTTGGTAACAAAAGTGGTGAAAACTTCTTAAGAGACTTCAACGACTGCTTGGTAACAAAAGGGGATTGTGTACTAGTTGTCTGCACTAAGCTATCCGTAGCAGAATGGTGTAGTGGGGAAATCTGTCACCTATTGTTGCAAAAAAGGATGCGAATTTGGTACGAGAGGAGTTGGTGATCAAATTGATGGAGGTTTTGTTCATGTGATGCAGCAAGCAATGATCAATTCTGATTTCTCCATAGAGTGTTCTCATATTAACGATGAACAACTTGTCCAATGGTATGAAATCAACCCCCTTAATGATTCATAGAACCAAGTAGGAAAATCATTGTTTTCCTTCCACATTCAAACCCCGTTTCTCCTAACATTTCTACCCCAACGTTTCCATTGCTCACTGAATAATCAATCATACGCCACTCTGCAGAGGTGTTGCACACATTGGAAAAGTTTCCCTCTTGTTGCAATTTGTTCTTCCTCTCTTACAACTCTCCTCCCATTAACCCTTCTTCTCAGCTCTTCCCCATTTTTCCCAAAACTTTTAACCCAACGTTCCATTGCTCACTTAATAATCATCCATACACCACTCTACAAAGGTGTTGCACTCATCAAAAAAACTTCCCTTCTATTCCAATTGATCATGTGAGTTGGGACTTCTTAATGTATATGTTAGAGAGGATGGGATTCGGGCACAGATAAAGGAGATGGATTCACCACTGTATCTCGACAATTCGTTTCTCTATCATAGAGGCTTTTAGCAAATTGATGAGGACCACCTGGGAGTGGTGGAGGTGGTTGATAGCCTGGCCGATATTCTTGGATACTTGGGCTCCTTCCCGATCTCTTATTTGGGGTTGCCTCTGGAAACTTCATCGAGGAAGGTTTCCATTTGGGACCCATGGTTGACCGTTTGAGAGGCAGCTTGCTGGTTGAAAGAAGCAATATCTCTCGCAAGGGTTAACTATTAAGAAGAGCACCCTAGCAAATCTTCAACCTACTTCATGTCCCTTATTCTGATGCCTATGTCGTCCGAAGGTTGGAGAAGGTTCAGAGGGAGTTTCTTTGGGGCAGCATGGGTGATGAATTCAAATGCCACTTGGTAAATTGGAAGGAGTGTACTCCTATCCAAACGAGGGGTTGGGGATTAGGAGGTTGTATTTGTTCAACAAGGCATCATTGGGCAAATCAAATGATTGCGAAGATTCGGGGGGTGAGAGATTCAGACTATGGAGGAGGGTTATTGTTTGCCCATGAGGGGAATGGAATGGTGGGTGGTTGTCCAGGGAGGTGAGATTGTCCTCGGGAGTGGGGGTTTGGAAGCTTATCAAAAAAAGGTGGGATGAGTACTCTAATTGCATTCGGTTTAGGGTTTAGTGTGGTAGTGATCTCAAATTTTGGGAGGACCTCTTGTGTGGGGACTCTGTTTTGGCCCGTAGGTTTCCTCAACTGTTGAGGATCACTACAGACAGACGTGCCTTGGTTGTCAACTGTTATCGGCTTGATAGCGGGAGATTGACTTGGGACATGCAATTTCAAAGAGAGTTTCACGATTGGGAACTTGCAGAGGTTGTAGAGTTTTTAGCTTTGCTCTATAGTCAGGCAGTGGAGGGGGAAGGTATGGATAAGATGGTGTGGTTGGGTTCCTCGAGAGGAACATCTGAGGTTCGATCTTTTTACCAGAGCTTGTTAGAGATTACGGGTCTTCTTTCCCTTCAAGGATTTGAGAGGAGGCTTGCAAGATAGAAGAAGCAATATTTTTTGAAAGGTGGAAAGGTCACCCTAATAAAGAGCACTCTGTCTAGTCTCCTTATTCTCTTTCTCTTTCAATGGCGACTGAGAAGCTCCATCGGAATTTTTTTGTAGGGAGGTAGGGTGATGAGTTCAAATACAATCTTGTCCAGTAGGATCAAGTTTGTAGGCCAATTCAGATGGGTAGTTTGGGGATTAGGAGATTGAAGCCTTTCAACAAGGCTCTCCTTTGGAAGTGGTTGTGGAGATTTGGGACGGAGAGGTAGCGGCTTTGGAGGAGGGTCATCTCTAGTAGATATGGAGAGGAGAGGGGAGGCTAGTGCTCGTTGGAGGTAAGGATCCCTGGTGGTATAGGTGTTTGGAAATTCATTTGTAGGGGTGGGATGAATTTTCTAAACACATCAGATTCATGATTATAAATGGCAGAGATATTCATTTTTTGGAGGATTGGTGGTACGACGATCACTCATTGGCACGATATTTCCCTCAACTATTCCGGATCGCCGTGGATAGGCATGCTTTTGTTTTTTGCTACTATCATCTTGATAGTGGTAGGACAACTTGGGATGTTAGGTTCTCGAGGCATTTCCAGGATTAGAAGTTGGAGGACGCCATTCGTTTTTTTGGAGATGGTGTATCTTCAGGTGGTGGATGGTGATAGAGCTAATTCTTTGGTATAGATGGCCTCACCTTAGGGGAGGTTTGATGTTCGATCTTTTATAGAAGTCCATCCAAGGCTATGGGGTTAACATTTCCGTGGAAGGTCGTGTGGAGTACAAAGGCCCCTTATTAAGGTGGCCTTTTTTGGGTAGACAATAAACCTTGGAAAGATTATGACATTAGACAACCTGAGGAGAAGACGTCGTGTCATTTCTAACTGGTGTTATATATGTAAGAGAGATGAGGAGTCAATTGACCTCATTTGTTCCATTGTCCAGTGGTCCGAGACTGTTGGAGTTTGCTTTTAGGGTTGTTTGGGTCCAGTGGGTTATGCCAAGTTCCTCTAGAGGCATGGTGGAGGTTTGGAGAAATTGTATAGTGGGTTCTCAAGCTTGCGACTGTTGGAGGGTGGCACCCTTAGAATAGAAGATCCTTCAACAGGGAGACTCCTATTGGGGTGCTAAAATTTTCTATATTAGTTCTCTTTTTTGTTGGGTGTTTGGAAGAAATTGTAAATCCATGGGAGAGTTGATTTTTTTGGATATATTTAGTGGCTAGAGGCCCTATTTGGTCCTTTATAGTTCCACGGGATATGCTCCCCTTTTGAGCGCTTTCTAATACAACATTACTTATCAAAAAAAAAAATTGTGCATCTAAACTATTTGAAGTGAATTTGCAGTGTGGCTTAATCTCCATATGTGTTGGATTATTGTAGGCCTTTTTTAAATATTTGGAATTTGTTTGACATTAGTGACGTTACATTAGTAATTACCATCACACCCCAAGATTTGCGATTTTCATAAGTCTTCTCTTAAGATTGGCTTGAATTTTAGGGTTTTTAAGATTAGGGGAGTGACACCAACATCCTCTTCTTTATGTCATTCTCATAATCCTAGAAGACCTAGGAATTGAGTAAAGGTGTCCCCAATTCTTAGTTTAGGGAATGCCTTCCAATTTATTGTTTAATAATGTGGGTAGAGTAGATAACTAAGAATTAGATGATGTGTCCAATTTTTTCATACTTATGGTGGATTATGATTTATTTTGGAGACCAAAATCTTTTATTAAGTAATGTTGTTCCCAAGTGTTATTTGCTTTCAATTGGTGATATGTGATTAAAAATTTTATCACCTTTGTTTAACCTTCATCCATGTTATTTCATTGGTCATTAATAATGGATGCAGTTCCTTTTTTCTCTCTCATATTCAAAACAAATTCTAATGGTTCTCATGGTTTTTTTAGCAGTTGACACCAGAAGGGTGGGTTCACTAGAATCGGTGTTCACGTTGGTTTCTAAAAAAAACAATTCTTTTTTTTTTTTAACGATAGATGGCATATTAAAATACAAGACAGTGAACTACTCGTACTCATCACTAGGCTTGACCATTGAGGTCTTTGTTTTCAAGCTTTTTTGTTCCAGTAGCATTAAATCATTTTGTTTCGTGTCATTATGCAGATTACTCTAGAAGCTGATCTCATTGAATCTCAAGAAGCAGATAATAGATGTGATTTGTATTAATTTCTCAGTTATAGAACATAGAGTTTTTATACAGAAATTTTATGATATTATTTTTGTCGGTCTAATAGCTATTTATTAAAAAAATTACATTGTTATTTTTAATAGATTCAAATGAAAAATTGGCAGCCTTTCTTAGTTATAAACCTATTTTGAAAATTGAAATAAGTTAATTCTTTAATGGATTTTTAGTTTAACTCTTTGCCAATGAAAAGAGTAACAAGTCATACAGACAGGATCAATTAAAAAATTACCAATGAATACAGTTTTCAGTTTCCTTTTTCTTTTCTTTTGCAAGTTGGATTTTGGCCAATCGGGTTAAACTGACCCCTTGTCAAATCAATTGGTCCCTTAAACATTGTTAAGACGTCACTTGATGGTTAAAAAAAAAGGAAACTTCTCTTCTTTTTTTTTTTTTTACTTCCCAATATGTTTGAGAAAGTGTAGGCTTAAAGAGTAACATAGTTTGTAGTTCTGATTAAATCGAGAGCATATCAACCTGCTTAAATCTGTGTCGGTTTGGGTTTGCAATCCATTTTCGACTTGCCAAACCCACCCGAGTTTGCCAACTTGCCAACCCTATTAATGAATACTGAGAAAGAACAAAAGCAAATTCCCAGAATTCCATTCACCAATGACATTTAACACCAAAAAAAAAAAAAAAAGAAGAAGCTGATATACTAGTTGAATGTGAAACAAAAAGTTTACATGTCAGTAACATAACACAAAAAAAAAAAACAATAAAAAAATGGTCCAAGTGCATGCCAATGACATTGAGCAAAAAAAAATTCATAATCTACTTGCTTGGATGTGAAACAACAGGTATGCATGTCAACATCCAAATAAATATTATGCAACAACAAATACAGCAAGTGAAAATGCAAAAGTTGAACAAAATCAGCAAAAAAAAGAGAGAAGAAAAAGAGACCGGGAGGGGTGGTTGGGGTTGGGGTTGGGGTTGGAGAATCAGTTAAGGGAAAAGCAGAAAAAAGGGAGAAGTTGGAAGGAGCATTAGGTTTTCTTGATAAAAAGGTTTTGGACTCTGTTAAGAAAAGAAAAAGAAAGAATATGCTGGACAAAGAAACAGGGTCTGTAGTGGGAAAAAGAAAGCTAAAGAGAACAGAAGAGAAGGAAAACAAGAGAGAGAGAGAGAGAGAGATTACGATTTGAACTAATCAATGTCAAAATCATAATAAAAATAATAATACAGCACAATTACCAAGTGTATATGAATAGAAAACAAAATCAAATGCCTAATTGACTCTCCCATCATGTAACAAGGAGTAGAAGATTTGCACAACAAATTGAAGACAGAAGTCACCTTTGTTCTCAAAAAGAAAAGAAAAAAGAGGAACAGAAAATTCTTAAAAAGGAATGGAGGACATCATTCTTACCTTTGAAAATGGTGCTTAGGCAAATCATAGGCGTGTTAACCCTCTCTTGATTGCTAATGCAAAGTGCAAAAAATCTTCTCCGATTAGAAAGTATGCTGCTGATATTTTCATCGCACTACGCATCTCCTTTATTGGATATCGATGTTCAAGCAATAAAGCAGGCAACTCCCATGGAAGAAATGTTTGTATTGACCACTTTAGCTCATTGATTTTGTTAGTAATTGGATTCTGCTCAAAACAAGTAATGACTTGGTTACTTTTGCAACCAAATAATGGGAAATTAGAAGAAAAAAATCTACATCGCTACTCTACTCTAGTGTCTTATATCCTCGAAGAAACCTAAAATCAAGCTTCTACAACAAGATGAAAAGGGACTCCATGTGAATACAACACAAGCAGGTTTTGAGTAAGCGAGAAAGCAGTCTAATTCAAACCACTGTTATCTTTAAAAGATAAATAAAACAAGAGTAAAATAGAAAAAGATGGAGAAGAAGGAAGAAGAGAAGAGAAAAGAGAGAGATAGGAAAGCGTGAAAGAATGAATCAGTCTTTATCACCGTTCCACCTCATTGTATTTACATTAAGAAGTTTAAGAAATTACACATAAGCACCATATATTATATAAGTAATAACAAATAAGTCCCTAACAACACTGTCTCTCAAGTTGGTGCAAAGATATCTATCATGCCTAGCTTGACTAACAAATTTTGCAAGCGAGTCTTGCTCATACCCTTGGTCAAAATATCAGCAACTTGATCAAGTGAGTTGACATATGAAGTACAAATCTGCCCAAGACAAAGCTTTTCCTTGATGAAGTGTCGATCAACTTCAATGTGCTTTGTCCTGTCATGTTGAACTGGATTGTGGGCAATGCTAATAGCAGCCTTGTTGTCACAATACAAATTCATTGGCTCGCAAATAGGATAACTCAACTCATCCAACACAGTTCGTAGCCATAATAACTCACAACCTCCATGTGCCATGGATTTGAACTCAGCCTCTGCACTAGCTCTAGCTACTACAGATTGCTTCTTACTTCGCCATGAAACAAGATTACCTCCAACGAATGTGCAATACCCTAAAGCATGTCATCGATCTGTCACAAACCCTGCCCAATCAGCATCCATGTAGGCTTCAACACGCAAGGGGCCATGACAACCAAACAGTATCCCTTACCAAGTGAACCCTTGAGGTAGTGGAGAACATGATGAGCTGCCTCAAGGTGAGGTGTACGTAGAGCATGCATAAACTAACTAATCACACTAATGGCATAGGCAATATCTAGGCGCATAAGAGATAGGTAAGTCAATTTCCCAACCAATCGCTGAAACTTTCCCACATCATCTAATGGGTCACCACCATCCACATCATTAAGCCTATGATTCTGCTCAATGGGAATATCATTAAGTCTAGCTCCAAGCATACCAATTTCAGCCAACAAATCTAACACAATACTTCCGTTGAGAAATGAATACTCCTGTCTAGGATTTGCACACTTCAATGCCAAGAAAGTATCTTAATGGCACGAGGTCCTTAACATCAAACTATGTCCCCAAGAATGACTTCATTCGACAAATCTCTTCTGGATTATCTCCAGCTATGAAGCACGGACATGGATACGGGATACGGATACGACACGATACGGATATGGCAATACAGCAAATCTCAAAAAAACAAGATATGGATACGGCAAATATATATATATATGTGTGTGTGTGTGTGTATTGTACAAAAAAATACAAAAAAATTAATAGAACACATTATTTCATTTCACAACATATTAAACAAGAATCACCATTCACCAAACATTACAGGCAGTCTAAGTGAGTTTCAAAAACCCATGTTCCATTACAAAAAAATAGCACATTTGCAACATCTAGAAAAGTTAAAACACCCCATGTTCCATTACAAAAAACAGTTAACAAATCCACAAACAGCAGCCCCTTCAATCAACCTCTAAGAGAGCTCATTCTCATCATTCTCATCACCCTCATCAATAAATACTACCGCCTCCAAATCCGGTTCATCAAGAGAGAGATTGGCAACCTCAAGAATCCCACAACTCTCCAAAGAGTCAAATGTATCCCCTCCAACATCCCACATATTAGGATTGCCTTCATTATATTGTGGGGTCCTCCTTGATAAAAGGCGAAGGTTGGAGCATACAAACACTAAATCCTTGGCTATTTGTGGCATTATTTTGTTCCTCTTCAAAGAGTGGATAATCGAATAAGTGCTCCAGTTCCTCTCACAACATGAAGAGGAACAAGGTTGTCCCAAAACCTTCAAAGCCAAGGTTTGGAGAAGTGGTGTAGAAGAGCCATATAAGACCCACCAATATGTGGGCTCCATATTTCCTCTATCATTCAATGATTCAGTCACTGCAAATTCTTTAAAACCCTCTAAAAACCTCGCAAACTCCCCTTTGGCTTTTCTTCACTCCTCTAAATCAGAAAATAATCTTTGAAAACACTTCTCTCTTTCACTTGAAACCTCTTCATCCTTATGTGGAGAAACTCGATTAAAACCCCCTTGAAGCCATTTTGTGCTATAATACCTACAATTGAATTTAGAAAGAAAAAAAAAATTACTTGTAAATATATTAGAAACTTGACAATCTAAACTAAAGCCAAGAGCTTTAAAGTTTAGAATGAAGAGGTTACCTCAGATTCAAAGAGTGTGCCAAGCAATGAAGTGGTATATTGCTTTTTCCCCACCTCTCTATTAATATTCCTAAACCACTGAGTATAAAGTTGATTCCTTATCTTCCCGATTATTTTGAATCCGATAAATTATGGTTTTCACTTTCTCTATCATTGAATCCCACATGTCATAGACCAAGTGAAGACAACGAGTGTCCGTATCGGCCCTCCTAAGCATGTCATAAATAGGCTCAGTGAAAGCAAGTATTTTATCCACGTCTTCCCACCACGATTCCCTAAGTATTGTTTCCCTCACAAATGTAGCTTTTGCAAGAGCATCCTCTCTATAGAAGTCCACCGATCACCAATTACCTCTTTTGGAGACTATTCTTGATTTGCCTAAACCTTTTAAGCATCACAATGGTTAAAGCAAAGCGTGTTTCGGCAATTGAGAACATCCTCAAATTCACATGCTGATTAAACATTGCTAACCTCATAGAGTAATTCATGATGAAATTTTTTATCACAACACAATCCCCCACTATTGTTGTGATCCAATTCAACTCATTGTAAGCAACTTCATTGGCTTCAGTATTCTTTGTTGCACATATATTTTTTAATGTAAGATTGAGTGTGCGCACCACACAAGGGGTCTAAAAGATGTGTGGATACCGGGCCTCAACAAGCAATCCCGCACTCCTACATACAAGAGCATTATCAGTTACCACTTAAACCACATTATGAGGTCTAACCTCCACAACAGTTTCCTTGAGCAGATTGGAAATGAAGTACTTACATTCAGCCTCACAATTAATTGCTTTTAAGAACAGTAGAGCACTTTCACAAACTGCCATACAATTTATTATTGGCCTCCTTTGTGTATCAGACCACGCATCACTAATAATACTTAGACCTTTTTCCCTCCATGAATTTTTTGTTGGATCTAACAAGCTCTCAATATTTGCTCTTTCCTTTTGGAGAAGTGTAGTTCTCAACATGTTGTAACCAGGGGGAATATAACCAGGAATCGGATTATTGGCAACAAAAGTGTAAGACCGTGCATAGTGTGGATTTCTCGCAAGGTGGAATGGCAAACCACCTATGTAAAACATCCTTGCTATCTCACTACGCAACTCCGCCCGAGCTCCAAGGTGAAAAGATTTCTCTAAAGTAGAATTACCCTTCCTCTTCTTTAACTCAAAACCCCCATGCATTAACGAACCAAGACCCATGCTAACACTAGCACTTGAGGAGGATTTACTCGAAGGTCCACTTGGTGGCAAAGGAACTGGCTTTGGCATATTCATTTTCTTCCTCATCCCAACTTCATCCAACACTTTCTGCATTTCTCTGAAATGTTGTTGGGTTACACTACAACATACTTGAATACTATGACCAGTCAACCTCATCATGTGGGCTTTAACTCTATAATATGATCCTTTATAAACCTGTTGACAGTAATTGCATTGAAATCGAGTATTTCCACCCCTTCCACCAATTTTTTCTAACTTAGGGACATATTTCCAGAGAGGGGCATTGTCATCAAAATCCATATCACTAGAAGTTTTAGAACCATCCACATCACTCATTTTCCTAAGAACAGAAGGAGAGCATAAATAAAAATTCAACAGCACAAAGTACAACCAGACCATCAAAAGAACAAACAGAGAGTGTTCAAGTTCAATTTTAAAGAAAATAAACAATAAAAGATAGCAGCTTTACAGACTAACCCTAAACTGGATAGGAAAAACATAGAAGAAGAAAAACCCTAGAATTTGAATGACCAAAAAAAAATATACATGTTCTACTTTTCTAAGAATAGAAAGATGAGCATAAATAAATAATTAAGAATACAAACAAACAAAAATAATAGAGCTGTGTATATGTATATATTATATAATCTCTACCCAAGTTAAAATTAAACAAAACCTAGTTCAAATTCAAGATTTTAAAGAAAATAAAGAGTGAAACTATGCAAAGGATAAGATTAGAAAAAAAAAAGAGAAGAAGAAATTGAAAACCCTAACCCTAGAATATGAAAGATGGTCTGCAGTACCTGATCGTAGATGGCCGACACGCACTAGAGTTTCCATTTTGCTAGTCACTGGTCACCGATCACTAGAGTTGCCTCCTCCTCCTCCTCTTCTTCTTCTTCTTCTTCTTCTTCTTCTTCTCTCTCTCTCTCTCTCTCTCTCGCGAAAAGAACGATGTTGTATCTGAAGATATGAGATACATATTTGGTTTCTTAAAGATCTTCTGATTTATTACAAATTAAGCCCCACCCTTTAACTAAGCTTTTTAATATTACAATATGGCCACCATTTTTAAAAAAAAATTACAAGTTTGCCCAAACGTATCCGATAAGTATCCACCACGTATCCCCAAGTATCCTGGCATATTCGAAACATATCAAAAATTAAAAAAATTATTTTAAAAAATGAATACATACTGGGAGTATCGAACACGTGTCCGGGCATATCCTGGCCGTATTCGTACCGGATACGTGTCTGATACTACCACGGGGCCTCCAAGGAAGTATCCATGCTTCATAGATCTCCAGTGATAACAATATCATCAACATATACAAAGAGAGCAGTGGTGCAATCCTGGTGCCTCTTAATGAAGAGAGTATGATCTGCCCGACTCTGTGTGCACCCTCCTCTCAAACCAAGCACACAGCGGCTGCTTTAACCCATACAAGGCTTTATTCAACTTGCACACTAAATTCTAACAATTAGCAAGATTAAACCTTAATGGCATAGTCATATACACCTCTTCCTTCAAGACATCATAAAGGCTAGCAGTCTTTACATCCAGTTGACGTTAAGGTCAAGACAAATTAGCTGCCAAACAAAGTAGGGCACGAATAGAGTTCATCTTGGCAACTAGAGCAAATGTTTCTTGATAATCAATCACATAGGTCTAAGTGAAGCCCTTTGCAACTAACCAGGCTTTATATCTCTCAATTGTTTTGTCTGCTAGATGCTTTATTGTGTAGACTCATTTGCACCCTACTAGTTTTTAAGCCTCGGTAATGAAACCATATACCAAGTACCAGTCTTCTCAAGAGCCTTCATTTCCTCAAGCATGGCTTCCTTCCATGGAGTTTGACTAAGAGCATCTGAAACACTAAAAGAAACAGAAACAGACGCATATGTTGGAGATAAGGCATCATAGGGTACAACTGAGATATAGGATGTTTTGTACAACTACGAACACCCTTGTGATAGGTAATAGGAACATCAAGATCAACAAGAATGCTATTGGGAAAAGACTCAGGAATATCAGTGTCAAGTGAGGGATTACCTGTATCGAGGAAGGCTTCTTGGTCCTGGGGTGAGTCAATGACTTTTTTTTCCCTTCTCGTATAGATAATTGGTTGATTTCCTGTTGTAAATCACTAGTTTTAGAAGGATTAGACTCAGGCATCTCAATGAGAAGCTCCCCCTGAATGGGAACATGCAATGGAATGAGACATTCCCTTGAAGTAGAAGATGGATTCTCTACACAAATAGTAGTCTCCCATGTAGAGAATCCCAAATAGTTGAAAAGAAAAGAATAGACTCAAATAATGTAACATCCATCGAGACAAACCAACGACGAGTGGTAGGATTATAACACCGTACCCTTTCTGAGTGGCAGAGTATCCAAGAAAGACACATCAGATGGCCTTAGAGGATAAGGTGCCATCAGCCACTCTAACCTTATCCCTACTCGAACACAAGTCATACAAAGCAAAATCATATGTCATACCAGCCATGTGAATAGTGACTCCTGAATTAATGATCCAATGTGAACCACGAGAGGATGTGGACACATGATGTGCCGAATGAGAGGTACTTGTCTAAGCAAAGTTAGAGGTGGGATTGGAGGCATTGTGAGCTAGCAGCTAGCAAATAGCATCAACTTCAATTTTGGACAAAGAGCTAGATGGCCCTGGGATGACATGACCAATAGAAGCAAGCTCATGAGTTGTAGCATGTGCCGTAGACGACCCCCTAAATGGACCACACCTTGGCCTAGCATTCGTATGAATAGGGGTAGAAGTTGGAGGGGGGCGACAGTGAAGATCCCAGCATGTTTCCCTAGTGTCTCGCATATGCCCACAATGGTCACACATTAACTTGCTCTTATCAACCTGCTTTCATGTTTTTGGACAGTTGGGTTTGGTCCATTGTTGCATAGCAAGAGCAGACCTTTCAGACAATAGTACTTTTGGCATAGGCGCATACATAGCCCTCATTCTAATCTCCTCAACCTGGATATACGAAAACACCTCTCTAACATAAGTGGGGTTTGGATGCCTGCCTAACAGTAAAACCTCAAATTTTTTTTGATTTAATTACATGGTTAATAAATTGTTAAGCATGATTTTATAATAATTGCATGCTAATGTGTGTGGCTTTCAGGACCACTTTATAAGTTTTAAAAAGGGTTTTAAAGTACTGTAGGACTATAGTGGGATGGAACCAAGGTTCAGATAAGTTTTGGAATTTTTATAAAAAGTTACTATTTATGGTTCGGGTTTTCAGAAAAACAACTATGGATCACTTAACTGATATAGGGGTATGAATGAACTTAGAGGGGGTTAAGTGGCTTAAGTGAAGTTTGTTGAAATGAGGGAGTGTCATTTTGCGATTAAATGGAAGTAAAAAAGGGTAGAGGAGCAAAACTAAAGTGATTAGGGGGCTAATGTGCAATTTTGGAAACTTTTTCTATAAATATCCCAAAATGGTTGACTTGATCATAACTCAAATCAGATTCTCTCTCTCTAGATCAGTTCTATAGCTCTTCCCTCTCCCCTCTTTCATCTTTTTGGTTGATCTTGGTTTTGGAGGCTTAGAAGTGTGATTTGGGCCTCGGGACTTTAGACGATAGTTGTTCCCCTCAAGATTGCCTACACTCTACACCGATTGGAAATTCTTTTCGGCAGATTTTCAAGTGTCTTTGGGTTAGGGCAAATTCTAGGGCTTGGAGCTCTCTAGGTTTTTGAGCTTGAATTCGAGGTAGCGGTGTTCTCTCTTTCTTATCATCGATTCCTTAGAGTTTCGGGTGGATTTTAGTGGGTTAACATGCTAGAAAAGACTTAGAGAATTTTGTTTTGATTTTTTTTTAATAAGCATGTGTTAAAAGTGGTTTTCATATGTTCTCTATGAAGTCTTTGAATTATACATGTATTGTATGTGTATATGGTTGATTTTGGTACTTAAAGTGTGTTAAAGTATGTGATTACATGCACTAGAATTATATTTTGAGCATGTATATCTTATGTGCTAGTTTGGAAATGCATGAGCTCCATTTAGGATCGTGTATGAGTTATTGGGATAGCAAGTGTACGTATTGCATGCTATGTATTGATTAAATGCATAGAAAGGACAATATCGCCATTTTTGCATTTGTATGATTTCTTGTGAAAGAAAGATTGTTGCACTGTATATGCATGCTTTAATATAAGTAACTTATGATGTACTTATATTGAACTTGATTAAGTGGTTTACGATACACTTATTTGAAACTATGTGTTGTTTGATGATTTTGGAAAAAGGTCGGAATAAAGTAAGATGAGCTCAATGCTCAGGGGTGCAAGACCTCAACCTTGGCCAAGTGGTTTCTTCTAGACCCTCGGGTTAACAACCCGTAAAGATAGGAAGATAGATATTTAATCCAAGAATACATATCTGGTTACTACAAATACCCCCTACTCATGGATTGATTTTGAGCTAATTTGACTTTATGTTTTAAGCTTTGTTATGAACTGTGATATTTATGGTTATTGTTTGACTTATATATTCGCGAAATGCTTTGTGTTTACTTATGGTAAATTAAGCATGTTGGATATGATATATATATTAGAGCATGATTTATACACTATCTTATCGATGTTATGAGCATTGAAAGTAAACCATGTAGTGTATAGGAATACTATGATTGGATTTCATTTAGTTTGCATCGAGTCAGTGCATAGAGGGGTTTGGATGTTTCTACTGAGCTAGTCGATTGCTCACCCCTTCCCTACAAACTTTTTTACGGATAAAGCGTCAGTTCTGGACAACGCTTGATTACCGTGGTAAAGGCCTCGGGCCTTCTTTTGGGGTTTGGATGTTTTTATTGTATATATATGCCATGTGTGGGCATTTTGAGAAGAATTATATATTTTGTATGTGGAACGGATATATTAGCATTCTAGATATGGGTACTTTTACATTGTTAGGCAGTGGTTCCATTAGTCTTCTCTATATTAGACACTTGGGTATATTTGGACTATGATTGGACATACATATTCACATCTATATATGTATATTAAAAGTCGCTTCCACGGTATTGAGACTCTATTTCGATGAGAGTGGTCTTAAGAGCAGTATTTTGGTAATTTCATCCCATATTCACACCTAGTTTCCTATACCTATTTTGGTGTCGGAAATCGGGGCGTGACACTAACACTTGTATCTTGGTATGCTCATATTTCGGATGCCTGCCTAACACTTGTATTCGATTCCTTTCTACCATATCCCCAAATGCTTTATCATCAGCTCCACACACATATACGTAGTCTTGGTAATGATCTGACTATTCCCATTTACCACGCAAAGCATGGTAAAATGTAGCAAGAGTTTGGTCTTCCTGCTTGAATTTTGAAATCTCTTGCTGAAGCTCATACAATTTTGCAAAATTACCAACAGAGGAATATGTCTCTGCCACAGAATCCCATAAATCCCTAGCCGTTTTCATAAACCTTGCTGATGTGTGTCTACATTGACTGCAACAATGATGTCATAACAAATGCATTATTTGCACTCCCTTCGTTGCATTTAGGATCGCTCTCGAAGGGATACGTAACAGTCCCTTCGATATAGTCGATCATTCTACGACTAGTGACATGCATACGAGTAGATTGAGGCCACTCCATATAGTTCGTCTCATCCAGCTTAACAGTTGTAATACAAAGGCCTGGATGGTGATCACTACTGCCTCCCAACACTGGAGTCGCACTAGAAGAAGACCTATCTTCTTTTGAAGTCACCTCTGAGCCAAACATTTTGTCAAACAATTGGTAGGTATACACTTCGCAAAAACAAAACAGTAAGACACTGTGTAGAAAACCACCTCTCTAACCACGATCCGCGGTATGTATGGATGTGATTAATACTACTTCCTTGAAAATTAATCCCATCTCGGAATCTCTTCAAAACCCTTCCACCCACTAGGGTTTACACAAACTTCCCTAAGGTTTCATCTACACACCCTAAAGCTTTATGAACCGTACTCCGATACCATGTTATCTTTAAAAGATAAATAAAGAGAGAGTAAAATAGAAAAAGATAGGAGAAGAAGAGAAGGAAGAAGAGAAGAGAAAAGAGAGAGAGATAGGAAAGCGTGACGGAATGAATCAATCTTTATCATCCTTCCACCTCATTGTATTTATATTAAGAAATTTCAGAAATTACACATAAGCACCATATATTATATAAGTAATAACAAATAAGTCCCTGACAACAACCACAAGCTTTTATTTTGTTTTATTTATTTTTTTGTTTTAATGAAAATCATCACAAACATAGTTAGGACCATTTTAGTTGCTTATAAAAGAGCACTCATGTTGCACGAGAGATTCCCTTGCAATAGTAAATTAGCTATAAAAAGGGTATAATATTTTTACATTAAAAAACTAACTTTAAAAATCAAAGAGCTTTATTACATAAGTTGCTGGTATATACATTTATAATGTACAATTATGATATGGACATGAGTACAGGCATCCAACACGCCACCCTCAAAAATCTAGACACAAAAAAAGAACTGTATAATTGTACTCATATAAACACAAACTACCTTGCATATGTTCTATTTTAATCCTTCAAGTAATTTGACAAAACTACTTTATTCTCAGGGCCAAGGTGCATCAATAAAGCATATCAATATCAAGAATCAGATAGAAATTAACAGATAATATAGGGCTTACTTCGAGAATTTGTCTTAAATACGAGAAGTCCTATTGCTATGAAACACATCACCCTCAAAAGTGCTAGGGCTCAAATAAGATAAGAGGAAACCTAGTAAAGCCCCCTCTCAACGCCAAGCCCTTCCCCCCCCCCCCCCCCCCCCTCCCTCTTCAATTTATCCTAAAGAGAATAGGTTCATTGCTCCCCAAATGCATCACCACCACCGAAGAAAAGTTCAGGCTCAGAAAAGACAGCAAGCCACACCCTCCCAAACAAATCAACCGCTATGTGGCATTTCTACTTCATTGTCAGTGTCTATAGCTTGGTTCTAATTGAATTTGGTTGGCCAGAGATTCTTCTTTCTTTCTTTTCTGTTACAAACTATAAGTCACATTATATCTAGTTTCTCAAAGACTTCTCTTATTATTGTATTCCATGTTGGTTTCAGTCTACCTCATAGTTGCTTACCTTCTACTTTAACATCATGTTTTTAGTAAATCTACTTGTCTATGACGTATATGTTCAAAGCTCAAACCACTGAATGTCAAGCCTCAAAAATTTTCTTTAATTTCAATTATGTTATTAATTGAGTTTAAGCATGTTTAAATTTTAATTTGCATGCTTATATTTTGAGGGTCCTTTGGTGTTTTCATGTACGAGCTGCGTCTGGTAAGATTCCGCGTAATCCGAAAGGTGTTTACGGGCTTTATAAGTGGCGTACGTGTATAAGTGAACTTTGAGGGACTTAAGTGGAAATTTGAAAATTGAGGGAGTGCTAGTTGGTAATTAGTGGAAATTATCATATAAATTACGTGAAAGGGAGGGACTAAGTTGCAAGTCTTACATAAATATCTAAGAATAGATAGATATAAGATTTGTGTAGGCCTTGTGAACGGAGAAAATCTGATTTCTCTCTCTTATCTCTCTCTCCCTCTCCCTCTCCCATTTCCATTTTCCTTCTTCCCTCTTGGTTTTGAGTGCTTTGGAGTGGGATTGAGGATTTGGATCAAGAACAAAGTGTGATCATCTTCACTTCCTCTACGTTCTAATCGATTGAAAGGTTGGATTTGGTGAAGCTTGAAGCTTGGAATTGAAGTAGGGGTGTGAATTCCTTCTTTTTTATAAATAAAAATGTTATAGAAAGGCGCCCAAACGGGGGACGCGTCCCACAAACAGCAAATTAAAGCCTTAAGCTATCTACAAAAGTCAGTAGGGACTCCGAAGAATTACAAAAGGAGCCCTCCGACCAAAAGAAAAGGAAATTAAGCACAGAGCATCTAACAACACCCCAAGGTTGTTCAACATCTTCAAAAGATCTTTTGTTTCGCTCAGTCCATAAAGCCCACCATAAGCAATGGGGGGCAACCCTCCAAGAATGTCTAATATTACGCCGCACCCGAAAACCATTCCAAGCTGTAATGCAGCTCGCCACTGACGTAGGTATGATCCACTGAACTCCAAAAATGGCACAAAGTAAATCCTATCCCTTCTCGCTCTGGGGCAGTGAAGAAGGAGATGATTAACTGATTCCTCCTCCCGCTTGCACATACAGCACCAATTTGTCAAAATGTGTCATCTCTTTCTTAGATTATCTATGGTCAGAATCCTCTCCATGGATGCCGTCCACACAAAGAAAGCCACCTTCATGGGAGCTCTAGAGTTCCAAATACCTTTCCAAGGAAAGAGAGACCCATGGGGATTCACCAAACTCCTATACAAAGATCGAACCTCAAATCTCCCATGGCTTGATCCGGTCCATACCAACTCGTCACACCCTACCGCCGGACAAACCTGTCGGTAAAGAAAGGCCAAGAATTCAGTCATCTCCTCCACCTTCCAGTCTTGTAAGAGTCTCTCATACTGGATATCCCAGACCAGTCGTCCGCCATCAAGATGATAGCATTGAGCAACTGTACTCTGTCTATCTAGCGCAATTCTGGCAAGTCTCGGATAAAGCATCCCAAGTGGTCTATCACCACACCAATGATCGTTCCAGAAACTTACAAGCTGACCATCCCTTACCCTAAACCTAATGTGTTTGGAGAATTCATTCCACCCCTTCGCAATATACCTCCATAAACCAACCCCGACTGGAGTCCTCAACATAAGGGAGCACCATCCCCCTCTATCCTCTCCATATTTAAGACAAATAACCTGCCTCCAATATCTATCCCTCTCCGTCCCAAAGCGCCATAGCCACTTCCCTAAAAGGGCTTTATTGAAAACCTTCAGTTTTCGTACCCCTAACCCTCCTCTCTGAATAGGACGACAAACTCTGATCCCAACTTACTAAGTGATATTTAGTCTCCTCTCCCATGCCACCCCACAAACACTTCCCCTATAGGCTATTCAATCTTCTCAACACAGAGACCGGCAGAGGAAATAAAGACATGAAATAGGTAGGGAGATTCGACAGCGTGCTCTTTATCAGCGTCACTCTACCTCTTTTTGAGAGGTACTGTTTCTTCCACCCAGCTAATCTCCTCTCGAACCGATGCACCACAGGATCCCAAATAGATGTTCCCCTCGACTTGACCCCCAGCGGAAGACCCAAGTAAGTCAGAGGAAAGGAACCCACTTTACACCCCCAAATATTTGCCATAGAATCGATTTCTTCCACTTCCCCCACATGAACAATCTCACTTTTTCCAAAGTTCACCTTTAACCCTGAAACTGCCTGGAAACAAAGGAGCGTTCCTCTCAGATATCTCAATTGCCTCCTGTCAGCATCACATAACATAATAGTGTCGTCCGCAAAGAGCAATTTAGATACCTCCATTTGGCAAGCAATATTTCTCCCCACTTTGAAGCCTCTGTAGTAGCCCAAAGCACAAGCTCTCTTCATTAGTCTGCTGAAGGCCTCCATTACAATAATGAAGAGTGAAGGTGATAATGGATCCCCTTGCCTCAGTCCTCTCGAACTCCCGAAAAAACCAAAAGGGACACCATTGATCAAGATCGAGAATCTCACTGTGGAAATGCAAAATTTAATCCAACCTCTCCATTTCTCCCCAAACCCCATCCTCTTGAGAAGGTAAATAAAGAAGTCCCAGCACACATGGTCATACGCTTTTTCCACATCCAGCTTACAAACCACCCCCGAATCACCAGTGTAGGATCGGGCATCCACAAATTTGCTAGCCACTAGAATTGAGTCCAGGATCTAACGCCCTTCCACAAAAGCATTTTGCGATTCCGAAATAATTCTATTCAGCACTTCCTTCAGTCTTAAGGCAAGGATTTTGGCAATAATTTTGTAGATACTCCCCAATAGGTTGTGAATTCTTTCTTAACTTAGGTCTATAGGTCGTTTATATGTGAAATTAAATTTTTACATGAGAAATATATGCATGAGTTGTGTTGTCTTTGATATTTAAATCTCCTAGCATGTTCTAAGTCGAGTTTGTGAGCCATGTACATGTTGAATGACGTTTGTGTGTTTATAGTGGGTCATTGTGTTCATTTGGAAGCATATATGAGTTTTGACTCCATGGGTCGAATGAAAAGCATAAAAGAAGCTCTCTTGAAAATGCATAGTAATTGATTTTTCATGAGTTGATTTTTCATGCATAGTAATTGATTTTTCATGAGTTGATTGGAATTGCATTATAATATGCTTGAGTCGAGTGTTATATGCGTCAGCTATGGATGTTGTCTATTGAAAGTGAGTTTTGTGACAATCTTGGTTTTGTGTGTACTTGTGATAAGTGCGCAATTATGTGGTGAATGTGGATTTTCGGGCAAGTGTGTGAGAAGCAAGAACGGCTCGAAGCCCTAGGGTGAAAGGCCCAAAACTTGGCCAAGCATATGTCGCTATCGCCGGGTTAGCAACCCGTAAAGCCTAAGCAGAGTATATGGTTTTTCAAAGACACTTACTATGGATGTGATAATCAGAAGTCCCCACTATGTTTGATTTCAGAATATACATGGTGTTTAGTTTGATTGTGAATGAGATTTCAACTTTAGTTATTTATATGTATTTCATATACATGTTTTTCATAATTGTTTATGAAGTTGAATGAGTTTTGTTTATGTGCATTATGAAATATGCCATATAGTTGGATAGGTATGCGATGTTGCATTCATGCATGATCGCCTGAGTCATTGTTGGGTTAGTTGGATCATTTCTACTGGATATATTGTCGCTCACCCCATTTCCCCCAAACTTTTTCAAATAAGACTCCGGCTATGGACGATGCATAGAATTGCTAAGGTGAAAGACACTGGACTATTTTTAGAGCTTTTGCATATTTATGTTTATGTACGCCATGTTTGGAACTTGGGAAAGATTTGTAGTTTGGATGTGGAACAAGTGATATTAGTACTATGGACATATGTAATTTGTAGTTTTGATTATTTTCCAACTAATCTCCTCTCTTTTGGACTTCAAGATATATAAGTGATGGTATTGGACAAGTATTTTTGGTCCAAACTTCGGAAGGGCATAACTCCTTCGTTTCGAACCCGAATTGAGTGAATTTTTTTTTTAATTTGGGTCTTTTTAAACCCTATTTCAAATGGCATAAATTTTAGCCTAAGATTCAAATCTTGAATCTGAGTTACTGTAGCTTTTTTCCTACTGTCCAAAAGCTAAAAGTAGGGTTTCAGGACCTTTCCAAAAGGTCTAAATTGTGTTTTAAGCTTCTTAAGACTATATTAGGATGGGACAATGGTCCAAAAAAATTTCCAGAACTTTTATGAAAAGTTACTATTCACGAGGGGTCGAAAACCTCTTTCGTTTTGAAATTGTTCCATATGACTTCCAATGACGAGAACAATGAATTGGTATGCATACTCAACTAATTATATGTTGCTTCCGCATTTATGAGACTTGGTTTGGATATTAAATGTCCTGAGAAGGAGGGTATTTTAGGTTATTTTCACCGTTCACTTCTCATTTCCCTCGCTCTTAACCGGGTGTCAGAAATCGGAGCGTGACAACTTGGTATCAAAGCAACTAGGTTTGAATACCTTTGGACGATGGGTAGGGTTGAACCATATGTATGCTTAACGTTGTATGCGTGGACTTAAGGTCTATGACATATTACGTGAAATATGCTTACATGTGGAGTATTACATGCTATATTATGGAATGACTTAGCATGGCGTTGCGTAAGCATGATAAGAGTTGGTTGGTGTTATACATGTCTTGGTTATAAGTGTCTTCTTGCTATCTATAAAGCAAGATGCCACCAAGAAGAACTCGCGAAGGAAGAGCTACAGCTCCTAATGATGAAGCACAATTTATGCAAGCATGGTCATAATTATACGGCAAATTGCTAGAGAAACACAAGAGGAAACTCAGGCTCAACCTAGAGCAGGTCCTAGTAGGATGATGTTGGCTTTGGGACATGTGAAGAAGCACAATCTACCATCATACACGGGTAGGTCTGACCCCTATAGTGGTAGAGGATTAGATAGATGAGATAGTAAGCTCCTTATTGCCCTAGAGGTAGAGAAGGACTTGAGAGTAAAGGTAGCCGCTCATCACCTTATGGGTGAGGCAAACCGTTGGTGAAAGTTCATTGGGAATTACCATGACATTAAGGAAATGGATTAAGATATGTTCAAAACATAGTTCTTCGAGAAATATTTTCTGGTGATGGTAAAAGATAGTTTGAGGCAAGAGTTCTTGGATTTGCTGTAAGGCAATATAACAGTCATGGAATACAAGACCAAGTTCACTTCTTTGGCTCGTTTCGCACAAGAGGTGATCCCTATCGAGGAACTCTAAGGTGAAAAAGTTCATGAGAGGTCTTCAAACTTTCATAAGGGAATAGGGATAGAGTATCAGTTTTGGGGCTTGACAAGCTATGCTACAATGGTGGAGAGAGCACTAATAAGGACAATCAGAGGATATGAGATGCTAAGAATCAGATGAGGAACACGGGGTCCTTTCCGAACAACCGTGCTAGGAAGAAGTAAAGGGATGGTGGTTCATTCTCACAAGGACAACAACAGGCTCAATCGACACCATCTATGACTGTACCTACACGATCTAGAGTGGTGTGTTTCAATTGTCAGCAGCCTGGGCACTATAGGTCCGAGGGTACACAAGTGCATGCTAGTTCAGTAGGGGAACGGAGGTGTTATCACTGTCAGTAGATGGGACACATTAGTTGGAACTGTCATCAGAAGAAAGGGACTCAAAGTGGGGCTGGGTCACAGCAACAGTCTACACAACCTATTACTCCTCAATCTGGTTTTAAAGCATTACCTCCACCACAGCCAATGCCATATGTTCAGAGTTCACAACCACCAGGTAGGGGAGCCACTCCTACTTAGCAGTCTGGAGACCAAGGGACTAGTCAGCAGGGTCAAAGAGCACAGGGCTATGCCTTTGCTCTTACTCTAGGGAAGACCTCAGTAGGTCCATTTGTGATTCGAGGTATATTCTTAGCTTCTAGCTCTTCGGCTAGGGTGTTAGTTGATTCAAGTGCATCTCATTCATTCATCTCTGTTGCATTTGCTTGTGCTTTGGGGTTAGAGGTGTCATCCTTGGACACAATTTTATCCATTGATACTCCAGTTTGAGGTAGAGTTACCCTGCGTAGAGTTTATCGATATTGTGTGATCGAGGTTAAGAAACGTCGATTGGTGTTCGACTTTGTTCTTCTAGATATGGCCAGTTTTGATATCATTCTAGGTATGGATTGGTTATCTACATTTAGAGCCACCATTGATTATTTTCGTAGGAGAGTGACAATGTATACACCGGAGGGTGATTGCTTTTATTTTGTGGGAGAGCGTGATGACTTCCACGTGCCTTCATTACATAGCTACGACAGTTGGAACATGGTTGGATGCTTCTTGGCTAGTCTATTAGCCGAGGAAGACGGGGGTATGACTCGTGGAGCATTTCCATTTGTGGTTTGTGAATACTTAGATGTGTTTCCGGAGGACTTGATAGAGTTGCCTCCAAAACGAGAAGTGGTGTTTACTATTGATCTTGCTCCTGGTACCGTGCCTATCTCTATGGCACAGTATCGTATGGCACTAGCAGAATTGAAGGAGCTGAAAGATCAGTTACAGGACTTATTGGATAAAGGTTTTGTACATCCTAGTACATCGCCTTGGCAAGCTCTGGTACTCTTCGCTAAAAAGAAAGACAGATCCTTGCGACTATGTATTGATTACCGAAAGTTGAAGCGAGTAACAAGCAAGAACAACTATCCTTTACCAAGGATAGATGACTTGTTTGATCAGCTAAAGGGTTCGAATTGTTTCTCAAATATCGACTTGAGGTCGGGATATTATCAGTTGGGTTGAGCGTCACGGATGAGGACATTCCAAAAACCACTTTTCGTACTCGATATGAACATTATGAGTTTCTAGTGATGCCATTTGGTTTAACGAATGCACCTGTAATATTCATGGACTTAATGAACCATATCTTCAGCGTGTACTTAGACAAGTTCATAGTAGTGTTTGTGGAGGACATCCTTGAGTACTCGTCATCTGGAGGAGCATGAGAGCCACTTGAGGACTGTGTTACAGATTTCGAAGGAGCACCATTTATATGCCAAATATGAAGAATGTGAGTTTTGACTAACAGAGGTAAAGTTCCTTGGACATGAAGTGTCGGAAGGAGGAGTTTCTATGGATCCTTCTAAGATCGAGGCAGCTATAAGTTGGGAAAGGCCGTTATTTGGGCTTAGCCGGGTATTACCGAAGGTTCGTGAAGGACTTTTCACCATTAGAGGCACCAATTACTAAGCTTACCCGAAAAGGAGTTAAATTTGAAGCCGAAGTCAATCGACTCTTCAATTCCATGAATGCATGCTCCCAAACATCATTCCATACAAATTTATTGTGATGCTTCACGACTCAGTTTGGGATGTGCATTGATGCAAACCGAAAGGGTTATGGCTCACGGCAATTGAAGACACATGAACAGAATTACCCGACTCATGACTTGGAGATAGCGGCAATAAAAAGTTTGAAGTGTTCTCCGATCACAAAAGCCTCAAATACCTTTTCTCACAAAAGGACTTGAACTTGAGACAACGAAGATGGATAGAGTATATGAAAGACTATGACTTTAATCTCCAGTATCACCCGGGAATGGCTAATGTTGTAGTCGATGCCTTGAGTAAGACGTCACGTCCTAGCTTGGCAAGCATTGCTATCCGTGAGTGGAAGATGATGGAAGATATCTCAGAAATGGGATTGTATTTTAGTGAGGATGGGAACCGGCGACATTGTTCATACTCATTGCTCAACTGGCTCTAATGAGTAAAGTGATTGAGTAGCAGTGGCAGGACAGTGAGGTGGAAAATATTCGCACTCGAATTTTGGGTGGCGAAGTAGTGGATAGTTGGACAGTCCATTCTGATGGAGGTTTGAGATTCAAAGGGAAGATATTTGTACCATTATCTTGTAGGGATGATGTACTTAGAGAGTTTCATTACTCTGGACTTGCAGTACACCCCAATGGTATCAAAATGTATCACAATTTGCTCTGACATTATTGGTGGAAAGGGATAAAGAAGGATGTTGCAAAGTGTCGCACTTGTCAACAAATGAAGGCCGAACATCAAAGGCCGGCTGGGTTATTACAACAATTACCTGTGGCAATGTGAAAGTGGGAGCATGTCACCCTAGACACTGTGACTGGTCTTTCGAGGTCGAGGAAGGGCCACGATATTGTTTGGGTTAACGTTGACATATTAACCAAAGTGGCTCATTTCCTCCCTGTATATGTGACTGATGATGCAAACACTCTCAATCGGTTATACATTGAGCAGATTCTCAAGCTTTATGGCGTACCGGTTTCTATTGTGTCTGATAGAGACCTACAGTTTGCGTCACAATTCTGGCAGAGTTTTTAGAGGGCGCTAGATACGAATCTTCATTTTAACATAACTTTTCATCCTCAAACTGATGGTCAATCCGAGAGGACTATTCAGATTTTTGAGGATATCTCCTTTGGGCTTGTGCCCTAAATTTTCGTGGTAATTGGGAGGACCACTATTGGTGGAGTTTGCCTACAACAATAACTGTTAAGCTAGCATTAAGATGGCATGTTTGAGGCATTGTATGGTAGACCTTGTAGGTCGCTCGTTTGTTGAACTGAAGTAAGTGAAACAGTGGCGTTAGGACCCGACATAGTTCGAGAAACCACAAAGAAGATCAAGGTGATACGTCAACAATTGATTACAGTTCAAAGTCGCCAAAAGAGTTATGCCGATAGAAGGAGGCATCCTTTGGCATTTGAGGTTGGTGACCATATGTTTCTGAAGGTTCAACCCACGGAAGGGATTGCGGTTTGGGAGTAGTGGGAAGTTGTCACCACAATTTATTAGTCCATTTGAGATTTTGGATCGTGTTGGTGAGGTTGCATGCCGCTTGGCATTGCCACCATAAATGTCAAGTGTGCATGTGTATTTCATGTTTCTATGTTGAGGAAATATGAACCGGATCCTTCGCATGTGCTAGATTGGATAGATCTTGATATTAAGGAGGATATCTCCTACAAGGAAGGACCAGTAGCGATTATAGCCTTTAGGGAGCAAGTACTTTGAGGCAAAACCATTCCATTGGTTAAGGTGCTTTAGAGACATCACGGAGTCGAGGAGACTACGTGGGAACGGGTACAAGAGGTTTGTTCAAAGTATCCCTAGTTGTTTGCTACCTGAGGTACGTTTTAATTTCGAGGACGAAATTTCTTGAAGGTTGGGAGGTTGTAAAACCTCAAAAATTTTATTTAATTTCAATTATGTGATTAATTGAGTTTAAGCATGTTTAAATTTTAATTTCCATGCTTAGTGATTTTGAGGGTCCTTTGGTGTTTTCATGTACGAGTGCAGGACCAGTAAGATTCCGCGTAATCCGAAAGGTGTTTACGGGCTTTATAAGTGGCGTAAGTGTATAAGTGAACTTTGAGGGACTTAAGTGGAAATTTGAAAATTGAGGGAGTGCTAGTTGGTAATTAGTGGAAATTATCATGTAAGAAGGAGTAAATTAGGTGAAAGGGAGGGACTAAGTTGCAAGTCTTACATAAATATCTAAGAATAGATAGGTCTAAGATTTGTGTAGGCCTTGTGAACGGAGAAAATCTAATTTCTCTCTCTCTCTTATCTCTCTCTCTCTCTCCCTCTCCCTCTCCCTCTCCCATTTCCATTTTCCTTCTTTCCCTCTTGGTTTTGAGTGCTTTGGAATGGAATTCAAGATTTGGAGCAAGAACAAAGTGTGATCATCTTCACTTCCTCTACATTCTCATCGGTGGAAAGCTTGGATTTGGTGAAGCTTGAAGCTTGGAAGTTCTAAGGTTTGAGTTCTAAGGCTTAGAATTGAGGTAGTGGTGTGAATTCTTTCTTAACTTTGATTCTATAGGTCCTTTATATGTGAAATTAAATTTTTACATGAGATATATATGTATGAGTTGTGTTGTCTTTGATATTTAAATCTCCTAGCATGTTCTAAGTGGAGTTTGTGTGCCATATACATGTTGAATGAAATTTGTGTGTTTATAATGGACCATTGTGTTCATTTGGAAGCATATATGAGTTTTGACTCCATGGGTTGAATGAAAAGCATAAAAGAAGCTCTCTTGAAAATGCATAGTAATTGACTTTTCATGATTTGATTGGAATTGCATTGTAATATGCTTGAGTTGGGTTTTGTATGCATCAACTATGAATGTGGTCTATTGGAAGTGAGTGTTGTGACAATCTTGGTCTATTTGTTCCTGTGATAAATGTGCACTTATGCGGTGATTGTTGATTTTTGGGACAAGTGTGTGAGAAGCAAGGAAGGCCCGGAGCCCTAGGGTGAAAGGCCCAAAACTTGGCCAAGCA
This sequence comes from Cornus controversa, assembly GCA_026545225.1. Taxonomy (NCBI): domain Eukaryota; kingdom Viridiplantae; phylum Streptophyta; class Magnoliopsida; order Cornales; family Cornaceae; genus Cornus; species Cornus controversa. Next base: position 26,972,322 of record CM048853.1, on the reverse strand, counting down.
GATGTCGCTACTGTCGAGTTAGCAACCCGTAAAGCCTAAGGAGAGTATGTGGTCTCTTAAGGACACTTACTATGGATGTGATAATCAAAAGTCCCCACTTTGTTTGATTTCAGAGTATAGGTGGTGTTTAGTTTGATTGTGAATGAGATTTCAAATTTAGTTCTTTATATGTATTTGATATACATGTTTTTCATAATTGTTTATGAAGTTGAATGAGTTTTGTTTATGTGCATTATAAAATATGCCATATAGTTGGATAGGTATGCCATGTGCATTCATGCATGACCGTCTGAGTCATTGTTGGGTTAGTTGGATCATTTCTACTAGGCTTGTTGTGTCGCTCACCCCCTTCGCCCCAAACATTTTCATATAAGACTCTGGTCATGGACGATGTATAGAAGTGCTAAGGTGGAAGCACTTGGACTATTTTTAGAGCTTTTGCATATTTATGTTTATGTATGCCATGTTTGGCACTTGAGAAACATTTGTAGTTTGGATGTGGAACAAGTAATACTAGTACTATGGACATATGTACTTTGTTATTTTGATTATTGTTCCAACTAATCTCCTCTCTTTCGGACTTCAAAGATATTATGTAAGTGATGGAATTGGACAAGTTGTATTTTTGGTCCAAACTTCGAAAGGGCATAACTCCTTCATTTCAAACCCGAATTGAGTGAGTTTTTTTCTTCTAATTTGGGTATTTTTAAACCCTCTTTCAAATGGCATAAATTTCAGCTTAAGATTCAAATCTTGAATCTGAGTTACTGTAGCTTTTTAGCTACTGCCCAAAAGTTAAAAGTAAGGTTTCAGGACCTTTCCAAAAGGTCTAGATTATGTTTTTAAGCTACGTAAGACTATATTAGGATGGGATAATGGTTCAAAAAAATTTCCGGAACTTTTATGAAAAGTTACTATTCATGAGGGGTCAAAAACCTCTTCATTTTGAAATCGTTCCAAATAACTTCCAATGATGAGAACAACGAATTGATATGCATATTCACCTAATTGTATGAATACAAGGTTGCTTCCGCGGTTATGAGACTTGGTTTGGATGTCAGTTGTCCCAAGAAGGAGGGTATTATGGGTTATTTTCACCGTTCATTCCTCATTTTCCTCGCTCTTAACCAGGTGTCGGAATCGGGGCGTGACACCAAAACCTACTTTTCGCTTATTTTCTCATTAAGAACTACAAGTCCTAATTTCTCCCAAGTTTGTTTATTTTTTATATTGTCTCTTACCTATCCATATTAACATTGTAATTCCAACAACATGGATAAGTTGTTATTAGCACCCATATTGTCCAACATCTATATTACATTTAAGGATGAAAAGTCCAATCTAACGGTTAAAAGTAGTTAAAAATCTAATCCTGTGGTTCAAAATGTCTTTTGCTATCTACAGTTTAAAATCATTCTATCTAACGGTCACGATTGCAAGTGTGTGATAGTACCGTAGGCATGGGCAATACACTAGTTTTTCTATATATACGATTGTATGTGCCTAATGACGGAATACAAAATTTTCCTTTTAATCTATCCGGAGTACTTATCATATAAGATACCAGCTTATTTGTGTCATTTCTACTTAACATGCACTAATAAATGCCTCCCATGTTTTTCAAAGAACTAACAACTGGAAATTTCCAATTGATGTACTTGGAGAATGGAAAAGAAAAAGAATGTCCATCCAATACTTGACATTTTCAAGCAGAAAAAACTGCAAGTACAATACAGGTAAATATGCAAATGTAACCAAGTTAATGTGCCTACAAACCTATAAAGCGTGAGAGAGCCAGTGCGCTCTGCAACCACAATCTACATCAAAGACTACATCAATGCACCATACCCCAATAATACATTTAATAATAATCCAATGCTCATAAGGATTTCAAGAAAAATATATATATATATGACAGAATGAATGAATAACATTTTATCACGATCTTTATATAACCATGCACATAAAAGAATCAAACAAACAGGCGGATAGATATTTTGAATATCAACAATAGCTGCAACATATATTTCAAATTGAATCACACAATCCCTAAATTCCATTTGCACCATTGAATCTGGGAGCCTAATACCTGTTACTATAGATTAACTACAAATATTTCTCCTGACATCTCCACCACTGATAAATACATCAAACAACCTCAAAAGCATATTAAAAAACACCATCATGAATTCAAATTAATTTCATATTTCATCAAATGAGATGGAATAGGAAGTACAATTTTATTTTCTGAAAAAAAAGGTTTTTAACACACAGTCACCTTTGAAATAAAATCAATTTTGGAAGCCCATCCAAGGATAATGGACTTAACCTTGGGTGCCTCGGGATATGAAAAGGAGACCTCCACAATTTAAGTTAAATGCCTTCAAACACAATGTTTCAAGAATATCAAACCAATTCAGGCAAATAACTGAGTAAGGGTGAGAAATTTTATTTTACTTCATGATTATATAATAATATACATGTTAATAAAAGCAAGGAAAGAAATACTCACAGACTTGAAATATTACAAAAGAAACATAGATGGAATTAGGGATCTCGAATAAAAAAATGTTGGAATTTAAAGTCCACTTTTCACTTAGGTTGAGTTTGAAATTATGAAACTAAAAGTGTTACATCTATGTACAAAAAAAGGTAACTAAGTACAAAATGTGGTACCTTATTTCACCATTCAAAAACTATTTTGTACTAGCACAAAACTCCTAGGTACCATTTTTAGTATGTCAAGATACCACTTTTAGTACACAAACATACTATTTTTAGTATGTAGGTATACTAATTTTGGTATGCTAAAGTATGATTTTTAGTGCACTAATTAACTAAGGTTAGTTTACTAATTTCAAAATCAAAGCTGGAGGGCATTGTAGAAATGAAAGAAAAGTAAACAGTGATTCTCCATATATTTGAAAATAATTTGCTAACTTGACCAAAGTGAAAAATGAACTCCACCATTTGGTTATTTGGGACCCCCAAGTCCACCCATATGCTCATAAGTTTGTTTTCAATTTGTTTTCAATAAAGTTGTGCAAAATTTGAGTTTGGTTCCAAAAAGCTTTTGAAGTGTATCAAAAGAAACAAATGACATAGCATCTGATGGAGATCGGATGTTTCGCACCTATGTCAGGTGTCGGCGCAAAGACATCTTATTAGGAATATTTTAGTATTTTTCATTTTAATATTTATTGGATATTTTAGTAATTATTGGTTATTTTGTTTTCCATTAGGGTTTGCCATTATTTTGTTTTCCATTAGGGTTTGCCTATAAAAGGCTTTCATGTAACAGATTATGGTAGCTTTTTGGAATAATTAATATTATTGATCTTTAAATTCTATCTATTTCTTCTCTTCTCTCTTCTTCCTTCCCTTCTTCTTTCTCTACCCTTCTTTCTTCTCTTCTCTTATTTTCTCTTCTGGTTCGTCATCAATTGGTATCAGAGCAAAAGATTCAAAGTTTTTGATAGCAAATATTCACAAACTGTTCACAGCAATCTTCCTGTTGGTTACTGTTCATCAACTGAGACAGTTACCCAAACCCTAACCCTAGTTGTCACGTCCTCATTACCTTCCTCCGCCACTGTAACAGCCGACAACCCCAAACAAACCACATCAGCCATCAACCCAAACGACACCCAATCAAAACCCATGAACACATCTAGTGAATTAAGCCAACCACAGCCCCATACCGATCAGTCCGTAAAGCCCTAATCAGACCTTTCTGATCAGGAAAAGAGAAAAAAACTAGATGAATATAGAACAACATAAAGCATACAAGCAGCCATTGCCAGATCTCGTCAGCACCATCTTCATCACCACCGTTGAGATCAAACCCAAATTAAATCAAAATCACAAGCTGAATCATCTCAGCAGAATCAACGGTCAATCAATACCCTTCCGAGATTGTTCAGGATTTTACCCCCTCAATAGCCATTGACCTTATTCCTTTATCTCTAGATCCTTGTCTTTCTAAGTGACCCGATTCCTATGCTCAACATATTTGTGACCTTCATGCCGATAAAAGACAAAATACTGCATCAAGTAATGAAAATTGTAAACTAGTTATTGATGTTCATTGTAGGAATCACGAATCTAGTGAAGGAAACTATCATGTATAATGTACGCCTGGAATGCTACTAAAGAAACTCCTTCAAAAAAAATTGCGTCCGAGCAATTGGACCTAATTGTATCATTCTAAATTTCAACCTAATGCATATTGACTTTATTTACCATCAATTAGGAGTGTTAATCCAGCTTCCAATGTGGAGGACATGCTTCCTTATCAAGGTTGTGCCTCCTTTTCTATGAAGTGACAGGTAGAGACAATTCTTTAGAACCAATACATATTCTTCCAGCCCCATGCTCACAAGACAAATATCAGATCAAAACTATTCTCGATAATCATACCATCACATCTCAATAGGGCGGATACAATGGTTAGCAAAAGAGACATACTCCAATCTTAGAGAACTGCCCAGTTGCAGTTGCAAAACTCTAGATAAGAAAAGCACACTTTTTGCATGATAAAGCAATGCAGATTGCAGCCTTAGCCCAACGCAATTGTAGCAGTGTTTAATGCTCTGTTAGGAAAGGATTGCAAATTAGAAAAGTGTTTAATGCTCTGTTAAGAAAGGATTGCAAATTAGAAAATGGCAGTTATAAGAGGTACCTCAAAGACCGGAAGGATTAAAATGTTGTTTTGTTGAGTGGGAAGGAACCAAGAAAGGTAAGCAAGAAAATTAGACCCGTCAAAAAAAATGTGTATCTTTTGTACATTGCATTGCAGTAGATCGTGTGTGTGTGTGTGTGTGTATAAACATATGCATAGAGAATTATATGTATATGTTGTATGTGCGTGTGAGAGAGGTAATAACCTCGCTTGACAAGATCTCTTCACTTTCCCTCTCCCATTAAGACAAGTTTTGGACGGACGAGATATTTGTGCGGAGGAAGGAGAGCTCATTCCTCTCTGTCCCCTAACAAACAGGAGAGAGCTTTTCATTTCCCTTTATGCTCTCCCTGTCTCCATTATTCCCGCAAATACACAAAGCATAAGTGTTAGAAATGGCATAGAAAGAGAAGGAACAGAGTTATGGGCTCAGCTTTTAAATTGGAGAAAAAAAGAAAGAAATTATGTGAAGCAGCCCGGAAACTTGGATTTCTAGATATTAAGAACTCCTCTTTTCATTTTACAATTCGGAGATTGTTGTGGGCTGTATGGGAGTCAAACCTAACATGGTACCAATCAATCAAAAATGCATGAACAACAAACAGAACATATGAAGAGAATTCAGATTAACAAGGTTTGTTTTACTAAATAATATTTAAAGGGCGACAAACCCACCTGAAATTTGCCCAAATCAATGAAATACATAACTTATGTTTGCCCCAAATTCTGAATTGCCCACTATGCCTCCAAACCCATTTATATTGATCCAACATTACAAAACCTCAAATGTTAGCAATTTTTATGTCCCATTTCACTTCATTTCTTCTTCTTCTTAGAATACCCTAAAATATATTATAAGCAAATAAAATATACACATATCCAGCCCTAATACAACAACTAAATCTCAATGTCTAGCTAAGGATATCTAATGCAATTAGCTAGGAAAGGAAGGCTGAAATCTATAAGAAGGGAAAAACGGAGAGATAGATCAAGTTAGGGAATAGCTTAAACACCCACAACTCAATCCCAAAAGAAAGGAAGAGGTAGAAAGCTGCGATAGCAGGCTAAATATATTGATAATATCAAAAAAAAACTGCTAAATACAACTTGGATGCCATAGCAAATATTCAATCCTAACCCTTCATATAAATATAATCTAAGAGCTAATATTCTGTCCAGCAGAACAAAAGGTCCTAAAAATGATAAAACAGCAATTAAATGGTCACATGACTCACTTAATAGGCACATGACTTGCTAAATAGAAGCAAAACGACAAAAATTTCCAACTAAAGCTTAGGCAACATTAAACAGAAAATTAAAACAGAGTTAAGACATACATAAATGACTTAAAACCCATAAAGCAATCAATGCACTCTCAGCCTAGACTTCTTGCGATGATCAACTGTTTTGAAGAAATTCCTCTTCCACTTGCTCCGCATCAATATCTCTCAATTAAGGTCAAATATACACATATCCAGCCCTAATACATCAATTCAATCTGAATGTCTAGCTATGAATATCTCTCAATTCCTTAATCGTGTATCAGAAACAATTGATGGCCCAAAGCAAAGAGGGAGAAATGGTGGCCTTTACAACGGATATCTAAAGATACATGAGCAGCCCCCATTTGTTAAATCTGCTACGTCAGCTCTAACTAGTTTCGCCAAATTTGGCTTATTTGCAGCGTGCAAGACCCCGAAATCAACCACATAAAAGAATCTCAATATTGGATTTCCAGCAACCTCTTCCCCCCCTTCTTGCTCTGTTTCTTAATTGAGGTGAGGTTTGGTTATGGAATTTGGTGTTTTGGAATTCTTGTGTTGCTGGGCCTTTTGCCATTTTGGGCAGCTATGCAGCGCTTCTGAACTGGGTTCACAGAGTTTTTCAAGTGGTATTTGATTACATAATGTTGTTCTTAGCTCTCTTTCATCTGCAAGTGGCATTTGATCACATAATGTTGTTCTTAGCTCTCTTTCATCTGCCAACCATACCTCTCTCTCTATTGGTTCCTTTTGATTATTACCATCAACAACGGATACAAACTTTCTCGGTGCAGTGGACGAATGCAACCCCACAAGCAACGAATGGGCAGCCTCCCCACAACAGCATCTTCTCCAACATTCAGATTTCCAACATCCCGGCCGCCACTGCCGTCACCAACTCCAGCAAGGCCACACTGGGTTGCCAGCTAACCCGGCACTGTCACATTTAAGGTCATTCTTGCTTCACACTTTATAATTTTCTTTTTTCCTTTTAACATGTCCAAATCGCCAATTTATTTTACTGTAAAGGCAAGTTAACACCGTGGCCATATTTGCAACTTTGTTATACTCTAGAGAGTTATTTACAACAGTCTGAGTTTTCTACAACTTGTGAAAAGTTTAGGGGGTTCACTGCACTTAACTCTAAAATTTAGTGAATAAGACTAATTATAATCACAGGTGTGTGTGTGATAGAGAGAGAGAGGGGGAGAGAGACGTGAAAAAACACTAGAACAATGAGATTAAACTAAAAGTGACATCTATAGACAATGGAAATACAGAGTATCAGACTTTAAGGTTAAGAAACCATTGACAACACCAACCAATAACTCTGAATTAGAGGTCACTGTATCTGAAATTATAAAAATCATAAACTAGAAAAACAAAGGGTGAGCCTTTATATTCTCGAAGACTAAATAATCATTGATAAAACCAATCAATGAGAAAACAAGAAAAAGAATGCCTTGAATCACCAGCACCAGCAAGTTAATAGAAGAAAGAGATGGGATCATGGGAGAATAGAAAGAGGTACAGCAATTACCTTGAGAATTTTTCCAAATCAACCAACCATGTGTTGGGATTTGGTAAAAGGTATATAAAAAAAATTAGATGTTGCACATGGTTCCCTGTAGTAGGCCATAGCTTACAAGTCAAGATCCTATTACATAGCTCTGGGGCACTATATATCAGTCTTACCCATAAGTAAGCCTTTCTACAAATCTCTAAAGCTAGATGAGAAATAGTGTCACTTGTGGATCTAGTACGGCGTTAAATTGTTCATATCTGTTGATAAATAAATAAAAATAAAGAGTGAAAAAAAGAATGAAACAACACAACGATATACATGGTTCGGCCTACATCCACGGAACACAAAGCTCAAAGGGTTACATCACTTTTATTGTATTCTTTCTTAGTTTTGTTTACAATGACCACCTCTATTTATAGGTGAAAGAATACATACATCACATGTGATAAATATGAGAAATATATTTATGGAGGATTCCTAAAAGCACTCTCATGAATCACTCCTATCAATATTCTGTCATGGCTTAAATCACTCCTATGATATTCTCCAACAATATCAAACTTTACTTAGGGTAATTAAAATATCATCAATTTCAACCCGCAGACAAGAATTTGCTAGTTAGGTTGAGTGAGTGAAGATGGGCGAGAACTAACTAATTATAATGTAATCCCTGTGATCAAAATTATAATGCTTAAAACTATATGAAAACATTGTTCCTTCCAAACAAACTACCTTGTTTATTGTTGCAAGTACATGCTTATTCTATGATTAATCAAACATGGGATTTCCCTCTCATAAACTATTTAGGTAAGAATTTATGTTGTTAACGTTTTTCCTGCATTATCATGTGGGTGTGGCAATGCCGTATCACAGGAAGGAAAAATTAACAGACATTTATTGGCTAAGTTTCTCACCTTTGCCTGGTCAAAACCGTCAGACAGTGAGTGGAGTGGCATTTGTAATTGAGACCTAAATGATGTTCTCTTTTCTGTGTAAAAGAAAAGATTATGTAATTAGATAAGTGAAATGGTTTTCTTTTATAAATATGCTTTCCTCTGTATCTCTGAAGCATGGAAGACTTTTATCGAAGAAAAATCAACAAATCACCTAACACTTCTGTTGCCAGCTTGATATCTTCACTTTCACTATTCATCATGTCACAAGAAAATAAACATGAATTAGAGTACTCAAGTTTATTCAAACTAGATAAACTCAAGAGTGGGGAAAAGATAACATAAAAATTTCAAATTCATTAATTTAAAAATTAACAATGCATCAAACCAGTCTATGTCACTCAAATCAACATTTTTGTCCTTCAAATCAAACGCAAATTCCTCAAGCAGCGCTTTGATGTCTTTCCCCACCTTTTCTTTTGGAGTCTGTTTGGAGACAAAAAGAACTAACTTCATGGAAGTGTTGCGTCAAAATCAAAAGGACTCAGAGAAATATAAGTTCTAAGTTTTTTTGGGGGGGGGGGAGGGGGGAACATAAGAACCGGAAAGTAACCACTTTCAACAACAAACCAACACTCAATATTAGTAGTAAACATCCAAGAATAAAAAATAAAGTATACAAACAGCTTACATGACATCGCACAGACTGTCTATACGTTTCAATAGCATCACCAGCCCTATCAAACACTTCAAGCAACAGCAGCGCAATTGTCATCACTGCCTTTTTATTCTTAAGCCTCCGATTACAATTTTTACTACTGTTCATTACTTCGACCTCCTCATCAGTAAGTGATGCAATCTCTTCAAGGATGCATTGGCGGATCATCATGCCTCCTCCTAAACCAGAACCATCTTTGCTCTGCAGCGTGCTTGGAGCCATAATCTTTTCCCGAGCTACCATTAGCAGAGCAGCCATTTGAATAAGATTTCCCTCCATGGCATAATAGATAAATATATTATCAACATCCTTTGTGTTCCATGCAAGCAACCTATTGGTTTCTAATGGTACTTTCTGCACAAGTATTATTTAAATATAATAAGCAACCTTCGAAAACCATTCATATACTCCCAATCACATGCATATACAAGCTAAAATATTCTTTTGACACAAATTCAATCAGTTGCAAAAACAAACCATTTGCGGCAGAGAAAGAATAGCAATCAACTTGAAAATAGACTGCTTTGGAGTCCAATCAAACAGGTATTGATGATAACTGCAAGCAAAGCAAGAAGGAAAAAAGAAGAAGATATAGTGCGTATATCAAATGGCTTATTTTATGGGCTCCATCAAACAACCCAGAAATGAAATTACAATATGACATCTTTTACCTTAACGTTTCAAGTGCTACATTAAGAGGAAGCAAGTCACCCCTGAATTGACCTTCTATGGTTCTGACATCAGTCCGAGCCCCGTGGCAAAGTAGTAAGTCAATCATACCATACAAGAAACCTCCAGCCGCAATATGCAATGGATATAATCCAACTCTAAAGGGAACATTAAGATCTACAAAGAAAGGGGTATCTCCTTCCAGTAAAGCTTTGGTGCAATCTACTGCACCATAGTTACAGAGCCACCGAAAAACCTCGGATGGACAATATGTAGCTTCAATAGTCTCTGGTACATCTCTTTCCAATTTTATTCCTCTTGAAAACTGCACTATAGGTAGGGCTTTCACTAGATCAACAAATCCAACCTTGTCATCCCTATCGATGACTTCAGTGATTTCAATTTCCTCCTCTAAAAGCAAATATTCGTCGAAAAAAGCATCTGGCATATCCAACTGTCATTGTCGAGAGGTAGCATTAGTACACATGAGATACAAACAAACAAAATAGCATAAACGCGTGGTCATGTGATGTAGACTAAAGACCCACCATCATGTGATGTGATGTCACCGTAAGCATTTTTATTTGATTTGAATTTCTGCACTCTAAGCTCCTTGCACGACCTTTGGGCATCAGGAAAACCTTCACACACAGACAGAAACAACGCCTTCGAGAAATTTTTAATAAATAATTATGACACGATTGAGAGCCAAAATAGTTTCTAATGCAAAAAAAAAAACTACTTGGGGTTAGATTCCAGCACTCCACACCAAACAAGAAAGACTGAGTGCATACGGAAAAAGAAAAAAAAAAAAGCTCACATTCAATTTGTAGATGAAATTAGGGTTGCAACTTAGGCGGGCTCAACTCGGCCTAACTCGAAATTTTTTATACCTGGGTTGTACATATTGAGTCACGGGCCGGGCTCGGACTGAAATTTTAGAACCCGACTTTAATTCGGGCCAGGCTATTATGAATCTCAACCCGAGCCCGACCCGTATTGTGAACCCGAGGAACCCGACTTCTAATTTGATATGTGTAAAAATTTAGTTATCATGAACAATTGAACCTAACCCCGTTCAACTATAATTTAGTTATCATAAATGCAAAGGCTCTGACCATAATGCCAGCACCACCTTTTTGATAATATTAGACCAATAAATGTATTTACTTAATTTATTTTGTATTTACTTAATGTATTTACTAGTATAAGCTTTTATTTATTATTATTTTTAATAATACTTTAGTGTTAATATTTATTAATTTATTTTCAAATGTATAAAATATAACGCTTAATATTGTTTATTTGTTTTAGAATGTTAAAAATATGTAAACATATATGGGAAGAGTTCTTCTACCACTTTTTTACACTATTTATTTTGAAGTATATTATATATATATATATATTTTATTTTATCTTCTAATATATTATATATAATATAAATGTTTATTTATTACATTCTTGAATCTATTAGTATTCATTGATTTAGTAAGAAAAATAATTACTCACTTTTTTAATAAAGACATGGATTTGCAATTTATAAATAATTATTTATGCTAAATGGTTTCCAATAAATCAATAAAATTCACTAAAATAAGTAAATTTTTTCTAAAAACTCATCTCTATCAAATTCATGTGATAATCAATTCTGTTATGTTACACTAAATTCACTAATATGAGCTTGATTATGTGACTTGTCACTTGTGTCATACACTCATACCCGATAGCATTATTATATAACCGTCCCACCAGTCCATCACCATAAAAATATTAGTTGAAGTATAAAAATAATATATAATTTAGTTTGGTTGAAGTATAATTTGTTTTGAAAATATTGCAATCACAATTTATATTGTCGATGTTGACTACTCATATAAAATAATTGGGTAAAATACACTGATCTCCCATTATACACTTGTGTTATGTTTGTAAAATAGTTACACTGAGCCCTAAGGATGCATGCCTTCGGCTTGCAATAGTCAAAGATTAGACTCGAAAAAAAAAGAAAGACATTGCCAAGAAGGGCCGAAGTGGGACTATGAGGTCATCCCCTCGCACCCCTCTGAAACAGAGAGACCGCCACTCCTGAATTGCCTTTTTATTCCTTTCCGGCCTTAACAGATTGGCGCGTGTCCCGGTGATGCGGCTGCTGAAATATCCCCCAGAAAATTTCGCGCATGAGGTGGCCAGTCTCATACACAAAACTTGGGAGATACATACAACTGGTAGCAACAAGCATAGATGCAAAAGAAAGAAATAGAATAATTGCTAAAAGCTGAACAGAAATCCCATTGAACTGAAATAATTGATAAATAAATAAATATATTCTGGTAATACAATTTGGAAGTCCCGTAACCCAGGGACCCCTTAACCAGAAAGAACAAAAGTTTTTAAATGCTAAAATTAATACCAACAATCAAAGTCTCAAAAGTTCATAGTATGACTCTTGATGAAGACAGGTTCCTACCCTGTAACTGATGAGATGAGACGTCTGCTACAACCAAACCCTAAAACTCTATCCTCGCGGTGGAACCTGTCTGAAACCTGAAATATCAACACAGTGGGTTAAACCCACGAGCAAGTTCTATCTACTACATCCCAATCAGAGAACCAATATACATACCCTCAGTATAAGGGACACAAAAATAAGTCTATAGATTTAACCTACAAGTTAATCTTTTACCCAATTTCGTGTTTCCAAAACAACAGGTCAATATTTATAATATTTCACCCAAACCCTTATTATGCACACGTGAACACATTCCTTACGTTCAGCAGAAATAAACATCATATAAAATAATATCAAGTTTAAGCAATCCTAACATGCCATCATTTAATCTTTTGATACCCTAATAGGTATAGATAAATACATACTAGTCATTTCCTATTTAGCTCATGTTTTCAGAAGTAAAATCATCTTATACATTGTTCCAACACACCCTTATCATCCAAAAATGAACATATTCTTTAAGTTCAAAATAAAGAAAACATGTGCATACACATATAGATACCTTATTAGATATGGGCGATCCTGACACGCCAAATAAATTGTATAGATACCTTATTAGGTATGGCGATCCTAACACGCCAAATAAAATATATAGATACCTTATTAGGTATGGGCGATCCTGACACGCCGGGCAATCCTGACATGCCAAATAAAATGCATAGATACCTTATTAGGTATGGGCGATCCTGACACGCCGGGCAATCCTTACATGCCAAATAAAATACATAGATACCTTATTAGGTATGGGCGATCCTGACACGCCGGGCAATCCTTACATGCCAAAATAAAATGCATAGATACATTCCAATATGCAATATAAAATAACAAGGTGCATTATGATTTAAATTTGCACAACCGTCATTTCAAATCATCCAACATGAAATTATCATCATAAGACAAATCGTTCACAAGTAGACTATAATCAAGTATTTGATGGGCATTTATATTCTTAAAGAAAAATATATTCAAATAAACCAAATAACCCAAGCATCCATTATAGAAGCAATTTCCCAACTCAACCTCCAATGCACTCAATTCTACGAGGGAGTCTAAACCTAACTTTTATCTAGGTTTCTGGGCCTATTCCACTTCTCAGAACCCTATTAAATCATTCTGAAATTTTCTAGAATTTTTGAAATATTTTCAACAAATAAAAGAAGGTGAAAACCCAACTTTTAGACACTTTAAAAATTCATTGAACACTAAGGGAAACTCCTTTCAAGATGAAAATTTAAACCCAAGTTTATTTAACCTCCAGAAAGTTACCACAAAAATTTGGGAATTTTTTTGGAATTTCAAAAGTATTTTCTAAAAATTACAGAAAGTGAAAAACCCAACTTTTGGATACTTTAAAAATAAATTGAACAACAAGGGAAGATCATTTTGAGTTTAAAATTTAAACCCAAGTGTATTTAGCCTCCAGAAAGTTTCAGCAAAAATTTGGGAATTTTTGGAATTATAAAAGTATTTTCTAAAATTACAGAAAGTGAAAAATCCAACTTTTAGACATTTTAAAAATCAATTGAACAGCAAGAAAAGATTATTTTTAGTTGAAACTTTAAACCCAAGTGTATTTAACCTCCATAGAGTTACAGTAAAAATTTGGGAATTTTTAGAGTTGTAAAAGTATTTTCTAAAATTAAAGAAGCTAAAAAAAACAGTTTTTAGACACTTTAAAAATTAATTTAAAGAGAATGGTAAATCATTTGGATATGAAATTTAAACCCCAAGCTCCTCAAGCTCCCAAGAAGTTGACATAAACTTTTTGGAATTTTTAGAATTATAAAAGTATTTTTAAAAAATGATTTTCTCAATTTTTAAATTTTTCCAAAAATTTCAAAAATACAAAAGAAATATCAAAACTATTCGGAATGGGCCCATATTGGACCCAGAGGTGGGCCCCCGCGAGTGGGGCCCAAAAACCCTTTTCCGGCCACCGGCCGGCGCCGGAGCCGGTGGCACGCGCCCCCACGCGCCGGCGGCGCGCGTGGGGTCACGCGCGCTGGAGCCTTTCTTCCCCAGCGCGCTGGGGGGTTTTCCGGCGTGCCCCGACCTCCGTTCGCTCTGATTTTTGCCCCGTTCTTCTCCTCTTGATCCCCTCTACCCATTGGTACAAAAAGCCCCATCAAAAACCCCTAATTTACAAGTTCTAGGGTTCTTCGCAAAATTTAAAAAAAATTAAAACCCAATAGTTCACGATCTGTTTTTCTAAAGATTTCGAGTTGTTTACAATTTAATTCCAACAGAGTAGGATCACAACTAAACATTTATTTCTTACAAATTGCATACATGAATGATTTCTTCCTTAACACACTATACATATACATGAACACATATGCATATAACCTTACATGAACAAAACCAATTAAATCTACATACAATCCTCATAGTTAATCTCACGAAATTTATCAATAGCAGAAAAATATAAACATGCAATTAACTACAAATTTTTAATATAAATAAATTCTCAAACCTAGACTATGCATACGGATTCAAGGGGGAAGAGAAGAATTAAACTTGCCTTTTTCCTGACGAATTAACTTGTTCACCCGATCCTCACCCCCTTCTCTCTTTCGTTTTCTCTCTTCTGGTTCTGTGCGTAAAACAACGGCAAACCCTAATTTCTTCTTCTTTTCTTTTCCTTTTTGTCTTAATTATTATTCTATTATTGATTTTTCTAAAACTAAATAAAATCCAAATAATAATAATACAAGCAATAATAATATAATTATAACCTTGGCCCAACATTTTAAACATAATCTTAGCCCAATCATTTCAGCCCAAATTCCTCCCTAGCCCAAACCAAAGCGTTTAAAAGATTTAAATAAAACAACACATAATAAATAACAATTCACATAAAATGATAACATTCAAACTTATCAATTCACATGAAATGGTAAAATGCATATAAAGAAAATCAACTCACATAAAACGATAAAATATAGAGACATTGCATTTCACATGAATTAATAATAAATAAAATAAAATAATAATAATAATAATATAAAGCAAATTCAAATTTCCTTAAAATAATTGACATCCAAATTTCCGGGGTATTACAGCTGCTGCGGTGTGGCAGTGAATTAAAAGGGGCGCCGCCTCTCAGCCTCTCCGTTTTGTGCAAGTAGCACGGATTCGGACACGAAATATAAGTACGATATGAATATTAGGATATAGAAAAATTAAAAAAAAATGAACAATAAGGATACGTAAAATAAATAAATAATATATAAAATATTAAATTTTATTCTTCAACCATACAATAAATATTCTTAAAGCAATTATACAAAATATAAGAAGTTAAAATCTAAAAATCTTTTATCTTTTCTAATATTATTTAGAATGACTCACTTACTTGAGAGTTTTAAAAATATTTTTGTTTTATTATAAAATAATCCTTATTTTCTAATCTATAAAATTTTTATATTACAATCTCAACCTCATTTTATATAACAAAAAATTACAAATTTGCCTTAAAAAGTATCCTAAATGTATCTCAGACGTATCATAAACGAATCATGGCATATCCCAGCGTATTCCAGCCATATCCCAGTTGTATCCGATATTCAAAAAATAATTTTAAAAAATTGGATACTTCTTAGCCTTGTCGGACACGTATCTTGCCGTATCCGTATCGGATAGGTGTCCGATACGGCCACGGGGCCTTTATGACCGTATTCGTGCTTTGTAGGTTTTGTGTAATACTGCTCTTCGAAAACATGAACTTTTTTTAAGCCTTTTCCATTGGTTTATTCAAATTAACCCGTAAAGTTTCCAAAATCACATATGAGACCCATTCACTTTAGTTAAGGGTAAATAGCAACTAAACCCCCTTTAACTTAAATTTTTTTGGTAAAAACAAAAAAACCAAGGTACTATTTTAGCAACAAATCCCTTGATCTTTGTAAAAATACAAAAAATACCCTATGCCGTCTATTTTCTGTTAAAAGATGAACGACATCTTTGTAATGTGCAAAACTTGATTTAAGTGTAGTTACTATTAGGACTAGTTTGGTACACAGGAATGGAAGTGAAATGGAATGGTCATTCCACCTCTGATTCTCTTTCTCTTATTTGTTATGCTACATTAGAAATGGAATGACCATTCCTAGTCATTCCCTTGAATGCTCATTCCAACAAAACTATTCATCTTCTTGAGCTATGAAATAACCATTCCATTCACACTTCTTATTAAAATCACTCTCCTCTTCATTAATTTATCTCCCTCTTTTACAACTCACTCCAGAATATATATATATAATATATTTAATAGATATATTAAATTCATTTCATATATATAATATATATATTTAATAGGTATATAAAATTCATTTCTCTCTCTCATATATATATATATATATATATATATATATATATATATATATATATATATATATATATATATATATAATAGGTAATTAGCATTAATATCTCGCTCTATATATATAATATGTATGTTATATACTTGCTACACTCCTATATATATATACATGTCACATGCCCATATATATAATTTGCTATATTTTAAGTTGTGAAATAAAATGAAGGTTCTTGTTTTATCACTTTCAGTTTTTAATAAAGTATTATTTTTTTTCGTATAAAAGATTATATTAATCTCTTGACTAGAATAAAAAGACGGATTATATCTTGATTTAGAAAGTTTTAATTGAATGGGTAATAAAAAATTTTTTACATAATAATTAAATTAAAGTTGGCCAAATGTCCCATTTTTAAAACTAATTATGTTTTATGAAAAAATATAACATGTTGGAAGGTATTACCATTTCATTCCTACATCATTCTCTATCCGCAGTCAAACATTGGAATGAGAATGGTCATTCTCTTGTATTATCATTCTCATTATATTCCTAGCTTCATTTCATTCCCGTGTACCAAACTAGCCCTTACATCATTTTTATTGCTCAATTCACTTTTTGGATCTTTGACCCGTTTATAGATGACCCAACTCATTGAGAAACGACTTCCACACACCAATCATCAACTAATTAAATTGTCACATAAATTAAATGGCATTTACTCCTGTGAATCCTATCAGTACTAGTCAGCATCTAAACACAATCAGTGATATCATGTCATCAATACACCAAAGCATTATAGTATTTTTCTCAACTTCAATTCTTTGGATAATGAAGGTTATCAAAAAAATTGAAGTTCTCTCTCTATTGTAAACCCTAGCTCTACAATTTCTCAATTCAACTCTAAAATTTTTCGAATTCTTGCTTTACACTCCATTTAATTATTGTCTTGTCTTCATTTTGAGAAATTTATCATTCTAGCCACTTCATTACTCTAATGCTATGTTTGGTACGTAACAATGGAATGAAATGAGCATTTCATTAAAGTGAGAAATGAATGAGAATGAGAATGAAATGGAATGATCATTCTCATTCTATTGTTTGGTTTCAAACATGAAATGATGCAGGAATGGAATGATGATTACATTATTTTTGGTAACTAATTTTTTTTTTAATGTTTATTGGGAATGGAATGACCATTCCATAGGTTAAGTAATGGAATGAATTTTTATTCTTTTTCATTCTAAAAGAATGACGCGGAATGGTCATTCTCACTTTTATTTTTCTTACCAAACAAAGGAATGGATCAAAAAAGGTAATATTGGCATTCCATTCCATTCCATTGTTGCGTACGAAACGCAGCATAATTTCTCTCATTTCATTCAGGGAAAAAAAAAAGTCTCTTGTTTCGTTTACATGGACTTTTTGTTAATTTTGACCTGACACTGTGTTGCAAGTAATTAAATGTGGAAGATTTTTTCATGCCAGTTCAAGAAGCAATTTGCAAAGAATTTTGATCCTTAAACAGTTCAAAATAAAGTTGGTTTAGAAACTCAAAGAGTATATTCAAGCTCTTTATGTTCAGACCCACATGAAAATGGCAAGGTTTGGGCAATAACACATGTTGGTCACTATGATTTTTCTGACTATTTAAGCCTTCAAACTGAAAAATAAGTCATTTTAATTAAAATTAAAACACTTACTTCATTAATAATTAGCATATTTTGCCATTTCATTTACTCAAATTCAATTTTCAATGAAATCAAATTGTCCTTTCAAAATTGTATTTAAATTATAAATTTTTAAAGTTTTATTTCAATGAAATTGCAAAATATACATTAGTGAATGTACATGGGAAATTCAATTCTTGTCTTCGTAAATGTTTTAACTTTAATTAAATGGAAAATTACACTGACCTCCCCTGTAAATAGATGAAATAACAGATACCTCCCCTGTAGTTTCAAAAATAACACTGACCTCCCTTGTCAGTGTACCTTTTGTAACACTGACCTCTCCTGTCAGTGGTGTAGGTACGAAAATTGATGATGTCATTGTATATTTGAATTGAAAATCCCAAAATGCCCCTAAAATATAAGAAATGACTGAAATACCCTTATTTAATATATTATTTGTGGACAATTTTGCCCCTACTATTCATCATCTTCTTCTCCAACAAAATTCAGCACTGTATATACATACATATATATATACATACACAAAGAGAAATAGTTTGGAGCTTCTGCATCAAATTGTAATTATTTGTATTTAATTATATATATGTATATACATACATATATATATATACACATACACAAAGAGAGAAAGAGATAGTTTGGAGATATATATATACAGAGATCGAGAGATAGTTTGGGGCTTCTACAATCACGGGTGAGTCTGAATTCTTCAAGAATTTCAATAATCCACACTTGCAAGATGAGATTTTTGAACCAAATTCCTGATTTTGCACCAATTTCCAGTTTTCATTTCCTTTTATGATTACTCACCATTATAAAAAAACAAAATGAAAATAATATAGAAACCCAAGACAACACATCTAGGAAAACTAATAGTGATTCACAATAAATAGTAACCAAAATCGGGATTGTCCTCAGGCTTTAATTTGCATTTTTTCAATCAATTCCAGTAAACACACATGTAACTTGTGTATCTATCTCTTTTTACACACACACATACTTTGCCTTTTCAGACAATTGCCCCTCTCATCATCCCTTGCCTCTCATTCACACCTAACTCCAATCAAAACCCACCATCGATTTCCAATTTAGCATATAAAGAGGAAGTCAAATTCAAATTAATTTTGATGGAGTTACTTACAGGTCAAAGCAAAGTGATACACAGAGCTTCGAAATCGATCGGTATTTTTTGCGTTAATCCCTTGCAACATGAAGAACTCAATGAGTACTGTAGCTCTTGTCGTCAAATCATCATCGTTTCACAAGACTCATAGCTCTCAGTTGATCGGTGACGCAGATTGATTCGCCGGAAAGAACTGGTCGAACTCGCTTCGGGCTTCGAGTTTGGATTCACATCGAATCAGGGGCTGTGATCGGCAAGGATGTTGCGAAAGTGACATTTAGGTTGTGGTGGCGATGGTGGCGGCGAAGCAGCAGCTGGTGGATATAGCCAAGGCGATGGCTATGATCGTCCTTCCTAATTTTTTGATTCCAACAATTTGAGACGTTACTGCAGCAGCTGTTTTCTATATGTGTGTATATAATCATATATATTGGTTCTTTTATATATATATATATATATATATATATATATAAAGCACCAAGATTTGGGTTGTGCCGTTACAGTTTTCGGCGAAGGTCTCATACGCCATCTTAGCTTCAATCGATGCTGGAATCTTTGTCCTCACCAGTACCGTCGCTTACGCGTGTGTGTATATGCTCAACTTGATGTTATGATTATATATATATATATATATATATATATATATGCGTGTGTGTATATATATATATATATTTGTATATATTTGAAGATGAAGAACAGTGGGTTAATGTGATAAGGCTAGTTTGGTAATTTAACAATACAAAACTTTTTTAAATAAAAAATATTAAATCGTACATGGGCATCTTTGTCATTTTACCATTTTGTAGGTCTGACAACTCTAACAGGGGAGGTCAGTGTTATTTTTGAAACAACAGGGGGGTATATGTTATTTCGCCTATTTAGAGGGGAGGTCAGTGTAATTTTCCCTTAATTAAAATGCTATTTTTGAAATTTGAAAGTGCATTGAAACTCGAACTAATTGTGTTGAAAATCTAAGTTAACTTTTTATGTCAAGTTCAAATTTTGTAAGTTTTTTTTTACTATTGGTAATTATTTCTGGGTTTTAAACTTAAAAACAAAAATCATTACAATTTTTTTTTGTCACTCATTATATTTTGTGAATATTCATCGCATGCTAAACTACTTTATAAAAATCTAATGTAAAATTAGATATTTTTAAATTTTTATTGAAATGAGACTTTGAAAATTTAAACTGAATTTTTTTAAGGCAAATTGACTTTGTTGAAAGTCGAATTGGAGTCATTGAAATGGAAAAATATACTATTTATTTATGAAATAAATATTTTAGCTTTAAATTAAATGACTTCTTTTTCAGTTTGAATGCTTAAATAAATTAAATAAGTCAAAAAAAGTGAAATATGGTGCTTTGTCAATTAAGTGTTTTGATTTGAATGTCATTTTTTTTAAAATTAAATGCATTGAACTCGAATTAAATGTGTTGAAAATCTGAATTAACTTTTTTTTATTTTTGAACTACTAATGTTGATTTTACGTCGAGTTCAAATTTGTATGTTTTCTTCACTATTTGTAATTTGTGGGTTTCAAGATATAAAAAAAATAGTATAAAGGTTTTTTTATCTCACTTGTCATACTTAGTGAATATTCGTCACACACTACTAAACTACTTCATTGGTTATACACAAATGTAAGAATCTAATGTAATGTACATTCATTAATGAATTTTCTAAAATTCAATAATTGAATTTGATATTTTTAGGAATGAAACTTTGAAATTTTAAAATCTAAATTCAATTTAAAAAAAACAAATTGATTTCATTGAAAATTGAATTGGAGTAAATGAAATGGAAAAATATATTATTTACTTATGAACTAAAAGTTTTAATTTTAATTAAAATAACTTATTTTTTTAGTTTGAAGGTTAAAAAATTAAATACATCGTAAAAAATTAAATAAAATGTTTTGTCAATTAAATGTTTCAATTTAAATGTCAAATTTTCTAATAAAGTGCATTAAAACTCAATTAATTGTGTTGAAAATCTAAATTAACTTTTTTATTTGGAAAAACTATACTTAAATAAAGTTAGGAGGCCTAAATTACAAAGTGGTCTATTTTAAAAGTTTATTTTTCACTTTGGTTGAATTAAACAAATTATCACGTATGCATTGAAAATTATTATTCAAGTTTAAAATGTCCTTCAATATCTTATTTCAACCCACACTAAACTCCGTTTAGTTTCTATGCAACAGAAGGAGCATTGTTCATGGCTGAAGGAAATCCAACACATTGTTGTCTTTTCGTCTCAGGTCTCTTATTTTGCTTTAGTGAACTGGTTTTTTTACTTTTTAAAAAATATATTATTGAACTAATTTTTGAATTGTATGAAAAATTTATGTGCCAATGGTTCTTAATTTTGAGGTGTTTTAGTTGTAATGAACGGTTTTACTAGTCACTTTTTTAAGTTGGCATTATCAACTATCTAATTCATATTTGCTTCTTTACATATGTTCTTAATTTGATTTAGTGAACAGACATATTCTATGTGGAATGACTCATAACTCATTTGTTAATAAAACTCAAATTTTGTTGCATGTGCAAGCATACTTGAAATTTATAGGAGTTTACTTGTGAAATTTGAATTTTCCTTATCTTTGTGCCTCATATTTTGATGTACTATCTCTTCCTGATACTTATATTTTTTTAGGCATACTAGACCGAAAGTTACCCAAGTATATCCGGAAAATCTACTTCATTCTCATCCAGATATAATCGATATGTTGTGATACCATAAGTGTATCCACTTGCATTAATCTAAGAGGGAAAAGAAGTTGGCTACTATTCAGGGCCAGATCAGACAGTCTAATTTTGATTACTTTACGACATAATAGCATGTTCACAAGTGCTTGTATAACGTATATTTTGTTTTACTTTATGGGCTTGTTCACTTTTACTGGACTACTTTGATATTCCTACAATTTTTGAGAAACCAAATGATGTTCTAGATATTTTCTTAATTTCTTGAGTGAATGAATTATTTAATTTAAGAAGGATAATTTGATATTTTGGAATAAGAAATTGAAGGGCATTTTAGACCTATATAATAATTTTTAATGCATATGTAATTATTTTGCTTAATTAAACCAAAGTGAAAAATAAACTTTTGAAATAGAGCACCTTGTAATTTAGGCCTCCTAACTTTATTTAAGTGTAGTTTTTCCTTTTTATTTTTGAATTAATGATGTTGATTTGTGTCAAGTTCAGTTTTTTAAAGTTTATTCACTATTTGTAATTATTTATGGGTTTAAAGCATAAAAAAATAATTATAAAGGTTTTTTTTTTTATCTGACTCGTCATATACTTTGTGAATATTCATCTCATATTAAACTACTTCGCTGTTTATAAACAAATGTAAGAATCTAATTTAATGTACATTCATTAATAAATTTTTTAAAATTCAGGATCAAAATTCGATATTTTTAAATTTTCATTGAAACGAAAATTTAAAATTTTAAACTGAATTTTGATAAGGCAAATTGACTTTATTGAAAATCGAATTGGAATCATTAAAACGGCAAAATATGCTACTTATTTATGTAGTGAATGTTTTAATTTTAAACAAAGTGACTTTGTTTTCAGTTTGAAGGCTTAAATACGTCTAAAAATAAATAAAATATGGTGTTTTGTCAATTAAATGTTTTGATTTGAATGTCAATTTTTTTAAAATCAAGTCTATTAGAACTCGAATTAAATGTAGAATTCAAATTTTGTATTTTTTTTCACTATTTATAATTATTTGTTGATTTTAAACATACAAAAAAATAATTATAAAGGTTTTTTTATTTCACTCATCATACTTTGTGAATATTTGTCACACTAGAATATTTCATTGGTTATACACAAATGCAATAATATAATGTAATGTATCTTAATTGACGAATTTTTAAAAATTTAAGAATTGAATTTGACATGTTTAATTTTTTGAAAATTTAGAATTTAAATTCGATTTTGAAAAGACAAGTTGATTTCATTGAATTGAATGGGAGTAAATGAAATGAAAAAATATGTTATTGATTTATGATGTAAATGTTTTAATATTAATTAAAGTGACTTCTTTTTTTAGTTTCAAAGCATAAATAAATTAAATATGACATAAAAATATGAAATATAGTGCTTTGTCAATTAAATGTTTCAATTTGAATGTCAACTTTTTTTTTAATAAAGTGCATTGAAAATCGAATTAATTGCTTCCAAATTTTGAATTACTTTTTTATTTTTGAATTACTGATGTTGATTTTATGTCAAGTTCAAATTTTGTAGTTTTTCCCCTATTTTTAATTATTTGTAAGTTTTAAATATAAAAAAAAATTATTATAAATGTTTTTAATTCACTCATCATACTTTTAGAATACTCACACACTAAACTACTTCATTAGTGTATACACAAATGTAAGAATTTAATGTAATGTACATCCATTAATGAATTTTCTAAAATTCAAGTATTGAATGTGATATTTTTTAAATTTTATTTTTGAACTACTGATGCTGATTTTATGTCAAGTTCAAATTTTGTAGGTTTTTTTCCTTTTTGTAATTATTTGTGAGTTCTAAACATAAAAAATTCACTAAAAAGATTTTTTTTACCTCACTCATCATTTTTTGTGAATATTCATCGCATAATCATCATGTAGTGTACATTCATTAAAGAAAGTTTTTAAAATTCAAGAACTAAAATTTATATTTGTAAATTTTCATTGAAATGAAACATTAAAAATTTAAACTGAATTTTGTTAAGGCAAATTGACTTCGTTGAAAATCGAATTGGAGTCCTTGAAAAGGTATACTATATATTTATTTATGAAGTAAATATTTTAATTTTAAATAAAATAATTCTTCTTCAATTCAAAAGCTTAAATAAATTCACTACGCCGAAAAAAGTGAAATTTGGTGTTTTATGAATTAAAATTTTATTTTGAATGTGATTCTTTCTTGAATTAAATGCATTGGAACTCAAATTAAATATGTAGAAAATATGATTTAAATTTTTTAGTTTGAATTGCTGATGTTGATTTTATGCCGAGTTTAAATTTTGTATGTTTTTTTCACTATTTGTTATTATTTGTGAGTTTTAAAAATAAAAAAATCATTATAAAGAATTTTTTTTGTCTCTGTCACGCCCCGATTTCCAACTCCGGAAAGCTGAGGGGTGATCATATCACACGTCATGACCTCTCACGTACAAAAACTCTAAAACCATACGACCGCGGAAGCTCACTGCACATACGCAATTTCATAAGCATATATTCATCGCCATTCATCCCAATGGACCCCACATTAATGCATATATCTATACATGTTCACTCTCATTCCAAAGTCATGAAATTTCATCCCAGTCCAGTTTCGGTCGGCTGACACTACCCTTCGGTCGGCCGAAACGTGGGTTCAACTGACCTTCAGTTACCAATTATATCGGTCGGCTAAGAAGTAGCTTCGATCAGCCAAAAGTATGCTTTCAGCTGACTGAAGCCTTCCTCCAATCGTCTGAAACAGGTCTCCAATTTACCATGTTCGGAATCTCACAATTTCGGTCGGCTGCTGCAAAGCCTAAGCGACCGAAAGTGCCCAGAACTCACCAAACCTGTATAATTCCAATCTACATGCATTCCATCACTTCACCAACTCATACTCAAGCTCAAACATGATTTAAACTTGATGTAACTCATACTGCCATCATTCATTGTTACCACAATCCATACATCTCAAAAATGTAATTCAAAAACATACATTTATACCAATTTATCTCAAGTAATCCCAATCGTTCCTCATTCACATCCAACTACATCCTAAACCCTTAGAATCATTTATACAACGTTATAACATAATTAGAGGTCATAACTTCATAAGTCCTTACATAGTACATTCATACAATTGATCCAAATTATGCATTTTATTAAACTGGCCTTCCAAGTTCATAATCATCATATGAATTACATATGTATGATTCTAGCAATTCAATTATGACTACAACTACACGAAATCAACATGTCACAAGCCAGCATGGATAGCCAAATACAAAATATCCAAAATTAAAGCCAAAAGCCACAAAGGAGTTCCACTCGGATACTCAAGTCCCGTCCGTCATTGGCGCCTTATCTGTAAAAAGGTTTGGGGGAGAAGGGTGAACATACAACTACACTCAGTAGAAATGCCCCAACCCATCTAGGCATCGACCGACACCAACTTACATAATATGTATGTTGCTACACTATATGGCACAATCAATGTCTCGTGTCAATCATCAAAATGCAAGTTAGCATGCATTTAATCTATATATCAATGCTTAACAATTTCAATATATAAGCAACAAGATGTATATATATATATATACCTTCTCGACCATAATCTAATACGTAAACATGATTGGTCAACTCCGACGATCATGTGACCTTGGACACCTTTGATGACCCCCGTATGATTTGGACAACTTCGAAGGATCATATAACCTTGGCAATATGTTTGTTTGCCAAATATGAGTGGACACTCCGACGCTCACAAGGTTATGGACAATCTTCGAGTTCTAGACCTTAGCCTTAGTATGACAGGGCAACTCTGATGGTCATGCCCTAGTGGATAATTATACCACTTTAGTGACATGGTTGGACAACTCCACCCCGTGTACGATTCACTTACACGATTTTCCTATAATCCCTCATGCTTTATCAATGCACATTCTTGCCATAAGTTGATCTAGCATGTGTTCACTCTACACTTCTTCCATATAACCATATATATTATCACATATAGGCATACATTTCACATATGCATACACTTCACAATTCCACCAAAACATGTTCATCTCATCATGCATTCAACATGAAAATTTGCACATTCATCATATAGTCTGATATGAACATCCTAGCATGCATACACACATAGAAGAGTATAGCATATTACACAACCCTAACCTTCTCCCATGCATGCCAAAACTCAATCTAATCTAAACCTCCCCCATCTCACCAATACCTTAGAATCGACGAATAAGAAGGAAAAGACACCTCTACCTCAAATTTGAAGGCTTCCCAAGAAATCCCCAATAATTTCACCAAGGTCTGTCTACCTTGTCGAAATCAAAGATTATTCGGTTCAAATCGAAACCCTTAACCCGTGCTACGAGTTGTCATTCACCGGCAACTCCCGAATTTAAGCCGATGGCCTTCGAAATAAAGAGAGAAGGAAGAGAGATAAAAATGGGAGAGAAGAGAAAGAGATAGGCTTGAGCTTGGGCTGTGGAAAAAGTGCAGAGATTCTCCACCCACTTGATAGATATAATATTTAGGTGAAAAATGACCGAAACACCCCCGGGCCACTTAACATACCTTTCCAACCTCCGTTTTCAATTTCGAAAGCTCCTATGGCTCTAAAATCACTTCCTTAACCCTTTAAACATTTCATTTGATCTAAAATAAAAAATAAATATTTCTCAAAAATTTTCTGAATTCCGAGGCCCCGAAGACCCAAAATCTCAAACTTAACCAAACGCTCCTAAAACTTCCCGGAACCTCTAAACAAGTCCCCAAATATGTTTCTCACAGTCAAAACATACTAAACATCATTTAAAATGCATTTATGGCAATAATGATGAATAAAATGAAAACCAGCCAAAATTTGTCACGGTCTCTACAACCTCCCCACCTTTAAGGAATTTCGTCCTCAAAATTAGAAACATACCTCAAGTAATGAACAACTCGGGGTAGTTTGAATGGACCTCTTATTCCTGCTCCCAAGTAGTTTCCTTAACCCCGTGATGTCTCCAAAAGACCTTGACCAAAAGAATGGTCTTGCCTCAAAACACTTGCTTTCTAGTATCCAAAACTTGTATTGGCCTCTCCTCATATGACACGTCCTCCTCCACCTCAAGATCTATCCAATCTAGCACATGTGAGGGATCCAGCTCATTCTTCCTCAACATCGAAATGTGGAAAGTATTGTGCACACTTGACATTTACGGTGATAATGCCAAGAAGA
Organism: Cornus controversa; assembly: GCA_026545225.1. Taxonomy (NCBI): domain Eukaryota; kingdom Viridiplantae; phylum Streptophyta; class Magnoliopsida; order Cornales; family Cornaceae; genus Cornus; species Cornus controversa. Next base: position 26,944,951 of record CM048853.1, on the reverse strand, counting down.
TAATATTTTTTTATAATTTTATTTTTGTAAATTCTTGTGTGTTGCGCGGTGTGGAAGCGGTTTGCAAAAAGTATTTTTAGAACCTAGAGGGGGGTGAATAGGATCACTTTCTCGTTTGCTTAATTTTTAATTAATTTAATTTTAAATCCAATTAACTAAACAATTAAAGCAAGTAAATAACTTAAAGTGCAAGTAAAGAAAAGAATGCACCAGATATATGTGGAAACCCAAGGTGGGAAAAACCACGGAGGGAGACTTTGTAACCTCGGAGAAGCAAATCAACTATCGTCGAAGCAAAGTACAACAGACTCTGTCTCAAGATCACACCCACTCCATTCTGACAAGAACTCTGATGCGAAACACCTCAGGCTTACAATTGCGACTACCTCGTTCAACTGCTACAGATTCTCAGCTAACGTCAAAACCCTTTCAGAAGGGTAACTGGAAGAATATAAACACTCAGCAAGTATTCTGTTCCCTTCGTAGCACGATCTTCTTCTCCTTCCTCACCAACGAACAGTTGTGGAAGAAACCAAAAGCTCCGATATCTGACCGAATAAGATAACTCTGTAGTAGTCTCTGTACTCTCGATCAGATTGAGAACACCACCCTAAGATCACTCAGTGAATATGTCTGTGCTCTCAAAAGAAAAACAAACAGAAAAATCAAAGAGAATTTTTTTGCCTTAAAAATACTCTTAAAAAAAAATTTCTCTCTAAAAATAATAATCTGTTTAAGCACACTCGTAGAGAAAATATTGAGTAATATTTATAGGCATAGAAGTCCTAATCCTACTTGAAAAATAAGTTAAAAACCCTTAAGAACGTTTTAGAGAAGTTCTGGTTTGATTAGGAAACAAATTTGGACTAAAAAGGAAATTTTCACACATGTCAGCCAAGTTAGACCGGTCCTACTTTTTGGGGACGGGTGGGACTTTTCAGACATGTAAAAAATCAAAAGTCCCGAAAGAAGTTGGAACGGTCCTAAAAATTGGGGACCGATGAGACTTTGGAAAAATCCTATTTTCAGTTTTAAAGCATATTTTCTAAGTCCTAAGCCCACTAAACTTCAAAACATAGTGTTCTTACTCACAGACCTATACTAAGTGATTGTTCTCATCGAATCCATAGTATCGAGACACTTGTTGTTCAACTTACATGATCGAGACACAAAATTGAACAAAAATTATAAGTTGATCAATCAAGTTTTGACACCGAAATTTGTCAATTACAAATATATACGTCACAATTCTCACTCTAATATTTAGTTTGTTGAATCAATATAAATTTAAAATTTTTTACATTCATATTTTATTTAACACAAGTATTTGAACTAATTCAAAAAAATTTGCATTCATATATCATTTAAATCACAAAAAATAATATTTGGGTACTTTTTTCAATGTATTTAATAAATTTCAAGGATTAAGATTAGAGTAGGAGACATTTAATACAACATCAACACATTTGGTTCTTAAATGAACACGATAGTTTTAGTTTCCAGCGACTTCAATTCTATTTTTAGCGCAATTAAATTTTATTTTAGAGCAATTATTTTTATTATTCAAAACGTCATTTTAATAAAAAGTAAGAGTCATATTAAATGAGTCCTACTAAAGCAACCCAAATGCATTAATTCCTAACAAGTAAAATAATAATAATAATATTATTATATCTTTTTTCCAAAACTAAAAAATCTAATATAATAATATTATATCTCTCCCCGAAAATAAGGAAATGCAATATAACTTTTCCAATGGATAAAGAAAGGTAATAAATTAATATTTTAAACAAAATATTATAAAGAAGAAGTAGGAGAACGAGAAGGAGCTGAATGAGGAGAAGAAGAAAGAGGAGGAGGAGAAGACCAAGAAGAAGAGGAAGGAGAAGGAGAAGAATAAGAAGAAGATAATAATTTTTTATATTTTTACTTTTATAAATTCTCACTCCAGTATTAAGTTTGTTAATCAATATAAATTATAAAAAAATGACATTTATAAATCATTCAACGCAAGTACTTGAACTAATTCGAAAAAATTTACATTAATATATCATTTAAATCACAAAAAATATATATCATTCAATGCAAGTACTTGAACTAATTCGAAAAAATTTACATCAACATATCATTTAAATCACAAAAATTAATATTTGAGTACTTTTTTAACGTATTTGACATTTTTAATTAATTTCATATTTTAAGATTGGATTAAGAGACAATTAATAAAAATTAAATTTATTCAATTTTTAAATAAACAACATAATTCTAGTTTTCAGTGACTTCAATTCTACTTTTAGTGCATTCAATTTTCATTTTAGCACAATCAATGTTATTATTCAAAGCTTCATTTCAATCAAAATGAGTCCTACTAAAGCTACCCAAACTAATTAACTCTTTTAAAGTAAAAAAATCTAATAAAATAATATTATAACTCTTTCAAAAATAAAAAAAATCTAATATAATAATATTATATCTTTTCCCAACACTAAATAATGGCAATATAACTCTTCCAATTGGTAAAGAAAGGTAATAGAATAAGATTACAAATAAATAGTAACTTTTAATTTTTAATTTTTAAAAATTATCACCATAATATTAAGTGTGTTGAATCTATATAAATTATAAAAGGTTTACATTCATGTATCATTCAACACAACTAATTCAAAAATGTTTACATTCCTATATCATTTAAATAAAAAATATATATATTTATGAAATTTTTTTCGACACATTTAATTAATTTCAAGGTTTAAAATTGGATTATGTGACATTTAATACAAGATCAAGACATTTGTTTCTTAAATGAACAACATAGTTCTACTTTTCAGCAACTTCAATTCTATTTTAACACAATCATTTCCCATTTTAGCGCAATTAGTTTTCTTATTCAAAGCTTCACTTTAATCAAAATCAATGCTTTAGCTATCCAAACGCAATAACTTCTCACAAGTAAAAAAAAAAAAAAAAAATAATATTATAACTCTTTCCAAAACTAAAAACTTCTAGAATAATAATATTATAAATCCACCCCACATTAAAGAAAGGTAATATAACTCTTCCAATGGGTAAAGCAAGGTAATAAAATAATATTATAAATAAATGGCAACTTTTTATATTGTTATTTATATAAATTCTCACTCTAATATCAAGTGTGTTGAATCAATATAAATTCTAAAAAGTTTACATTCATATATCATTCAACGCAAGTAGTTGGAGTTTTCAACCCAGCTAATTTGAAAAACTATACATTCATATATCATTGAATCACAAGAAATAATATTTGAAGTATATAATAAATTTTAAGGTTTAAGATTGGATTCAAAGACATTTAACACAAAATCAACACATTTGATTATTAAATGAACAACATAGTTTTAGTTTCAGCGATTCTATTCTCAGCGCAGTCAATTATCATTTTAACACAATCAATTTTATTATTTAAAGTTTCATTTCAATTAAAATTAGGAGTCCTACTAAATGAATCATACTATATAGCTAGCCAAATGCATTAACTCTTCACAAGAAAAACAAATATAATAAAACAATATTATAACTATTTCAAAATCTAAAAAATTATAATATAATAATATTATATCTCTTCTCAACACTAAAGAATGGTAATATAACTATTCCAATGGATAAAAAAGTTAATAAAATAATATTATAAATAAATAGGTTTTTTTATATATATATTTTTATAATTCTGTTGTATCGGCAACATATTGCCAGGCAATAATCCAAGGAATGGCAAATTTTGCCATGAAATCAAGGAGGGAATCAGTGGGATATGAGGAACTTATTCTAAGCATGCTATCATAGGCTTCAAAGGCTTTTAGAAGTGGAATAAGGAGGATTCCAATATCAGGACCAAATTGAGTCCACCAATTGTAAAACCAAGCATGAGTTTCTTGGGAAAATTTGTTGCAGATAAAAGTTATAAACCATGAATGTTTGAGTTTGTTATTTTGTAAATAAAGGATGAACTTCCATGCCTTTTGGTAGTCAAAGTAGTTGAATTCTCGGAAGAAAATATTGGAGGCATGATGAATTCTTCTGGTTCGAGAGGGATCTCCCCATTCACGACGGGAGAGGATTTTGAGAATTTTCAACTGAGAAAACCCAATTTGGGAAAAATAAGATGAAGATCTTTGTGTAAAAACTGTGCCAGAAGAGGTTTTGTGCTAAATTTCTGCTGATTTGGTACAAATTAAAATTTCTTCAAAATACCATCTATCATTCCCAGCAGCTTGAGGGGGATAATGAAAATTTTTTGGGAAATAGATTTGAGTAATTTCTTTGGTAGGGAGATGAACTTCATCTTGCTCAATGGGAATAATGGGCCAAAGAGTTTCATGTGTAAAATATTTGGGTAGAGGAGAATTGGGAGGTTCTTCATTCATGTGATCTTTTCCTTTGCGAGGATCATTGCTGGAATATTCTGGTCTCATGATTTTCCCTACAAAAATTCTCTGGTTAGAAAATCAGGAAGGGAATTCGATTCTCCCTTAATATATTCAATGTCAAAATCGAAAGCAGATAATAAAGTCTGCCATCTAGCAAAAATTTGTTTGGAGGTTATATTCTTGACATCCTTTTGAAGGACATCTTTTGCTGCCTTACAATCAATTCTTAACAAAAATTTCTGGTTGAGCAAATCTCCTTCAAATTTGAGGATGTTGAGGACAATATCAAGAATTTCTTTTTTGATTGTAGAATAATTCTTCTGAGAGGATTTCCATGTTTTAGATGTAAAACGAACGAGTTGCTCTTTTCCATTTGTGACCTGCTTGAGGATGCCTCCATATCCTGATTCTGAAGCATTTGTTTTCACAATCTTAAAAGCAGAAGGGTCAGGAAGACATAAGCATGGAATAACTTTAGCTTTGGATTTAATTTTTTGAATGGCTTGAGTATGCTGAGTGGTCCATGGTGAAGGATTCTTTTTTAGTCTTTGGTAAAGAATTGCAGTATCTTGAGCTAAATTTTTATAAAAATCAGAAATATAATTAAGACATCCCAAGAATCTCTAAAGTTGGTTTTGTCTTTCAATTCATCAGGAAATTTATCAGCAAAATTGATAGATCTGTCTATTGGGATGATTTTTCCTAGATGGATGTTAATTATGTCCTCGAAATCTTATTTTAGTCTTAAAGAGATTAATTTTTGGAGCTGAAACAACTAAACCATTATGTTTCATGATCTTGATGAAATGATTCAAGTGTTTCCAGTGCTGGTCAACAGTATTACTGAAAATTAAAACATCATCAATATAGACAATACTGAAAGAGGTATAAGGATTAAAAATATCATTCATAATTTTTTGAAATTCAAAGGGAGCATTTTTGAGACCGAAAGGCATAACATTCCATTCATAATGTCCAAAGGGGATAGTGAATGCAGTCTTATATCGATCTTTGTCCACAACTTGAATCTGCCAAAAGCCAGACTTTAAATCAAATTTGAAAAATATTTTAGCATTAAATAATCGATTAAGAAGATCTCGTTTATTGGGAATTGGATATCTAATCCATTGCATGACTTTGTTCAAAGGACAATAATTTATGACAAGCCTTGGTGATCCTCTTTCTAATTCAGTATTTTTTATAGCATAAAAGGCAGCACAACTCCAGGGAGATTGGTTGGGGCGGATCAAATTTTTTGAAAGGAGATCATGGATTTCATTTTTACAAATTTTCATTAAGTCATAATTCATTTGAATAGGTCGAGCTTTTGCTGGGATATCTTTTTCATTAAATTCTGGAACATAGGGTAAAGAAACAATATGTTTCTTTCTATGCCAAAAGGCATTGGGAAGATTTGAACATATTTCCTTTTGTAGAAATTCTTGAAATGTTTCAACTTTTAATTGAAAAGTTTCTGGAGATATTTGTATGACTATTTTTTCATGAGCTATATTTGATTGGAGGGAAAATATATCTTCATGATATTATATGTGAACTAGCTATACTGTCATTATCTTCATATTGATTTTGTGATTTATCATTATACAGTTTTCATACTTCTTGTGGTAAGGTTATCCTTGTTTGCCGTTTTGCCTAGGATTGTGGCATCAGGCTTTTGTTAGGGTTGAATCCACTGTAGTATTGAAAACATTGTCATGGATAAATTACTTAAATCAATGTTTCAGAAAAATCCCAGTACTAGCTCAAGCTCACATATCACGAATTTAGGAGAATTAAATATAGCTGATCTTGAGAAAACTTTGTCCAATTGGACTATACCCAAGGCAAAATTTAGTGAACTATATCTCGAAGAATTTGAATTAAGACAATCCTATGTCATCAAAACTGTTGAACAAGATTTAGATGTCACCTCTAATAATCAATCTTTCCAACTTTTCAACAAATTCTCTTTGGATAAACTCAAAGAAAAATTTAAATATATCCATCTTGGTCTCGGACAAGTAAGTGCTAAACCACTCACAGCTCAAGGATTAGACACTTCTCTCTTAATCAATCTTCGAGACTGTATGCATCTTAACTTTGAAGACTCCCTTTTAGGAATGGTTGAAACTAGCCTCTGCCAAGGACCAATTTACTTCAATTGTTATCCAAACTTTTCGGTTTCTCTTTCTGATCCTCATATATTGGATGTTCTCATGGTTAATATCCAAACCCAACGATATAAAATGAAAAGTACCACCAAAAATATTTGTCTTAGTTATCGGATCTATTACAGGGCCATGACAACTCTCAATCCTCAATATTGTATGCCGGTTGTCCATGACCAAACCATTATTTTGTTCCAAGCAAACCTCGAAACCAGTACGGTAGCAGCCACAAAAACCATCAAATGGTATGAAGTAACACAACCTGAATCATGGGTTTTAGATCATGCTACAGAACCTAGCTCTTCGGAGAGAACCCAAGTTGAACAAATCATTCAAGATCATGAGGGAAATGTAGAAATAAAATTCACCAAACCTCTTTGTGGGATTCTCTGGACAATTAAGAGGATGGTGGGATAACTATCTCACAATTAACCAACAAAATGCTATTTTATTAGTTGTAAAAAGAAGGCCTGATAACTCCATCATCTTAGATGACAATAATCAACCCCTTCCTGATGCCGTCACAACTCTTATTACTGCAATTATGCAGCATTTTCTTGGAAATACTCCTGCTCTTTATGAAAGAGGAAAGGAAATTCTCATCAATATCAGATGTCCCACTTTAACCCTTTTTAATTGGTATCGAGATGTATTCCTCTCCAAACTTTACCAAAGACGTGATGCCAATCATGATTTTTGGAAAGAAAGATTCATAGCAGGCTACTCTTTTTGCTAAAAAAGTTAGGACAAGAATCAGAAACAAACATAATGGAGAAATCCCTTATAATCAATATACCTTTGGGGAAATCATATCTGAAGTTTGTGCTGAAGGCCTTAATTTATGCACATATATTAAATTACAAAACCAATTGAAAAAAGAAAGAAAATCTGGTCAAACTGAATTAGGACAATTTTGTTATCAATTCGGATATGATACTCTTAAAGCTCCCTATTCTTCCAAACCTAGACCAAAGAAAAATAAAAAGTTTAAAAATCCACAAAGAACTCTTCCAAATCCAGGTATATGGATCAGTCACGGAAGAAATATAAAAAGAAATCCTTTCCAAAGAAAAAAGTTCCTACATGTTTCAAATGTGGAAAGAAAGGACATTACCAAAATCAGTGTAAATCCAAAAACAAAAATGATGCCAAAGATAAAATCAATGCCTTACAAATTGATGAAAGTGTTAAAGAAGAAAATTTTAAAATCATCTTCTCTGAAGAAACCAGTCCTTCCGAAAGTGAAGAAGACAATTTTTATGACGATCTCAATTCTTTGTCTTCTGAACCATCAGAACATTCCTCTTCTCCTTGCACTCCCTGCAAGGAAGAAATTGACTATTATAAAGCTATCTTAGAAACCAATGGCTTGCAAATCAATGTTTTGACTACGGAAGAAAATTCAATTCTTGAGATCCTGGATCAGATTGAAGATCCTTTCAAACGACAACATGATATTCTACAATACATTGAAGTCATTCGAAATGCTTCTCCAAAATCAAAACCAATAACTTACCAGAATAATACCCCTTATGAATTTCAAGACGTTATCTCCCAAATATAAAATAAACAGGAAAAAATAGGACCTCTTTCTCTTCATGACCTTCATCAAGAAATAAATGATGTCAAAAAAGAAATTCGAGATTTAAAACTTAGAATCCAAGATCTTGAAATTCAAGAACAATTTCCTCAACAAAACCCTAACATTCATCTAGAATCAACTGCTAATTTAGACCCTTCTCCATCGGAAAATAAATTTCTGGAAACCATATACCATATCAATTTTCAAAAATGGTTCGTCCATATCAAATTAGTCATCAACCAAGAATTCATTCTGGAAACTATAGCCCCTCTTGATTCTGGAGCAAATATGAATTGTATTAAAGAAAGTTTGATTCCTCCTCAGTATTATACCAAAACAAATAATAAACTTCATACTGCAGATGGAAGCAAAATGAAAATTAAATATAAACTTTCTTCAGCCCAAATTTGTAATAATCAAATTTGTATTAATACAAGTTTTCCTCTAATTAAAAACCTTAATCAACAAATTATCCTTGGAACTCCATTTCTATCTCTTATTCAACCCATGAAAGTCGATTCCACAGGTATAAGCTCACATTTTAATGAAGAAGAAATTTGCTTTAAATTTATCCATCCTCCACAAGAGAATATTATAAATTCTCTAAAAAAAGATTTGATCACAAAAAACAAACATATATTTTCCCTCCAATCAAATATAGCTCATGAAAAAATAGCCATACAAATATCTCCAGAAACTTTTCAATTAAAACTTAAAACATTTCAAGAATTTCTACAAAAGGAAATATGTTCAAATCTTCCCAATGCCTTTTGGCATAGAAAGAAACATATTGTTTCTTTACCCTATGTTCCAGAATTTAATGAAAAAGATATCCCAGCAAAAGCTCGACCTATTCAAATGAATTATGACTTAATGAAAATTTGTAAAAATGAAATCCATGATCTCCTTTCAAAAAATTTGATCCGCCCCAACCAATCTCCCTGGAGTTGTGCTGCCTTTTATGCTATAAAAAATACTGAATTAGAAAGAGGATCACCAAGGCTTGTCATAAATTATTGTCCTTTGAACAAAGTCATGCAATGGATTAGATATCCAATTCCCAATAAACGAGATCTTCTTAATCGGTTATTTAATGCTAAAATATTTTTCAAATTTGATTTAAAGTCTGGCTTTTGGCAGATTCAAGTTGTGGACAAAGATCGATATAAGACTGCATTCACTATCCCCTTTGGACATTATGAATGGAATGTTATGCCTTTCGGTCTCAAAAATGCTCCCTTTGAATTTCAAAAAATTATGAATGATATTTTTAATCCTTATACCTCTTTCAGTATTGTCTATATTGATGATGTTTTAATTTTCAGTAATACTGTTGACCAGCACTGGAAACACTTGAATCATTTCATCAAGATCATGAAACATAATGGTTTAGTTGTTTCAGCTCCAAAAATTAATCTCTTTAAGACTAAAATAAGATTTCGAGGACATAACATCCATCTAGGAAAAATCATCCCAATAGACAGATCTATCAATTTTGCTGATAAATTTCCTGATGAATTGAAAGACAAAACCAACTTCAGAGATTCTTGGGATGTCTTAATTATATTTCTGATTTTTATAAAAATTTAGCTCAAGATACTGCAATTCTTTACCAAAGACTAAAAAAGAATCCTTCACCATGGACCACTCAGCATACTCAAGCCATTCAAAAAATTAAATCCAAAGCTAAAGTTATTCCATGCTTATGTCTTCCTGACCCTGCTGCTTTTAAGATTGTGAAAACAAATGCTTCAGAATCAGGATATGGAGGCATCCTCAAGCAGGTCACAAATGGAAAAGAGCAACTCGTTCGTTTTACATCTAAAACATGGAAATCCTCTCAGAAGAATTATTCTACAATCAAAAAAGAAATTCTTGATATTGTCCTCAACATCCTCAAATTTGAAGGAGATTTGCTCAACCAGAAATTTTTGTTAAGAATTGATTGTAAGGCAGCAAAAGATGTCCTTCAAAAGGATGTCAAGAATATAACCTCCAAACAAATTTTTGCTAGATGGCAGACTTTATTATCTGCTTTCGATTTTGACATTGAATATATTAAGGGAGAATCGAATTCCCTTCCTGATTTTCTAACCAGAGAATTTTTGTAGGGAAAATCATGAGACCAGAATATTCCAGCAATGATCCTCGCAAAGGAAAAGATCACATGAATGAAGAACCTCCCAATTCTCCTCTACCCAAATATTTTACACATGAAACTCTTTGGCCCATTATTCCCATTGAGCAAGATGAAGTTCATCTCCCTACCAAAGAAATTACTCAAATCTATTTCCCAAAAAATTTTCATTATCCCCCTCAAGCTGCTGGGAATGATAGATGGTATTTTGAAGAAATTTTAATTTGTACCAAATCAGCAGAAATTTAGCACAAAACCTCTTCTGGCACAGTTTTTACACAAAGATCTTCATCTTATTTTTCCCAAATTGGGTTTTCTCAGTTGAAAATTCTCAAAATCCTCTCCCGTCGTGAATGGGGAGATCCCTCCCGAACCAGAAGAATTCATCATGCCTCCAATATTTTCTTCCGAGAATTCAACTACTTTGACTACCAAAAGGCATGGAAGTTCATCCTTTATTTACAAAATAACAAACTCAAACATTCATGGTTTATAACTTTTGTCCGCAAATCCGAAGAAATTGCTGCTTGGTTTTACAATTGGTGGACTCAATTTGGTCCTGATATTGGAATCCTCCCTATTCCACTTCTCAAATCCTTTGAAGCCTATGATAGCATGCTTAGAACAAGTTCCTCATATCCCACTGATTCCCTCCTTGATTTCATGGCAAAATTTGCCATTTCTTGGATTATTGCCTTGCAATATGTTGTCGATACAACATAAAGTCCTCCTAATTTGTGCAGGCAAATTGCTTCTATATGGTGGGACAAGTTTAATTTTGATCATATCAATCTTGGCCAAATAGAAAGTTGAACCTTTTTAACCACCTCCAAACCTAATGACATGGATAAAATTTCCACCTTGCGAAGAGCTATCAAGGCTAAGATACTCAGCAAATCTCCAAAAATTTTCAAATCAAAATTAAGGCAACAAATTGCTGCCAGCTTGTAGAAGCTTTCTCGGACTCTGATCCAGAACAATCTCTTCTTTCTGATGAAAATATTTCCTATACTCCTGAAAATGGAGATGATTATTACGGAGTACTACTCCCGTCCAAATAAGACAAATTGACTTCACAAAATAATTATCCTTATACCGACAAAATTATGACCCCCATAGTAAAAGCAGATTCGCCACAGTACCGCAAAGGCATCCACCGACAAAAGCAGATTCGCCACAGTAAAAGGTAGTCAATTCTCACCGACAATGTCATTCTATCACCAAAAGCAGAGGTTAAAGTACTTCAGAAGCGACAAACAAAGTAATCTGGCATCCTTCTCCATTATCAAATTGATTTCAAATCCGCAATTCAAATCCGGAGTCTTCATCTATAAATTGGTGATCCCCAACCTCTGGATGGACACCGAAAATTTTTCAGGCAAATTATTTTCTTAGTTTTCAGAAATTTTCAGGTTTTCTTAAGTTGGTCCTCTGAAAGCTACTAAAACTTTATGCTAAGTATTAAGTTTGTTTCAACTTGTAAGTTTTAAATTTGTATTTACGTTCTGTAAGTTTGTTTAAGTTTATGTTCGTTTTAATATCAGTAAAGTTTGTTTTCATTATGATCTAATTCCGCATTATTATCTATATATATATATATATATAAAGTTCTACAAATACATGCCGAGAAACAAACAAATAAAAATGGATAGATTCAAAATCCTTCGTGTCCATGCGTGAAGCATTCGCATCAACGGACAAAAAGCTGCTAGAAGGGAATTCTTCCTGATGGACGACCTGATGGTACAGAGCTGCTAATATATATATATATATATATATATATATATATATATATGAATGAATGTTATATGTATGTATAGCAACGAGAAATGAAAGTGCAACAGTGTAGGAGCATGTGATCTTCACAGAAAGGACCATGACAGACCAACTTTTAAATTTCACGGGTCTCTTCTCTTAAACGTTGGTCACCGAAAAGGACCATCAGAAGTTGTTTGGAGAAACAGACACTCACCCCTCATTCTCTCTCTCTCTCCCCTGATTGGCTTCTATCATCTATATATCTCTCTCAACCTCACTATCCACACACTCTCTCTCTCTATCTTGCTTCTCATCCATCTCTATCAACCCCACTGATTTTCACCGGAGCACTGTCGACGTCGACGGAGCTCACCCATCTCGCTGTGGACGCTGTTTATGACAGAGACCCAAGGTACTATTTTCTCTCTCTCACTCTTTTCACGGTTGCCAGATGTAGATCTGAAACACTGAGTTGTAGATCTGAAATAGCAATTTGATTATCTCGACTTTATCACAAAATTTGGGCTCAATTTTGCCGTTTGTTCAGATATGAAACTCTGTAGGCCGTAAAATGGATGAAGTTTTTTTTTTCTTTTTTCCTTCAGATATACTACTCTGTCATTTGTTCTTCGATGCTATGCATGTTTGTATGAGTAGGCTTTTTTTGGGTTGCAAATATATGAATGTTGTATTATCTGCATCTTCATAATGAAATTTCTCATCTCATTTTGTTACAACAAATCTATACATCTTGCATCTTGTTTATGTAATTGTATATGAAGTTTCCAAATATGTCATATGTCCATCAAGTATCATAAGTAGCATATATTCATGAGTGTTAACATTCATCAAGTTTCCAAATATTCATATGTCCCTTAATTTTAATGATGCAGGTTTACATTTTGAAAAAGAAACAAAACACAAAATGGATCGAGTAGAATCGGAAAAAAAAAATGGTAAATTCTTGCAACTTATTTTACTTGCTCTACAAGTGCTACATTGCTTATCAATTGATTTTTTCATCTATTAAAAAAAAAATCTCATTTTGCTCGTATATTACTTTATTTTTACTTTGTTTTGAATAAATAAGATCACCATTTGTTAGTTTATCAATTGATTTTTTCTTGCACTGCCGGAATAAGATTTTTTTCATAAAAATTTGGGCAATAATTATTGTAGGTCATCATTTTTAATAGATTTTTGTATAACCTTTGTCAATCATTAGGATAAATCTCTTAACATTTTATTTGATGTGTTGATTCTTTCTATTATTGCATGAATCAACTCAATAATTATTGTTGATTCTTTCTATTTTGTATAACTTTCTTCTATTCTGTCGCGGCTTTCTCACGAAAATAACCTTGAACCAGTGACCATTACCCATTACCCATACCCTGAACCCTAAACCTTTAACCCTTAACCTAGAACCCGAACGCAAAGTTCAATCCAATCTTCTCCGTCCCTTTATAATACCAAAAATTATGAGAGAACTTTCAAAGGGAAAAACTAAGGCTTTGCTTGGTTTGCAACTACCAAAATAGTTTGATAAAAATTTAGAAAATTCATTTTTTACCCTGCTTGGATGTGTTTTTCCAAAATAGTTTTTGGAAAACTGGTTTAGAGTAGTGGTTTTTGGAGAACAACTAAATGTTTTTTTTGGAGTTTTTGGAAAGAGTTTTCAAAACTAAGGAAACACGGAGAACAACAACCCACTTAAAAAATGGCGTTACTACATCCTCATTTAAAATCCTCTCCTCACTCAACCACACATTCCTCTCTTGCTTGGACGTTTAGCTCTATACTCAACGATTTCTTTTGCAGCACTCTCGTTTCCAACCAAGAATTTCAGTTCATAACGAAGCCCTTCAGGTGATCATTGATCCCCCTCTCTCTTCAAAATTTTTGGGGATTTCTTCAGAAGTAGAAGAAATTGTCTATAAGATTCACTCTGTGTTACGATCTGATATGGATAACCCCGATTTGCTCGACTACTACTTTTTTCTTCACTCTAGTAAAGATAATCCTAGGTGTTTGTGAGGTGGCCATATCTAAATTATCAAGGTCCTACAACTGTTTGTATAAATGTTATAAAGAAAAATTGCCATGACATTGGTCTTTAATACGTGGTCATATCTAAAGACAGGCTTTAAGGTCACCTAATTAAATTTGCTCTTTGGAATGTGTGGTTGTTAGGAGAGTAACATCTAGACTTGTCAATAAATCTAGTTTCTGACTATATTCTCAAATTATATTCTGGAACTACTGATATTTATATACATATGCCCTTTGTGATTGAACCTTGTTGATACAATTTTGTGCACGATCCGGTTCGGCTCTAGTTCTTGTAAGACAAAAAGGAGATGAGACAAGACCAACATCGGTGGGGGTGTCGGGGTGCCAGTTGGGTACCCTCCAAGGCTTAAGTCAGTGATCGGAGATCATCAATTAAGGAAGAGTAATTATAGTATTGGATGTTGCGTACCTGGTCATTTCCCCTCCCTCTCATTTATGGAGAGCCAATATGTATTCAATGTTCTCCAAATTCTTCCCAAATGTTTCAAATTGTTTGAATTTGAATCGTCTTAGACAAATAGGTTGTCTGACTACTTCAATTTGAGTGCTTGAATTTAAATGGCCTCATTCTATTCTATTGGTGGGATCACTCATCATATTTTCCCTATCAAATCCCATGAACCTTGTACTAACATTTCCTTGTATAGAAAGAAACATCAATTACTCTGAAGTAGATTAGAGGAAACAATTACTATTTGTTAGTGATCAAGCAATACTATGATAATCATTCCCTAAACGTTAAATAAGTTTCCTAAACATGTATTTTACATTTAAAACACATAAATAATCATTTAAAGCATTAATATAAAAATAAATGAAATTAAAGGGAAAACTGACCAAAAATAGTCACGGTTCTTACAATTGTGTTTTGTGGACATTGGTCAGAACGGCGAGTGAGGAGGAGAGCAGATGACAACTTCCTAATATGTAGTTGTGGGAAGTTTGAAATGTAAGGTAAATTTATCCATCCTCCACAAGAAAGTATTATAAATTCTCTAAAAAAAGAGTTAATCACACAAAACAAACACATCTTTTCCCTTCAATCAAATCTCGCACATAAAAATATAGCTATCCAAATATCTCCAGAAACTTTTCAATCAAAGGTAAAAATATTTCAAGAATCTTTACAACGAGAAATTTGTTCTCATCTTCCCAATGCTTTTTGGCATAGAAAAAAACATATTGTTTCTTTGCCTTATATTTCAAAATTCAATGAAAACGATATTCCAACCAAAGCTCGACCCATTCAAATGAATCATGACTTAATGGAAATTTGTAAAAATGAAATCCAAGATCTTCTTTCAAAAAATTTTATTCGCCCAAGTCATTCTCCATGGAGTTGCGCTACTTTTTATGCCATAAAAAATGCAGAATTGGAAAGAGGATCACCAAGACTTGTCATAAATTATTACCCTCTAAATAAAGTTTTACAATGGATTCGATACCCAATCCTCAATAAAAGAGACCTTCTTAATCGGTTATTTAATGCCAAAGTATTTTCCAAATTTGATTTAAAATCTAGATTTTGGCAGATTCAAGTTATTGACAAAGATCGATATAAGACTGCGTTCACTGTCCCATTTGGACACTATGAATGGAACGTTATGCCTTTCGATCTCAAAAATGCCCCATCTGAATTTCAAAAAATTATGAATGACATTTTCAATCCTTACACCACTTTTAGTATTGTATATATTAATGATGTACTAATTTTCAATAATACTATTGACCAGCATTGGAAGCACTTAAACCATTTTGTCAAAATAATGAAACATAATTGTTTAGTTGTCTCGGCCCCAAAAATTAGTCTTTTCCAGACCAAAATTAGGTTCCTAGGACATAATATTCATTTAGGAAAAATTATTCCAATTGACAGATCTATTAATTTTGTTGATAAATTTTTCGATGAATTGAAAGACAAAACTCAACTTCAAAGGTTCTTGGGAAGTCTCAATTATATTTCTGATTTTTATAAAAATCTTGCTCAAGATACTGCAATTCTTTACCAAAGGTTAAAAAATAATCCTTCACCTTGGACCACTCAACATACTCAGGCCGTCCAAAAAATTAAATCCAAAGCAAAGGTTATTCCATGTTTATGTCTTTCTAACCCTTCTGCTTTCAAGATTGTAGAAACGGATGCTTCAAAATCACGGTATGGAGGCATTCTCAAACAAGTTACATATGGAAAAGAGCAACTTGTTCGTTTCACATCTAAAACGTGGAAATCCTCAGAAGAATTATTCTACAATCAAAAAGGAAATTCTTCACTACAAGAAATGGGCTTTTTAGGAATAGTCCTTTAGGGACAGTCCAAAAAATCATCACTAATAATCTTATTATTGGGCATGGTAAAATTGGACTGTCCGTAATAGCCTTTATTTTAGTGACGATTTTTTAAATACCGTCACTGAATTCCTAAAAAAATTTCACCAAAATTGGCAGCGGGAAATTTTGCGCGTGTTTGGATATTATCATTTTTTCGGGTGAATTCTTTTTGGTGGCTATGGTCATTCTAGAAGGGATCGAAGAAACACACACACAGATCACTTCTCTCTCTCCCCCTCTTCGCTTCTCCAATTCTCCGCACTGTTCAATGCTCCCAAAGGCTCATCCCAGTCACAATCATTATCCTTGTCAACCTCTAGACCGATGGTACGCGACGTCGGCGATTCACCAACTCCTCCAACAACTCCGCCGGATTTGGAGCAGGAAGAAGTGACTCGGGAAGCAACGTGCTCAGGTTTTACACTGACAACACCACGGACTCAAGATCTCACCAATCGTCGTCCTTGTCATGAGCCTTTGCTTCATCGACTTTGTCACCGCCCTCCACGTCTTCGGCAAGCTTTATCGCTACCAATTTGGTGCCGAAGCTTAGTCTTCCAGTTTCGAATTCACCCGAAATAGGATCTTAATATTGATCTATTCTATCTGGAGTTCTTCATCCTGGTGAGTATAACTTCAAAATTGAATCTTTAGGTTAAAACTATCTTTATCTCTACCTATACACAAGTGGACATATATAACCTTGATTTGCTTGTCATGTTTGTGAAATCTCACCACTTATGCACAAGCGCACGAATTTGGGTATGAATTTGGTTGTGTTCCTATAATTTTCATAGGTGCACAAACATGGGTACATTTAGGTCAGATTTGCTGAGATTGATTATAATTTTAATTGGATACTTTTGGGTTCACATGTTGGTTGTGATTCAACATCTGCTTTTCATGTTTTTGCTTTCATATCATGGTTTATTAGTTGATAGAACTTAAGATTTAATGTTTCGATCTCATCCATCTTCAAAGTTATATCATTATTTTAATTTCTTGGATCTTCCACTGATGTTTTTGATGTGATGATGCAAATATGTCTTTAGGGTTTGAAATTTTCTAAAAGCCCTAACAATTGAAAGGAGAAATTACAGAGAGCTTGTTGTCTGAATATTGCTGAAGGAAATTGAATCGGTTAGTTCTTCTTATCTGAACTCTCATCTCTCTCTTAGTGTCTGTGTTAATAAATCCTTTTTCTTGAATGAAAAATTTAAGTTTTGGTTTATATTTCATTGCACTTCTAATGTCTGTAGTCTAATTTTGTTATCAGTGCTAGCAATGGTAACTCTAAATTTTAAAAAAATGCTTAGTTTTCAATTTTATTACTATTTGTGTGGGTTTTCTTGATGCTAATGGTTACTGATGATTTAGGCCTGGTATGTGTCTGTTAACTAATGATCCTAAGTCGTGTTGTGCTGCATTTCTGCTTGCATTTAATGGATTTTGTGATACCCTTTATTTTAGTTCAAGATGAAACCTGAAATGCATTATGGTGAGGATGGTTGTTCTGTTTCAGTTTCCAATAACTTTTCGAATGATGCCAAACTTCATTTTGAGATTGAGATGATAGATTTCTCTAAAGTCAAGGCAATAATTTAAATTTTCTTATATTATCTTCTTAGCTATAAGTTTTTGATTTTATAAAGCTTTAGTTCTGCTCATGATAGTGTTTGAAATATTCCTATGATTTTCACAATCAATATGACTCCTGTTAATTTGATTATATCTAGATTTATGGACTTTGCAAAGACTGTGTTCTTGTTGATTCTATTTGTAGATTTCTATACATGAGGTCTTGGCATCCTGCTATGTCTAAACCAGCAGGATTAAGATTTTTTGTTTAATAGATTTTGTACATGCATTTATATCTGTAGATTTTCTTCTGTTATGAATTATTAAGGGAAGCTTCCTGATGCAAAATGTTCTCCTCATGCAAGGGTATTCTTGGTTTTATGTTCTATTTCTGATAGTGTTAGTTCTAGGTCAGCTTTTTTCCCTCTTAGTTCAAAGGTGCATATTGAAATTAGCTTTTTGTATGTGTTGGTGGGTGTGTGGGTGGGGGGCGGGTGTGGGTGTTCCTGTGTTTGTCATTTTGCTTGGGGGAGGGTATCAAAGATTGAACTTGGCCAGTTAGATAAGCTCACAGACTAGTTTATAGACTATGGTCTGTCTTCCTCTTAAATTTTAGTAAATGTTTCTCAATTATTATGTTTTTTGTTTATCTTAACATCTACTGCCTGATGCTAAAATATGCTCATTTTTTAGCAAACAGTCTTCTGCTTTTGTTATAGCTAAAATTTTTCTGGCAATTGCGCTGCACTATCTTCACTCACTACTTACTTTCTAGTGAAGGAATTTTTTATTAGGGTGTATTTATTCTTTTTCAGTTTTAACCTTTAATTTTTTTTTTGGTGGAGATTTAGGAGTTCTGAAAAAGGTATCAGAAACTATGAAAAAAATGTTGCCTGATTCTTTTCATTGAGATTGGCAGGAAGGGTTATATGAAGAGTGCATAACTCATGCATTTGAAACACTTCAAATTTATGAAAACTCTGAATAATTCTTCATGAGAGTTTCTCCAGTAATTATATAATCTACATTTTAATTTATTAAGTTTGTATAGGCAATTGCTCAAGGAAAATTGATTTAATATTTTGGCTTATATTTAGAATATTATTTATTCTTTGTTTCACCTTTAAACTGAATGATAATTGTTCCTCCATTTATTTTGGTAGGTAGATGAAGGTCAGGCCATCACCAAGGGAACCGTATGAAGTAAAAGCTTGGTAGAAACTTGTTCTTGTTTCTCTTTTTCCTTCTTGTGTCAATGTTGAACTACATATTTAATTATTCATATTCTTGATCACTTTTTAATTATTCATACACTTGATCACCTAATATATCCCATGAATCATAATTCACAGTATTTATTGCTTTTTCCAG
Organism: Cornus controversa; assembly: GCA_026545225.1. NCBI lineage: Eukaryota > Viridiplantae > Streptophyta > Magnoliopsida > Cornales > Cornaceae > Cornus > Cornus controversa. Next base: position 26,925,553 of record CM048853.1, on the reverse strand, counting down.
GATTTCTGCAAGACTGGGGATGGGAAGTTGATTCTATCACACACACAAGGAGAACCATTTTTCTTTACTTTTGGAGAATCTGAGGTTGGTATTACATTCCCGCTCCTTCTCTTCTGAATTTGTCTTTTTTGTCCTCCTTAATTGATATGGTTAATTTGCTTTGTCTAAAAATGCACTCTGCCTAATTTTTGTTGTTTATAATTTAGGTACCTAAAGGTTTGGAAATGAAATGGGAATAGGAACAATGTCAAAAGGAGAGAAGGCAGTAATTTATGTTACCAATCAGTACTTAACTAAAATCTTCTTTCATGTCCATGTAGAAGGTATTCAAGAAATTCATTTTGAAGTGGATCTCGTCCACTTCATTCAGGTTGGCATAGTTCTTCTACACCATGAATTATGATTCTGTGTCATTCCACTTTCATGTCACTTATTGTTCAGTTAACACTAGCTCAAATTCTTGAACCAATGAGTTTATTTATTTTCATATTGAAGGGGAATTGTTTAGGCTGATAAAGAATATTTTGGTAGCGGACAACCATATATGTATAAGACATCAACTTGTTTGGATGCAAGAGTTGTACTAAACATCTTTTGCATCTGAACATTTTTATCTCATTTAGTTAACTTGAAATGGTTCTAGTGAGATTTTTAATGCAACTGAAATTAGCAGCCTGAACTTAATGAACGTAAACTCTAGGGGATTTAACACACACTCTCTCAGATGGTTCTTTTCATTAGATATTATGTGCATTACATGTTGTCAAAATGATGCTTGGATGAGCACCTGGCTGCAATTTATTACCTTGCTAAATTCGAACGCTAGCCACTTGTGCACCTTGGTAGTACAAGGATAGGTGTTGTCTTAGCATTCTCAATGCATCTAAATCAATATTATGAATTTGCTAGATGAACTTTGTAAAGTTTAACGCAAGAGTACAGGTTACAAAAATAATCCTTTTAGTACTTTACCCATGCCCAAGGACATCAAACCTCTCCGTCTCTCATGATTTGATGTCATGTGTTTTTATGTTGATCAAATCTTGTAACTATTGCCTTTGTGATCATCTGAGGTTGTTCTTGCCATTGTCCTCAACATTCTCAAATTTGAATGAGATTTGCTCAACCAAAAATTCTTGTTACGAATTGATTGCAAGGCAGCAAAAGATGTCCTTCAAAAAGATGTCAAGAATATTACCAGTAAACAAGTTTTTGCTAGATGGCAGGCTTTATTATCTGCTTTTGATTTTGATATTGAATTTATTAAAGAAGAATCAAATTCTCTTCCTGATTTTTTGACCAGAGAATTTTTACAGGAAAACAATGAGGCCAGAATCCTCCAGCAAAGATCCTCGCAAAGGAAAAGACCCCATGAATGAAGGAAATGATCCAATTCCCCCAAAATACTCCTTTACCCAAATATTTTACACATGATACTCTTTAGCCCATTATTCCCATTAAACAAGATGAGGTTCACCTCCCAACCAAAGAAATCACTCAAATCTATTTCCCTGAATATTTCCATTATCCTCCTCAAGCTGCTGGTAATGATCGATGATATTTTGAAGAAATCCTGTTTTGCACTAAATCAACAGAGATTGAACATAAAACCTCATCTGGCACAATTTTTACCCAAAGATCTTTTTCCCATTTTACCCAAATAGGGTTTTTCCAATTAAAGATTCTCAAAATCCTTTCCCGAAAAGAATGGGGAGATCCCTCCCGAACCAGAAGAATCCCTCATGCCTCCAACATTTTTTCCAGAGAATTTAATTTCTTTGATTACCAGAACGCTTGGAAATTCATTCTTTATTTACAAAATAGCAAGCTCAAACATTCCTGGTTTATTACTTTTGTTAGAAACAAATTTTCCCAATAAATTCCCGCATGGTTTCACAGTTGGTGGACCTAATTTGGCCCTGATATTGGAATCCTCCCTATTCCACTTCTCAAATCCTTTGAAGCTTATAATAGCATGCTAAGGACAAGTTCCTCATATCCAATTGATTCCCTCTTAGACTTCATGGCAAAATTTGCCATTCTCTAGATCATTGCTTGGCAATATGTAATTGATACAATGGAAATCCTTCCTAGCTTGTGTAGACAAATTGCTTCTAAATGGTGGGACAAGTATAATTATGACCATATCAATCTTGGCCAAATTGAAAAAATGGTTGATTTTTACAAAAAAGCTGAACCTTTTCAATCACCGCCAAACCCTAATGACATGGATAAAATCTCCACTTTGTGAAGAGCCATTAAAGTTAAAATTCTTAGCAAAACTCCAAAAATTTCCAAGGCAGAATTACGGCAACAAATTGCTGCCCAACTTGCAGAAGCACTCTCATATTTTGACTCTGATCAATCTCTTCATTCTGATAAAAATATTTCTTATACACCTGAAAATGAAGATGATTGTTATGAAGTTTTCCTTTCCAACCTTTCCAAATAAGACAAATTATCTTCTCAAATTTTCATATCATTATTTCGAAAACATTATGATCTTCAACAGTAAAAGCATATTCGCCAACAGAAAAAGCAGATTTGTAATCTTCAAAAGCAAAGCAATTATCACTGATCCGCCAAAAGCAGATTCTCTTCTACAGTCAAATAGGACAAGTAAACATGATCTGGCATCCTTATCCAAAAACAAATTAGTTTTCAAATCCGGGATTGAAATCTGGAAATTTCTTTTATAAATAGGTGATCCCCGGTTTGTGGAAGGACACCAAAAAATTTAGGAAGAAAATTATTTTCTCAGTTTCAGAATCTTTTTAGGTTTTCTTAAGTTTGCCTTCAAAAGCTACTAAGGTTTTTGTAAGTATTAAGCTTGTAAGTTTGTAAGCTTGTTTCCTGTAAGTTCCTGTAAAGTTTATGTTTGTATTTAATATCAGTAATTTTGTTATTTTAATTACGATCTAATTCTGCATTATAGAATTTTGACTCTACCTAGTTGCAGATGATGGTGGTGTTTCTTCTAGATGATTTATTTAAGTGAAAATATACGATAACTTTACCACGCTAATTGTCAGCAATGGTAGATAAATTTGTAGATTAGAGATTATAATCTCACAAAAGTTGTTTTAATATTTCTTGCTACCTTGTAGATTTTGTGATTTCTTCTATTTAACCTATTTCTTTATATCTGATTTCAAGGTTATGTGGTTTGGGGAATTGATAGGCGTTGAATGTTACGCATTCTAACCTCTTAACTTATGTATTTTATTCTCTTACTGATAGATTATTTTGTGATTCTACTTCGTTTTAGTGTTTTCTGTATTTTCAGGGCCTTAATGATTATTTCAGTTAAAACCAAGCTTTTGGGCTTTTAAAGAAGACATCCAAGATGGTTAGATGAAGCCTACATCAAAGGGATCCATTCAACCATTTATTTCAACTCAAATCAGCCCAAGGAAGAAGTCTAAGAGAATTACAACTGCTTAAGAAGGTTTCGGGCCTGAAGCCCAAATCTGCGCATAATACAGTCTTAATCCCGTTTTGGAAAACGGACCAGAAGTCTTATTTTCGAGCCTCAAATCGACATAATTTTTACGTGAGGTTGAACGAAATTTGATTTTGCACACTTTGGTATTTCACAAAAATTTCGTAAATTGGACTTCTAGTGGGTCAAAAGTTGGGCCGAAGTCAGCAGGAAAAACCCACCTGATTAGTGCTGCGGGAAACCCTAATTTATTCCTAATTGATTAGGACTTTGGTGTATTCTCTTGGGGAATAAAGTGAAGACTTGGAGGCTGAGTTGAGGAGGTGATTGGACAGAGATTGGAGAGTCTGAGAGGGCTAAGGACAGAACAGAAGATACTTGCAGCGCCATTAGAGAACGAAGTCATACGTATAATTCATGAAGATGATGCCTTCTTTCTCAACAGTTGAAGCTTCTTCTTCTACCATGAGCAGCTAGTTCATCCACTAGGGTTTTGATGTAGCCCTAACAAAGCATCAATGGTTTGATTGTTTTAATTATTGGGCACCTTTATATACATGCATAGATTATGTAATTCAGAGGATTCTTATTATAGAATTGAGCAATAAAAGTCTTGTAAATTCAATCTCAATGATTTCTTATCTTGTCTTAGATATTTAGTTGTTGTTATTGAACTCATCGCTCTTGTTTTCTGTGATCATGAGAGTGATTATTACACAATAGTTTTCACTGAATATATCATTAAAAGCTTTGATGGATTATGCCTAGAGAAGATGAACCATACTGCACCCTAGATTAGAGTAGTTAGGCAGATGTCCCATACCAATCGAAGATAGTCCATGGTTTAGCCTTAATCATATGTTATCTTCTTGACGGATGAAGGTGAGCTTGTAGCCACCGACACCACTTATGCATGATGTAATTCCCCATAGTTGATTTAATTGACCATTGATTGTGGAGTTAGTGGTGAAGTCAAATACCCTAGATTTCTCTCATATTATCTTTTTCACTATCTATTTACTTTGATTTATTTTATTTTACTTTTTAATTAGTTTAAAAATTAGAATTCTTTTCTTTATAAATTTAATTAGAATTAATTTCGTATTCCAACTCATCAGACCATAATCCCTGAGGTACGATACCCCTTTTGATAGCCCTATTCTGCAAGGAATTCGTTCTATTGCGAAGTGTGGAAATTTTTAATTGGTATACTTTTTGAGTCACACTCACACACGAATCAGGAATAATTGGAGAAAATGTCAAAAACATGAGCATATATTAACAAAGTGAACGATTCATTCTACATATATGGGTTCTCTCCAAAATAGTGTGGGTCAGGAGATTTATCAGCATGGACTTTTGATATATCTGAAAATTTCCTTATCAAAATTAATATATATATATATATATATATATATATATATATTTCTGAAATACTTTTGGTTTATAAACATCTTAGGTTAGTTTTATATTAACAATATATATGAGACTATCGAATGAAAAATGTATGACATATTACAATATCTTTCCAAAAGAACTATATCATGGTACTAATTTGGCCTCCCCAAGTTGAAATTCCTGGGTGAGCCCTGGTTGGAACTTTATTATTACATTTGGAATGTTCGAGTGAGTGTCAAATTTTATGAATTCGAAGTTTGTTCGTGACAAATTTGCTCTTAGATTTTCACATAGCCTCTTAATAATTTATGTCTCTTGCTATCTAAGAGTTTCATTATCATGTTAAATTTATTTTGAATTTTTTTGGAAGAATCAAAGCATATGAAATGACTTTTTATTTATCTACTTGAATGAGCTTTCTGATTCTAAAATTTCTTTCCTTTAAAGGCATTTGAAGAATGCCTTCAATAAAAGGAATTTTAAAGAAAAAAATTATTTGGTAGATGCATTTTTTGAAATTTCTTTCACAATTAATATAGTTTTCACTTCACAAATTTATCTTTAATAATTAAACTCAATAGACAAGTTTCATGAAATAAATGAAGGCAAAATTGCTTATAAAATTTGTTACTTACAGTAATTCTGGTTTCCTTTCAAAAAATTTTTTTGACTTCCTCTGAACGAACCTTTTAAGACTTTAACTTTCATTAGAAGTTTATTTTTCTTATTTCACCAAACACTAACATTTTTTTGGAAAAAACATAGATTTGAAAGCCAGTTTCAATTCTTTTAAGAAACTTTCCCAAATGGGCACCTTATCAACTAATGATAGTTTTGCTAGTTGCGTGGTGCGGAAGTGGTTGCGAAAAATACTTTAAAACCTAGAGGGGGGTGAATAGGTTCACTTGCTCTTTTGCTTAATTTTTCAAATCAATTCAATTTTAAGTCAAATTAAAAATTAATCAAACGATCAAATCAAGTAAGTAACTTGAAGTGCAAGTAAAGTAAAGAATATATACGTGCAAAACCCTATGCGGGAAAAAAATTACGGAGGGAGGTGGAAAGCCTCAGGAAACCAATCCACTATAATGAAATAAAGTACAACAAACTCTGTCTCAGACTTACACTACTCTTCACTCTGTCAAGAATCTGATGCGGAACACCTCAGGTTTATGATTGCGACAATACGTTCAACTGCTGCAGACTTCCGGCTAATGTCACGATCCTTACAGAAAGGTTATTGGAAGAACAAAAATACTCAGCAAGTATTATGTTCCCTTCGTAGTGCGATATGATCACCTTTCTTCCTCATCAAGCAAGAGAAGAACTTTCAATCCAATGTTCTGATCAGCGAATGGTTTGATACAGTCTCTGAACAGCTAATCAATAGTAGAACACCATCCAAAATATTACTCGTGAAATATAGATGTGTGTTTTTTTAAAAATATATAGCCTTAATTATGTTATATATACTTTCTCTTTCTAAAAATATATTTTTCTAGGAATTATTGTAGAGAAAATATAGATACATGTATATAGGCAAGAGAATCCTAATTCTACTTGTAAAAGAAGTCAAATACCAAAATAGAACTCTCCTAGAAATTTCAAACCCAATAGGAATCAGAATTTTCGTCAAAGTTGTTTCCTATTTGAAACAGACTAAGTTTCAAACCCAATAGGAATCTGAAATGCTTCCCCTTACACAAAAATAAACATATATATGATAAATACTTCTCTCCTTTTTTGTAAAAAATTGACAAAGAAACGCCAAAGCGAAATATATAAACAGATAAGTAAGCACATAGAGAGAATAAGACAACAATGAAACAAAAAATAATCATCATCACTAATTAAATAAATATTCAAAATATATCAGTTGATAGATTAAACACAACATGACAAAAATAAATAATCTAGACATTAGGAGTAAAGAAGTCAAATCTAGTCTAGAACAAAAAGGTATCAAGACCTAAAGTAGAAATCTAATCATCTTTTGCATCATCAACAACCTCATCAGATACAGTAGAGTCAAGCTTGTCTATCCTAGCATGTAAGCGGTCAAACCCTTGCTGAATGAACCTGAGAACCTGGTTCATTTGATTGGCCGTTACTGGTGTGTTAGTCGCAGGAAGTTGGAAGAATCCCTGACCTCTGGATCAGCCTATCCAGCTCCTTGATTGAGCTCATAAGCTTTCCTATCCTTCTATTTCTTGTTGACTGAACGAGTAATTGAAGTAGCATCAATTGTCCCTTTCGGTCTCTCAACATTTGCTCCATCAGGAATAGGAACCCTAGCTCCTCTCAGAACGACAATGATAATCTATGGGAAGGGTAAGGCTGATAATGACCTAGAGTGTCGAGTAACTAAAATCATAGTACGCATGATAGTTACGAGAAGATTGATGGAATCCTCTCGAACAATATGGTAAAGTAGCTCTGCTCGACTTTTGATCAAATTGCCCTTGTGATCATGAGGATCAAGGTTGTAGGAGACCACTAGGTTAAATGCTGAAACATTATGTGTAAGGTAGAGTGAATGCAACCTATCGACAAGCTTCGGGGCATTGGGTATGCATAACTCCTTAATCATATCGTCCATGGTTGGTTGATTTGGATCCTCAACTTGGTAAAACAAAACAGTACCATTCTCAATCTCTGCTACTCCCAAAATATTGGCAATTGTGTCCTTAGTGACCTCAACACGAACGTCATAAAATTGAGTCACAAAAGTTAGGTCGTCTAAGCTCGATGTAATAATATTGCCATAGAAGTATCTAACCATGTCGGGCTTTACAATCTCCCGAAGATCACATAGTGATTCCCAGCCATTTTCCTCAAAATATTGCACAAAATCAAGTTGTCATTCTTGTTTGATTGATACAAGATTCACTTTTCGTTCTATCCTCATAACCCGGCAACCAATGATGTTTAGGAAGGTGTTGTAGTTGAAATCATCCTCAAACATGTTTCTAGTGAACACAATGCGGTTATCCGCACTTGTAGACACTTCACTACGTCACCGTTTGCGTGCCATCAAGACGACAACGAATGTGATCAAAAATAGAGTCAAAAGTTCCATTGGGGCTTTTTATCGAACACCTACTGTGCAATGCTATAATTCTCAAGTTTCAACAAGTTTCGTTTGCACAATATCCACCAAACCTCAACAATACCCAAACCAAACTCCAAAGAATTAATCTCAACCTCCAATATAACAAGTAATCACAAGACAATTAGAGAGGAAGCAAAATATGAGAGTTTGTGAGTTTTGAGTGTGTCAGTGTGTAATGAGAGATTGAGTGATATGAGAGTGAGAGTGTGTGTATAAGAGAGACTGAGAGGCTTAAAACACCCAAGCGCGTGGGGATTTTCAAAAATCTGGGCATTCACTAAGTGCGACCGGTCCTAATATTTGGGGACCAGTCCAACTTATCTCGATTCCTCAGAACCTGCAGAAGTGCGACCAGTGCTCAATATTGGGGATCGGTCCAACTTTGTGTATTTTGAAACCAAATACACTTTATTTCAACCTGTTTTGACAATTGATCACTTAAAGTGTTAAAAGTAAACATAGAACAAATAAAAGAAAAAAATATTTTTAGATTTTTGAATTTGTGAAGACAAAACAAAAAATAAAAAAAATGAAAAATGATATGAGAATAATCAAAACACATTTTTCGAAGAATAATACGAGTGCTAAAATTTCTGAAAAATTTCAAACATTTATAAATACAGAATTTTAGAACTCATAGATTGTCTATAAAATTTATCCTCAAATTCATGATCATGAAATAACTTTCAATACACAAATATTTATAAAAATTTATAAATTCATCTAATAAATCTGTGTGTGTGCAATCCAACTTCATCAAAAATTAATCAAATTCCTTTAATTCATCTTCTAAAACATATTGGATAATAAGCAAATATAACTGCACATGATCAATCATTTTTTTTTTAATTTCATTATTATTATTTTTTATTTTTAAGACGGTGGCTTTCACACTTACAGACAGCTAGCTATTTTTCTCAAAACAACTCTTTTTATAAAGATATCTCATTGGAGATTTCTATTGTAGTGGAAGTCTCGAACACATCTCGAATATAGGTTTTTCCTTTTTGTCCTAGGTATTCAGCAAAAAAATTTATTTTCTTTTTCTTTTCATGCTGAACAATTTGTTTTTTCATTGATCATTTAAGCCTTCAATGCTACTCATACAATATACTCTAGTCAACTTCACATTAGTTTTCAATCAATTCTTTTAGAGTTAGTCTAGTGCACAAATTGTATGGACTCAAAAGATTGACATCAGAAAAATAAGATTATCATAATCTCATATGATTATTACTAAAAATAAACAAAACCTAACCTAAATTAAAATATATGGTCTAATAGAAAACAGATAATGAACATAAGCTCAGTCCATGACCATAAAAATTCTAATGACCTAGTTAGGGGGTTTTGCACCCAAAGACTTATTAGGAATAAATCCCATAGCATCGACAGACACAAACTTCTCCAAATCTTTATTTTTCATCCAGATAGTTTTAACATGCAATTTATCAGGAAAGTATTGTAGAGAAACAAAAACATCATTTTTCTTGTTTGAATTCTTTTTAACTTAAGAATTTTTGGGTTTGTTCTAATAGTGTGACTTTTTACCATCAACCCTATTCTTAGCAAAAGAATTATGCATGTGAAAATCAGAATTAGAACATTTTCTCTTTTTATAGCAATAATGTTGACTATGTCTATTCTTATCACAAAAAGAACAATGAAGTATATTGGACACAACATTAGCATGCAAAGGCTCAACTTGAGGCTTAGGTTTGGGTGTAGACAAATTTATGTTTTTGGGTTTAACAAAGACAGTTTTTCCCTTAGATGATGACCCAACAAAACCTAATCCAGTTTTATCTCCTACAGACTTACCAACACTAATCATGCTATCAAGCTTAATTTGCCTAGAAGTAAAAGCAATTAATTTCTCTTATGATTTCTTCAATTCAGGCTCAAGAAAATTAATTCTAGCAATAAGAACATCTTTGGCAGAGATAGCTCGACTTACCTCGTTTTCGAAAAACTTGACTTTTCTTTGAAGATTCAGAATTTCTATTTTACTTTCATCAATCTTCTTTTGGATCTTCTCAGTTTATTTCATTAGTGACTCTTTTTCACTTTCTACTATCTCTAACTGCTTGGTTTGTTTTTTATAGGCTTTTTTGACCTTCATAGTTTCTATAAACTTCTCAAAACCCTTGGACAGTTCTTCCTTGATTGGTTATTCTCTTTCTTCATCTTCTAAATCATCAGACCCAACTTGGCTTAAGGTTGTAAGCTTTTCTGTTTCACCTATATCAGAAGAATGATTATCAGTAGTATCATCATTCAATAAAGCAACAAAAGCAAGAGAATCATTTTCTACAGAAGAATCACTATCAGAGTAAGAAGATTTAGACTCAGAAATAATAACTTTCATGACTTTTTTTTTAGTGTTTGAACTTTTCTTTGCACTAAAGCTATTTTTCTTAGGACTTGGACATTGATTTGATGTATGACCTTTACCACTATATGTCCAACAAGTGACCTCAGTCTCCTTAGAGTCATCTTATTTTTCTTTCCTCTCCTTACCTTTGGATGATGAGCTTTGATTCCGGAATTTAAAAGAATTTTTTTTTCTAAAATTTTTATCTTTTTCATATTTAAGGATATTTCTAAATTTCCTAATAAGGGGTGCAACATCGTTATCTGAGTCATATTCAAAACTTTCAACCTTTTCAACTTCAGATTTTGAAGAATTTGAAACATTTGACAAAGTTGAAGACTTAGAAGTCTTTGCGATTTTTAAAGCCAAATTTTTTTATTTATAAAGTTTTGGATATTTCATCTCAAAAGTTTGAATTAATCCAGCTAACTCAACTACCTCCATAGAATCTACATCTCTGCTCTCATCTAAGGCTTCCAACTTAGCTTGGAAACTATCACACAATGATCTCATGATTTTTTTAATAATCTGAAAAGAAGGAATTTTTACACCAAGGTTAGCACTACTTTGAACAATATCATTAAGTCTAAAATAAAATTCAGAAAACATCTCATCTTTATCCATTCTGATTGTTTGAAATTTAGCGGCAAACATTTGTAACTAGACACCCCATTTTTCACCATTTTTTAATTTATTATTTTTATTTTATTTTATTTCTTACTAGGTATATTTTATTTTATTGTTATTGTTATCATTATCATTATTATTTTTATCAGAATCATTTTTTTTAAATCTCTTTTCTCTCTCCCCCCCTAACTCTCTCTCTACATATATATATATATATTTATATGTATATTTTTATCTTAATTATTTCTATCTTTTTATTTATTTATTTACTCTTTTTTTATATATATCTGAACTGTTTACTCTTTTATTTACTCATTTTCTTTAAATAAATTCATACAAATCCCAGCATTTCTTTCATTTCAGTAACCAAAAAATCCCAGAGCACTCCCACTCATGCATGCAAGCTGGCTATTCTTTCTCTTCTTACTTTTTCCCTTTCACTCACGCAGACTCCATTCTGATGCAAACATTCTGTCCAACCCTCTCTTATCTCTGCAATTCAAATTCCTCCTCTCTCTCTCTAACAGAACTCACTTCACCACAACATTCATTTTATCTCTCTCTCTCTCTTTTAGTACTATCCCTCTCATGCTGACCAATTTTACCACTTTCATGCAAGCTCCCTACCTACACATCCTGCAACACGTCACTACACCAACTTAACTATATTATCTCTCTATCCCCAACAACTCTATCTGTATGTATATCAATATAGACCCGTGACTCAGCAAGCTCTCTCCAAATTAACACAAAATCCCTTCCCCAACGTATCTTTGACATCATCCTCTTCTCCAACGGACAGTAGCGACCCATAGTGAAATACCAAGACAGATCTTCTCTAAAGGTCTTCATTAATTCCCTCTTAGCGAGGGAGATAGGGTTAACAACCCCCAAGACAATCCTCACTCTCAACCTACAACAACACACTCACCCTCTCCCTTTCTAATCTGGGTTACACACCCTCAAAGAAACACTCTCTGCGAACCAACCTTCTCTCTCTCCAATTAAAAGTTATATCTCATGTATTATTGTTCGAAGAACCTTTTTATGGTCTATTATTTCCTTGTGAATCTTTCATGTGTTCACCATAACTACTTTCTTGATGCATTGAAGTCTAATGCTTAAATCTTGAGATGTAACTCAATAGGATTTGGTAGATTTGATGATTTGTGCAAATATAAAAGTGCATGCAACAAATTGTAAGAATTATTAACCAATCTGCGAAAGATTTGCTTGAACACAAGGAGTAATGATTCAAAGCTTATTCTTTATTTAAATTAATTGTTAATAAAGAACTGGTGCTTTATATATGCATGTGTAGTTGTATAATTAAATTTCAATTATTCTTCCTACTAATGTATTTTGTTAATTATTATTTTTCAATTCTTTTTGTTAAGTATTATTATTTTCATATATTTGGTTATAAATTATTGTTGTTATGAGAAAAATTAAATCACATAAAACTAATTCCATCGTGTCCCAATAAGCTCAATCATGTGTAATAATAACCAAACTAATTATTAAATTATGTGTTTAAATTATTATTGTACTTTGATCATGTGTTTTGAATTTTGCCACTGATCGATTTGGATCATGTTTTAGCATTCAAAAATTCTAATAATTATTGTTTCTTCATATTTTGGTATATTATTTGCTCTTATATTATTGTCTCTTGGATTGCTTCGGCTTATCCCAGTAAATTTATAAAACCTAGATACTATTTACTTGCAATATATATATAGAAGTGTATTTATGCATGTATATCATAGAGAGTTGATTAGATTACCTATCCAAGAGACAACATTGCATGGAGAAGAAAGAGAATGTAAGTAGTGTGATTGAATGAAACAACTAAATAAAATTTTACTTTAACCAAAAAAAAACTATTTATAATTTTAATATATTCAAATATATGTATCAATGTAGAGAGAGAAGAACCTTACCTGTGAAGAAAAGTATAACGAGAGAGATATGATAGAGGTTTTTGGTAATTGAAAGAGTGCGTATATATTTATTTGACTGAGGGATAATTAATTTTTTAGTTTAATGGAATTCTTAGAATCTAGGAATAATAATTATAGAAGAATTTAGGACTTATGATTTATTAATAGAATAATAATTATAAAGGAATAATAATTATAGAATAATTTAGGTGTATAATTAATTTAGGACTTCATATAAAGGAATAATAATTATAGAAGAATTTAGGATTCTATATAAAGGAGTAATAATTATAAAACAATTTACGACTCTATATAAAGGAATAATAATTATAGAATAATTTAGGTGTATAGTTGTGGAGGCGAAATTTTTGCTAAGTCCAATAGGTTGAACTGATATACAAACAGACCAGGCCCAAGATGGTTTGAGCCCAAGTATCAGCAAAAATTCCAAAAAGACTGGATCGAGAAATAAAGCGCCAAGTCGCTCCACTTAAAGGCTGAAACGGCCCAACCTACTTATCACAGTCCAAACTCAAAAAGGAATTACTATCCTTGAGAGTAAAGATAGTTGTAAATAAGGGAATCAGAGTCCTAAAAGGATTCTCATTCCAACTTGTTTAAATATCAAAAGACATGTGAATAAAAGGGATTTTGGGATCCTCTTGGAAATTCTTGCTCTGAAAATATTGTGTTCTTGCTATTATTGGTTTTGTGCATTAAGTTAATTAGCAAGAATTAGCTAAGTAGTTTTTTGTACCAACACTTTGGCGCCGTCTGTGGAAAACGTTAATCGTTTTTCAAAAAGAAAAAAGTCTACAGTAATGGTGGACACAAGGAGAAATACTTACGATATTGCAGATCTGGGCAAACCCCTTAGGAATCAAAGAGGAGTGCCGCCTATACAACCAAATGCCCAGGATCCTCTGGCACAGCCCAACGTCCAGCAATTAACCCAGCAGAATGAGGTTCTATGTCAACAGATCACTAATCTTCAAGAAAGGGTAGAACGCGCTGAAAGCAGGAGAGACACTGGACGACAGCGGAACGAAGGGGCCGAATCGAGCAATCAATCATTGACTGCCTCCCATCATAACCAGCTCGTTGGTAGGCAGCCTCACTATAATTGACCCAATGAAGATCAGATTAATCCTGAGCAGTTTTACCCAGAGTAAAGGACCCAGATGCAATGAGAGATTGACGAATTAAAGAGCGACCGGTCTTGCTATCTAGCCAATTAAGCGCTCGTTACCACCAGCCTGATTAAGTCTCCCTTCACTGAGAATATAATTAGGACCGAAAGGCCAAAGAGGTTTACCCTGCCAACGTTTGTTACCTTCGATGGGAAGATAGATCACCTGTATCAATAGAAGATGACATTGGATGTTGAGAATGATGCACTCATGTGCAAAATTTTCCCATCCAGCTTCACTGGGCTAGCTTTACACTTGTTCAAACAACAACCGCCTCGTATGATATTGAAGTTTGAAAGGCTATGTGAGCTGTTCGTGGCCCAGTACGCGGGAAACTAGGAGTGTAAAAAGACAATCTCCTCATTATTTACCATAAGGCAAGCCAAAGGGGAGATGCTGAAGTCCTTCCTAACTCACTTCAACTTGGAGATGTCCATGATATATTAATGCGATCAGACTACAGCAGTGGAAAGCACCCAGAAAAATATAGAAGACCTGAACTTTCGAGCTCAGAAGTATCTAAGGATAGAAGAGGATGAAGCAGCCAGAAAACAACGATCTACTTTAATCACTATAGTATAGCAAACAAAGACCCAAGTTGCTAAGGCAAAACTATATCGGGCTATTCCCTCGCCCGCACCAGAGATCACGAAAAAGCAGAAGGTTAAAGAGAAGATCACCCCTCTAAAAATGTCTCTGGTCAGGCTTTACTGTGAAAACAAAGGCAAAGGAATCTTTCACACACCTCTGGCTATCAAACAACCCCAAGAACAGAGGAACACGAACAAACATTGTTCCCTCCACAGTGACTTCGATCATACCACCAACGAGTGTAGGAGCCTAAGGCAACAAGTGGAAGCCTTAATCGCAAAAGACAGTTTATCAAAGTACGTCATTCTAGAAGAGCAGACTAAATCCTTTGACCAATCTCAATAAAAGGTGAATAAATAGCTGAACCCTGCTCCCATTCGTATTATCAATGTTATCCATGGTCGACCAGTTTCAGATCGAGAGAGCGAGTCCGAAAGACAGTCACACCACAGCAATGCCCAAGAATTTCAAAAAATCGGAGAAATCCACTCAGTGTATAATCGTTTGGCCAGCACATCGATCACTTTCACATATGAGGACATGAGCAAAATCCAGATGCTGCATCAGGACCCGTTTATGATCAACCTCATTGTCTCTAAGTGTGAAGTAAAAAGGGTATTGGTGGATGCACAGAGCAGTGCCAATGTTATGACATTGTTAGCCTTCCAATAGATGGGCCTAGAATCAAAATGCGTCAGGTCTACTGCCAAGCCACTGATAGGGTTTGATAGCAAACAAGTAACACCAGTAAGGGTGGTGGAGCTCCCAGTAACGGCAGCAAGAACTTTAACTAAGGCCTTCGTCTTTGTCGATTTCAACACTTCATACAACATGATAATAGGGAGAGGTTGAATACACATGATACAAGGAGTCCTTTCTACGCTCCACTAGTTAATGAGATGCGTAGAACCAAACGAAAGGGATACAATCAACATCTTGGGAGATCAGGTGGCAGCGAAGAAATGTTATGCTCTTACACTGAAAGGAAATGCGGTACAGGAAAAACATGCCAAATAGAAATTACAGAACTCTCTGCCAAAGGGCATTCGGCAAGAGCAAGAAAAAGAAAAGTCGACTGAGGAACTGCTCAAAGAGGTAGAGATCATTCCTAGCAAAGACCCCACAAATCTGAGGACCTCTTTATACTAGCCAGACAGAGTGCAGTTAATACAGTTGCTAAAAAAGAATATCGATATTTTCGCCTAGGATCACACGGACATTCCCAGCATAGATCCATCAGTATCATGCCATGCACTTAATGTCAATCCAAGCTACCCACCTATGAAACAAAGGCAAAGGCAATTCGTTCCAAAAAAAGAATCAAATTATTGTAGAAGAGATAGATCACCTCTTGCAAGAAGGCTTTATCAAGGAAGTCCAGTTTTCAAATTGGCTCTCAAATGTGATGGTGGTCCAGAAAAAGAATGGCAAGTGGCGAGTCTGTATAGACTTCACTAATCTAAACAGAGCTTGCCCTAAGGATAGTTTCCCCTGTCAAAAATTGATCAAATGGTTGATGTCACGACCAGTTGACATTCCTTGATATATACTCTGGTTATAATCAAACCCCAATGAACCCAGAAGATCTAGAGAAAACATAGTTCATCATTGAAAGTGGAACCTATTGCTACAAGGTAATGTCGTTCAGACTGAAGAACGTTGGGGTAACTTACCAGCGACTGATCAACAAAGTCTTTAAAAACCTGATGAGCTGAACAATTGAAGCAAACATAGACGATCATGTTTCGTTTTGACGCCGAAGATTGCCAATTACAAAAATATACGCCACAATCTCCCCCTTTGAAAATTTCGTGACAAAATCAACCTAGACAATTATAACCTAACCACTAGAAAAATCATATTACAATATGTCCCAAATAGAAAAAAATATATCTTGAAGAACTCAGAACATTATGAGTAAGCTTTCAAACTTCATGTGCAGTGTCTGCCATACCTGTAAAATCTGCATATCATGCAAACAACACTACCTGTTAAAGCTTAATCAAGAAAAATATAATGATAACAAGTATCATAAAATCATATCCAAATTCCTCCTTAATCATATAACCAATGAAATATATTATCTCCTCACATGTCTCAAAGAAAAACATATATCTCCCCCTTTGTCAGAGCACATATATAAGTCTCCCCTTTTTGGAACAAATTGACAAAGTAAAAATAATGAGAATAAGAGAACAAATCAACACATGATTAAGTGAGATATAACTTACAATCAAATATATCACATAATTTTTAAAATTATAGTGTTACACATAAGCATAGTAGAAAAACATAGAAAACATATAACATATCATGTGTTAAGCAAATAAAAAACATAGAACAAAACAAGTTCAACCATCAAAGAACTAGACATAACATGTTTGAGCAATAAACACAACTAACTACTCAAATTCTAGCAAAACAAAAACTAGGTTTAAACTACCAAGACTGAACCATCATCCTCATCATCATCACCATGAGCTCCACAAGTTCTAGGAAGGGCTCTCCTAATCAATGTTTCAAGCTTTGAAAACTTCCTCTTTAAGTGTTTCTCCAACCCCTTCATGTATTGATTGTACTGTCTAGTAGTCAAAGCACAATTAGAATCTAGAATATAAAGTCCAGCAATAGGAGCATTGTCATCACTCTCATCCACAATCTCCTCCTCAGTATGATGTCTTGCAGCTTCCTTTTGAGCTCTTTCCTTCATCTTTTTAGTAATTGAAAACTTAACATTTGAAGCCATGGACTTCCCATTGGGCGTCATCACTAGAACATTTGAAGGAATATAAACATTCTTTGCTTTAAGAATCTTCATTACAATCAAAGAAAAAGGCAAAGCATTGGTATTCCTAGAATTATTTATCTCTTAAATCATAGTCCTCAAAATAGTAGTCGGCACATTAATTCTATCACCATTCACAATATGATATAGGATCCCACCTCGATGCCGTGATAAATCACCCTTATAATCATAAGGGTCAAGAGTATAGGAGATAATCAAATTTAATGCAAAGTCATTGCCAGTGATGTTGGCATTTGGAACTTTATTTGTAAGTAATGGAGCATTCGGTTCACACAACATCCAAATGATTTCTTCCATGTTTGGTCTATTCTCTTCAGTACTTATATAAGGAAAAATTATATCATTCTGTGCCACTAGAACTACAATAACCTCATAAATTAATTAGGTAGTCACCTTGATTTTTGTCCCAAAATATTTCACCGTCATCCATAGCTCACCATCACTATAAGTAAACACATTGCTATAAAAGAGGCGAACCATGTCGAGAACACAATCCTTGCCTAGTTTAGCTAGTGAACTCTAACCATTGTCTCTAAAGTAGTACACAAATTCTAAATGATAGCCTTGCCATATGCTATCCAAATCAAAGCTTCGTTCACATCTCATTGGCCTACAACCAACCACCTTTCTATAGTGATCAAAGATTCCTTCATCATCAAAATGATCCTTCGTGAAAATTATATTACCTTCCGGTGTTAGAGAAACATTAACTCTTTGTCTTCTAAATCCACTAGCTATTACCACGATGAGAGGAATGCAAAATAGGAATGTAAAAACCATTGGAGAATTTTTCTCAAACACTTGGTGTGCAAGCTTTGAAAACACAAGCTTCAATGAAACTTTGTTAGTTCAATCTCCCAAAACCAACCAAAATACTTCAATGATCAATCCCTTCCACCAATTCAACTCAAAATTAACCACAAATATCAACTAATATAATGCAATATATCAAACACAAAATATGATGAGAGTTATGGCAAAGTGAGGAAAAAGAGGAGAAAAGTGCACACAATGAGAAGGTAACCACAAAATGAAAATATCTCAATGCTTTTTCTCTCTAGAATATGCATTTCTATTTAGTTGAAAGCTTAATGAGAGCGACACCATATGAACTTTTTATAGAGATTAAAAATCCTAATTTTCTTTGAAAAACAAGTTGAAAACCAATAGAAAATAAGTCTCCATGTTTAGGAAAGTTCTGGATCAAATCCGGGTCAAAACAGGACTCTACAGGACAAAATTCGCCAAGGCAGAAGCATGGACCAATCCAACCTATTCTTGGATGGGTCCAAACTTTTGTCTGTCACAAACTGAGATCTTAAGACCTCTTGGACCTGGACTGGTCCAACCTTGAAAAGTGTCCAAATTTGCTTTAAAAGTCCTCTTTTTAAGGTCGGAACTTCCCGATTTGAAATATGTGTTCTCACCACTTTACTTGGATTATGTGACTCTCATATGTGATCAACGATGTTCTCATGCATTCAGAACCATCTCGAAACTTCAATCGATTGAATCCTCGTTAAGAGCATTGATGACTTCTTCCGAAGATCCAAGATTCATCCTTTGACGAACCCTTGCATGGTTGGTGTAGAATTTCATGCTCACTCTAAGACCTCAATTAAATGATCAATATCAAGAAAATTACTCAAAGAATACAACTCGATCGTGTTTGATTTTGACACCGAAGATTGCCAATTACAAAAATATACGTCACAGCTATGACCACTTTGGTTGAAGAAAATAGTACAGAAAGGAAGAGAAAATTTAAGGGAAGATACATCAATGTCAGACACACTAACTTTGGTCATTAGAAACTAATTTGAAGAGTCCAATTGATTAGTTGAGTGCTTCCACGTACAAAAATCTAGCAACAAGACATCTCTAACTTTTAAGGCTAATTTCAACATGTATTTGATAACTACAACAAACAAACTTCAATGAGGCAAAACATTAATAATGTCTCATCAACACAAGAATGATTTTCCACCAAAATGAACATAAAAATTGAAACTTCACAAACCCATAATCAAGAATGTCTCATACCAGTGAGAGAAATCAAGAAAGATGTACAAATAAAAATGAAAAATCCATTACCAGTGAAGTTTAACAAAGTGAAATACAAAAACAATGAAGTTTCACAAGAAAATGAAGGAACTTTAAGGAAAAATTAGATTCACAAACCCATTATTAGAAGGAATACGAAGTTGAAAATGCTTATACATTATTTTTACTTCCAAATCAACAAAAAACAAAAGTGAAATCAAATCACATACATATATTACACAAAAACATCAAGCAAAGTTGAAGAAAAATCTTAACCGTAAATGAGTTGGAGTTAGAGTTACTTTTAGAGAGAGAAGACCATCCTCTATTCTGCTTTTTTCAATGGAGAGAAAGAGAGAGCACATAGATGGAGAGGGATGAAATCTACTTTGGTGATGAAGAGGCAGAGAACGTGCGATATAGAATACATTTAGGGATGTATTTAGCTCATTTCATGTGGTGAGGGAGTTAGGTCATATTGTATGAACATTAAAAAGGATAGAGTTGAAAGGAAACAGTTCTTGTCCAACTCATATTTTGGGTCAAATACATGGATGGTGGTCTTAGATAGAAGTTAGAAACTTGATGGTGTGACAAGTTTCAGAGGTGCATGGGAGTGAGGTTTGGCAGGTGGTTGAAGACCTTTAATTGAAGAAGAGTTGAGTGAAGAGGAGGGAGCATGGTATTTTTGGCAGCTAAGCCAGAGGATGATAAGGAAGTGGAGAAGGGCTTAGTGGATGGATAGTGCCTGTTGGTGGATGATCCAGATGGTGGTGCAAGGTTTAGGCTAGCTGGAACTGTAAGTTTGGCATGGTCAAATAGATGAGGGATGGTGAGGGGAGGGAAGAGGTATATCCATGTATGCACAAAGTTAAAAATAAAAACAACATATCATATAAATTTCACTACTTATATATTTACCTTTAGGACTAATTTGAATTAATGGAATTGGAAGGAAAAGAAAAGAAAATAAATGGAAGAATAGTGTCTCTTATGTTTGGTTTGTTAAAAATAAGAGAAAAGAAAAGATTATAAGTGATTTGAAGAAATACTTTATCCCTCCAAATATCTCATATACTATCCTCCCAAAAGTAAGAAGATTTGAAGAAAAATGATAAAATTTAAGTAAAATTTTCTTAATACCAAAACCAACTTTAATATTTTAAAAGAGAAAAGGGGCATAATAGTAAATAAAAAAGAATGAGATAGTAAATTGGTTAAAATACGTTCTTTTATTTTTTCTCCTTTAACTTTTTTAAACAAGAATGTTATCATTTTTTTTATTTTCTTTCATAATTTATTCAAACATAAAAATAACTTATTAATATCCTTTCTTTTCTTTTATTTTTTCTCATAATTACTGTTTATCCAAACAAAACCTTAAGAGCAAGAGGAACATTATGGGGAACCAACGAATTCTTAAATAGTGAGGTTCTTAAAGAGATCATGAAGAAAATTTTATTCAAAACCAGCAAGCAAGACCAGCCACAAAAACATTGACTCACCGCTAAAGACCACTTACACATTCATTCATTCATTTTCCATTGGTCACATAACCCAATCACTAACACGCTAATACTTGTACAATAATTAATTAATTAATTTGAGCCACCTCAACACAAATAACACACAACTTTACTACTCACTTTCTTCCTCACAGTCTTGAATAGTATCAAGTTGATATGAGAGAGGGCAATTTTCGTTTTGCTCTATCCTGTAATGACCGACACTTAGATCAATATTGGTCAGCTCTAGGGCACGTTTCCATGCAGTCCTGCAAAGTATGTCCCACCCTTTCCAAACTTGACGGACTATGTGATTTGCCACTTTGTTTGCTTCCTCATGCTTGAACTGTACATAATGCTCAACAAATTCATTCAACACAACTAAGATTTGGCTACAAGATATAAAATTATGAATTTTATCATCTTTAAAGAAAAAGAAATAAGCTTAAATTAAATAACAAATAAATTTAAATGGAAAAGAAACTACGTGAGTTACCTAATATATTCTGAGTACTTCTGCGGGTGATTCATCCCGTTTATTAAACCAACCGTTGTTTTGGAATCGCCTTCCACTATTAGTTTGAGAAACCCTTCTTTCAGTGCTTTTTCTTGACCAAAAAAGCCGCCATCAATTCTGCTTCTAAAGCAGAAGCTACATCTAGGAGTTCGACCATGCCGTAAGCTACAATGTAGCCAAAATGATCATGGATAACCCAAGTCGCAGCCCCTCCTTTACCAGGCCTAAAGGAACCATCAAAGTTAAGCTTATGAAAACCAATGGGGGAGTTTGCCAATTCAAAGTGATCACCGGACGTTTTAGAATTAACTCTGGTGACTCCTCATGTACATATATAGAATTCACTCTTATATAATCATGTATTTTTTCTTTATCAACATGAGAACTTCCCCAATACTACTCCATGAAATCTTGAATTGATAAATACTTGTTACCATCGCAATGAAAATCTTTGTAGAGAGAAATGTTGATGAAAATAGAATAACCGTGGGATGTTTTATGAATTTGTAATAGATCTATGGTGTAGGGGGTCTGTTTTTGTTATTGAGAACTCTAAACCCGGAAAGGAATTTGAGAATTCTTATGGTATGGAATCGTAGTCGAAATATAATCATAATCTAAAGGTATATATTAACCATAGTCTAAAAAATATAGACCTATCAATCAGTTGATTCGTTCTAATTCATTGATTTAATCCAATATAAAAGAAATAAAAAGAAAAAATTTCCGTTTTCTTTTAACCGGTCTAGGTGATGTTCTTCGAAAAATAATTTTCTTAAATCCTGTAGTTTGACAAAATAAATTTATACTATACAAATGTCACTACTATAAAATACAAAACTAAGGCGTCAATGAATTTACCATGTGATTGTCCAACTCTGTAAGGAATCCACCTTTTATAAGAAGTTGTGTTGTCTTTGAATTTTTCAGTAGAGCTAGTAAAAGAATTAATAAAAATTACATCAAAAAAAATGAACCTATTTTAATTTAATAATCTAGGTATAATATATAAAGAGCATGAAGGTTATCGCAAGACAGACAAAAAATTCAAGCTCGGGTGGTCCAGATTGATCTTAAACATTGAAAAGACTCGCGTCATATAAATTATTTTTCTCAAGTAGAAAGACTGTAGCAACTTATTTTAAATAGTCATGTTCTTATTACAAAGTGCTTAATTGCTCTAGCTTAATTATCTACAAAGAAACATTGTTTTTGTATAGATGTAGAAAGGGAAGAGGCAGAAGCATACCAAATTTATAACCAAGAGAAGGCAAGCCAAGACAAATGTCAATAGAACAAATTCTTTTAACCGACAAATAACAGAATCACACTACCCTAATAAGCAAAATGAAATTGAAAGATTACTAAACCAATATCTTTTGTCCTACTGGTTTTGGGTCCCAACTTCCAATCCTCTAGGTCAAGGTGTCTAGACTTTACTAATTCTTGGACTTCCTTCTAATTCATGTTTGAATTAATTAAAAATTATGATTTGTAGGCTTAATTTATGCAATTGTAATGGTCCCAGATTTGATTTACACATTCAACAAACTAAATTAAATTAAATTATGTGATGTTTTTAAGGTAGTCAAAAACACTAAACATTGTTTACTTGTTACAGAAAGTGATCCCTTCAGTTCTTGGTTGGCAAGTCTTAGTTGATTGGATCTACCTTAAGTTGGACAAAGACAGTTTCTAATACACCCTAGGAGATAAAGGTTTCATTGTTGTTTTCCTACCATAGATCTACCATTCTAGAAAATTTATTGCTCACCTTTGGGCAAGAGATCATTACTCTCTCTCTCTCTCTATATATATATATATTACAACAATCGCTAGAGTGAAAACATTTAAATGGTTTACCATAAGTCTGTGAAGGGGAATCAGCTTCTCTCTCATAGCCTAACAAAGTAAAATTATCATTAGTTGATTCTTCCAAAAAAAAAAGAAGAGGCAGAAGCATACCAAATTTATAACCAAGAGAAGGCAAGCCAAGACAAATGTCAATAGAACAAATTCTTTTAACCGACAAATAACAGAATCACACTACCCTAATAAGCAAAATGAAATTGAAAGATTACTAAACCAATATCTTTGTCCTAATGGTTTTGGGTCCCAACTTCCAATCCTCTAGGTCAAGGTGTCTAGACTTTACTAATTCTTGGACTTCCTTCTAATTCATGTTTTGAATTAATTAAAAATTATGATTTGCAGGCTTAATTTATGCAATTGTAATGGTCCCAGATTTGATTTTACACATTCAACAAACTAAATTAAATTAAATTATGTGATGTTTTTAAGGTAGTCAAAAACACTAAACATTGTTTACTTGTTACAGAAAGTGATCCCTTCAGTTCTTGGTCGGCAAGTCTTAGTTGATTGGATCTACCTTAAGTTGGACAAAGACAGTTTCTATATTCCTGCTATTATACACCCTAGGAGATAAAGGTTTCATTGTTGTTTTCCCACCATAGATCTACCATTCTAGAAAATTTATTGCTCACCTTTGTATATATATAGAGTAATGATCTCTTGCTCAAAGGTGAGCAATAAATTTTCTAGAATGGTAGATCTATGGTGGGAAAACAACAATGAAACCTTTATCTCCTAGGGTGTATAATAGCAGGAATATAGAAACTTTATTACAACAATCGCTATAGTGAAAACATTCAAATGGTTTACCATAAGTCTGTGAAGGAGAATCAGCTTCTCTCACATAGCCTAAGAAAGTAAAATTATCATTAGTTGATTCTTCCAAATAAAAAATCAAATTGAATTTGAAAATGTAATGATAAATGACTTCGCAATTCAAATAGATCAAGGAGTTTGAAATTAAGATAAACTTTTATATGATTAAAATTGAAAAAGTTTTTAAGAGATTATTTAATTGCATCAAACTAGCAGCAATCATAGACAAACAGAAAGAAAAAAAAATTATACGTAGAAAGAAAACAATGTCAAGTTGGGAAGATGGCTAAGTTGGTTAGACTGCAATGCCCAAAATTAAAGAAGCAGCATAGCGACAAAGAAGACAAAACTAGCATGGAACCAATTTCAAAGTACAGAGTAGTACTAATGTTCTTTGCAGCTGGGCACCCATCAATATTGGTATGGATAAGAAATAAAATAAAATAAAATAATTCTTGTACTGCCTTCTAATTCATGTTTCAATTAATTAAAAATTATGTTTTGCAGACTCAATTTTATGCAAATGTCACGCTAACAAATTTGATTTTAATCATTCAAGAAACTAAATAAAACTGTATGAATTTTCCAAGGTAGTCAAAAACACTAAACATTTTTTACTCAATCACAGAAAGTGATCCATTCAGTTCTTGGTTGCCAAGTCTTAGTGGATTGGATCTACGTACTTTAATATAATTGCTAAACATCCTAGGAGATAAGGTTTCATTGTTATTGTTGTTTTTCTACTGTAGGGCTACCATTCTATATTCCGAACAGTATCCAAATAAAAGGAGATGAACAAATAAAAGACAAGTATAAGAAAATATAAATATACAAATAACATTTCTCATAGTGATCAATTTTCGGGTTCCATTATATATATATGTGTGTGTGTTAAAACAATCATACTAATAATGTTATTACCAGAACTATCCACAAGAGATGAATTACTTCCATCGTTATCATCTTCTGTTGTTGCTGCTAACAATGTAAAACTATCATTAGTTGATAAGGCGCCCATTTGGGGAAGTTTCTTGGAGAATTGAAACTGACTTTCAAATCTAAGAAGTTCTTTCCAAAAAAATGTTAGTGTTTGGTGAAATAAGTTGGAATTATTGTAAGTAACAAATTTCATAAACAATTTTGCCTTCACTTATTTCATGAAACTTGTCTATTGAGACTAATTATTAATGATAAATTTGTGAAGTTAAAACTATATTAATTGTGAAAGAAATTTCAAAAAATGCATCTACCAAATATTTTTTTTTCTTTTAAATTCATTTTATTGAAGGCATTCCTCAAATGCTTTTAAATGAAAGAGATTTTAAAATCACTCGAACAAACTTCAGATTCATAAAATTTGACACTCACTCGAACATTCCAAATGTAATAATAAAGTTCCAACCAAGGCTGACCCAAGAATTTCAACTTGGGGCGGCCAAATTAGTACGACCTTGATATAGTTCTTTTGGAAAGATATTGTAATCTATCATACATTTTTCATTCGATAGTCTTATATATATTGTTAATATAAAACTGACCTAAGATGTTTATAAACCAAAAGTATTTCATATATATATATATATTATAATTTTGATAAGGAAATTTTCAAATATACGCTGATAAATCTCCTGACCCACACTACTTTGGAGAGAACCCATATATGTAGAATGAATCGTTCACTTTGTTAATATATGCTCCTGTTTTTGACATTTTCTCCAATTATTCCCCAAAACACAAAACCTTGAAATCAAATATAAAGAAATACGTCAAATAGAAGAAAGCACAAAAGTCTACAGGGTAGCAAGAAATAATAAAGCAACTTTTGTGAAATTATAATCTCTAATCTACAAATTTATTTACCATTGCTGACAATTAGCGTGGTAAAATTATCATATATTTTCACTTAAATAAATCATCCATAAGAAACACCACCATCACCTGCAACTAGGTAGAGTCAAAATTCTGTTTAATTATGAAGAAAAAAAATTGAATCACTAAAAAGAATAAAATAAAATATTTGCACTAACACCAGAATCGATTAAACAAAAGTATCTACTCTCGGTAAACAAAATTTATCGTACTATTCAGCTTATACTTGTATCGACATTTTCATTCTCGAAACCAGCTTTCGTTTTCCATTTGTCACTGGATTCAGTTATAGCCAAAACTCGAATAATAAATCTTCTAAAACAATTTAAGGAATTACAGTGGATTGCTTCGGTATTTCTTGCTTCTTATGCCCAACAGTCACAACTTCGTTTTATATCCCCATATACATACTATAACGGCTTTTTCAAAATCTTGGACTTCGGCTACATATATGATCCTTTTATTCTTGCTGCTATTGGCCTGGATTAGTATTATTTTATTCTTGGAAGTTTTTTCATTTTAGGCCTTCCTCTTTCTTGGGGACCATGTAAAGTTTTTTCATTCTATTTGATATATTTCACTTGCCCAAAAACAAACATATAATCATCAATTAAAACTACTAAACCAAGAAATCAAAATTTATTTAACATAAACCCATCACTAGTGTGCCAACTCAGAGTCTCATATAGTGAATTATTTATTACAATTAAAGGTTAATTAATTAATAATGATCAACATTAATTCTCGCTAAGCTCTTGACGAGCAAGGCCCATCTCAGTGAGATCGCGACATTAATGTTTGCACTCACTAACACCATTCTATTCTGCTCTAAAGTATAAGGGCACGACAATAATTTTTGAATTCCATCTTGAACACAATACTCATGAAACCTATTAAAAGTCAAATCTCAACTCAGTTTTTGAATAAAAATTTATTAATAAAATAAAATATTCCGACCCTTTCCATTTCACAAGAGTTGTCACTTTTTCGCAAGTAAGAAAGGTTAGAATAAAAATTTATTAATAAAATAAAATATTCTAATTCTTACCATTTCACAAGAGTTGTCACTTTTTTCGTAAGTAAGAAAGATTCTTAACCTACATAATCAACACACAATTAGGATCAACTCAGTCCCATATGGCTAAAAAAATAAGAAAAGAAAATGAATTTCTAACCAAAAGCCGAAGCAGTCAATTAAAAATTCATACTAACTATATATATAAACATATGCATAGAGATTTATTTAGATCACAACAAATAGACTTTACACTTTTCAAGTAGAATTCTCATCACATGGTATACATACTTATAATTCATCCTCCTATAATACATAATCTTGAAAGACGTACTATTAAAATCGCTGTTGGAAGCAATGGTCGCTCAAAATGTGCTTATTGCCTTCTTTAATTTTTTGCCTCTAATAGAATGATCAATAAATAACGTAAAAGTATAAAACAAAATTAACTAAGAATACAGATTTTGTATATAATAAAAAAATCAAATTTTATTTAAAGTTGTGTATATCAAAAATGGTACTAACTAGTGCAAATATAATCAATCATTAGAGTTGGTTCTATTTAATAAAATTTTAGAGAGAGAACATAATGAAAATGCAAATTTTAAAATTGCATGTCAGAGAAATTACACTACTACAAATAAACATATAAAATGCAAAATTAATAAAAATAGAAGCAAAATGCATAAAAGTTATTTAAACTGTCATTTTTCTTGCTCAATACTACACCCCTCTTCTCCCATGTATATCCTCGTGCGCACACACACATGTATATAGGCAACTTTGTCAAATATTGTTGTTCATGAACCCTAGCTACCTCAATCTTTTCCCCCACTGAACCCACATTCATCTTCCCCGCCCACTGTCTATGTCTTTTACTATGTTGTTATCCGTGACAACTTTTCCCCACTGAACCCACATTCATCTCCCCGCCCACTGTCTATGTCTTCTACTATGTTGTTATCCGTGACAAACATTAGTATTCAATAATTCATAGCTAGCTAATAGCATAAACATAAATTATAGTATAAGAATAATACTGTATAATGAGATTGAAAAGTTTCAACATGTTCATGATATTGGTAGAAGAAACACTTCCTGCTAGGTGGTAGAAGGGAGAAAACCAGAACTATATATTTAGAAGAGACACTTTCTAATATAACTGTATTATGAAGTTGAGCAACAACTATATCATATATAGAGGTGTACATGTTGAGTGAATGATAGAAAAGAAATTATAGTAAATGACAAAAAACTTAGTACGTGAGTCACATGACCCCTATCATTCCAATGCATCAATATATACTTATTTGTAACTGCAAGAAGCAAGAAGAGGATTTATACAAAAATAACACCACTAAGCTTTTAGGGTTCATTGTGTAAGGATTATCAATGTAGTATATGTCAATTTTTGTGGGTAAAATGACAAGAAGCTTTGGATGTGGGTACACTTTCCATTTATATGCAATTGATTAGGTGATTATAATAAATGACAAGAAAGCTTTGTATGTGGGTCACGTGGCCCTTTCCATATCAACAATTTTATCCAAAAAAATTGACATAAACTACATTGATAATCCTTCTACCATGAACCCTAAAACCTAATGGTGTTATTTTTTAATAAATCATCTTCTTGCTTCTTGTAGCTACAAAAAAAACATATATTGATACAGCGTACAAAGCTTTCTTGTCATTTGCTATAATTACTTTTCTATCCTCCACTCAACACGTACACCCCTATATATAATATAATTGTTGCTCAACTTTATTATATAGTTATAGTATAAAGTCTTTTTTCTAAATATATAACTCTAATTTTCTCTTCTATCAAAATCATGAACAAACTGAAACCTTTCAATCTCATTAAACAATATTATTCTTCTTATACTATATTTTATGTTTATGCTATTAGATAAATATGAATTATTGAATACTAATGATTGTCACGGATAACAACATAGTAGAAGACATAGACAATGGGCGGGAAAGATAAATATGGGTTCAATGAGTAAAAAAGATTGAGCTAGCTAGGGTTCATGGGCAACAATATTTGACAAAGTTGCATATATACATGTGTGTGTGCACACACGAGGATATACATGAGAGAAAAAAGGTGTAGTGGTGTAGTATTGTGCAAGAAAAATGATAGTTCAAATGACTTTTATGCATTTTGCTTCTATTTTTATTAATTTTGCATTTTATATGTGTATTTGTAATAGTGTAATTTCTCTTACATGCAATTTTAAATTTTGCAATTTCATTACGTTCTCTCTATAAAATTTTATTAAATAGAACCACTATGTATAATAATGATTATATTAACACTAGCTAGTATCATTTTTGATATACACAACTTTGAATAAAATATTTTTTTTTATTATATACAAAATCTATGCTGTTAGTTAATTTTGTTTTATACTTTTACTCAATACTTTATTTATTTATCATTCAACTTATTCTATTAGAGACAATAAATTAAAGAAGGCATTAGGCACATTTTCAACATCCAAAGAGACCATTGCTTCCAACAGCGATTTTAATGGTACGTCTTTCAAGATTATGCATTCTAGGACGAGGAATTATATGAATGTATATCATGTGATGAAAATTTTACTTGAAAAGTGTAAAGTCTATTTGTTGTGATCCAAATAAATCTCTATGCATATGTTTAATATATATATATATATATATATATATATATATATATGTATATATGTATATATAGTTAGTATGTGAATTTTCTATTGACTGTTTCGACTTTTGGTTAGAAATTCATTTTCTTTTCTTATTTTTTAGTCATATGGGACATGAGTTGATCCTAATTGATGGGACATGAGTTGATCCTAATTGTGTGTTGATTATGGTAACTCATAGATTAACAACCTTTCTTATTTATGAAAAAAGTGACAACTCTTGTTAAATGGTAAGGGTTATAATATTTTATTTTATAATAAATTTTCATCCTTATTTTACTTGCGAAAAAAGTGACAACTCTTGTAAAATAAGTTGCTACATTCATTCTACTAAAAATAATTTATACGCCGCGAGTCTCTTCAATGTTCAAGATCAATTAATCTGGACCACCCGAGCTTAAATTTTTTGTTTGTCTTGCGATAACCTTCATGCTCTTTATATATTATACCGGATTATTAAATTAAAATAGGTTCATTTTTTAAAATTAAAATAAATTACATACACACAACAGTTTATATTTCAAAACAAAATTAATTTTCACAAGAGAGGTCACTTTCGTGACATGTTGTTTCAATTAATTCATCTCAAAATACATATAAATATACGAATATTAGAATTTAAAATTACACCAAAATTTTATCCTTTGGTAATATCAACATATTCCCACAAGATAAATTTATCCTTATATATATATATATATATATATATATAAGTTTTCACCATTTTTTTATTTATTATTTTTATTTTATTTTCTTTCTTACTAGGTATATTTTATTTTTTTATCATTTTATTGTTATTGTTATTATTATCATTATTATTTTTATCAGAATCATTTTATAAAATCTCCTCTCTCTCCCCCCTCTCTCTCTACATATATATATATTTATATGTACATTTTTATCTCAATTATTTCTATCTTTTTATTTATTTACTCTTTTTTTTCATATATCTCTTTTATTTACTCTTTTATTTACTCATCTTCTTTAGGCAAATTCATGCAAATCCCTACATTTCTTTCATTCCAGTCAACAAAAAATTCCAGAGCACTCCCACTCATGCATGCAAGCTGGCTGCTCTCTCTTCTCACTTTTTCCCTTTCACTCACGCAGACTCATTCTGATGCAAACATTCTGTCCAACCCTCTCTTATCTCTGCAATTCAACTTCCCCTCTCTCTCTCTCTCTCTCTCTCTATCAGAACTCACTACACCACAACATTCATTTTATCTCTCTCTCTTTCACTATCCCTCCCATGCAGATCAATTTTACCACTTTAATGCAAGCTCCCTACCTACACATCCTGCAACATGTCACTACACCAACTTAACTATATTATCTCTCTATCCCCAACAACTCTATCAGTATGAATATCAATATAGACCCGTGACCAAGCAAGCTTGTAATACCCCGCTCCAACACATGGTATGATATTGTCCGCTTTGGGCCTGAGCCCGCACGGTTTTGCTCTTGGGTTTACCCCAAAAGGCCTCATACCATTTGAAGAGAACATACTACATATAAGCACATCCCTTTTTCCACACCCAGGCGATGTGGGATTGAGCACCTTGTACCCTGTCAGTGTGGTAGCTCAGCCCAGTGTCTGTCTTTGCACCCGCCCACTCACACCCGTCCACTAGAGTTACTACAATCCACCCCCCTACGAGGCCCGACGCCCTTCACACCCGTCCACTAGAGTTACTACAATCCACCCCCCTACGAGGCCCGACGCCCTCGTCCACCCCCCTACGAGGCCCGACGCCCTCGTCGGCACACTTACTTCCGGCTGGGTTCAGGCTCTGATACCAACTGTAATACCCCGCTCCAACACATGGTATGATATTGTCCGCTTTAGGCCATAGCCCGCACGGTTTTGCTATTGGGTTTACCCCAAAAGGCCTCATA
This sequence comes from Cornus controversa, assembly GCA_026545225.1. Classification (NCBI taxonomy): domain Eukaryota; kingdom Viridiplantae; phylum Streptophyta; class Magnoliopsida; order Cornales; family Cornaceae; genus Cornus; species Cornus controversa. The sequence goes on along the minus strand of CM048853.1, from coordinate 26,893,838 downwards.
CCATTTGAAGAGAACATACTACATATAAGCACATCCCCTTTTCCACACCCAGGCGATGTGGGATTGAGTACCCTGCACCCTGTCAGTGTGGTAGCTCAGCCCAGTGTCTGTCTATGCACCCGCCCACTCACACCCGTCCACAAGGGTTACTACAAACACACTCACCCACTCCCTTTCTAATAAGGGTTACACACACTCAAAGAAACACTCTCTGCAAACCAACCTTCTCTCTTTCCAATTAAACTAAGGTTACATACCCTCAAACAAACCCCCTCTCTATCTTCCCTCTCTCTATGAACCAAACAAAGCTTCAACCAACTTCTCCTCTCTTACAATCCCTCCCTCTTCCATCAATAGCAACAATGACCCAAAACTCCATTTTGGGAAGACCCATATCATTGGGTTTGTTTTGCTTTAAACCCACAGAGATCCAATCCAACCACATTGATCCAGATCCATCTCACATTTTTATCTCCAACCCAAATCTACTGCCCAATTCCCTTTAAATTTTAGCCTATCCAAACCCAACATAATTCCCAGATTTGTTTTAACCCAGTTGTATAGGCCCAAATTAACCTAAAACAGCCCACACACGGTCCATTTGCTTACCTAAACTAATGCGCACACACACATTACACACTGTTTACACTTTACACACACTAGCACATTTTAGTGCCAAACAGACTGTGATTAAGCCTAATATTGGCTTTTATAAATAAATAAATAAAAGAAGACAAACATATATATATATATATATATATACTAGTAAAAAGCATTTGCGATGCACATGATGAATGTAATTTATAATTTAATTAAAATTATTATACAAATTAATCATTATTAGGCATAAAGTGTAAAAGAATAAGTTTGTAAATTAGTTATTTAGGTCATATAGAATTCTTAAAAATAAAGTGATGAAAAGTGATTTGTAATTTTAATTTAAATTATTGTACAAATTAATCATTATTAGGCATGAAGTGTAAAAGAGTGAGGATGAGATTAAAGTTTATGTTGTTATTAAGTTTGTGAATTAGTTATTTAGTTCATATAGAATTCTTCGAAATAAAGTTTGTGTTGTTATTAAGTTTGAGAATTAGTTATTTAGTTGATATAAAAAAAAATAAAGTGGCTAACAGAGTGAAGAATTAGGAGTTTATTATTATTTTTTATTTCTAAATTTTAGGGATGAAAGAGTTTGTGTAAGGTTATGTTTCTATACATTGCAATAAATAATAATATTATAAAAAAATGATCGAAAACACTAAACAAAGTTTGCGAATTAGTTATTTAGTTTGTACGAAGTTTGAGATAAGAAATATAATTAGAAAATAATACTTCTTTTTTAAGATTCTGTTTCTATATACTAATTGTAATAAATAATATTATAAAAAATTAAAAATACATTATAAAAAATAATTTGCTGGATAATTTGTATGGAAAACACCTAAAAGAACATTGAGTCAAAAATATAATAGAATGCATGTGATGTGTGTATTTTATCCCACACATCAAACACAACCAATACTCAAATAATCAAACACACAATAATAGTGTCCATACTACTCTTAATTATTCAATAATCAATTCTAGAAATACTTTGTAATCTATCTAAATTTGCAACTTCTAAGATGCATATTGTATTTATATATTTATATTATAATTTGTATATATAGTATCCAAAAAATAAAATATATCAAAACAAATAAATCTTTTATTGGTCACATCTTACTTACTATTGCAAAGAATCAAAGAGAACCATAAAAAAGTAAAAAACACTATTCTAGCAGTTCAATTCTTAAACCGTCCATTGCTAAATAAATTCTTTGACAAAGCCCACTAATTTTTCAACTGCTAATTTTTTTGTTCCAAATAATTTCAGTGATAAACCAACCATAATACTGGAAATTTTCAAAAATTTTTTAGTTGATTCATGCAATAACAGAAAGAATCTAGCTCAGCAAATAAATGATTATTTAATTTTCCAGAGAAAAGCCCAATTTTAATCTTGTATGAAAAAATCAATCGATAAACTAACAAATGCTGATTTTATCTATTCAATGCAAAGTAAAAATAAAGTGATATACTAAGAAAATGAGATATTCTTCCTAATAGATGAAAAAATCAATTGATAATCAATGCAGTAGAAACAAGTAAAATAATAAAGTGCAAGAAATTACCTTTTCTTTTTCCGATTCCACTCGATCCATTTTGCCTTTTTGTTTCTTTTTCAAAATGTAAACCTGCATCAGTAAAATTAAGGGGCATAATTTCAAATTTGGAAACTGCTGTTTCAGATCTACAACTGGCAACTTTGAAGTGAGTAAGAGAGAGAGAGAGAAAATAGTAACATGGATCTCTGTCTCAAATGGCATCGACATCGAGATGGGTGAGCTCCGTCGGAGTCGACAGTGCTCCGGTGAGAGAGAGAGAGAGATGAGTGGTTGGAATGAAAATAGAGTGTGATGAGTGTAAGATTAACAAGTCGGTGTCATTTTAACTTTTAAGAGTTGGTCTTCGTCTTAAAAAAACATGTGATGGTCCTTTTACTGTAAAGAACTTTTTATGAGACCCGTGAAAGTCCTTTCCTGTTAAGAGCCACGTGCTCTTTGAAAATAGAGTGTCATAAAAAGTCCTTTCCTGTTAAGAACTTTTTATGAGACCCGTGAAAGTCCTTCTCTGTTCAAAAAAATCCATTTTTCTTTGTTTGTATCTGGGCACGTATTTAAGTCTTTATCTAGAGCCTATTGTAGACATTTGGATAAAGACCAGCTACACCAGCCTAACCATATGGTACTAACTTTTCATTTAATGAGCTCTAAAAAATTGACCAAATTACACACTATTGCTTGATTGATTGTCTTGTATATCTCTCACTTCAATTCGGTGCCTAGCTAGAATGCAATAATGCTAATTTTATATTGAATGGTATGTCTCTCGACATTTAAAGTAGGTTGTGGAGCTTCAATCACTGGTTTTCTTGCTTGAAATTCAAGAAACAAATGAAATTTGTCAAATATGTTTTTTATTTATTTTTAACAAAATTCAAAAATCTGTTTTCAAAAAATTACAAAATAAACAAAAAACTAAACGCATAAATATAAATGTTACTAACCAACGTGGTTACCCTGTGCTAATAATTCGGTACTGTACAGGAACGAAGAAAATTGAATTTAACTAGGTAACACTATAATTTTGTGTTATAGTATGAAATATGATAATTCAACCTTCGGTTGATTCAAATTTTTTTGTTGGTTCATGCAATAACGGAAAGAATCAACTTTATTAACCCTGATGATGGAAGAAATTTGGGCAATAAAAAATTATTGCCCAAATTTTAATGTAATTAAGATTTACTTTTTTCCAGAAAAGGGACCAATTTTAATCTTATTAGGTGGGTGCAAGAAAAATAAAACTATCAAATGGTGATCTTACCAAGTAAAAAATAAAAATAAAGTGATATATTAACAAAATGAGATATGCTTCTTAATAGATAAAATAAAAAATAAAAAATCAATTGATACAAGAATTTACCTCTTTTTTTTCCGATCACACTCGTTACATTTTGTCTTTTAGTTTCTTTTTCAATACGTAAACCTGCATAACATATTTGGAAACTTGATCTTGAATATTTTATTTGAAAACAACTTATGCCACCATAAAAGAAGAATGTTAATATACAATTACATAAAAAAGATGCAGACCAGAAATTTCATCATGAAGATGCAAATAATACAACACTCATAGATTCGTAACAAAAAAAAAAAAAAAAAAACCGACTTATTCATACATGCATAGCATCAAACAACAAACGACAGAGTAGTAGATCTCAACAAAAAATAATAATAATAATAATAATAAATAAACTCAACCAGTTTACCAACAGAGTAGTAGATCTGAACAAAAATGGCAACATTGAGTTCAAAATATTTGATAAAGTCAAGATAATTATACTGATCTTTCAGATCTACAACTAACAACCGCGAAGAGAGTAAGAGAAAGAGGAGAGAGAGAGATAGAGAGAAAATAGTACCATGAGTCTCTGTTTCAAACGGCGTCAGCATGGAGATGGGTGAGCTCCGTCGGCGTCGACAGTGCTCTGGTGAAAATCGGTGAGGATGAGAGAGATGAGTTGTCGGAATGAAAAGAAACTTTTGCTTGTGAAAAAAATATATAGATGAGAAGCAGGAGAGTCTATAGAGAGAGAGAGAGAGAGAGAGGAGAGAGAGAGTGTGTGAGTGTGAGTGTGAGTGTGAGTGGTGAGTGAGATTAAATTCCGTGTCTTTTTAAAAGTTGGTCCTTTTTTGACTTCTGATGGTCATTTTCTATTAAACCTGTGTGCCTTTTGTACTTTCATTTGTCCTTTTAATTTATAGTCTATACTCTATACACATCTTTTATATATATATATATATTTATACACCCCCAATAATGCATTCAAAATTGTTCAGAATTAGAATCCTTACATGAATAGATCGAATAATTTTAAATAGTAAATAAATAAAAATATTTTGTACTAAATTTAAATGTAATATAAATTATTATATTATTTGTGTTTACGATTTTATAAAAAAAATTATTGAATTGAATCATTTTAAGAATACTAGGTAGGTGAATGTGTGTAAATATAGTAGATAAACCGTGACCGTTAAATCAACGATTGAAAATTATTTTGGACTGTATACGTATTTTGAATTATAAAATTAATTTTTTAAATATTTTTGACTCTAATTTTTTTTTATAAAAAAAAAATTTTAACATTATATTTAAATGTAATATATATATAATATATATATTCTTATATATATTTATATATATATATAATACCAGTAGCTCTGAACCATCAGGTCGTGATAAGGACAATCCCTTTCGAGTCCAGTTTTCTGAATATTTCACGCATGAAGACAAAGCCTTTGAGTCTATCCAATTTGAATCGTCTGCTGTGAACAGCAAAAAGCTGTGTTTGGAGTAGTGAATACGTTTTTGTTTATTTATAAAATATTTATTATATGTTAAATTAGTTTTGTTAAAGTTCTTTCCAACACACTAACTTTTTTCTCACACAAAATATAAGTAATATAATAATATTATAACTCTTTCGAAGATAAAAGAAAAGTAATAAAATAATATTTTTTTATATTTTTACTTTTATAAATTTTTATTCTAATTCTAAGTGTGTTAAATCTATATAAATTTTAAAATTTATAAATATTTATATAAACTCTTTTTATCTCTCTAAATATATATATATATACATATATTATTTCTAAAATATATTTAAAATTTTAAATTGAGTTTTAGAGAGATGAATTAACTTAATTAAAAGTAGAATTGGAGTTACTGAAATAGAAAAATATGTTGTTTATTTATGAAGTAAATGTGTTGATTTTAAATAAATTTATTTTAAAATAATATTATAACTCTTTAAAAAGAAAAGAAAAGTAATAAAATAATATTATAAATATTTTTTTTATTTTACTTTTATAAATTTTCACTTTAATCCTAAGTGTGTCAAATCTATATAAATTCTAAAATTTATAAATATTTATTTAAACTCTTTTTATCTCTCTCTCTCTCTCTCTAGATATATATATATATATATATATATATATATATATATATATATATACACACACATATATTATTTCTAAAATATATTTAAAATTTTAAATTGAGTTTTAGAGAGATAAATTAACTTAGTTAAAAATAGAATTGGAGTTTCTAAAATAGAAAAATATGATGTTTATTTATGAAGTAAATGTGTTGATTTTAAATAAATTTATTTTTAAAAAAATAAAGTCGGAACATAGTCTAAGTGATACTCAAATTGAAGCTCTCATAATTGTCTTTCTAACAGAAATAATTTCATCAAAAAATTCAATTTATAGTAAAAGTTGTTGAAGTTTAAGTGAAGGAAACACAAAAATATAGAGAATTATATATAACCAAGGAAAGAAACTTAATAAAAAAATATTATAACTTTTTCCAACACTAAAGTACCGTAACTCTTCCCAACACGAAAGAAAAGTAATATAATAATATTTTAACATTTTCAAAGAGAACAGAAAAATAATAAAAAAATATTTTCACTTTTATAAATTTTCACTATAATCTTAAGCGTGTTAAATCAATATAAATTCTAAAATTTATAAATATTTATTTAAGGGAGACGATGTTAGCACTCCCATTTTTTATGTTTGCACTCCTATCTTAAAATGAAATGACATTTCTAACCTTAACTTCAAAAGTGAATGATTATTGTTTTTCAAATTACACAAATACCCTTTCTGAAATCCCTCCATAACTCCAATCTTTAATGTTTTCAGTATCCTTTGACAATATCCAAAAAGAAAAAAAAATTATCCTAAAAAATAGTAATCTCTTTCTCTTTAGACAGGACCCAAAAAAAAGTTATCTATGTTGAAAAAATTATTTCTTTTGATAGGACCAAAAAAAAAAAGTACCAAAAATATTATTATCTTTATTGAATAAATTATCTCTTTTGATAAGAACCGAAAAAAAGGATAAAAAACAAATTATCTCTATAGGACCCAAAAAAAAAAGACCAAAAAAGAATGTTATCTCTGCTGAATAAATTCTCTTTTAACATGACCAAAAAAAGTTATCACTGTCAAATAAATTATCTCCTTTGATAGGACTGGTAAAAAAAAAGTCTGGTATGCAGAAAAAAAATGACCCAAAAAAAGTTATCTCTGTTGAAAAACTTATTTCTTTTGACAACATCGGAAAAAAAGTATGGGATGCAAAAAAATAAAAAAATTATCTCAATTTGAATAAATTATCTCTTAATTTTGATATGGCCTAAAAAAAAGAGTACTCATTATCTCTTCTGACAAAAACAAAAAAAAAAAAAGATATCCCAGTTGAATAAATTATCTCTTTTATAGGATAAAAAAAAATTCTATTTTGGCCAGATTTAAAAAAAAAAAAAAAAAGTACTAGACGAAGTAAAAAAAAAAATATAGTTTATAGTATAAATTGTAGTTATGGTATTATAAAATAATAAATGATGCATTGATAAATTTAAGGACCTTCTTGTCATTTTATTTAAAAGAAAAAGATAAGTGAAGTGCAACCGTCTTCCTTATTTAAACTTTCTTTATCTCTCTAAATAAATAAATATATATATATATATATATATATATATACTATTTCTAAAATATATTTAGAAATTTAAATTGAGTTTTAGAATAAATGAATTACTTCGTTGAAAATAGAATTGGAGTTGTTGAAATAAGGAAATATGTTATTTATTTATGAAGTAAATGTGTTAATTTTAAATAAATTTATTTTAAAAAGATTAAGTCGGAACATAGTCTAAGTGGTACTCAAATTGAATCTCTCGGAATTCTATTTCTAACATAAATGGTTTCATAAAAAAATTCAACTTGTAGTAAAAGTTGTTGAAATTTAAGTGAAAAAAACACAAAAATATATAGAATTATATATACCCAAGTAAAGAAATTAATAAAAAAAACTATTATAACTCTTCCCAAGACTAAGCAGCGCAACTCTTTCCAACACAAAAAGAATAGTAATATAATAATATTATAACTCTTTCAAGGAGAAAAGAAAAGTAATAAAATAATATTATAAAAAATATTTTTTATATATTTTTACTTTTATAAATCTCCACTTTAATTCTAAGTGTGTTAAATCAATATAAATTCTAAAATTTATAAATATTTATTTAACCTCTCTTTATCTCTCTAAATATATATTAATCAAAACATATATATATCAATTTAAAACAAGAATTTCATCTTAAAGTCTTATATATTCATATACAGCGATGTTCTGTTGCTTCCTGGTGTATAGGAAGTAACATACGTTAATTCAATTTCAGTCGTTAGATTTTATCCAATGACTAAAATTGAAAACTACCAATAAAACAAGTTTTATGGTTTTATAATATCCAAAACCACCTAAAAAAAGTGTTTTAAATAATAAAAAAAGTCTCCTTACAAATAGGTAACTGTTTTAGAAAGAAAAAATAAATATAATCGATAACTCATTACGCAAAATTTATACAACAAGATAACGTGAGGAAAAAAAACAAAAAAAGAGTCCTTGTTCCTCTCTCTCTCTTCTTGTTCTACTGGGTAAGATTTTTTTATTTTTTTAAAATTTTATGGAATGACTCACGTTTTTTTGTTGTATGCATTTTGAGTAATACACCATCATCAGATTATTTGTATTTTCTCTCTCCAAAACGGTTAACTATTTGTAAAGAGGTTTTTTTTTTTATTTATAACACTTCGCTTTTTTATTTATTTAAAACATTTTTAGGTTGTTTTGGACACTCTAAAACCATAAAACTTGTTTTATTGGTAGTTTTCAATTGATGAAATCCAACGATGTTCATATATAACATAAAAACATTAATTTTATGCTCATAATATGAAATTTAACCTGTATTGAAAGACACAATATGTAGTAACCCTTGTGGACGGGTGTGAGTGGGCGAGTGCAAAGACAGACACTGGGCTGAGCTACCACACTGATAGGGTACAAGGTGCTCAATCCCACATCGCCTGGGTGTTGAGAAGGGGATGTGCTTATATGTAATGTGTTCTCTTCAATTTTTATGAGGCCTTTTGGGGTAATCCCAAGAGCAAAACCGTGCGGGCCCAGGCCTAAAGCGGACAATATCATACCATGTGTTGGAGTGGGATACTACATGTAGTAACCCTTGTGGACGGGTGTGAGTGGGCGGGTGCAAAGACAAACACTGGGCTGAGCTACCACATTGACAGGGTACAGGGTGCTCAATCCCACATCGTCTGGGTGTGGAAAAGGGGATGTGCTTATATGTAGTGTAGAGACCGTGCCCAATTTTGGCCGATTTTTTAATTTTTGTCATTTATTACTTTAAGCATATTTTAAATGATATTTAACATGTTTTGGATGTGGGGAACATGTTTAGAAGGTTAGAATATAGTTTTGAAAAGTTTTGGAGACTTTTGAAAAAGTTTAACTTTTTGGTCAACGGGGGCCCGGGATTAGGTTAAGTGAGTCCGGGAATCTCGGAAAAATCCTGAGAAATTTTATTTTTTACTATGGATTAAATGAAATGTTTAGAGTGTTAAGGAAGTGATTTCGAGTCCAACGGAGTTTTCAGGAATTAATTCCGAGCTCGGGAAGGTACATTAAGTGACCGAGGGTAAAATGGTCATTTCGCGCCTCTAGGGTTGAGATAAATATCTGAGAAGTCAGAGATTTTCATTTTTACGGATCTCTCTCTCTCTCTAAAGCTACCACTTCATCTCTCTCCCTTCTCTCTAGAGTTTGAGGGCCTTAAGGTGTGATTTGGAAGATCTTGAAGAAGGAAAGTGTGTAGGGGACATCAAGCGCATCGGTTTGAACCGATCAAAGTCTCCGTTTTGTAAAGTTGAGAAAGTTAGGATTTCTCAAAGTTGGATTCAAAGCATAGGATTTGAGGTAGGGTGCTAGATTCATCTTTACTTTAATTCTATAGGTCACATATTTGTGACATGAAAGATAGATTGGGATTTCTTGAGTTTAGGGTTATGTATATGTGTATATATGTATACCAATGTGATTATGCATGTATAAATGTATAGCATGTTGGTTAGAACTTATATATGTTGTGTATGTGCAAATGAGACTATGAATGTTCTTGATGAAAAATGTGATCATTCGGTGAAAACATGAAAAATGTGAGTTTTTATAGACTTGTGCATGAAAGATATGATTTTTCTTGTTAAATGCATAAGCATGATGATTTTCATGATATGAGTGTGATGGCATTGTGACAATCTTGAGGGAAAGAAAAATGCATTGATTTGACAAAAATGCATTCATGGTGTGGAATAAGTGTATTTGATGTGATTATGTGCACTATATGAAAAGCGAGTTTTTGGGGCGTGACAACATTGAGAATTAAGGTGAGGGAATGGTCCCTAGAGTGAAAGACCCAAAACTTGGCCAAGAGGAGACGCTCCATTCGGGTTAGCAACCCGATAAAGCGTAAGCAAAGTTTGGGTGCCGAAGAGACCCTTACTATGGATGGAGTGATAAGCTAGTCCTCATTGAAGTGATTTTCGGATTTATGTGGCGTGAGTTATATATATATATATATATATATATATATATATATTGTGGCTTGCTCAATTTGATATATATATACATATGTATGCAAATGCATTGAGATGTGAAGCATCACTCATGATTTGAAAAACGTGATTGTTTATGGGTTAAAAGCATGTATACTTGTCAAGTAGACATGTAGTGATTTCATATGCATCCATGCATGGCCGCCTGATTTAGAGTGGGGTTGGGTGGATCATTCCTACTGAGCCGCAGTGTTACTCACCCCCTACTTATATAAACTTTTTCAGATAAGGCGCCGATGGAGGACGAGGCATGATTAGCTCAATGGACCTTGTTGGGTTCTCTTTTTGGATTTTTTGATCTTTTGGGATGTAGATAAATGTCCATGCCGGCTTGTGGCATGTTGACCATAGTTGTAGTGTTGCCTTTACATTTGTATCTCCCTTTATTTATGAATTATAAATGTAAATGCCACACTTGTAGGAAGGAGACTTTTGGGAAATACATGTATAATGGCTTCCTTCATTTGAGACTTGATGAATGTATGCTTAAAGGACCCTTTGATTTCTTATATGTATGGTGTTATGAAAATGAATTTTGGGAATCAATGATGGTTTATTCACTTGAGTTTTAGGTGTGTTGTGAACCTAGGAAATTTCTATGATTATGAAAGATTTGAGATTTAAACGCATATGTTGGTGTATGTGTATGATGTTATATCATTTGTATTTGGTGTTGGAATCTTTCATTTATGTTATAGACCATGTATGAGAGGTTCTAGGATGATAGAAGGTGGATTGGGCTCCAAATAGATCATATATAAGGTTGTTGGAGGATCTAGGGAGAGCATTTCGATTGTGCGAAATGCCCATTTCGCACAATCGAAGCCCCCATTTCGATTGTGCGAAGAGGTGATGTTTTATAATGATTTTTAGGGTTTAGACAGAAGGAATTTCGCACAATCGAAATCTTCATTTTGATCGTGCGAAATATTGCAGGTCTGAGGTCCCAAGAGGGTGATATTTTCACACAATCAAGATTTTTTTCGCACAATCGAGATTGGCATTTTGCACAATCGAAATCACTATTCATAGCATTTTTCAAAACTTCGTTTCGACGTAATTTCTTCGTTCTAGATCATAATTGAGTGTGGTTTTTTTTTTAACTTGAGTATTTTTGGATTCTCTATCCAATGGTGTAGATCCCAGTTTCATATTCTAAACATAGTAAGTTTTGAGGCTTGAAAGTGAGTGATTCTTGAAAGTGTGGACAAGTAAATTTCTTCTAAGGTGTATGATTCGATGTAGGGCCCATGGGGATTGGTTGAGGTGGAGTTGTGTGCATTTATATACAACAATCGAGTTAAGCTTCCGCAGTAAATGAGTGTAATGAGAGTTCATTGGGTTTAATGGACAGTTAACCTCCGGTCTTCCAGGAGTGGGGAAATCGGGGCGTTATGGCATGGTATCAAAAATGGATACTATCGCATGAGTGTGGTTGAGATAGTTCATGAAGTTGAGTGAACGGGTTCACACTCGGGATTCGGGGTCGGTGCGGGGAAGTCTCGGCTGTCCGGATTCCGGGGCGTGACATGTAGTATGTTCTCTTCAAATGGTATGAGGCCTTTTGGGGTAAAATCTAAGAGCAAAACCGTGCGGGCTCAGGCCCAAAGATGACAATATCATACCATGTGTTGGAGCGGGGTATTACAGTTGGTATCAGAGCCTGAACCCAACCGGAAGTGTGCCGACGAGGACGTCGGGCCTCGTAGGGGGGTGGATTGTAGTAACCCTTGTAGACGGGTGTGAGTGGGGGGGTGCAAAGACAGACACTGGGCTGAGCTACCACACTGACAGGGTACAGGGTGCTCAATCCCACATCGCCTGGGTGTGGAAAAGGGGATGTGCTTATATGTAATATGTCCTCTTCAAATGGTATGAGGCCTTTTGGGGTAAAACCCAAGAGTAAAACCGTGCGGGGTTAGGCCCAAAGCGGATAATATCATACCATGTGTTGGAGCGGGGTATTACACAATACACACCCCTACCTCAAGAGATAAAATTTCAAACTACACCTCAATTTCACCAACTCAAAATCTGCCTAAACCTAGCTTTAGTCGGTTCAAAATGACACCCTCGTCACGTAGAACGAATTTTTCTTCGACACCTTTCGAATCAAGCCTTAAGGTCTCTAAATCTTAGAGAGAAACTAGAAAGCTTAAAAGTGAAGATAGAAGAGAGAAATACAACTTTTTAGAGAGAGAGATGGCTGTAATATATGGGTTTTGATATTTATAAGTCATAGGGTGTAAAATGACCAAAACGTCCATAGTTCACTTAATGTACCTTCCTGATCTCCGTTTTTAAATCTGAGAGTGGCTATGGCCTCGAAATCAACTTTGCGTCTCTTCTAACATTCTAATTAGTTTAAAATCAAAAATTAAATTTCTCAAAAAAATATCCAATTTTCTGGGCCCACCCAACCCCCATCCCAAGTCCTGACGACCCAAAATTTCAAAATGAGCTAAATGACTTATAAAACTCTCCGGACCTCTAAACAAGTCCCCACATATAAAAATCACATTTATAACATGTGCAAATCTATTTATAATCCCATTTCATAAAATAAATAAATAAAATTGAATTTCTACATTGTTAATTTATAAAGTAAAAGTGTTGATTTAAAATAAATTTATTTATAAAAAAAATAAGTCGAAACATAGGCTAAGTGATATTGAAATTAAAGCTCTCAGAATTCTCTTTCTAACATAAATGGTTTCATAAAAAAATTCAATTTGTAGTAAAAGTTATTGTAGTTTAAGTGAAGGAAAAACAAATATATATATATATATATATATATATGTGTGTGTGTGTGTGTGTGTGTGTGTGTGTGTGTGTATGTGCGCGTGCACAAAGAACTAGGGAAGGCTTTTGATAAAAAAAAATCAAATATGATTTTTATCTATTATTAAATGTAACAATTAGTCAAAGTGATTGCTGAAGTTAATCGATTTCTTATGCCATTATTATTTTATTTCAATCAAAATAATGGAATGTCAAATTCAATTAGTAAATTTTTTTTTAAAAATTAATGAATGAGCATTTCATTACTTTATTACACTTAACCTTACCGTAAATGTGTGATTTTCATTCAATGACTTCCTTTTCAATTTGAAAGATTAAGACTTTATTTGGATAAACATGAGAGAAAAGAAAAGAAAATAAAAAGATAACATGTATTTATGTTAGGATAAATTATGAAAGAAAAGAAGGAAATGATAACATTCTTGTTTGAAAAAGATAAAGGAGAAAAAAGAAAAGAAACTATTTTAATCAATTTACTATCATACCCTTTTGTGTTTATATTATAAGATTAAGGTTTCATTTGGATAAACAGGAAAGAAAAGAAAAGATAACATGTATTCATGTTAGGATAAATTATGAAAAAAAAGAAAGAAATGATAACATTCTTGTTTGAAAAAGATAAAGAAGAGAAAAGAAAAAAATTTTTTAATCAATTTACTATTATATCCTTTTGTGTTTATATTATAAGATATGCTCAAATGTCTTTTAAATTTTGTTCTTTAAATTGTTAGAATTATTTTTGGTGAAAGATTTACTTATTCTTATCATTTCTCTCCGAATCTTCTCACTTTTGGGAGGATAGCAAAAGGGAGATTTGGAGGGATAAATTATCCATCCACATATCTCCTTATCTTTTTTCTCTCTCTTACTAATAACAAATCAAACACAAAAAATAATATCCTTTCCTTTATTTTCTTTTGTTTTCATTCCAATTCCATCAATCCAAACTAGCCCTAAATAAATTAAATTTGTTTAGAAAAAAATGAAATATGGTGATTTGTGAACTAAATGAATTATAAATTTTCAAATTTTTGCTTTTAAAAATCCTCTCTGTAATATTTTTTTTTTTTGAATTTTCTCTATCTAATATTGTATTTATTTTTTTGATAAATTAATATTGAGTGTGTCGAATATGTATAAATATTTATATAAACCTTCTTTCTCTCTCCAAGTCTATATATATATATACACTAATGTTATTTCTATTCAAGATTTGAAAAGGCGAATTAATTAGGTTGAAAATTTCAGATTGATTTGTTTTATACTTGAATTACCAGGGTTGATTATTGGTTAACTTCAAATTTTGTGCATTTTTTCCTTATTTGTAATTATTTATACTTTTTAAATGTAAAATTATTTTTATAAAGGTTTTTTTTACCTCACTCATCATTCCTTAATGAATATTCTTTAAACACTAAACTACTTCATTGGTTATACACACAAATGTAAGAATCAAATGTAATGTATATTTATTAATAAAATTTCTAAAGTTGAATAATTGAATTTTATATTTATTAATACTGATTCAAATGATACTTTGAAAGTTTAAATTAAGTTTTTAAAAGGTGTAGAAACCATATTTTGCTCTACCCCATATTTAGGCTAGTTTTCATCATTTGGACTTTATAAAGTCCATTAATAGGTATAATCAAGGAGGTTCAAGACTCCAAAGGTGGAGTTCTGTTATCTCTCAACAGTAAAAATTATTTTCACCTTTGCATTGTACAATTGAGTTCAAATTGAGTTTAAATTAGATATTTTAGTACCAGAATTTGATTTCGGACAACACTAAAAGTAACCCAATCATAGTTAAATTCTGAGGGCTTCTATGTTAAATGAATTGAATTTCATGATGGAATTATCAATTTTATAATTTGATGATAGCAATATGAAGATTTAAGAGTTAGAAAATCTATATCCATGATTGGACGACTTTGGCGACTGAATTCAGTCGAACGGTAAAAATAATCAGATCGAGAGAGAAAATTGAGGGCTTTTAGGTAAAAAAAAAAACTTAATTTTATCATAAAATGATCAATTTGGTGATGGGAAGATAGAGATTTGATTAATCGAGAATATGCAATGTGAACTAAAAGCCTTATTTTTGTGATCTCACAAAATTGGCTCAATCGTGTGTACTAATTTAAAATCAAATAGTTCAATCAAATTGATGTCACCATCGTATCTTAACATTAAAAATTATTCTATTGTTGGAATGTATAATTGAGTTCAAATTAGGTTTAAATTAGGAATTCTAGTACTAGAATTTTATTTCGACCAACACTAGAGGGTCATAATTCCTCATCAAAGTTAATTAAATGGTTCAAAACATTAATTTGGATCATAATCCATCCAATTTAACTATTTTATATCAAATTAGTCCACCCAATTGAGCCAATTTTGAGAAATCACAAAAATAGGGCTTTTGGGTCCACATTGCCAATTTCTGATTTCTCAAATCTCTATCTCCCCATTACCAAACACTCAAATTGATTATTCTATAAAAAAAATTAAGTTTATTTTACCACTAAACTCTTAAGTTTCTCTCTCAATCGAACTACTTCTACCGTTGGATCGAATTCGGGCTACCATAGTCGTCCGATCATGGATACAAATTCTCTAACTCTTAATTCTTCATCTTACCATCATCAAATTATAAATTGATGAGTCTATCATTAAATTTAAGTAATTTTATGTAAAATCCCTCAAAAATTCACTCGATTGAATTACTTTCCCTGTTGAATTGAAAAAGCGCTTCTGAAGCCTTATCTTGATTGGACAAATTAGATGTCCCTTTTTCGGTCCAACACTAAAAATAACCCAATCAGAGTGAAATTCTAAGGGCTTCTTTATTAAATGAATTGAATTTCATGATAAAATTATCAAATTTTCTAATTTGCTAATAGTAATATGAATATTTGAGAGTTAGAAAATCTATATCCATGATCGGATCACTCTAGCGACTAAATTCAACCAAATGGTAAAAGCAATCCGATTGAGAGGGAAACTTGAGGGCTTTTATATAAAAAAAAATTAATTTTATCATAGAATGGTCAATTTGAGTGTTTGGTGATGGGAAGATTGAGATTTGACTAATCGAGAATGTGCAATGTGGACTAAAAGCCTTATTTTTTTATTTTGCAAAATTGACTCAATCATGTGTACTAATTTGAAATCAAATAGTTCAATCAAATAGACTCCACCATCTTATATTAACATTCCAATATATTAACATTCCATGTCAAAATTAAGAGATAATTTATTCAACAGATATACTTTTTTTATTTTCTTTGCGTACTATACTCTTTTTCTGGTGCTGTCAAAAGAGATAATTTATTCAACATAGAGAACTTTTTTTTCTGCATACCAGACCCAATAAATTCATTATGTAAGAATTGTATATAAACAAATTCACCTTCTTGAGATGTGATTTGTTTTTTTTTTAAAATGAGTTCTCTTGTTATATTTTTCTTTTCTTTTTTTTTTCCTTCTCTTTTTTCATATTTGAACATGTAACTATTAGATAATACAAAAACTAAGTATGATATCATATATATGTGATCATTAAATTAAAATTGATATCATGTATTGTGAAAATTTAATTAAAAAATATGATACAAGTTAAAAGATAATAATATACATAACATGTATATCATAAGGAGTTATTATTTAGAAGTGATTTTTTTTATTTAAAAAAAGAGGAAAGCAAGAGCATTTTCAAAGTGTTTTTTATTTGAATATAGATAATTTATCCACGTTATATATTATCATATTAATTTATTATATATTATTTAGCTAAGTAAACAAGAAAAAGATTATAATATTTAAATAAGAAAATAATTGTGCAAAAAATTATGAACTGAAAGTTCTATTTAATCTTCCATGGGGCATGAATTCAACTTGTTCACAGGAATTGTTTTTAGTTAAATATAAAAGAGTTTAATTTGGGTCTCGGTACAGTGAAAAAAATATGTTTCCTCCTACAGTGAAGAAATAATTTTTATTTTTTTTGTTTCCTCCTCCTTTCATAAAAATTTTAATTTTTTTTTTATTATAGAGAACATATACATTTTATTAAACACAATTTTTGTTTCTGTTTTTACCTTTTTAGGAGATAGAAACAAAAAAACAAAAAATATTTTTCGTTAGTGAACGACCTAAGTTACTAATAGGAATATAAAATAAAGCAGTGGACTAGACTAGTGGGCCGGACTAGTGCACTGTGAAATAATAAACACAGTAGTATTAATTTTTTTTTTGAGTCCGCAATAGTTTCGCCTGATAGAACGCTCTTTTCTAGCTTTTGGAAAGAGTGCCATTATTCTTCATGCCTTTATGCAATTTATACATATTGGTGGAAACTAAGTCTCTTCAAGTTTTTGGTAGACAGCTTCTCTTTCTCCCATGTAACAAAAGTTTACCAAAATAATTATTTTATAACTTTATTGTCATAATAAATCTTAATGCAATTAAACAACAACAACAACAAAACTAATAAGCATGAAATGACGTAACTATTTTTTGTTGAAAGCTCTAAATCATACGAACATTATTCTAATCCCCAAAATTCGCAATCCAACACAAATAACCTAGTATAGGCCTATATCTCTTTATAATGTGGTCTATCGTATTTTTTCAAAAGTGTTGGCAAACAGATTGAAGATCATCCTTCCCAACTTGATATGAAAAAACCAATCCGCTTTTATTCTAACGTGCCTGATTCATGACAACATAGTTATTGCCCATAAACTCTTGTATGTTGTGAAGTCAAAAAAGAGGAAAACAAAGATGATGGCTCTAAAGCTAGATATAACTAAGGCCTATAATCGAGTGAAATGGTTGTTCCTGGAGCAAATGATGATTCATTTAGGCTTCGATCAACGTTGGGTTACTATTATTATGGAATGTATTTGAACAATCTCATACTCGGTGGTTATTAATGGGGAAAGAGGTCGAAGGGATTATCCTTATTGCTGAAGGAAGTAGAGCAGGAGAAGTTGATTTGTGGCATGTCCATGGGTATTAGTTGTAACTCAATTTCGCACTTGTTTTTTTGTTGACGATGCTGTTTTGTTTTGCCGGGCAAATGTCATTCAAGCCTTACATCTTAAAGCTATCTTCGTTAGATATGGGTCCCTTACGGGTCAATTGGTAAAATTTGACAAGTCTAGTATCTTTTTCAGCCATGGCACTAACTGTCAAGTGCAGGATCAACTTCGAAGAATTCTTGAAATTAAAAATATGGATTGGATTAACAGGTATCTCGGATTGCCATCTCTACTTGGTAAATCCAAAATTCTTTCTTTCAATTTTCTTGTGGAGCAGGTCTCTAATAGAGTCGAGATGTTAAAGGGAGAATTTATGTCAAAGGTCGAGCATGAGACCCTTATTAAGTCAGTCATATCCATCCTTCCAAATTATGTGATGCAAGTATTCAAGCTCCCAAAGATAATGATTGCAAAGTTGAGAAACAAACTTTTAAATTTTTGGTGGAGTGAAAAGTCCCATTCCAAAAAGACAAAGTGGATCAGTTGGGATAAGCTTTGCTTTTATAGGATTAATGGGGGTCTGGGTTTTAGGAACATCGAAGCATTTAACTTGGCCCTACTTTCCAAGCTGGCTTGGCGGCTTGAGGTAGATGATCATTCATTATTGGTCAAGATTCTCAAGTAAAAATATTTTTGTCACTGCTTTTTCCTTGATTCCGAATGCAAGAAAGGAGCATCCTGGATTTAGAAAGGACTTCATGAAGCTAAAAAAATTATTGCTGAGGGGTTGAAATGGAGGATTGGCGATGGGTAATCCGTCAATGTTTGGTTGGATTTTTGGCTTCCTAGAAAATCTGACTACAAAATTTCCTCTATGCCGAGTGATGTTTGTATTCAAAAAGTTATAGATCTTATTGATCAAGATTGCAAATGTTGGAACATTAAACTGATTTTTAGAACATTCAAGCCATCTGACTGTGAGAAGATCTTGAAGATCCCGATTAGAGCTAGTCCAGGAAAGGATGAGAAAATTTGGGGTTTGCATTCTTCCAAATTTTTTTTGGTTAAGAGTGTATACTATCTGGCTCTCTCGCTCCTTAAAGGATCACGCTCAATTAACCAAGTGGCTGAATGTAACATTTGTTGAACCAAGGTTTCCAACCAAGGTTATCTCAGTTATTTTGATGATAACAAAACATTGTGAGTGTTAGGATTTAATGTCTACTTGAGTTTGTGCTTAAACAGGTTACGTTGTAACAAGACTCAAAGTAAGACAAGAGGATCAATGGCACATTACAAAGGTATCCAAAGCTCACATTGATCATGCCCATCTATGTTCAAAAGCTCATATCAAGGACATGAGAAAAGGATGAAGGCAATAATATCAAAGAAAGAAGACTTCACCCAATGCACATCAAGATCAATGAAGATATTGAAGATTGAGTAATTTAGTCTTGGTGAGTGTATAGGTAATCTTTGTAAAGTTACTTTGATGTTCTCACTTGAAAGCTCTAGGACCAATGCATATCATTCATATAATTCATAAGTCCTTATAGCATAAGCAATAGGCCATGAACTTCATTTATAACATCATGAGGCCTTTACTAAGGTTGAGTTAGTTCAAGCTTTCATAAGCTTTGGAAGAACTCAATTATTAAGTCATAATTAGGACCATGTATTTCACTCATATTATTTGGAATGGTCTATAGAAATTAGAGCAATAAGATTTGGATCAAATTGATTCATAAGGAATTTTTTTGACTTGAGTTGGTATAAACGTTTTATATCTTTTGAAGAACTCAATTCTATGATAGGACCATGCATTCACATTCATATCATTACTTGGTCACTAAAATTCATGAAAAAGGTCTTGATCTTTACATATTGACATCCTAAGACCATATATGCTCATAAGTCCTAACCTTTGCTTTGAAATCTGACTCTTTAAAGGTTAGAGAACTTTGAGGCGCCTCAAACTTGACTTTGAGCCACCTCAAACTCACTTTGAGCCACCTCAAAGTTACAGAAAGAATCAGAGCATTTGAGAAGGCTTTTTGAGGCGCCTCAAACTCATTTCGAGCCACCTCAAACTTACTTTGAGCCACCTCAAACTCATTTCAAGCCACCTCAAACTCACTTTGAGCCACCTCAAAGTTTATGAGACGTCTCAAACTCACTTTGAGGCACCTCAAAGATGCTGGATCTGAATCTAACGGCTAGTTTAGATCATTTAATACTCCCAACAACCCCCAACAACTTTAAAACGGTCATATCTCTTAAATGGGCTATAAATACACCTTGTATGTGTATTTTTCAGATATGAGAGTCTACCATAATCCTTCATGATCATATTATGTTGGTAGAATTCACCTCCATGCTTAGATTTCATATTCTATAGAGGTATAAACCACACATGAGCTTAATTCTTCATTCTTGTGGTTATTCATCATTCTAGAGTCGAGCTTTCATATTGATTCATCAATTGTAATTCTAGATTTGAGAGAGTTTTGAATTTGTATATCTTGTCTATTTGAGAGACACTTATTGTACACAAATTTCTTATTCTTGAGAGAAGAAGACCAAGATATTCTCTTGGCATGGGTAGCTTGAAGAAGCTTTGTAAAGGTTTTTCTCCAAGCCCGAAAAAGAGAAAGGTTCATTCTCTACCTTAAAAGGAGAAGGATTGGGTAGCGCTCTCCACCTTCAAGAGTGAGCAATGGTTATCTCTTAACCGTCAAAAGAGGGATGAAGCCCAAGTCATGAGCTTGGCAAAGAAGTCTTGATGAGGTTGTCATTGAGCAAGGAAGACTAAGTCATGAGCTTGGCAAAGAAGTCTTGGTGAGGTTTTCATTGAGCAAGGAAGCCCAAGCGTTGGACTTGGCAATTGTAAATGTTTGCTTTCCACCCTTAAGGGAAGCTTCATAGTGGATACCTCAAGATGAGCTCTTGAGGCATGGACGTAGGCCGAAGTTGCCGAACCATGTAAAAATCATAGTGTCAATGTTTGTATTTCTCTATCCTTACTCTCATTACATTATTATATTCATTATCCTTGTTAAATGTCTTTATATTTTGAATAGATATGAAGAGCATACTTGTATGGAGATATTGCACACCATGTATTTGATGAAATGTCTTTATGAGCTTTAATTCCTTTTTAGCATTGATAGACATTTATCCACTTAACTCATTTCATTCCTTTTTTTAATGAAACATTTTATGAATGAATGAGTATCACTCCAAGTGCTTGATTAATTGCCTATGTAAGTTTTAATTTTTATATCATATTCATAGGTAATTGCTCAAATATCTTTTTGATAGGTTTACTCCCTTTATTTTGCTAGCATTTATTTGATAAGTGTTTTTTTAATGAATGTTGTTTAAATGCTTCATATGAGGAGGATGGGATGTATGCTTGGAGGATATTGGTTGAGTTGTGGAATTGATTGTATTGTAAATTGATTGACTATTTATTTGATTACCTTTTTGCCAATCAATTTGCATATCATGTGTTTGATAAAATACGCTATCAACATTTTCACACACTACAAGCATGATACGTTGCACTTTCATGAACATTTTATTTTTTGTATCTACTAGATCAATTAAGTGCATTATAGATAGAGCATTCTCATTCCCACTTGTTGAATACATAAGTTTATCAAGTGTTTGACAAAAGTCCAAACAAGCTTACTTTTGTCAATATGAGCTTTAGCAAAAAAGTTTCATCGTTTGCCTATTGTCCCTATTCACCCCCCCCTCTAGGGACAATTCTTGGGTAACAACATTAATCAACAAATTAGAAGGAGTTGGATTGATGTTTGGAAGATTCAGTCATTTCACAAAGTTTAATTTTTCCTTTGACAATCTTTACATTAGAAAATTCAATTAATTCAATATTGGTAATGCGAGGAATGTCTTTAAATTTCTTATGTAGGAGATGTGAGTTAGCAGAGGAATCCAGTGACCATTTGTTGTGCTTATGCCTAGAGTCCCAAGTTATATAAAATCTTAGTCCTTTGAATTTGGATTTTGGACAATCCACTCCAATGCCATGGCAGAGGAGATGGTTGACTCTTGCAGAAGGCTAGAAGGAAGGATAGTGCTTTCTGGAGTGTGCAGGTCGAGCTTCTTTCTTATGTTGGCATATTTGGAAGAATAGAAATGAATGGAATTTTAACTCCAAAAGGGTGGAGGCTCAAGTGGTTGTTGAGAGGGCCACTCGTGATTTTTTTGAAGCTCATGAGATTCGGAGATAGCTTGAGCATCTTGCTATTCCTTCCCTTTCCCCTCCCGATCCTTCTCAGCAATGGACTCCTCCTTCGGAAGGGAGTCTCAAATCAAATTTTGATGCCACTTTTGATCCGATGTTATAGGAAAGTAAAGGTGATGTGGTCCTTCGTGATCATTAGGGAGTTATATTGAATATTGCATCTATTGCTTTTTATTACGTCTCTTCAGCCATGGTGACAGAGGGTCTTATCCTCACGACACCTATCCAATTTTTTTTTGGATTGGAATCTATCTCTGTAATACCTCGCTCCAACACATGGTATAATATTGTCTGCTTTGGGCCTGAACTCGCACGGTTTTGCTCTTGAGTTTTACCCCAAAATGCCTCATACCATTTGAAGAGAACATACTACATATAATCACATCCCCTTTTTCACACTCAGGCGATGTGGGATTGAGCACCCTGTACCCTATCAGTATGGTAACTTAGCCCAGTGTGTGTCTTCACACCTGCCCACTCATACCCATCTACAAGGGTTACTACAATCCACCCCCTACAAGGCTCGACGTCCTCGTCGGCACACTTCCGGTTGGGTTCAGGCTCTAATACCAACTGTAATACCCCACTCCAACACATGGTATGATATTGTTCAGTTTGGGCTTGAGCCCACACGATTTTGTTCTTAGGTTTTACCCTAAAAGGCCTCATACCATTTGAAGAGAACATACTACATATAAACACATCCCCTTTTCCACACTCAGGCAATGGGGAATTGAGCACCCTGTACCCTGTCAGTGTGGTAGGTCAGCCCAGTGTCTGTTTTCACACCCGCCCACTCACACCCGTCCACAAGGGTAACTATAATCCACCCCCTTACGAGCCCCGACGTCCTCGTCGGCACACTTCTGGCTAGGTTCAGGCTCTGATACCAACTGTAATACCCTACTCCAACACATGATATGATATTGTCCGCTTTGGGCCTGAGCCTGCATGATTTTGTTCTTGGATTTTACCCCAAAAGACCTCATACCATTTGAAGAGAACATACTACATATAAGCACATCCCCTTTTCCACACCCAGGCGATGTGGGATTGAGCACCTTGTACCCTGTCAGTGTGGTAGCTCAGCCCAATGTTTGTCTTCGCACCCACCCACTCACACCCATCCATAAGGGTTACTACAATACTGTAATACCCCGCTCCAACACATGGTCTGATATTGTCTGCTTTGGGCCTGAACCCGCACGATTTTATTCTTGGGTTTTACCCCAAAATGCCTCATACCATTTGAAAAGAATGAATACTACATATAAGCACATCCTCTTTTTCACATCCAGGCGATATGGAATTGAGCACCCTGTACCCTGTCAGTGTGGTAGCTCAGCCTAGTGTGTGTCTTTGCACCCGCCCACTCACATCCGTCCACAAGGGTTACTACAATCCACCCCCTACGAGGCCTGACGTCCTCGTCGACACACTTTCGGCTGGGTTCCGGCTCTGATACCAACCGTAATACCCCGCTCCAACACATGGTATGATATTGTCCGCTTTGGGTCATATCCCGCACTGTTTTGCTCTTGAATTTTATCCCAAAAGGCCTCATACCATTTAAAGAGAACATACTACATATAAGCACATCCCCTTTTTCACACCCAAGCGATGTGAGATTGAGCACCCTGTACCCTGTCAGTGTGGTAGCTCAGCCCAGTGTCTGTCTTCGCACCCGTCCACTCACACCCATCTACAAGAGTTACTACAATCTCATGTTATTATCAAATGAGATTGTCAAGCAGTTCTGAATCTTGTCCCTTCTGAGGAAGTGTTGTTCGCGATTGTAGAAGATTGTAAGGCTTTTCTTGGTCGTTGCTCTATGACTCATGAGGCATGCTGTGCTGCTCCTTGTTCGTTTGGTCCTCTTTTGTGTTGGGAGTCAATTCATTCTTTAGTTTCAAAGGCTCTGTTCTCAAATATTTTCTTTGGTGTTTAATTTTGTTTCTTTGTTGTTATAAAAAAAATAATAATAATAAAAAAGGAGTAGAGAGCAATGTCTCTTTTGATAAAGTCAAAGTACTGATAATAAAAGAGAAAAGTCATGTGTGAATAAAAGAGAAAAAGTCTAAAAAATGGATGACCTTTTTTGTTATGTTTCAATTCTAAAATCATTTGCTTTACATTTAGAGAAAGAGATGACTATTTGAATTAGATGTAACTTTTGACAATTTTCTTATAAACATAACTTTTAGAATTAGATGTAATTTTTGAAAATTCACTAATAAACATAACTTATTGGACTAGACATGACTCTTTTGATATTTTTATATTTATAAAAATGTATATAAAAAATAATATATATATTTATATATATATATATATATATATATATATATATTGTTCGAATTTAATGTGACTTCGAGAATCCACCCATAAACATAAATTCTGATATTAGATGTGACTTTTTTAGAAATTCACTAATTAAAATTAATTTTTAGTTTAGATCATATGATTTTTAGGAATTCACCTATAAGCATGACTATTTGAATATAAATATAATTCTTTATTAACGGTCATTAGTTTAGAGAATGTTAGTAATACTTTCTTTTGTTTCTTTGACCTACGAGCTAGGAAGCATGGACACGGACACGGGACACGGGTACGACACGACACGGCGATACGGGAAATTTTAAAAAAATAGGACACGAACACGGCGAGGATACGGCTATAAAATAATAATATAATATATCAATATCTATTAATTATTCAATAAAAAAATACTACATTACATAAATACTTCAATTCATCATCAACAATTAAAAACCAAACAAAATTATAAACAAAAATAAACAAATAGATTAAAATAAATTAAAGAACCAGACTTATTTAGTCTTTTATATATATATAGCTTAGATTTTAATCATAACTTAGTATCATATAATTTTCATTCGAAATATTAGAATATATATCACTGCTATGAAGTGTCCGATACGTCTTTGAGGAGTGTCCAAGAAGTGTCCAAGGAGTGTCCAAGGAGTGTCCGAGAAGTGTCCTAAAAAGAAAAATATCAGGACACGGGTACGAAGTGTTCGACACGTGTCCGCGGAGTGTCCGAGTGTCCGACACGGATACGGCACCCTCGGTGAAATGTCCGTGCTTTCTAGCCTACGAGTGGTCAATTCTTGAGTTTGAGGATTGGTAGAAAAAGATGGAAAAAAATTAGCAATACTTTTAAAATTTTAAAAGTTATAAAATGTATACACTTTTAAGAGTAGTATAGATATATATAATACATATACGTAGCACTTTTTCTGATTCCACCACGTGAAGAAACCAGAATGTAATAAAAGTGTGACACCTCTTACTTGTTATGAAAAAATTTCAGACAAGATCTTGTACTTTATATTCATAAAGCATGCATCTATTATATCTTCACCCTTTCTACTATGATCATTATTAGGGTAAATTTAAGCAAAAGTCAATTTGATACAGATGGTTTAACATATTTAAAGATATTAATACTCTAGATTCAGTGTGGGTCCTAGACCACTGTTAATGGAACATTAAAGTGCCTAAAAATTGCAACCATCATGTCTTATTGAGTAAAATTATGTGATGATTATTTTTAGGATAATATTACTCCGGTAGAATTTTTAGGCAAAATTTATAGGCAGAAATATTTACATTCATTGGATGCATGTGGTGAGTGTATGTGGTGGGACCTATCACGTACATCTAATGGATGTAAATGTTTCTGCCTACGAATTCTGCCTGAGTAGCATTACCTTTATTTTTATTTCCCCAATTGAAAAGGTCCTCATTAAAATTTGTTCTAGAAAATTATGCCCTTTCAAATTACACCAAGGGTTAAGTGCATTAAAATTTTTTCAACTATTTTTTCTCTCTTAAAAAATTTTCCTAAACTATTATTTGGACACTTAACCTCTTCAATTATCTTCTCTTTCAAAAAACACCCATGAACTATTATTTGGACACTTAACCTTTTCAATTATCTTTTCTCTCTACAATAAATTCCAAATCGTTAAATTACTGTCCAAAATCTAAACTTAGTTGACACACATGACCCACTCCAAATTTAGAATGCCAAAAATACTCTTATGACTGTTAAACTCATTTATATATAAATACGCCTTATATCTCAACCTCTACAATCAACATAACCAACATGTCTTATTTTATTGTATTTTATTTTGTTATATTTATATTTTTTGAGTCACCAATTTTGTATTTATTGTATTTTCTATTTTTTTTATTTTTTATTTATAAAATTTTAATTTATTATATTATATTATATTTTTGAGCAAGAAAATTTTGTATTTATTGTATTTTATAAAAAAATCATAAATAAAAACTTGAATTGAAAAATGAAATCTGAAACTGAAAATTTCGTTATAAAGCTTTCAAATTATGCTTAATGAAAATTGTGTTGCCAAAAGCAATTTTTGCTGTGACTTTTAAAAAAATGAAAATGAAAATGAAAGCTGAAATCTAAAATCGAAAGAGCTGCCAAACAGGGGTTTAGTCTATTTTACCAACAATCATACATATTAACTAAGGACAAAAAGTAATTTGATTTTTTTCGTTAAATGCCAGTTGATGATTTGTCCATAATTGTGTGTTTCTTATAGTTTATGGGGGTTTCTTTCAATCTGGAGATAGTTCAAGGGGCCAATTTGTAGTTTAGGAAATTTCTTGCAATCTAGTGATAGCTCAGGGGGTCAATTTATAATTCAAAAGAATTTTTTGCAATATGGTGATAATTCAGGTGGATTTAATACACTTAACCATTAAACTAATATAGTTACGTACTTGATGATGAATTATGGAGTCTAGCTTGACATTATGAAAATTTAATATGCGATGAGATGATTGTTTTTTTGTTATTCCAAGGCCCATTTTGATTAGGGTTTGCTTTTGAAAATCGTCTCAACTCTAGGTAATGACTCATACATCATCGACCACTTCTGACATTGATTTTTCAAACTGACTCATGATTCAATCTCTTATACAGTTTGCAAATAAACCCTATTATATCTCAATTCTGAAACTGCCTGCAACCGATCTCTTCTTATTTCAGTTTAATAACTCAAATTCAAACCACTTCATAATCCAGCTAAATTTGATTTTGTTTGCTTTACATATGTATATATATTTTTTTCGGTTCTTTCTGTATTAAAATCGGCAATATTGTATCAACACATAACATTGAATTATTATTAACATTAGAAGATCCAAAAATAAAATAAAACTAATAAAATAACAACTATTCAACATCATTTCAAACTTCTAATAAAACCAAAAATCTTCGTTAGAAGAGTTAATAGGATATATATATAATAGCTCTAACAAAAGTCAATTCATATTAGAACAACATATACATAATCAAAATTCAAACTTCTAACAAAAGTCGCCCTCGTAAACGTAATCATTAAATAAACTCAAAAATAATCCTATAACACCATATACATAACTAAAATTCAACTTCTAACAAAAGTTCGAAATCCCACAAGCATACTCAGTCCCATAAACATAATCTTCATCTACTATGCCAAAATAGATTCAAGTCAGAAAACTAAAATGACCAACAAAACAGTGCAGCTTCACTTGTTATCGGCATACCGAAAATAAACAAATTTAAGTGTTCTCTTGCCAGGATTGTGTTAGTCAGTAGAATATTTTTCCGACCCGGATACTTTATCATGAGTTGGTCCACTCTTGTAAAAAGTGTTCCTCTCCTTCTACCCCTCAACTCACCCGTACTTGCCGAGTTGACCCGTTCGTGATGTCGGTTTATGAATGTCATTTTGGACAGCTAATTCATGTAAAAAAACCATAATAAAAAAAAAATACATGTGAATAAAAAATTAGTTAGTGTTTTTTTTTTTAGAAAATTTATTTACTTTTACAAGATTTTAACACAATACCTACTCCAATCCCCTTATTGATTACTCCAAATTTATTTACGTGTAGCGAAGGACCCAGAAATTTAGGTGAGGTGGGACCTTTGACAACAAGAAGATAAAAGAATTCAAACAAAAGAAATTTGAGAGATTCACTTTAGATATAAAAAATTAGGGGGTCTAGTGATTTTTTTTTGTAATTTCATTTGTAAATTCAGGAGCAAATTTTGATATATTACAAAAATATAGGTATAGAATACTAAAAAAAAAATTGTCCCTGCCTGTTCCCATGTTAATAATTTTACAGAAAGAATTTATTAGGAGGGTTCAAGAAAAAATCAATCAATAAACTAACAAATGAAGATTTTATCTATTCAATACAATGTAAAAATAAAGTGATATACTAACAAAATGAAATTTTCAATTGATAAACAATGTAGCACTAGTAGAACAATAAAATAATAAGTTGCAAGAACTTACCTTTCCATTTTCCGACTCCACTCGTTCCATTTTGTCTATTTTGTTTCCTTCTCAAAATGTAAGCCTACAACACAAAATAAAATAAGAACATATTTAGAAGCTTAATGTTAACACTTAGTGAATATTTTGTTTGATAACTTGTACTAAAATAAAATAAGAACATTAATATACAATTACATAAACAAGAGCGATATAACTCAAAAACTTTTCTTGTTATCATAATGATGATAATAAATACAAATAAAATTCAAAAAAAATAGTACATTATCACAAATCTAAAAAAATTCATGTTCGTTACAAAGTTTTTAAAAAAATAAAATAAAAAGAGAATAAACTATTTACCAGAGGAGTTTGGACGCATATTTTTACCCTGAAAATACTTTAGCATTAATCAAATATATATCCAACTCCTTATCTTAAAATTGGACCACCTATATATCCAACTCCTAAGCTTTTATCAAATATATATATATATATATATATATACACACACACACACACAGTTCTATGTTGTGGGCCTCTCCACAGTGTAGAGAGTGGAAGTGGAGATCTGATATCTTTTCTTTCCTTTTCTTGTAGTACACTTCTACGGCATTGAAGGGAGTCCAATAGATATTACAGATGGTGACAACCTATACAAATAATTTCGACCAACTAACAAAATACCACTACCAACCAGTCAAAAGGAATGACCACTTACCAGTCAAAAGAACATGACCCACACAACTTGTCTGAAACTGAATTGAGCTATCTTGGAAAGGAAGGTTGACCAATATAAAAATACAAAATTACCCTTCATTGTTCCCACCAAAAACATTCCGTATTTAAACCATAAATTACATTATGATCCTCATGCCCAATATCTTTATAAACTTGGCCCAACAAATTTCAAGGGGGACTTTATATAATTTGAAGTTTTAGATGAAAAATATAAAAATAGTCTTTTTAACATATAATATATTAATATCAAATTTTAGTTAATAATATAAATTTAAAAATTATTCTTATTGAAATCATTATATCTAATTGGGTTATTTTGTACTAATATATTTTTTAATTTTTTATCAATATTTTTTCATTGTCTAGATGGATAGATATTTGTGAGATTAAAATATGATTTTTGATTAAGGTCATTCTTTTTTTTTTTTTTTACTTGGTTCACTTTCTTTTAATTTTTTTTTTTTTATGTTTTTCATAAAATAATTTCTTATCACGCATTTTATTATCATTATGAATCTAAATCACTAATACTTTTTATTATTATTGTATAATCTTCTAATTTTTTTAGATGACTTGGTTATTCATTTGTTGAATTTTCACCTAAATGTTTTGTTGTTTGATTATTAATTATAACAAAAAAAATGGTTGCATTGCAATGAGGGAATAAAAAAAAACCGTGAGGAATAGGAAAAAAATAAAAATTAATAGAAGAAGATAAAAAGTTTTATAATTCTAATTTTTCACAATTATTAGTCAGGTATATATTCAATCATTCATAAAAAATGTGGAATGGGGAGAGAGAGAAAAAAAGAGGGAGATGGTGAGATAAGAATATAAATTATTAGTTTTAAAATGTATTAAATTATTTGGGCTCACTATTAAATATTGGGCGCCTAACAATATAAGGACATTTTTTTTAGAAAGTCTAATGATAGTAGAATAAAATTATTTGGGCTCAGTATTAAATCTATACTATTGGTTGGGGCCTAACAATATAAGAAAACAAAAATTTTAAAAAGTCTAATAATTTTAAAAAATAAATTTTTTAGTAAGTCTTATTAAGAAAAAAAAAAATTTGTACCTTTCTATCGACTAGGACCTTAAGCGACCGCCTAAGTCGCCAAGAACACCAGCGGCCTGACAAAGTCAACTCTTAATTATTTGGGATCAGCTAAATGATGCTATTATGCACTACTTCATATCAATAATTTAAGTTGAATTATAGACACAGTCATATCTTTATACTATTTCAATTTATGTTAAGTTTTGGTGTTTCCTTAATTACTTTTTTTTTATTTTGTGTTAGCATTACCCAAGTCATATAAAACAGGGGCGAGAAGGTTAAAGTCCAAAGTTTTTGAAAACACGACCACCCAGATATACTAGTAAAAGTGAATTTATAATTTGAATTAAATTATTTATATAAATAGTTAATTAGAAACTTTAAAAAATTCTTATTAAATTAATATTATAAAATAATTTATTCATTTCAAATATAATTATTAGTAGTATATGGCATTTATATAAACACTTCTTTGTATAACATTCGATCTTTTAGCTAATATAAGATATTAATTTTGATATTTATGTACACATCCATAAATTATTAATTTTACTAATTTTTTCTAGAAAATATATTAATTTTAATAACAATATTTAAAAATATATAGAAAACAGATTTGAGATAGACACAGTCCGTAGGATTGTTATTTTTAGGAATAAATAAATAACTATTAGTTATATAGTTAAAATAAAAAATTTAAGAGTATATTAGTTAGAAAATAATATAAAAGTACTCATTATTAGTTATTTAATGTAGGAAATAAAAAAATGGTAGGATTGTTATCTTCGCTTAAAAAATAATAAAGATTAGCTATTTAATTCAAATAGAATTCTTAAGAGTCTATTAGTTGCAAAATAATATAAAATTAATATTTATTAGTTATTTAATATAGAAAAAAATTGGATATAAATTATAAAAATAAAAATAAAGAGGTGAGATTAGATTAAATTAGATTAGGTAGATATATACCGTGAAAAATGTATATGTATATTTGACTCCAAAAAAAGAAAAGAAAAAAAAAAGATTTGATACATAAATTGCAAAGTAATTTGCATGCTTAGTATTTATGTTGATTTGGGAATACTCGAAATAACTAATATAAATAAATAAATAAATTCTATGAAACTCTAGCATAGAATTAGAAGAAGAAAAAAAAACAAAATTATTACTTAGAAAATAGTTTGAAATTGAATAGAATTAAAAAAAATGTTTGAAATAAAATAGAATTACAAGAAAAAGTAAATTACGTAGTACTACTTAAGGAAGAGTTAGAAATACAATAGAATTAGGGAATAAGTTAAAAAATGTATTATAAATAATAAATAAATAAATATATGATAATCGGACATGAGATCCTCTAACATAATTAATGTGAGATCCTCTAATATAATTCGAAATGATTTAATAATATTGTATATAGAAGAATTAATTAATAATACTATGGATATTATTATGAATTTGAAATATAGTATAGTATATAGATATAGATATACTTTTTGTCTCTTTAAACAATATCACATAAAAATATATATATAGAGAGAGAGAAGTGCTTGTCAATGCTATTTTTAAAATTAAATTTATTAGTGGTTGATATATTTATCGGAATAAATAATATTATAAAAAATTAAAAATAATGTGAAATTCTTTGTACTTTTAATAATAGTATGGATTTAGATTGAGATAGATATTATTATGAATAAAAAATGTATAGAAAAGACAAGTATATAGAATATAGATATACTTTTTCTCTCTTTAAACAATATCACATAATATATATATATATATATATATATATATATAGAGAGAGAGAGAGAGAGAGAGAGAGAGAGAGAGAGAAGTGTTTGTGTTCAACTTTATTTTTTAACTTAAATTTTATTTGTGGTTGATATATTTATTGGAATAAATAATATATAAGAAATTAAAAAAATTGAAAATATTTGTGAAAGCACTGTACAATTTGTGTTGAAATGATCAAAATTATTATTATAATGGAAAGAGTTAGAAACAGAATATAATTAGAAAAAAGGTAAATTATTATTTAGGAAAGAGTTAAAAAGATAATAGAATAAGAAAAAAAGGTCAATTTATATTATCAAAATGCATTATAAAAAAATAATAATATACTAAAACTCTTTATACGTTTAATAATAGATATTATTGAGTTTAATAAGTATCTAAAAAATATAAAACATATTGATGTATCTAAATAATTTTAAAGAAAAGAATAAAATAAATAGAACTTAAGAGAGTTTCTATTAATATAAATACATTTATATTTTAAAAAATAAAAAAATAGATTTAACAAATTTGTTAAAATTTTAATTTTTTTTCTTTATTGGTTATATGGTCTTATGCTTTTAATCTACAGTATCATAAATATTGAATATAAACATAAAAAAATATAACATAAAGTAAAAGTAAAAAATAGATAACAGTTTGAAGAAACATTTCATACCTTCTTTTTTAGTATAGTAAATTATTGAAACAAAACCGAGTGAAAATATAAGGAGAACTTGGGATGAAAATTATTTTTGCCAAACAATTTAATAAAGAAAGAATTAATCAAAACAATCGCATAAACCTACATCAATGACTACTCCACCATCTAGCTATGGCTTCCAACAAATTTAAAGAAATAAATATAAAATAAATTCGATTGGACAAATATTTTCTAAAAAGTGAGAAACCAAAGATTTACTACTATGTTGATGGCTCTGTATTACACTACTATGTTGATAGCTCTTTCTTATACTACTCTATTGATGGCTAGCTCTGTGTTGCCAGATCACTATTATATGCATTAAAAGAATCGTACAAAATTTCAATCACTATTACTTTATATATGTCGTCTATTAAGAATGTGTTCCAGATCTTTGCATATAGATTTATACCCATTAAAATTTGTTTACTAACAGTTACTTCGTTATGCAATTAAAAGTCAAAATATGTGATCCCTCAACCAGTAACAATAAGAAGATTAAAGTAAATCAATTTTAAAAAGAATAAATCTTTTTTATATAATGGCAGATATATAACGACAGATAAATCAAGGTTCTTTATAATATATAAATGCATTAAAGCAATATATAAAATATCCTTCAACCTATTCAATTATCTCCATGTGAAAGTCAATTTGTAACAATCCGAAGATTAAAGTAAATCAGTTTCAAAATGAAAGAAAAAAAAATACAATATTAGAGTTAGATATAATGGAAACAATTTTTATTATAATATTATTGTCGGTATCTTGCCGCAAGTAATATTAGGGTTAGATATAATGGAAACTCTTTTTAATATAATATTATTGTGGGTATCTTACCGCAAAGTAGTTAGATATAATAAAACTCTTTTTAATATATTATTATAATTCTATATTTCTTAATTAAAAATATTATAAAATGGTTGAAAACTCTTTCTACTTTTAATAGTAGTATAAATATAGATAGATATATTTCTTCCACTTAATACATTAGCTTTTATTTTTTTAAATACTATTTTTTGTTGTATTTTTTAATACATGACTATTTAAAAATAATCAGATATTTATTTATTATTGTCTTTATTAATTATATCAAGAGTCTGATATTTTCTGTATAGATGGTAGATGTATTTGTAAGTCCTCGCCTTGTCTCGCATTAAAAAACCAGGGGCTTTCTAGATTTCAGCTAGTTTTGGGATCAGAGAGGATGATATAGAAAATTAATGTAGAATTATTAAATTTGAAATTCAATAGATTTGAGATCTTAACCATATTTTTTGTATTTCTTGTTTCCTCTGTATTAATTGAATGGGTAAAAATTACACACATCTCGGATTCACTTTTTGTTTTTGGAAGTCCTCCTGAATTTCACTTTAATTACATAGAAGTATTATGTTTACAAAAATCTACATTAACATCTTGTCAGCATTAGTGTAGTAAGGAAATGTCATTTTTACCTTTCATTTAATCCTTTTTTAGTGGATAAAAAGACCCAACTAAAAACATTTGAATTGTTGAGATTGTGGAGCCTGAATCATAAGTCCGATTTAAATTATCAATTTGTGTACTCTGGTTGGGAGTCGAATTTTTCGGTCAGCTAGCGAGAATCCGAGAGCAGCACTCCAAAGAAGAACTTTTTTTCTTATGTGAGTTTTTGGATCTAATTTCATAATGTTGTATACCCTATATTGGCTTTTGGGTATCCTAAATTGGCTATTAATGTAGGATTAGAGTTAGGGGCGGCTCAATATAATTTGAGGTCTTAGGCGAAAATTACAAAAGTGGTTTTTTTACATGTAATATACTAATATAAAATTCCAGTTAATAATATTTATTTAGAACTTATTCTTATTAAAATTATTATATCTAATTGGATGATTTTCTATTAATATATCTCTTAATTTTTTATTAATATTTTTTCATTGTCCACATGCATAGATATTTGTGGGGATAGAATATGATTTTTTATTAAGATCATCCATTTTTTTTTTACTTGGTTCACTTTCTTCCAATTTTTTTTTATGTTCTTCGTAAAGAATTTTCTTATCACACATTTTATTATCATTATGAATCTAAATCACTGTAAGTACAAAAAATTGCTCAACTAATTATTGCTAATCAATTTAATGCACACACCCAAAATAAGCTAAGAACACAGTTTTCCAGAGAGAAATTTCGAGAGGGGATCCGGGGATCCTTTTCATTCATAATTCATTGGGTATTTTATACAAGTTGGAATCAGAATCCTTTTAGGACTCTGATTCCCTTATTTACAACTAACTTTTCTCTCAAGAATTTTAATTCCTTTTGAGTTCGGAGCTGTATTTGAGTTGGGCTTTTTAGCCTCCAAGTGGGGTGACTTGGCCTTTTACAATTCACGTCCCAACCCTTTGGACCTTCTGTTGATACTTGAGCTCAAACCGACGTGGGTGTGGTCTGTTTGTGTATCAGTTCAGCCCATTGGACCGAGTGAGAATTTTGCCCATACAATCACTAATAATTTTTTTATTATTGTTAAAATATATTAGTATATTTTATATTTAACCTTTTTCATATCCAATTAGGATTCCTATGATTAGGGACTTACCATATATATGATAACTTGCACCCCACTCACCTACTTTTTTTCCTTCTCCTATATATATGCTCTCACTTTATATTATTTCTCATACCATTCAGTAATACAATTCAGAGATATTCTTTTTGTTCCTCTTATTTCTAACATGGTATCAGAGCTAAGGTTTTAAAACCCTCATTTTTGTTCTTCCGCTTAATTGTTCTCATCACCCAAATAGAACTCTTTTTTATTTGGTGTCAAAACTCCATCTTCTGGAATTATTTCTAATCTTCTGAATAAATCATAACGAAGCCCTCGACAAGACGATCAATCCGCCGTAAATTCAGCCCAAACGGAGCCTCCACGCGCTGCCAGAGGCTTTTGGTTCTTTTTTCCTAACCTTTCCACGCGCCTCTAATCGCGGCCACGTGCTAGCTAGCTTACTCACACGCCTCCACTCACGCTACACCATCACTGACTCAGCAAACAGTAACACGTCATTAGCCACGTCAGCAAACACTTCAGTTTTTATGCCACGTCAGCAATTTTATGCCACGTCAGCAACAATCCTTGAAAAAAAATTTTTGGGCCTACCTCACTTAAAATTTTACACTGATTCCAATTTTTCAGTCGGTTTTGTCATTTGGAATTTCTAAATGGCTCAAAAGGAGATTTTTCATCAAAAAATGAGATTTCAGTCTGGGCCTTCACTCAACAGATATTTTTCTTCTTTTCGGCCTTCACTCAACATATATTTTTCTTCTTTTCATTGCAATGGTGATAATAAATAGTGAGCACAATCATTTTATCCCAAAACTAGTGAACGTACTTACAGATACTGTTGCAAACCAGGACATACAATTGAGAAGTGCTTCAAACTTACTAGACCTCGCAATGATGCAGCTATAGCTACCATAGAGATAGTGTCATCTCATCCTTCTCCTTCTGCACCAGTTACTACTCTTTTTGAGGAGTCCCCATTTACATTTTCTGCTGTTGATATGGAGGCCATTCTTAACCAATTTCTATCCAAGCAATCAGGTTCAAGCTCATCTAACTCTACTATCTCAACTGCACCAGGTACACCTAATTCATGGTTTTTTTATTCTGCTTGCTGGAATCATATGACATCTGACCATACTTTGCTTACTGCTCAGACTTCTCCATCTCATGCCCCTATTATTTACATAACTAATGGCTCCACTATGACCATTAGTCACATAGGCAATGTCTCTCAGTCAAATTTGTTTGTTCCCAATGTTGTCTATTCACAATCTCTCTCTTAATCTTTTTTCTGTTGGTCAATTGACTAAGCTAGGTTTGAATATAACATTTTTCTCTAATGGCTGTGTTGTACAAGATCCTCAAACAGGTCAGATCATTGGGACAGGCCGTAAGATAGGGCGCCTATTTGACCTTTCTTCCTTACATCTACCTACTTCATCTGTCACAACTGCATCTACACAAAGTAATATACCTACTCTTGAGTTGTGGCATTCTCGTTTGAGTCATGCATCAGTATCTCGAGTCAAAAGTCTAGCATCTAAAGGTTTGTTAGGATCAGTTAAAATTGATTCTTTTGATTGCATTTCTTGTCAATTAGGCAAATAGCCTACTTTACCATTTAATAGCAGTGAGTCATTTGTTTCTTCTCCTTTTGATCTTGTTCATTCTGATGTTGGGGGACCTTCTCCTATAGCCACCATGGGTGGGGCACGGTGTTTTGTTATATTTCGAGACAATTTTTCACGATTCATTTGGATATTTTTAATAAAAATTTATTTTGAATTACTTAACATCTTTTGTGATTTCACCAAAATAGTTTCAACTCAATTTTTTACAAATATAAAAAATTTTCGTTCTGATAATGCTACAAAATATAAGCAAAATGAATTTCAAAATATCCTCAAACACTACGACACTATTTTTCACTCATCTTGCCCTAGTACATCCCAACAAAATGGTCGAGCTGATCGAAAACTTTGACATATTGTAGATTTGGCTCGATCACTTGTCATTTCTTCTTCTGTGCCATCATCTTTTTGGGGTGAAACATCCCTCACTACTGTTTATATCATGAATCGTGTACCAACACCACTTTTACAAAATCAAATACCCTATGAGCGTCTCTACGGGTAGGTTCTTAACTATAGTAATCTTAGAGTTTTTGGGTGTGCTTGTTTTGTTCTTCTTCATCCTCATGAGTGAACAAAATTACAACCTTGTGCTCAGTTCTGTTGTTTTCTTGGGTATGGACTTGAATAAAAGGGATATAGGTGTTATGATCCAGTTGCGAGATGCCTTAGAGTTTCTCGTCATGTTATTTTTTAGGAACATAAAATGCTTCATACCTTATCCAAATTCATTGGTATTTCTGATCACCAATTTTTTATTCCTTCTTTAGATACATTTACAAATCTTTTTCCAGATTTTCTATAATACCCCGTAAATTTTGAGGATATTTAAATTAGGTTCTTATTATTTAATCAGGTTTTAATTATTTAAATGTTTTAGTTAATTTTGTAAATGCCTATTTTTATTTGTTTAACGTGGATGTTTGAATTGTTGCGGAGTGTTTATTTATTTATTTTATTGTGTGTGAAATATTTGTTTTAAATATAGTTTTTCTTTTAAATAAAAATATGTGAATTTTTGGGCTTTATGTTTTTTCATTTTTAATTATTATCAGGTTGGGCTAGACTGTTGGGTTGAGCTATATATATTTTGTATATATACATTTATATATAGGTGGGCTAAATATTTTATATTTATTAGTTAATTATTTAGGAATTTTACTTTTTTTTAGTTTTCTAGAGAGAAAATAAAATTATAAAAAGAAAAGAAAAGGGTTAGGGTTTTTGTTGCTTTCACACACAGAGACCGAAAGAACGTAGACGCAAGAGAGGAGGGAGAGAATGAGCAATTCATTGGAACGAGTTCCGATTCATCAAGAGGCAAGTTCGGACTCTTATCTTCCCCTTTGAACCTATATACATAGTCAAAGTTTTGTGTTGTTTGATTGTATCTGCAAGTATATAATTGGGTATGTTAAATCTTATTGTTTTCTATTGAAAATTTAGTGTAATTGCTTATAGTAGATGAATATAAGCTGAGGGATATATATATATGTGTGTGTGTGTATGTATGCGTAGATACGTATGAGCACGAATCTGGGGTTAGTAAAGGTTGTAAATTTGTTTCCTTCTGTGTTGTTCTTGCTCGGGTAAATGATCCTTGAACATTTGGAATCAGATCATGGAGGAATTTGGGTCTAATTTTGAAATTTTGTTGAAGAACCATAAAAACTTGGAAATTGGTCGTTTTCATTTCGGGCCATTTTTTATGGAGCTTTTTGCACCAATAGGTAGCTTATGTCGAGAGGAGAAGAATGGCGTAAATTTTGAGGCAAACGATGGTCGGAGGTGGCCGGAGGGCCGTAGGAAAACGCGCAGCAGCGCATTGTGCACGCTGCTGGGTGTGTTGGGGAAGAAGGCCAGCGCACGTGAGCCACCGGCGTGTGGGGGTGCGTGCACTGACTTCCGGTGGCCAGTCGAGACCAAAAAAATTTATGTTCGGTCCCACTCCCTGAGCCCATCCATTGGGCTCAGTTTGGGCCTAGTCCAGAATGTTTTGATATATTTTTATTTTTTTAAAATCATTTTAAAGTTAAAAAAAAAAGAAAAATGATTTTAAATTACTTTTAAATTCCAGAAAATCTTTGAAAATTTAAGGTAGTCTTTTAGCGATAGATTACACATGGGTTATTAATTTTAAGACGAAATAAGTTCTCTTGTTGGGTTTTTGTATACAAAAAGTGTAGTTTGAATATTGGAATTTTTATTTTCTTTTATTTTGAAAATACTTTAAAATTTATGAAAAATTTCAGAAAAATAAAATAGGATTTAAAAAAAACAGAATAGGACCAAAAACCTAGGTTAGAGCTAGGTTTAGATACTCTTGATGATTAAGTTGCATGGACTTGATTATGTGCTTTGCTCTTTTACATTGTTAGTCATTTCTCCCTTAATTGTGTTTTTTGAAATCATAACTGTTCATGGTATATTGGATATTAGTTTAATTGTTCATGAGCTATTTTATTGTGGTTATTAGACTTCCATTAGATTATTAATGTGTTTAAGTAGATTTAAACTTCTAAAGGATTATGGGAGGCATGTATGGATTGCCAATATCTAATAAGGTATTTAACAGGTTTATAAGGGAGGCATGTAGGGATTGCCAATACCTAGTAAGGTATTTACTAGGCTTACAAGGAGGCATGTGATGATTGCTAGTTATATAATAAGGTATTATTTATATAATATGTAGATAAGGGAGGCATGTCAGGATTATCACATAATAGTATGATATGTACTTAATAGGGTTCAGGCATGTATGGATTGACTTTGGATTAAACTTAGGGAAACGTGGTCTATATTTTGTGATAACATATGGGTGAGTACATGATATAGGATTGTCCTAATTTGGAACCGTAGGGTAAGTGAGGAATGGTATGTTTGTATATGTATATATATATATATTTTTTTACCGTCCTCATATAAATGATATGTTAACCGGTTCTCTGATTGGGTGGTAGTAGAGAGAACTTGATCGCGGGTCTAATTCACTTTGTTGACATTTCATGTCCCAGGTAGTTTCCACCTCGAGGTTAGAGCGTGGAGTTCCTAGAGCGTGACAACCATTTATTCCTTGCCAAATTTTAGTGTAAGGACTTAGATCTTTTCTAAAACAGTATTTTGTTTTGTTATTTTTGGTTATGGGGTCCTTGAGTTACGGGACTTCCAACTTGTGTCTTTAGACTAGTATTATATTTATTTAATGTTATTTATTTATCTCAGTTAGACTTTCCTTCCAGCATTTAAAATTATTTCCTTTTGTCTTTGTATTCTATTCTTATTTGCTATCAGTTATAGATATCTCTCAGGTTTTATGTGTGAGAGTGACCACCTCATACATGAAATTTGTAAGGGGTATTTCATTCTCCTTCAATTAGCTCATCAGATACAGTTGAACCTTCTGGCTCATCACATGTGATTGACCCTCCTGTAGTTAAGTTCTAATCATCTGTCCCACTTAAGGCTCCTGATTAGGGATGGCAATGGGGTGGGGTGGGGTGGGGTGGGTTTTGACTTCCCCGTC
This sequence comes from Cornus controversa, assembly GCA_026545225.1. NCBI lineage: Eukaryota > Viridiplantae > Streptophyta > Magnoliopsida > Cornales > Cornaceae > Cornus > Cornus controversa. Next base: position 26,853,292 of record CM048853.1, on the reverse strand, counting down.
CCCGCAACCGTTTAACTTTTTTCGCCCCGTCCCCACCCCGTAACCGTGTATAAATGGGGTAGGGTGGGGCGGGTTTTGACTTCCCCGTCCCCCACAACCGTTTAACTTTCCCCGTCCCGCCCCGTTTATACTTTTTCTTTTTTTTTTAATGCAAAATTTTTTATAATAATAAATTTGATATTTCGATACATATACACCAAAAATACACATTTAGGTACATGCAACACAATGGCTAATATTGAGTCATCCATTACTAATATAATAAATTTGTATAGTTGTATGATATATATAATATTAATATTTTCTTGATATATTATTAATATTTCCTTTAGATATTATATATATAAGTATAAATATATATATACTTAAACAAGGCAGGACTGGTACCCGTCGGGGTAAGGTCTTACCCCGTCCTCGCCCCGTTTAAGCGCAAGTTATTTTTCCTAACCCCATCCCAACCTCGTTTCCTTAAACGATTCTGTAAATGGGTTTTAAATGGGGCGGGGCGGGACGGGTACACGACGGGGTGGGGCAAATTACCATCCCTACTCCTGATGTTGCCACTACTTTGGATCCTCGTCGATCCACTCGGGTAAGAACCTCATATCCATATCTTTATGACTATCATTGTTATCATGCTCTTGTAACCATTCATGAACCTCACACTTTTTGCGAGGCCTTCTCTAACCCTTTATGGCAGCAAGCAATAAAAGAAGAGTTATATGTACTTGGCCAGACTCATACATGGGATCTAGTTGAATTACCTCCAGAGAAGTCTGCCATTGGAAGTAAATGGGTCTACAAAATCAAGACTCGTTCAGATGGGTCTGTTGAGTGCTATAAAGCCCAACTTGTGACAAGGGGGTTCACACAGAAGTATGGCATTGATTATGAGGAGACTTTTGCTTATGTTGCTCATCTTCCTTTTGTTCGTACTCTTATTGCTATAGTTGTTTCCCATCATTGGAAACTTTTTCAGATGGATGTCAAAAATGCCTTCCTCAATGGTGATTTGCTTGAGGAAGTTTATATGAAGCCTCCTCCAAGTTTTGATCATTCACCTCATCAGGTTTGTCGGCTTAGGCATGCTTTGTATGGTCAAAAACAGACACCTCGAGCTTGGTTTGCCAAGTTCAGTTCTACTATTTCTTGCCTTGGCTATTCTACCAGTACATATGATTCAGCTTTATTTATCCGGCATACTATAAGTGGTGTTATTCTTCTCTTGCTTTATGTTAATGATATGATCATCACCGGGGATGATGCTCAGGGTATTTAGGAACTTAAGCAATTTCTCAATCATCAGTTTGAAATGAAAGATCTTGGACCTCTTAGTTATTTTCTTGGCCTAGAAATTACTAGAGCTACTGATGGCTACTATCTTACTTAAGCAAAGTATTGTTCTGATCTTCTTTCTAAAGTTATCATTACAGACAACAAAATTGTTGATACTCCACTTGGGCCTAATGTGAGACTCACTCCACATGATGGTGAACTTCTTCGTGATGGTACTCTATATCTTCAGTTGGTTGGTAGTCTGGTATATCTTACTGTCACTTATTCAGATATTTCTCATGCTGTTCATATCGTCAGTTTATGGCTTCACTGAGATTAGTTCACTTTGTTATTGTTCGTCGTATTCTCCGCTATGTCAAGGGTACTATATTTCGTGGACTTTTTTTCTCTCATCAGTCTTCACTGCTGCTTCTTGCTTATTCTGATGCAGATTGGGCTGGGGACCTAATAGATCGTCGTTCCACTACAGGATATTGCTTCTTTCTTGGTGACTCGCTGATCTTTTGGCATAGTAAGAAACAGTCTGTAATTGCTTGATCTAGCACTGAGGCCGAGTATAGAGCACTTGCAGATGCTACTTCTGAGCATTTATGGTTACGATGTCTTCTTCAGGATATGAGTGTTTCTTCATCCACTGCTACTCTTATTTATTGTGATAACAAGAGTGTTATTCAAATTACACACAATGATGTTTTTCATGAGCAGACCAAACACATTGAGATAGATTGTCATTTTGTTCGTTATCATCTACTTCAAAATATCTTACAGTTATGATCAGTCACTTTACATGATCATATAGTAGATATCTTCACCAAATTTTTTCCATCAAGGCACTTTCGAGAGCTTGTTTTCAAACTCCAAATGGCGTCGTATAACCCACACTGAGTTTGAGGGGGAGTGTTAAAATATATTAGTATATTTTATATTTAACCTTTTTCTATATCCAATTAGGATTCCTATGATTGGGGACTTACCATGTATAAGATAACTTACTTCCCACCCACCTACCTCTTTTCCTTCTCTTATATATATGCTCTCACTGTATATTATTTCTTATACTACTCATTAATATAATTCAGAGATATTATCTCTTTTTCTCTAATTTTTAACAATTATTATTGTATAATCTTCTAATTCTTTTAGATGACTTGGTTGTTCATTTGTTGAATTTTCACCTAAATATTTTGTTATTTGACTATTAATTATAACAAAAAAAAGTTGTAATGGGAGAATAAGAAAAAACGTGAGGAATAACGAAAACAAATAAAAATTAATAGGAGAAGATGGAAAGTTTTATAATCCCAATTTTCCACAATTATCGGTTAGGTATATATTCAACCATTTACATATAAAAAAAAAGGTGGAATAGGGAGAGATCGAGAGAAAAAAGAGGGAGATGGTGACATAAGGATAGAAATTAGGAGTTTTAGAATATATTAAAATTTTTGGTCCACTATTAAATATTGGGCGTCTAAAATAAAAATTTTTGGAAGTCTAATGATATTATAATAAAATTATTTGGGGTCACAATTAAATCTATACTATTGGTTGGGGCGTAACAATATAAGAAAACAAAATATTTAGAAAGTCTAATAATTTTAGGAAATAAAATTTTTAATAAGTCTTATTAAGACAATAAAACAATTTGGGGGCCTTCTATTGGCTAGGGCCTTAGGCGACCGTCTAAGTCGCCAAAGGCACCAGCCGGCCTTGATTAGAGTTAGACAATGTATGTATTGAAGCCTCTAAGCAACTAGAGAGAAAATCCTTGTTAGAGAGAGAGATTGATATGTTCTATGTCAAAGAGGCAATTAAAACAATTTTCTCCTATTAACAAATTTATGTGATTTTTCACTTTCTTGGGTTTTCCACGTTAAAATTCTTGTAACCTACTCTCTTCTTTTTCTTTTTATTTATTTTTATTTTTTACTTCTGGGCTTGTGTGATTGAATATCGACTACAACAAATATAACTAAAAGTAAATCACAATAGCTGAAAATTCACAAGTTAAATGAAATTTTACTCTCCTTTAGTTCAATTTCATCTAATCATAGTGTAAGGTAAGACTCCCTAACTCTGATAATAAACAAAATAATAATAATTAGTTATCAATATATTGCTAAAATCTTACCCAAAAATTAAAAAAATATATATATATATTGCTAAAATCGAGATGGGTTAGATAAAGTGTTTCCTTGATGCAGAAATACACATTCATAAATACACGTGGATAATGATATGCACACACATATATTCATGCACGGTGGCGGCGCCTGGAAGCGCTTTTCAAGGTGGGGACTTTGATGATTGACCATTGGGGGTGAAACTGATTGTGTCATCCAGGCGGTGATGATGATGAAAAGAGAAGACTACTAGCGATCGACGGGTGGCACTGCTGGTGAATTATAACAACCGGCTAGTAAAGAACCCAAAAAGAAAAACAGAGAAGGTTTTAAAACCCTAGCTCTAATATCTTAGAGAAATATATGAAATTGTATATTTAATTGAATTGATAAATGAATAGTACATAAGGTCCTTTATATAAGATTGGTGAAGCTATATAAAAAAAGTGGTAATTGAGGCTATACAACGAAGGTGATAGATGAATATATTACAAGAAACGTAACTAGTCCTAGTGTGTGTCTAGATAAATATAACATCTGTAAAATATGAGTAATGCACATTAACATATGCCCCTATACATTAATACATATATATACATTTACACATATATAGGTGAGTATACACAATTACACACACCTATATATAACCACATACATCTGCACACATATACACGCGCAACCAAACACACCTTTATTAATTTTCAGTTGGTTATGCTTTTAGTGCAAGATACTCTAATGTCATATAAAGCAAAAGTGGCAAAGTGTCACCACAACTTTAGACATCTCTAACTCTCATTGTGTAACTCTATATCTCTCTAATTAGAAAAAATATGGACATCCCACTTTTATATAGAGCATAGACATTTGTGCTCAAAGAATTCTTATAGCAGCTAGTACCCTAGGATGGCTGTTGTACTACAAGAAAAGAGCTTTAACAACGTGCGATGCAAGTCCTTACACATCGTGAAAAGTTGGTATCTCGACATTCGTTGCAAATCCTTTAAATGTGGTATTTTTAATGACGTGCATTGAAAATCATTAAAAGTTTGTACTAACGACGTGCAATGCATGTCATTAAAATATATAATTTGTGACAAAATGCCTTACAAGTCGTTAAAAGTTATTATTTTTTTTAAAAAAATTCCTCATTTCTAATTGCAAGCAAGCACTTTTCTTCAATGTCAAGAAGTAATACACACTACTCGCAACAATGCATTTAAATATCACATGTATGTATTTATTTATATATATATATCAATACTCAAGGAGAAAAAATAATAAATTAACAAAAAAATATCTCATTCATCCGATATAATTAACAAATTAGTCAATGATAAATAAAAACTAAACTAATAAATTCAGGGAAAAAAAATCTCTTAACCATCAAATTTGAACTTAGTCCCTTCTCCCCTATTTAATACATGCTCTATCCTTTATAAACACTTGGACAATCATATTCTGAAAAATTAAAAAAAAATTATTACATTTAAGAATATCACATTTATGACAAAAATCATCAATTACTAATAAAGACACGTATACAATACTTTACTTATAAACACATAAAAATATGTTTAAGCTGAATTTCCTTCCTTTACTTAGTAGAATTGGAGTTCTATCATTATTCTCTATATGTTTAAATTGTGAGAATGGTCATATTGATGGATTATTTTTACGTTTATGTCCAAGCATGTTTATTGATGAAGATACTTAGCCTTGTGGCATGAGTTTGAGTAAAATTATGGTTTAAGACTCAAGAATGATGGTTATGGCTTTATAGTGATGATTGATTATTGCATGAGTGAATTAGGTTGTTGAATGAGAATTGAGTTCAAAATAAGCAAGATGTGAGATCACAGGATTTTCTACAAACGCATCAGTCCGGGTATTTCGATGCATCGAAATACCCATTTCAATGCATCAACCCTTCGATGCATTGAAATCCATAGGACGATGCATCGTGGAATAAAGGACTAAATGTTCATACAAAATCCAATAACTTTCGATACTTATGTGATGCATCGAAACTTCGATGTATCGAAATCTGCATTTCGATGCATCAAAATGCAGGGATACTGATTTGTTATAAGATGATATGTGAGAACTTTTGAGGGGCCATGGGAGTTAGTATGATTTGTAGTGCATGCACATACGTGTACGCGCGTGAGATATGCTTCCGCGATATTAGGAATGTTAAAATAGTTCATTAAGGTTTAATGGATAGGTTCACTCTCGAGATTTGGATCTGGACTAGGAGAGTCCCGATGGTTCAGATTTTGGGGTGTAACACGTTGAATGTTACGTATTTTAGCCTCTTAATTTGTATATTTTATTTTCTTAGTGATAGATTATTTGTGATTTTATTTTGTTTTAGTTTTTTTATTTTTTTCTGGTCCTTAATAGTAAATTCACTCAAATAATAACTTTTGGGCTTTTAAAGATGATATTCAAGATGGTTAGAAGAAGTCTACGTCAATTGGACCAAGTCAAATTAATATTTCAATTCAAAATAGCCCAAGGAAGAGCCCTAAAAGAAGTGTAATTGCTTAAGGAAGTTATAGGCTGAAATCAAATTTTACAAAAAGAAAAGTTCTAAATCCATTTTGGTATTTTGGCGACAACTCCTTGTTTAACTGTCAAAACGACCCAAACTCCATGTGCGTTGAAGGAAATTCGATTTTGGATCTTTTTGTATTTTATGAACATTTCGTGAAACGGACGTTTACGAGGTCAAAATCTGGGCTGAAGTTCAGGAGAAAAATCCACCTGATTAGAGTTGCAGGAAAACCTAAATCTCCTATTTTTGGTTGGAAAACTTCATGTTTTCTCTTGGCATATAAAAGTGGCAAATTAGGGATATGTTGGGGGGAGCTAGAGAGGAACTAAAGACAATTTGAAGGCTAATTCCGAGAGGAGAAGATGCATGAAGATGGTGTTCCCATAATTGATCAAGTCTCCAATCCAGAGCATGAACGGCTAGATCTCCACCCAAGAGATTGATGTAACCCTAGCCAATCTTCCATGGTTTGCTTGTATTTATTTATTGGGAATTATAGTTAATGTATAATGATTGCATAACTATGGGTAATACAATAATTGTACTATTGTATTTAATTTTTATGATTAAACTCAATTGTTATGGAATTCTATTACTGTATTAGATAGGGTTTTGTTGTGATTAATCTCAAATCAACTTAGTTTTCTGTGATTGCAAAGTTGATACTTATGCAATGCTATTAATTGAACATATAAATTAGGGTTTTGATAGTTCATACCTAGGGAAGACGATTCGTACTACACCGATTAGAGTACTTAGGTAGAGAATTTGTGCCAACTGCAAATGGATTATGCCTAGTCTTAATTATATGAATTTTGTTGGTGATATCGTTGGATTCTTGTAGAGATACGAATCATTATCATACATAAATTATTTTTCCCATGTTAAATATAATTGACAATGGTTGTGAGGTTAGTGGTGAAATCAATACCTTAGTCTCTTTTTCTTTATTATTTCAATTATATCAGTTGCACTTAATTTTCAATTCAAATTAGAAGTAATCTGATAACTCAGTAACATAACCGATCTTAATTACGCAAGTCCTTGAGGTTCGACACCCTTTCAATAGTTCTATCCTACAAGAATTTGTTCTATTGCAAAATGGTATTTTAATTGGTAACTATTAAACCACGATCACCACCCACAAGGGTAACCACAATCCACCCCCCTAAGCGACTTAATGTCTCCGTTAGCACATTTTCGACTAGGTTAGACTTTGATACCATTTGTTTTATATGGTATGATATTGTCCGCTTTAGGCTAAACCTGCATGATTTTTTTATTGAGTTTTATCCTAAAAGACCTTATATCATTTGGAGATAAAACTGCATATATAAGCATTTCACCCTTTCCACACCCAAACGATGTGGGATTGAGCAACCTATAGCCTACTAGTGTACGATAGCTCACCCAATGTCTCGCGATGCCCACAATGGTCACCACAAACACCATGTGAATGAGCATTAAAATTATCTATTGGAAATTGTGTCTCAAATTCCAAGTTTAATTAGGTTTTTATTTTCTAGTTATATTCTGTTAGGAAATTTCTTATTAGATAAGTCTTAAAGTCCAAAGAATTGGAATCCTTGTGCAACAAGGAATTAGATTTAGAACTCTATAAATAGATTCCTATGTTTTGGGTTGAGACTTGTGAGATTGAGAAAGATGTAGTCTCATGAGGGAGTTGATGGGTTGAGATAATTTATGGGTTGATAAAGTAGTAAAAACACTGGTGTCACTGGTCACCACCGGTAGCGAGGGGATAAGCTCGTGGAGTGGTATGTGACGTATATTTTTGTAATTGGCAATTTCAGTGTCAAAACTAAATATAATCGAGTTGTAATATTTTATTTATATTTTTGTAATTGATCATGTAATTGAAGTTTCAATATGAGTATAGTGTTCTACACCAACAATGCAAATGATCTTCAAAGGCATAAAACTTGGCACTCCAAAAGAATGCATTAATGCATTGAACAAGGATTTGATCAATTAAAATTTTCAGATGGTTTCAATTTCATGTTGACATTGTTGATCAAGTATGAGAGTTATGTAGTCCAGGTAAAGTGTGACAACACATATATTTCAAACCAAGAGGTTCCGACCTTGAAAATTAGGGTTTTCGACAAATTTTTTAGTATTTTCAAGGTTGGAGTGGTCTAGCTAAAACCTGGACCAGTTCATGAAGTCTCGAGACTTCAAATCTTGCAGGGCAAAGCCTTGGACCGGTCCATGCCTTCTAATGGCGGATTTTGGCTTTGTAGTGTCTTGTTTTGACCAGGTTTTGACTCTAAAATTTTCTTAAACTTTGGGATTCGTTTCCTAGTGATTTTAAACTTGTTTTTCAAGAAAAATTAGTATTTTTAACATCTATGAAAATCTCATATGATTTCTCTCTCATTATACTTTCAATATACATCAAAAAGATTATTTTCGAGAGAGAGAAAGCATAGAGATATTTTTATAACAGAGAATTCCTCTTTAATTCTTTATTTATATTTCTTTGAGAGATCACACACATATATACACTATGAATAATTTAGTTTGTGTCTCTCAATCCACTTGATCAATCATACGAAGACTGCTTCAGAGATTTCTTATTAATCAAGCTATTAGATCATTTGGTTTCTTCTACAACTATTTGTTAATAAGGAAGGAGAAGAAGATCACTCTACGAATGGGACAAAATATTTGCTGAGTGTTCGTGTTCTTCTAGCTATCCTTATGCAAGAATTGTGACGTTAGTTAGAAGTCCACAACAATTGGACGAGGGAGTCATAAGAGTAACCCTGAGGCGTTCTGCATCAAGTTCTTGTTAGAGTGGAGTGAATGTGAGTTTGGGACAGAATATGTTGTACTTTGTTTCGAAAATAGTGGATTTGGTTCTTTGGGGCTACAAGCCTCACCCGTGATTTTTTTCGATCTTGGTTTTCCACGTATATCTGGTGCACGCTTTACTTTATTACACTTTATTTTATTTACTTGTTTTGTAAGATTATTTTAATTTTAATTGGATTTAAAATTGGATTAATTTGAAAAGTTAAGCAGTTAAGCAAACAAACAAGTAAACCTAATCAAACCCCCCCCCCCAAGGTTTTAATCAAACTTTTGCAGTCACTTCCGCACCGCGCAACTCACATGGTACATTGTAAAAAGGGATATACACGGTGTTGGTATTCTACTATTGTAATATCTACAAAATCATAATAGAATCTCTTCTCATCCGTGAATGTAAGCCGATTTTGACATAAACAAGTTATATCTTGTGTTTGTGTGTGATTGCTTTATAGCTCACATTAGGTCTCTATGTTCCCGTGGTTTATTTGTCCCAACATTATCAAATGACAGTAAATATATGAAGCAAAATCTTAGGATTATGGTTACATTAGAGAAATCTAGAGTTTAATGCACAATGTGAATGAAATAAACAAGGAAAAGTTGCAGACAACATACCTATGAAGATTCTGAGGCCCAAAACAGTATTCTCGCTCTTAACTCACCATACTTGGGTTTGGATACATTCTCTAGCCTTTGCCTTATTACCTAGGAAGCACAGACACGGACACAGGACACGAATATGACTCGACACAGCGATACAAGAAATTCTAAAAAAACAGGACATGACGAGGATATCGTTATAAAACAATAATATAATATATTAATATATATTAACTATTCAACAAAAAAAAAACTACATTGCAGAAATACTTCAATTTATCATCAAGGAATTAAGAACCACACAAAAAATAGATAAATAGATTAAAATAAATTAAAGAACCAAACTTATTTAGTCCTTTACATATATTTAGCTTAAATTTTTAACCATAACTTGAATGCATATAATTTCCTTTCGAAATACTTGAATATACATCACTGTTACGAAGTGTTCGACACGTGTTCGATGAGTATCCAAGAAAGTGTCCTAAAAAGAAAAATATAAGGACATTTCTACGAAGTGTCCGAGATGTGTCCAAGTGTTCGACACGATGTCTAAGTATCGAACATAGATACGACACCTTCAATGAAGTGTCCATCCTTTCTAACTTGTTACCTCCCCACCAAACAAACTTATAATGTCAAACCACTCAGAATATTAGAAGTGTAGCCTGAGAAGTACGAAAATCACTTACATAAGAACATGAAAAAGACACCAAGTTGTTCAATCATTTCTCTTATGCATTTCTCCCATAAGGGAAGGCCCATGGACTAGACAACCCAAATAATTAGTTGTAAAGCATAATTCGAAATATTCTGTTCATTGAGTGTCTTATAAGTAATCTGATATCTCTGACTTGTTCACTATTGCCCTGGTAACAGCTTGTCTCCACCACTAAACATATGCTAACAGCTTATATTCTCCCTATCCACAGTGAAACTCAATTCTTGTTGCCGACAACAAAGGAAGAAAGAAATCAAGTCTTGGCAGAAAAAGGAATAAAATGTATAGGGACTTGAAACCTTTGCCTTGATCACAAGAACCAATAGAGAATAAATCTCAAATAACTGCATAAGATTCTCTCTCCTGACACATCTCCATTACACAAAATCTTGTCTAGACTACTAATACTAATCCCTACAGCCCTGGCCAATTGCTTTGTGGCTGCTCATGCTCGATAGTTTTGGTAATCGCCCTTTTGGCTGCTTTCACTATGTTTCTTCCTGTAAATTTGCCGAAACTAAAGAAAACATCACAAAGAGATCATAGTCCCCTAATAATGAAAGAAAATAAAGAAAGCATCACAGCACATCCTCTGCAGACAAACCAGCAGTTTCAATCACCTCAAAAAAACACCTGCTGAGTAATAGCAGATGCCTCTCTATCTAGCATGTATCGCAGCAGTAAAGATCATTCTAGCAGCCTTATGCTTAGTAGTCTTAGCTTTAAAATTACCCATAAACCAAACAGCAAACTGTCCAAAGGAGTTAACCTCCAGCAAGCTCCAGACAAACCACCTCCATACATAGCGAGTTTGTCTATTGGTGCATCTTTATCTGCTAAATCATACGGTGCATTCTGGCAGAAATTAATGAAGAGCTGCAGATTGTTTTAGTGCAAATGCACGCGATTAAAAATCTTTGATAAATTGTGAAAAAATTACTTGATCAGAGACTAATTCAATGGTGAAGTAAAATTGTAAATTTATAACACAACTCAAAACAGAAGATATCACAATTAATTTTTCATCATTGTCAAAATTGAAATTAAGAGCTATTCATTTGTTCAAGTATATAGAATTAAATTATCTCTATTCATTTGTTGGGTTCTTGTTACATCGGCCCAACCAGTAGTGCTGAATCATAGATTTAAATTGATCCTTCTAGGTATCACTGTAGGTTGTAAGGTTTTGGTTTGTGAAAGTATGAAAGTCTACACCCCATCATGCTTCTCCGGATTTCTTCCGGCCTTTCTGATCAGCTGCTTTCTCCCAGAATTTCTTCCTTTCTGATCTAATCGCAGCTTCAGCGCTATCTTTAAAGCAGCTATGACCACCACCTGGAGAAAAATTTGCCATAAGATGATATGAATCCCAAAAGTACTGCTTCATAATAACTATAGTCAAATTACCAGGACATTAAGTGAAGTAACCATTAGACCATGTCTACATATACAATTTATGGGCAGTCGACAAAAAAGTACCTATAAAAGGAGTGTAGTTGAAATGGAAAGATAGAGATAGGAACAACCACTAAAATTAGAGAAGAAAGAATTACAGAGAGTTTGAAGGCATCTTAATATGGCAACAATATAAGAAAGTCTTCTAAGTTGAGCTGAGCTAAGTTTCTTTAGTTTGGCTAAAGGTATTACTTGTGGATGGACTACATGAAGTTATTCTGAAAAGTGTGCCACAAATATCTTAACAATGCCAGAATTGTTCCTTTGTCTTGCCAGCACTCAATCAGGCTAAAGCTTATTCAGTAGGATGATATTGGTTCTTCATAGTTTTTCAATCCTTCCTAAAAGAAATTCTCTCACTTCACACAAGGCCACCTATGCATTTTGAATCATGCACATATTCTAGAATACAAGGGATCTCTGCTCAATACAAGACCTCGACTAATAGAAAGCAAAGTGATAATAGAGTATTCACCTCTTATATAAAATTGATCACATATCTGCCTAAAGGAATAATGGTCTCCAGTTCCAGTATTATAGTTGTCCTCAGAGAAAAAATGTCTGAAGCCTGCTTTTTAGGGCCCGCTTTAGTCTGCCCATCAAAGTGAGAAGTAAAAAGGCAAACGAAATTACCAATTAGCAATTCTGGTGGAGTAAGCTCCAAGGGTATGGATATGGTAAATAGCCAATTGTAACTCTTTAACTTTCAAAACACAAGAGTACTGGTGTGAGATGTAAATGAACAACAAATTTTTTATTAATCCATAAAACTTGATTACCTGTGGTATGGAAAAAATAAAATAAAATTGATTACCTTTTCAGTTCATTCTGAAAAGTCCTTTCCAGCAAAGCAGGTGCAATTTGCATCAACAGAAGTAGGCTCCTTGAGGTGGAAATTCTTAGGATGGTGGGGGGGAAAGCGGCACAATTGGTTTATCTGGCATTGCTTGCCGCAAAACCCATGTAGAATGTCCCTTGAAAGCACTACTCTTATTCATCAGGTCCAGCTTCAGCCATCAGGCAATGAACCAAAACCCAAAGCTGAGTCCACTTATCAAATTGAAAGTACAACATAACTAATTAAAATCCTGTTCAGATTACCACATTTGATAATCTCCAATCACACACATTTAAAAAGAAAAAGAATAACAAAGAGCAAAAAGGAATTGAAAAGAACATACTAAAATCCATTAAAACAAACAAAAACTGATTCTTTTATATAACATTTCAAACAGGTGAAAAAAATATGAAGCAGGGCAAGTAATGAGGAATAAAATGCCAGGAGATGTCCACAAAATAAATGGCTATCATCCACAATTTGATTTTCCAGCATGGCTGAAATGTTGCTTTTTAAAGCTGATTTCTTATATGAATGAACAATTGGTTTCTAAAGCACAGCATTATAGTAAAAAACGGCAGTATGCCAGAAAATGACATTACAGGTGATATAATGGCAGAAAACCAACAGATGAACATAGACACAACAATTACAGAACAGCAGTCACACAACCCCAATTATATCTGAAGTAAGAAAGAAGACGACGAAGTAAAAGAAATATATATAGAGACACAGATATACAAACAAATGGAAAGTTAGAAACATAAGTTTTAATTGAACAACCCTTCAAACTCCTAAAGTAATAGTAGAACTGAAAGAACATAACTGTTAGCCGAGATATGTGTTTAGAATTATAGAATTTGACTTACCATATTAGCCGAGATATGATAAGTCTAGAATCACGGGATTTGATTTTATTTACGCGTAGAATGTATTATAATAAATGCATCATATCGTGAAAGATTACAGTCATAGCCCTTATGAGTTGTTGCCCCAGTTTAAGACCGAAAGACATGACACGGTAGCAAAATCTTCCCCGAATGTAGAGGTTTTACGCATATCTTCTGGCACCATCTTTCTTTGATTTTACCCATCGAACCCATATAAGAATTCATGCCCCACTTGTCAACCAAGACGTCATTGTGTGGCAAAGGGAAATAATCCTTGCGACCGGCTTTGTTGAGATCGCTAAAGTCAACGAAACTTACTGTCAGTTAGCTTAGAAAAAGAGAGGAAGCTTTGAATGCTGTTAAAGTTTTTAGCAGCCATACCAGCTAACTCAGGATCCTCGAAAATTTCCTCCATGCTTGCACATTTACAAAGGCGAGTAACCTTGGATTCCCAAGTAGAAGCAGAAGGAGGAACTTCAGACTTGGTCTTACTGTTGTTAGTGCGAGAAAACTCCAAAATGGCATCGAGCGAGAAGTCACCCCACTCGCCTAGGTATCCTTTAGGCATAGAATATGCAATGATTTCAGTTAGTTTTCTTTTTTGTAATATTTAGCATGTGCTCTTTTCATCTATAAATGCCAAAGCTGTGAATGGATGATAACACTCATTCAAGCCTTTATATATTTATCTTGTATCTCTTGTATCTTGTATTTCTTCTGTAACAAAATAAGAGAGATTATTTGGAATAAAGCCAATCAAAGCAACTCATGTAGAAAAAGACAAAGACTATTTCCAGATTAATCGCTAAGTCATCAACTCACACTCATCAAAATTATGTGCTCATTAAAGCCAATCAAAGATTACTCATCATCCACACCAGATTAATATAAACTAACACCCCTCCAATGAAGCCAATCAAAATAGCTCATGCAGAAAAAGACCTTTTATTTGTTGAATTCCAATCTCGAAACCTTTTTACACCAAAAATTTATATTATCCCACCTCAACATTTTAATAGATTTTCAAAAGGACCACGCTGAGAAAGAACTCTAACCTTGAATCTAAAAAAGCTCCTCATCTAACTTGCACGGGAAGAGCATCAAATAACACTTGTCAACACCAAAATTTCATGGCCACAGATAACAACAAAGACTAACAAACAAATGAACAATGCATATGCAAATTTGAAAACATGTCCCCCAAAAATCACAAGAGCAAAAAGCAAACTAAGCAAGACCCATCAATATATTGTAGAATTTGCCAACAACAGAGAATTAACCCATTAAAAGAAATAGAAAATTACAAAAAAATTAGCATAATATGAGAATAAACTACATAAAAAAAATGAGTAATAAGTTTCATTGAATCACTGAAACATTAACCCAACAATCAAATCAACTCAAACCCACCAATATGTGGTTGAATCCATTTACTCTGAAAGAATGTCAAGGGAATATTTCCGCGGGCAAGTTGTCTATCAACTTCTCTCTAATGAAACTGAGACCCAAGGATCATAATTCTTCAACACACCACAAACTTGCCTGATACTGCATCTGGGTTTATCTAGAACCTTTTGGGTGCCTCCAAAATGACCTTGTCATGAGCAGTAACATTCGTGTCTAGTATGAAAGTGAGAGAGACAGTGTGAGAGATGGTTTGACTTCCTGTAGTTTTGGGCTATGCATTAAAAGTAAAAATTGTAATGGATAAAAAATGAGTGAAATCGTGTGTCATCTTTAAAAACATGAGTGAAAACATAAATATCAAATTGGAAAGGTCGTGGCCTCTACAAATTCCATACTTTGATAAAAATAAATAAATAAAATGAAAAACGTATAGAAATAATAAAAAATCTTACACTTCTATAATAGTAGATATAGATATAGATATAGATAATGGTTAAAAAATGAGTGAAATCATGTGTCATCTTTAAAAACATGAGTGAAAACGTAAATATCATATTAGAAAGGTCGTGGCCTCTACAAATTCCATACTTTGATAAAAATAAATAAAATGAAAAATGTATAGAAATAATAAAAATCTTACACTTCTATATAATAGTATAAAAAAAGATATAGATAGTATAATGGTCAGTCTAGCAAAAAGAGTTGGATTGGCTGTTAAATGGATACATAATCTCATAATTGTTATAATCAGTATCATGGTCTGCTTTTGTTAGTGCATAATGCCAGTAGGCGAAGTGTATAGTCCTAGTTTCATCATTTCTTATAGGCAAAGTTGTCATAGGTAATGCATACCATGAAAACTGGAGTAAATATTGTTTAAAGGAAAGTGATTTAGTCCCTGCCTTGAATCAATTATCCTGATCTTTCTCTCTCTTTAACAATTTTGCACATTTTTTTCCAACAATTAAGAGAATGATAGTTCATTTTTCATTGTGTTAGATTAGATGGAATTTTTTCTTAAATTATTAAGTTACCATGGCAGGAAAAATGTAAAAAGGTCACAAGCTGGTTCAAAAAAATTAAGCTAATAAGATGCCTCACCTTTGAGATTGAACAAATATGAATTGGAAGAAGAAGACTGTAAAACTAATGCAATTGTGTGCACATCAAGCTGCCCCAGAACATGTGAACAAAAGAAAATTCGACATTTCCTGAGAAAGTACATAAGCGAAAATAAGATCATGGTAAAGGGCAATTTCAATAGTATTGTAGTGACCCTTGTGGATGCGTGTGATGTGAGCGGGTGCAAAAAGAGACACTGAGTTGAGCTACCCCCTGGCAGGCTACAGGGTGCTCAATCCCACATCGCCTGGGTGTGGAGAAGGGGATATGCTTATATGTAATGTGTTCTCTCCAAATAATATGAGGTCTTTTGGGGTAAAACTCAAAAACAAAATCGTGCGGGCTTAGGCCCAAAGCGGACAATATCAGACCATCAGGTGGAATGGGGCATTACAGTTGGTATCAGAGCCTGAACCCAGCCGAAAGTATGCCGATGAGGACGTCGAGCCTCTTAGGGGGGTGGATTGTAGTGACCCTTGTGGGCGGGTGCAAGAAGAGACACTGAGCTGAGCTACCACACTGGCAGGCTACAGGGTGTTCAATCCCACATCACCTGGGTGTGGAGAAGGGGATATGCTTATATGTAGTGTGTTCTCTCCAAATGGTATGCGGCCTTTTAGGGTAAAATCTAAGAGTAAAACCGTGCGGGCTTAAGCCCAAAGCGGACAATATCATACCATGTGTTGGAGTGGGGTGTTACAGATATCATCTCCTTTCTTTATCTACATTCATGAAAGTAGCACAAGCAAAAGACAAACAGACACACACATATATACACATATATAAATAAAATGAGGCAATTCTAGGATTTGGTTTTGTGTGCACGGTGAGGTGGGGAAGAAAGCATGGAGGGTGTGTCCTCCATTGCGTAGCAGGGAGTAATTGTAAGGCCTAATATTGTCTCGTCGGAACACAAATCCTGGAGGAACTGTTTCCAGGAGTCAATGAATAACGATTTCGCCAATCTTTCTTTTGTTCCAAAATGTAGTAGGTTGGAAGAGGTGTCCATTGATGATGAAGATATTCAAGAGGAGGTAGAGTACTAGGAGAATTCAGTGGTTGGATATGTGCTTGGTAAGAAACCATATTCCCTCTTCTGAAAACTTTTCTGTCAAAAATATGGAAGCCGACTGGTGAGATGAATGTTGTTGCATAAGATGGGGGTTTTCTCATGGCAAGATTTGATTCTAGGGAGGAGGTAGATCGAGTGTGAAGAGGATTCACACTTACGAAGGCCGTTCGTTTCTTCTAAAGAGATGGAACAAAAATGTTAATTTGGAGAACGGGGTGTTAGGGGCAGTACCGATTTGGATTCGATTGTTTTGAATTCCAATTCATTGTAGAAACATCAAGGCTGTCTCAAAGATTTGCTCTCAATTCTCGAATCCCATTTATCTTGATGAGATTACTAGGGCTCGAGAGAGGGGTTCTTTTGTTTGCGTAATGGTGGAGGTTGATGTTCATAAAGAACTCCTAGAGGAGGTTTCTTTCAATATGCATGGAGAATCTTGTAAGGCCAAGATTGAGGCAAATTGGAAGCCACAGTTGTGTTCACATTATCATGCTATTGATCATTTGGTCAAGAATTGTCCAAAGAAGAACGTCCCTGTGAAAATGAAAGCATAATGGGTTGTCAAAAATAGGGCAAGTTGGTTCTTGTGGTGGAAGAGGATTCTGAAGAGAAAGTGGGGATCCTGGGGATCAAGTTATTCCATCCGATGTGAATCAGTCTTCGGAGAGTCCTGTTGTGGTCACAAATAAGAAGACTGATTATGTAGATGTAGTGATTACTTTGTGTTATGTTGTGGCCTAAATTTTGTCTCGGTCCGGGTCGCAACCCGAAAAATGGGCTTTATGTGGCCTTAAGCCACCAAAGCCACAAGGGTCTGGGGGTAGCACCCCCGGAAAAAATTTTATGACCCGTTTTTCGCTTGAGGATTTTGGACCCGGGTTAGGACTCTCTTAGAGCCCAATATATAAGGACATCTAAGGGTTTGGAGGCACGAATGAGAAAAAACACTAAAATCGCAGAAAAAGAGTGAGAGAGCGAGAGCTAAGGTTTAGGTTAAAACTTGTAATCTCCTGATTTTCGCATAATGAAATCTTTTGTTGGATCTTTGCCGTGGACGTAGGCACATCGCCAAATCACGTAAATTCTTGTGTTCTGTGCGTTGTGCTTGATTCGTTTTGTGTCGTGTTCTGTGATTGTGCTTGGTTTGCGGCTGTTTTTCACAATAAATTGGTATCAGAGCCAT
The DNA here is from genome assembly GCA_026545225.1 of Cornus controversa. NCBI lineage: Eukaryota > Viridiplantae > Streptophyta > Magnoliopsida > Cornales > Cornaceae > Cornus > Cornus controversa. The sequence continues at coordinate 26,835,190 of CM048853.1, read as the reverse complement.
CGGTTCTAAGCTGGGATGTTGACCAAGTTTATGAAAATCGAGAAGTTTAACGGCATGAACGACTTCAACCTGTGGCGGGTTAAGATGCAGGCCTTGTTGGTTCAACATGGGATATCCAAGGCGCTGAAGGGAAAGAATGCACTGCCAGAAAAGTGGAACGACGATCAGAAAGATGAGGCTATGGAGAAAGCACACAGTGCGATTCTATTGTGCTTGAGTAACGAAGTTTTACGAGAAGTTTCTGGAGAAACTACGGCAGATGGGCTGTGGAGCAAGTTGGAATCCCGTTATATGACGAAGTCTCTTACGAATCGCTTGTACCTAAAGAAACGGTTGTTCACTCTTCAGATGCCAGAAGGTTCGTCTCTGAAAGACCACCTTGACAAGGTTAATGCTGTCATCATGGATTTGAAGAATATTGATGTTAAAATAGAGGATGAGGATCAGGCTATTATTCTGTTGTGTTCTCTACCACCCTCGTACGAGAACTTTGTTGATACAATGATGTATGGCAGAACTAATTTGTCCATAGAAGACGTGAAGGCATCTTTGAATTCTAAGGAGTTGCAGAGAAGGACGTTTGAGGGCAATACAGAAAGTTCGGCAGAGGGCTTAGTTGTTAGAGGAAGAACAAATCAGAAGGGATGGTCTGGCAACAAAGGTCATTTTTGTCAAAATAAGTCAGAATCTATTTGAATGGCCGAATCAATTAGCCTTTGAGTGACCTCTTTATTATATAGGACCTTTACAAGAGAGCTATACATGGAAAGAAATTAATTGACGAGTGATTCTAGCAGTCTAGCTTTATATGGAAACAATATATTCTGGCAATATGCTAACTGTACAAGCCTACGGATAAAATCAAAAAAGTGAGAAGCTCTACTAGCATGCAAAGGAAAGGGAAGAATTTTGCTTTTACCAAGTTTACAAGAATCACACTCAAGAGATAAAGAAGAACGTGCTTTATTACCAAGAAAACCAGAGTGCAATACATGAGATAAGATCTGAGTATTGGGATGGCCTAAACGACGATGCCACACCATACTCAGATCAGAAACATTATTACAAGCAAAAGACTGAATAGAAAAACTGGAGAAAGTGTTGGAGCAGGTAAAAATAGTGGAAACAAGCGCCCCACTTTAGGTCCCTTCGCGATCGGCTCCCCCGTTACCTGGTCCTGCACAACACAACCATCACCAGAAAAATTAACAGCACAATTGTTATCAACTAATTGACCACCAGAGATAAGACTCGTGGAAAGCTGAGGAGCAAGAAACACATCAGTAAATTTAGAAGAGGCATCTCCTACAGCAGCTATGGGCAAGGAACTGCCATTGGCAGTCTGAATGGCAGATTGACCAGTATAGGGCCGAACATGATACAGAGCGGTGGGAGTATTCGTCATGTGATTAGAAGCTCCCGAGTCTACGTACCAAAGTTTAGTAGAATAATTACCTTGAAACCCCATTGCAGATAATGCCGAAATTAGCATTTGTTGCACCATTTCTGGTGTGCAGTAATTTGGTGCAGGAGGTGCAAGATCAGAGGAAGAGGAAGCACCTGAGGAAAAGCCATGTGCGACAGAAGTTGCTGCGGGAGGAACAATAACAGAAGTCTGAAATGCTTGGGCCTGACGATTCTGGGGACGGAGACGACATTCTTTGATAATGTGACCCTTCTTCTTGCAATAAGAACAATATTTCTTAGGACAATTAGCAGCAATATGCCCATAGTCCTTGCAACAGAAACACTGCAAATGTTTAGAAGGCATAGGTGATCCTCGGCCTTGGGCAACATAAGCCACAGGTGTCGGGCCCGAACTGCCATGAGATTGCTCCAGAATAGCTTGAGTACTAAGACGTTGTTCTTCGCGAAGTAACTCACCAAAACAAATATCAAGAGAAGGAACAGGAGATCGGTTCAGTAAAGAGGAGCGAACAGATTCATATTCCGGACGTAATTTCATAAGAAATTGATCACGCCGGCTAGTCTCATGAAGAGTCTGGATAGTCGAAAGAGCACCAACAGGAACATTTGCTGTAACCAAATCAGTATATTCGTGCCAAAGAGTCAGAAAGGCCGAGTAGTAGTCTTGGATGGAAAGACTACCATGTTGAAACATGGTAATTGCATGTTCTAACTGAAAGCGACGAGCATCATTAGCTTGATGATAAACCTGCTTCAAGTAATTCCACATGGATTGAGCGGAGCGATAAGGCCGCAAGTTGGTAACAATATGTGGCTCCACTGAACCAAGAAGCCAAGACATAATCCGAGCATCAAGGACAGCCCATGAGGGAGAAGCTCCGAGATCTTTGGATTTGTCAGTAGCGGATTGTGGAGCGACATCCGTGCCATCAATATGACCCCAAAGATCTTTTCCTTTGAGGAAAAGTTCAAACTGAAAAGCCCAAGTAGAGTAGTTTGTACCCGTAAACTTGACACACACAGGTGCAGAGTCCATCACAAAGAAACTAATTCACCAGAAGGATGCGACTGCCGAGATGAAAACAGAAACTGCCGAGAAACTATGGAGACCAGAAACAGACGCGTCGAGAGGCTCACCAAAAAAGAACTCCGGTAGAGACCTGAACAGAGGTTGTGAAAAAAAAAACTCAAACCAGGAATAATCCATAAGACGCCAACACAAGAACACCGAGAGGAGAAAAAAAATCACGTGGGCGACAACCAAACCAAGAGGAAAAAAAATTCAACTTGACTCTGATACCATGTCAAAATAAGTCAGAATCTGTTTGAATGGCCGAATCAATTAGCCTTTGAGTGACCTCTTTATTATATAGGACCTTTACAAGAGAGCTATACATGGAAAGAAATTAATTAACGAGTGATTCTAGCAGTCTAGCTTTATATGGAAACAATATATTCTGGCAATATGCTAACTGTACAAGCCTACGTAAATTAAGTAAATGTGAAATAAGGAAAGAAGAATAAAAGGAAAGAAGATTAATTTATGGACAGCAGAGCTGTCCATTGACAATTTTAACTCTTAAGAACAAATCGAAGGTGCTTAAATGCTTCACTTGCCACAAGGAAGAGCACTTCAGGAAAGACTATCTGGAGCGTAAGAAGGGAAAGGGAAAATCCATAGAAACCGCTGGGGTGGCTGTTGCAAAGGGTAGTGATTCAGATAGTGGTAGCGTTCTCACTATTTCTGCCCGTGGCTTTGGCGATGAGTGGATACTTAATTCAGGTTGCTCGTATCACATTTGTCCTAACAGAGACTGATTTACCTCTTATCGTTCCATTGATGGAGGGGAAGTTCTGATGGAGAATAATGTGTCGTGCAAGGTTGTAGGTATCGGTATAGTTTGAATCAAGATGTTTGACAATATAGTGAAAACACTGACTGATGTCAGGCATGTTCCAGAACTAAAGAAGAATTTGATTTTCCTGGGTACGCTGAATTGCATCAGCTGCAGTTACAAGGCTGAAGGTGGAGTCATTAGGGTTTCAAAGGGTGCTCTCGTGGTAATGAAGGGACTGAAGTAACATGGTTTGTATGCTCTGCAGGATAGCACAGTTACAGGTTCTACTACAGTATCATCCTCGGATCTGGATATAGATACTACCAGGTTGTGGCATATGCAGTTGGGCCATATGAGTGAGAGGGGGATGGATGTTCTAAGTAAGCAGGGTCTGCTTGGTGGTCAGAAAACTGGAAAGCTGGATTTCTGTGAGCATTGTGTCTTCGGGAAACAGTGCAAAGTGAAGTTCAGTACAGGAATTCACAGGACCAAGGGCATAGTGGATTATATTCATTCTGATCTTTGGGGTCCTTCTTAGGTTAATTCACATGCTGGTGGTAGATATATGATGACGTTGATTGATGACTTTTCTCGAAAAGTTTGGATTTATATTCTGAAACACAAGAATGAGGCATTTGTCACGTTCAAGCAGTGGAAGACCTTAATTGAGAAGCAGACTGGAAAACAGGTTAAGTGTGCTTGAGGACAGACAATGGTTTGGAATTCTGTGATGGAGAGTTTAACGAGTTTTGTAAGACTAACGAGATTGTGAGACACCGCACAGTGAGGAAAACTCCACAGCAGAATGGAGTTGCAAAACAGATAAACAGAACACTATTGGAGAGAGCACGGTGCATGTTGTCCAATGCTGGGTTAGACAAAGTGTTTTGGGCTGAAGCTGTTTCCACGGCTTGTTTCTTGGTTAACCGGTCTCCATCGACTGCTATCGACTATAAGACTCCGGAGGAGGTATGGTCTGGTTCTCCTGCTAGTTACAGCAATATGAGAATATTCGGGTGTCTTGCGTATGCTCATGTCAATGAGGGGAAGCTTGAACCGAGGGCTAAGAAATGCATATTTCTTGGTTATGAGCCTAGGGTCAAGGGGTACAGATTGTGGTGCCCAGATGCTTCGAGAAAGAAATTACTTGTTAGCAGAGATGTGATCTTTTATAAGTATGCGATGGTTACTCCGTAGAAAGATGTAGTTGATTCAGCTAGAGCTCAGGGTGTTAATGAGCAGGTGGAGCTATCAGAGGTTCAGTTAGAGAGTGTTCTTGATGAGTCGAATGATGAGCAGGTGCAGTTTCAGGATGAGGAAGATGCACAGTTGCAACGGTACAGTGTGGCTAGAGACAGACCGAGGAGAGCAATTAAGCCACCTCAAAAGTATGGTTTTTCACATGCTGATTCGATTACCTATGCACTTAGTGTGACAGAGAGTATTGATGAGCAGGTACCGTGTACTTATCATGAGGCCACCACGGGTGGAGAGTCAGCACATTGGTCTGTTGCCATGAGTGAGGAGATTGAGCCTCTTCATAAGAACCAGACTTGGGAGCTAGTCAAGAAGCCTAAAGATCAGAAGATTGTGGGTTGTAAATGGGTCTTCAAGAAGAAGGAAGGAACTCCAGGAGTGGAAGATGCAAGGTTCAAGGCATACTTGGTGGCGAAGGGCTATACACAGAGGGAATGGGTGGACTTCAATGAAGTTTTCTCTCCTGTTGTGAAACATAGCTCAATTCGAGTGTTACTTGCTATGGTTGCTTTTATGGCTTGGAGCTTGAGCAGCTTGATGTCAAGACTGCGTTCTTGCATGGAGAGTTGGAAGAGCAGATTTATATGCATCAGCCTGAGGGGTTTGAGATTATGGAAAAAGAAGACATGTTTGCCTACTGAAGAAGTCCTTGTATGGGTTGAAGCAGTCTCCTAGACAGTGGTACAAGCGATTTGACACCTTTATGGTTGGGAGTGGCTATTGTAGGAGTGAGTTTGATAGTTGTGTGTATCACAGGAGACTCTTAGATGGTTCGTATTTGTACTTATTGCTCTATGTTGATGAGATGTTGATAGCTTGCAGAAACATGTCAGAAATCAACTTGTTGAAAGCTCAGCTTAGTGGTGAATTTGAGATGAAGGATCTAGGTGCCGCGAAGAGGATTTTGGGTATGGAGATTTACAGAGACAGAGGAGCGGGCATATTGTATTTGTCACAGAAGAAATACATTGAGAAGGCACTGGAACGCTTCGGTATGCAAGCCTCAAAGCCTGTGAGTACTCCATTGGCAGCCCACTTCAGACTTTCAGCAGAATTGTCACCACAGACCGAGGAAGAGGTGGAGCACATGTCTCGTGTTCCTTATGCTAGTGCAGTTGGTAGCTTCATGTATGCTATGGTGTACACTAGGCCAGACATTTCACATGCAGTTAGTGTAGTGAGCAGATACATGGATAAACCTGGGAAGGTTCATTGGCAGGCTGTAAAATGGATATTGCGATATTTGCATGGCACTGCAAATGTTAGATTAGTCTATGACAGAGGCAGCGACACGTCTGAGAGTGCTATTGGATATGTTGATTCAAATTATGCTGGAGATCTTCATAGGAGGAGGTCCTTGACAGGGTATGTCTTTACTCTTTGTGGGAGTGTGATCAGTTGGAAGGCGACTTTGCAGTCTACAATTGCATTGTCTACTACAGAGGCTGAGTACATGGCTGCCACAAAGTCAGTGAAGGAAGCTATATGGCTTAGAGGCTTAGTTAGTGATCTGGGCTTGCAGCAGGATGATTTGACTATATTTTGCGACAGCCAGAGTGCTATACATTTGACTAAAAATCAGATATTCCATGAGAGGACCAAGCATATTGATGTCATGTTGCACTTCATCAGAGATGTGATTGCACAGGGTGCTATTACAGTGAAGAAGATTGGGACAGCAGAGAATCCGGCAGATATAATGACTAAGGTCATTCCTACTATCAAGTTCAGACATTGTTTGGATTTGATTGGTGTTTACAGTTGCTGATGCCCTTAGGGGCATGTGAAGGAGGCGAAAGGAGTAGCTGGGATTGCGAAGCTTAGCGAAATTCGAGCCAAGGTGGAGATTTGTTATGTTGTGGCCCGAATTTTGTCTCGGCGGGGGTCGTGTTGCGACCCGATTGACCCGAAAAATAGGTTTTGTGTGGCCTTAAGCCACCAAAGCCACAGGGGTCCGAGGGCAGCACCCCTGGGAAAAATTTTATGACCCGTTTTTCGCTTGCAGGTTTTGGACCCGGGTTAGGACTCTCTTGTAGCCCGATATATAAGGGCATCTAAGGGTTTGGAGGCACGAATGAGAAAAAACACTAAAATCGCAGAAAGAGAGTGAGAGAGCGAGAGCTAGAGTTTGGGTTGAAACTTGTAATCTCCTGATTTTCGCATAGTGAAATCTTTTGCCGGATCTTTGCCGTGGACGTAGGCACATCGCTGAACCACGTAAATTCTTGTGTTCTGTGCATTGTGCTTGATTCGTTTTGTGTCGTGTTTCGTGATTGTGCTTGGTTTACGGCTATTTTTCACAACACTTCGATTCAACCTATAACTCAACAGACAATCTACACAGATAGAGTGGTGGTTGATGCTTCTTGTAATGGGAAGTTTTCTTGTCTCCAAGAAGACATGGATAATATTATGCATGAGGAGAGTGATAAGGTTCCTTCTAGTGGGAAGAAGAAAAAGGGAAATGGTGTTGTTGTAACTGATAGAGTTACTCGGAGTAAAGCAGGGGTAGTGTTGCCCCTCCTCAAAAGCCATGATTGGTATGTGGAATGTTCGAGGCCTTAATAGGTCTTGAATGCAGAAAGAGGTTACTAGATGGATTTGGTGTTGTTGTAACTAATAGAGTTACTCGAAGTAAAGCGGGGGGTAGTGTTGTCCCTCCTCAAAAGCCATGATTGGTATGTGGAATGTTGGAGGCCTTAATAGGTCTCGAATGCAGCAGGAGGTTGCTAGATGGATTTCTGCTTCCTCTTGTCATTTGGTTTGCTTATTGGAAACGAGGGTTAGAGAGTTTAAATTTGCAGCCATTTCAAAGAGAATCAAAAGTAGATGGAGCTAGGTTAATAATTATTCTCATCAGGCTCTTGATAAGTTATGGATTGGATGGGATCCTAGTTTTTTCAGAGTGGTAGTCTTGCTGGTGAAGGATCAATGTATGCTTCTTCAGGTGACTCATCTTTAATCTGATAAGGTGTTTTCTGTTTCATCTGTATATGCTGCTAATGTTATCTCAGATAGAAGGAGACTTTGGGTGGACTTGAGAGTAATGTCTTCAATGGTGGTTGGCCCTTGGATTACTTTCAGTGATTGGAATGTGGTTAAATTTAATGAAGAGAGAGAGGGGTTTTGAGGCTTCCTAGAGCTATTCTTGAGGAATTTTCTTCTGTTCCTTTTGACATTGGTGTTGAAGACTGGCCTTGTATAAATGGTAGCCTTGTAATAGACAAAATATTTCTAGGAGAATTTATGCCAGACTTGACAGGGTTATGATTAATGGAGCTTGGCATATTTGATTTTCCTAATTCTGAAGTTGTTCTGGGTCCTGCAGGTCTTTCATATCATCATTCTATCATGGTTCAACTGTTTAATAGATTTGCTTCTGATCCAAAACCATTCAGATTTTTTAGGGTGTGGTGTCAAAGGGTATTGTAGCGTAGCATTGGACTATGGATCTACAAGGTACTCCTCTACATATTTTCCTTAAGAAGTTGAGGCTGTTAAGGTGGCTATTAAAGACTGGAACAAGAATAGTTTTGGGACGATTTTTTATCAGATCAAGAAGGCAAAGGAAGATCTTGATAAAGTTTAATTTCAATTGATATCTGATCCTTTCAATGACGCTCTTATTCAAATGGAAAATTCAAACAGAGCTCAGCTTGAGAATGCTTTGGCAGAAGAGTTATTGTTTCATCAGAAGGCTAGATGTAATTCGCTGCAATGTAATGACAGGTGTACTAAATACATTTATCAGAGGGTCATGAGACACAGGACTGTTAACTCTATTGTCAGGTTACAAGATGAGGATGGCACATGGATTTCTGATCAGAAAGTCATTCAACAGAAGGCAGTGGATTTTTATGATGATTTCTACAGGCACACTCATTCTGTTGGTGTTTCTTCCTCTTTTCAACCAAGGTATGTTCTCTCACATTCTGAGGCTCAAACTTTATAGATGGAGGTGACTGATGATGAGGTCAGAAGGGTGGTGATGAGTTTGAAGCCTGACCAAGCTCCGGGCCCTGATGGTTTTCCCGCTAGGTTCTTCCAAACCTACTGAACTATCATTGAGGAGGATGTGGTCAAGGCTCTGAGACACTTCTTTTCCTCTGCTCATATGCCTATGGGAGTTCCTTCTGCTTTTATTACCTTAATTCCCAAGAAGGAGAACAACTCTAAGGTGTCAGATTTTAGGCCAATCACTTTGTGTAATTTGATTTACAAGGTTATCACCAAAATTCTTACAAATAGACTTCAATCTATGTTGCCTAGGTTGGTTGGTAAGGAGCAGTGTGTTTTTGTTAAAGACAGAAGGATTCAAGACAATCTTATTATGACTCATGAATTAATTAGATGATTTAATACTAATTTTAATCCATCTTTAGCTCTTAAGGTTGACATCAAGAAAGCTTATGATTCTGTTTCATGGGCATTTTTGTTTGATCTTATGCACAAGATGGGGTTTGGGAGGTGTTGGATTGATTGGATTAAAGCTTGTTTTCTTTCAGCAAAGTATTCTGTTTTGGTGAATGGTTCACCTTATGGTTTTTTAGTCCAGGTAGGGGATTGAGGCAGGGTTGCCCCCTCTCCCCTCTCCTTTTTACTTTGGTGACTGAGGTTTTTTCTACTTCGGTGTCCTTGGAAGTAGATAGAGGTCATATCAACCTTTCGAAGGTGGCAAAGAAGGCTAATTCTCATATTTCCCATATCTATTATGCTGACGATTTTTTTTTGTTTATCATTCTAATGTGCAATCAAGAAGGTTTTTACAGATTTTGAATCCATGTCTGGCCTTGGAGTGAGTTCTGAGAAGAGTGTGGTGGTTTTCTCTAAGGCTGTGAGGAGGAAAAGGCTATTATTGAGCCTTTTGCAATTCAGAGAAGGTACTTTCCCTATCCCTAATCTTGGTATCCCATTGAATCTGTATGGCTTGAAAAGGACTTCTTGTTCTGCTCTATTGGATAAGATTGGTTCTAAGATGTCTGGTTGGAACACTCAGCTTTTTCTCTTGCTGGTAAGGTGGAGTTGGTGAGAACTGTGGTCTACGCTATGGTGAATTATTGGTGTTCTGTTTTTTCTTTGCATGGGGCTGTTGTGCAGTTTATTGAGAAAAAAATTAAATATTTTATTCGGGGTAGTTCAGACTCGGTCAAGAAACTGCCTTTCTTGATTGGAAGGTTGTTTCCTCTCCTAAGAGAGAAGGAGGGTTTGGATTGAGAAAGATTAATGACATATCTATGGCTGCCAAGTGTTGCTTAGCTTGGGATTATCTTTTGAGTAAAGATAGGATTTGGGTTGCATGGATGAGGTCCAAATACTCAGCTAATGTTTCCTTTCGGAATTGTGTTATTGCTACTTCACATTCTATGGTATGAAGGATATACTCTGTTAGAGAGGTGCTTGCTAAAAACATTAGCTACAGAATAGGTAATGGAACTTCTATTAAGTTATTTGATGACCCATTGTGCTATGGTTTGTCTCTGAATCAAATATTTGGTCACAGAATATAAAGGTTTACTGCCTTTTGATAGATCTGCCTGTTTAAATGCTTTAATTTCTCATGGTGCTTGGAATTTATCTTTGCTGGCTTCTGATGAACTTCAGAACCTTAGACATTTTCTATCCACTATCCAACTTCATAGTTCTGGTTGTGATTGTTTGTTGTGGAATGGTGGGAGTTTTTCTTTTAAAAAGGCTTGGGAGAGATGCAGAATTCAGAATCCTACAGTGCAATGGGCTGATATAGTTTGGAACAAAGGTAGGCCGAGAATTTCTCTCACTGCTCTCTCATTTTTCATGATAAGTTGCCTTCCTTTTTCAACCTTATGAAGAGAGGCATGTGTGTTCCTTCAGTATGTCATTTTTGCTTTCATGGGGATGATTCTAGAGATCATCTATTTGTACTTTGTTGTTATGCTCAGTCGGTGTGGAACTGGTTCAACTCTGTGCTGTGGTGGGATCTGCGGAGATTTCATTCCTTTTTGGCTATGGCTGATTGGTTTGTTAATTATAGGACCCATTCTATGAAGATCAGAGTTAGTAGTAGATGGTATTTACTGCTATTCTTCATGCTTTATGGGTTGAGAGGAATGCTAGATTGCATAAGGGTTCAAGAAGAGAGGCAACTGATTTGGCACAGGCTGTCTTGTTTGAGGTTCTTGAGGATGCCAAACTCAAATTTGAGGATGTGTGGTTATTTTTATAACTTTTTCTTTTTGCTGAAGTAGGTTTATCTTTTGTTAGCCTTGTGGCTTGTTTTCTGTCGAGGGTATGCCCTTTATGTTATGTGTACTTTATTGTTTTATTAATAAAATAACATCCATTCAGGGGGAAAAAATGTGGAATCTTGTTTATTTCTAGCAATGATTCATGTGTACCTGTCCAATATAAAGATCAAGAGAACTTAAATAAAGAGAGTAACAATGAACAGCAAAAGAGAAGAATAAGATGGAGTTTTATGGCCGTGAAAAAATTCAGATCAGAAAAGATTTACCTTGTATGTCACAGAGGTCGTTCAATATAAACATATGGGATGTGATCAATTTTTGGCCTATCTTCCCCGTTTCTTTCAGGCATCCATCATATAACACATCGGCACATAATGTAATTCTGAGTTGTTGTAATGTAGTGAGCTGACGCATCCCATCGGGTGGTGATGTCAATTTCTGACAGCCCAATATGTAAAGTCAATCAAGTGGTGTGAGGTTGCCTATCCACTCCACCAGAGTCAACGCAGAATAAAACTGTAAAATGTTTCACTTCATTTAGTTTCCATCTTAGAATTTTGTTCATCAAAAAACAATAGTGAGAAAATTTTACACCAAGTACACTTCTAGATTGTCTACCATAATTGTGAAGATGCAATGTGGTTGATTTGCTGAACTCTCCCTTGAAAGTTTCGACTGCCTTCCTATCTCTCCATTAAGTTCTTGTAGTTTAATCTAAATGTATGTGCCTCTCTATCACAGAATATGTGGAGGAGCTTCTCTACCTATTTCTTCATCAGCTGTTTTCCCACCATTTTTTCTGGCATTCTTTCATCTGGTTGTGGTACAGTCTCCTGCAACAATTTGTGAAGTGAACAAGTTAAGATCTGGCAACAAGTCCAACTAATCTTTTGAATTATATTCCAAATCTAAGATTATGTTATGCAGATTCGATAAATTCCTGTAATGTCCATGCTCCCAATGTTCTTTGATATTCTTTTGACTATTAACTTCCAATGACAATCTACGGTTTTGAGTCGAGTTGTGGTGTGTTGTATTAGTAAATTTTAGAACTTCAACATTTGCAGTCTGCAGACAATCTACTCCTGCAGCTCTAGTGATTATAAGCTTCATGCAAATCTTCAATCAGTTTTTTCTTTTTTTCACCTCACTCAAGGTGTGGGCATATTTACACTTTTATTATTTCCCTGTGTTGGTCACTTCATGATCTTGGGAAATTGGGCCTCTATTTCTTTCCAAAATAAAGTCCAATAGTTGAAACATCGATATTCACAACTGCAATTTCATGGGTTGTAATCTTTTCCTTAGTCAAATGACGGTAGAGATATGAAGGCAATGTCAGGATTATTGTTCCCACTAGCAAAATCTAGAGTTTAATGTGCTGTGTGAGTAAAAGAATCGAGGAAAAGTTGCTGAGAGCATGACTATGAAGATTTTGAGGCACAAAATAGCTTTCCGGTTCTTGACTCACCATACTTGAGTTTGGATACATTTCTCTAGCCTTTGTCTGATGGGCTGAAGGAACATATTACCTCCCCCACAAAACAAACTTATAATGTCAAACCACTAAAAAGTAAAGCTTGAGAATTAGGAAAATTACTCACATAAGCAGACAAAGAAGACGCGACATTGTTCAATCATTTCCCCATAAAGGAAGGCTCATGAACTAGACAACTCATATAATTTAGTTGTAAACCACAATTCAGAAAAATATGTTCATTCGTAAAGTGTCTTACCAGTAATCTGATAATCCTATACTTGTTTTCTATTGCCCCAGTAATAGCTTATCTCATCCATCACTAAACATATGTTCACAGACAGCTTATATTCCCGCTTTGGATTGAAGATATCCGTGCTCCAAAGAGAAGACCAATGCTTCCTTCCTGCAACATGGAAAAAAAAAAAAGTTGGTGTAACATAGGCAAAAAATGGAAAACGAAATGTAGAATGACCTGAATCAGGTCTTACAAGCTTAATCCTTTTCCTTGATCACAAGTACCAATAGAGACAATAAGTTTCTAGTAACTTCGTAAAATCCTTTCTCCCGATTTATCTGACGCTGACTCATGGTCACTGGTTTTCCTAATCATCCTTTTGGGTGCTTCTACCATGTTTCTTCCTGTAAATTTGCATAACTTCATACCAGGGTCTTAATCTGGGGGGCAAAAAATTAGGATGATCAAATAGTTTTGCATCGCTCAATGGAGCTAAAAGATCGTGGGCAGTTATGGGATATACAGAAATGGCAAAAGAAATATAGGTCAGAAGCTAACTACCTGAATGAGGTCTTACAAGCCTAATCCTTTGCCTTGATCACGAATACCACTAGAGACAATAAGTCTCCAGTAACAGCATAAAATCCTTTCTCCCGACTCTCCTCCATTGCACAAAATCTTATCTAGACTGCTAACATTCATGCCTACAGTCTTGGCCAATTGTTTTGAGGGTGGCTCATGCTCACTGGTTTTCCTAATTGTCCCTTTGGCTGCTTCTACCATGTTTCTTCCTGTAAATTTGCAGAAGTTCATACCGGTAATAAAGAAGAGTCTTAATCTAGAAAGAAAAAAAAAGAGCAAAAGGTTTCTAGCTAGCTAGGGGAAAATCCCGCCTAAAAGATCCACTTGAATTGTGATCAAAGTTAGGATGATCAAATAGCTTTGCATCGCTCAATGGAGCTAAAAGATCATGGGCAATTCTGGGATATACAGAAATGGCAAAAGAATTATAGGTCAGAAACTAACTCTAAAAACTTACTAGTGGAAAAATCTAAATAGTAAATATTAGTGGCAACCACTGACTCCTTAAAATCAGAAGATGGTGAGTTTGGCTATTGGTGGACCTTCATCTGTTACTTATCTGGTGAGCTCTGGTGGATATTAACAAAAACTTGCATTTGGCTTTAGATCATGATTGATGTTAAGTAGTACTGTCATTATGCTCGTCCCGCAAAAAGACTTGGACAGTCGAGCAAGAAACTTGGATTCTCCGTTAAATGGTGTGTACATAATTTTGTAATTCCTCTAATCAGTATTATGATTATTATCATCTGCTTTTGTTAGTGCATCATTCAAGTAGACACAGTCTATGGACCTAGTTTCATTATATCTTATAGGCAAAATTTTCATAAGTAACGCATACTATAAAAAAACTGGAGCCAAAATTGTTCCAAGGAAAGTGATTCAGTCTCTGCCTTATATCAGCTATCCTAAGTTCCTCTCTGCAGTAGCTATCCTTATATTTTTCTTTGGCCTCCACAATTTAGCACAATTTGTTTTCCAACAATTAAGAGAATGATTCATCAGGTGGGATTTTCTTTACATAAGAGCCCAAATTTGTAAAAATTATAGTTTTCACAGGAGAAAAGAATGTATAAATTTCACAAGCTGGTTAAGAGAAATTATTAAAAATAATAATAAGCTAATGAGATGCCTCACCTTTGAGATTAAACAAAATCTAGTTATATGCTCACCAAGCTACCCCAAAACACCTGCACAAACAGAACATTCGACATTTCCTTAGGTCAAAAGGGAAAAATAAGATAATGATAAAAGGACAATTTTAATAGTATTATCTCCTTTCTACATCTACATTCATGGAAGGTGCACAAGAAAGAAACATATATATATATATATATATATTTATGTATAAAGAAAAATGAGGATTTATATATTTCTATTAAAAAATATGTCTTAAAGAGTGTAAAATAAAAAGGAAGAAGAAAGACATACTAGAGAGGATAATTGTTGGTAAATTGTAGTTGGAAACATTTCTGCCACTGTTTCGTCTGGTGACGGACCCAGAATTTCTTTTAGCGGGGGCAGCGTTGAATAATAATAAGATTAAAAAAAATTTGAACCAAGATAATAAATACAAATATTTAAATGTTTATTAATAATATTTTCATTTAATACATTTTATAATTGTATTTGATGAGTTTTCACCTTTTGGAAATGTTGTATCTCATTTTCAATGTCATTAAATATATTTCTCTTAATATATATAATTAAATATGCCTCCGCCATGGTATGTTTTCTTGTATAAAAAAAAAAGAATACGAACAACAAACACAAGCTATTAGACGAATATAGTCACTAAGTTGCGTAAACATGCTTCTTCCTCCCCACTATCTCTTGCTTTGTGTTGGATTTTAAGACCAAAGATATTTTTATAATTTTGTAGGAGTATTCATAGAATCATTAAAAGATACATGGAAAAATAAAAAAACAAAAAAGTTGAGTGAATGTAGTCACCAATGACATGGTAAGAGAGAGAGAGTTCATTACTTTTTATGACCTAAAACTTTAGTGGGGGCGAGTATATACAATTAAGTATTATAAATAATTCAGCGGGGGCAGTCTAAGAATTTTAATAAAAAATATAGGTATATAATGGAAATAAAAAAAATATCCAGTGGGGGTGACGCCCCCACTGGGCTTCACGTAGGTCCGTACCTGGTTTCGTCCTCCTCCGAGTCTGTACCTGTCCCACAAAAGATCTATTGTTAAGTTAAAAAAATAGAGAGAGAATAAGATGGAGTTTTATGGTCTTAAAAAAATTCAAATCAGAAAGGATCTACCTATAAAGACATGGGATGTGAGCAATCTTTGGCCAATCTTCCCCTGTTTTTCTTTGGCATCTACCATATAAAACGTTGGCGCATGCTGTAATTGTCAGATGTTGTAACGCAACGAGCCGACGCATCCCGTCTGGCAGTGATGTCAAATTGGGGCAGTTGTGAATGTAAAGTAGTTCAAGCGATGTGAGGTTGCCTATACACTCTGGTAGAGTAACTAGATCCTCAATGTACTCAAGATCCAAAGACTTTAATTTGGAAAGATGAAGAAGCGAAGAAGATGAAGAGGACGATGACGAAGAGATTGTTGGGGTTGGGGACATTGTCATCATTAACTCTTGTTCTACTAGCTTCTTGCTGACCCGAAAGAGACATAGTTCTTCAAGACATGGTTGCAGAATAGGCACTGAAGCCAGATTCGGGCAATGTTGGATGGTTAATTTGGAAAGGGAAGGAAATGATGGGAGGCAACAAGGCAGTGACTTCTTCAAATGTTGTTGTTGGTCCAGTAAAGTTGTTGTTGTCATTGCCGTTGCTGCTTCTTCTACTGCTTCGCTCCTCCACCATCCCTTCAGATTCCATAACTGCTTGAGTTGGAGTTCTTTCAGGGATGGGAAGAATGTTCGCGTTGCTCCTCCACCACTGGATGAATATGAAGAAGAGGGTAAAGACGAACAGAGGGACTCCTCACCACCACTTCCACTGCCACTCCCACTACTACAGTTGTCTATGTACTCCAGAGATTTCATATTTTCAAGTGTCAGAAATTGGAGAGAAGGAAGTTGCCCAAATAGTGGAAGATGTTTGCATCTATGACATTTCTTCAAATAAATTCTGACTAGATTTGGGAGGGATAAGCCAATTTTGTCAACCATCATCATCCAACTTGGGAACCTCACTCCCCCATAACACTCTATTTTCAGCTCCTTCAGATTTGGGTGTGGACGTAGGGATTCCAACAATAACTCATCATCATCCTCAGCATCAATCCTTTCAAAATCTAAATTTAGAGTCTTAAGGTATTCTTTCGCCTCCAAGTAGTTTCTTCCCTCCATTCTTGTTGCGTTTTTTAAACAACGGCGGGTACTTGAGTCCCTACATCCACGTATTTCAATACATAACATTCTCCGTAGATTGTTTAGGCTTTGCAATTCACTCAATCCGCTGCTATTTGAGCCCACTACAAACCTTGTTAATGTCAAAAGACATGTCAATTGCCCCAATCCAAATGGCATACCAATCAACCTAGGACACTCATTGAGCTCAAGATGTCTAAGGCTGACCAATTTTCTAATATCTCTTGGCAATTCTTCAAGAAGGGAACATTTGTTCAGTTTTAGAGTCTGCAAATTTTGCAACTTGGTTATAGAATTTGGGAGAGTCTTGAAAGTATTATTACTGAAATCAAGATACCTTAAATGTTTCAACTCGCCTATGTTATTTGGCACAATCTTCATCCCCGACTGGCCGAGATCTAACACGCGTAAACATTTAAAAGTTGAAATAATCTTTTCAAAAATTGTTTCTTTTAAATCTTGATCCTTCAAAATAAATGTTCGCAGCTTGCTAGCTCTCACCAAGTGGGATGGAACTTCCCATGATGAATCTACACGGTAACCAAATGACACATGACGAGTTCTTTTAATAACAGTTTTTGCATTTGCATCCGAATTCAAAGTGGAGTTCTCAACCCTTGCCACCAATTGTGCAACGTCATGAACAAGATCATGCATTTTGCAACTAATTATATCACCACATTCATCTCTTTCAACATCTTGAAAAAAGGACCTCCTTAGTAAATTCATAAAATACGAATCACCTACATCTAGGGCTGCAACTCGGGCGGGTTCAACCCGACCCAGCCCGAGCCCAGCCCGAAAATTTTCGGGCCTGGGTTGTAAATATTGAACCTCGGGACGGGCCTGGGCTGGAATTTTAGAACCCGATTTTAATTCGGTCCGGGCCCGGGCTGGTAAGAATTCCAACCCGAACTCAACCCGAGCCCGGCCCGTAATACGAACCCGATCAACCGAAGCTAATATATATAAAAAGTTCGCTGTTATGGAAAATCGAACCTGCACTCAATCCATTTTGTCTTGGCACTCAAGCCATAATGCCGGCAGCTTCTTCATGTTATATTAGACCAATAATTATATTTATTGGATTTCTTTAAGAAGCTAAGCACCAAAATACTAGTATAATGCTATAAACTTTTTATTTTACTTATAATACTTTAGCATTAATATTTATTAATTCATTTTAAAATATAAAAAATATAAAGCTTAATATTGTAAATTTGTTTTAAAATGTTAAAAACATTTAAACATATATGAGAAGAGTTCTTTTACCACTTTTTCACACTACTTGTTCTGACGTGTATTATATATAATTTTTTTATCTTCTAATATATTATATATAGTATAAATTTTCATATATTTCATTCTTAAATCTATTAGTATTCATTGATTTAGTAAAAAAATAACTACTCACTTTTTAAATAAAGACATGGACATGCAATTTATAAATGAATCATTACTTATGCTAAATGGTCTCCAATAATAAATTTCCCTAAATTAATTAAAACTCACTAAAAACTTATTTCTATCAAAAAATCACTAAAAACTTATTACTTTTGCTAAATGTGATTGGTGAGCCAGTTATATATTATATATTCTTCTATTTTATCACAATTTGATTAATTAGTCAACTGTCTAAAAAATCAATTAGATTAATTGATGAGTTTAAATCATTTAATCTAAACATCTAGTTTAATTGAAGATTAATATAAAACTTATAATTCAAATTATTAGTACAACCAAGATTTACACTAACGTGCATGATTTATACATCAATTAATAGAAATCCCCAATTGAAATGTAAATAATCTACATAACATACTTATACACATTTTATTCCTAACTTTACAATACATCTGTGTATCTATCTCACAAATCTGGAAGATAACCAAATGGGACTGACTGATGATCATCCTAAAAGTGTGGATCTTGTTTCCGACAATCCGACCAACTTTCTAACTTTTCAAGATTTTTTTCTTCTTGCCGTCAATATGTATATATATATATATATATATATGTATATATCTTGTATGTCCCTTCTAATGTCCTATCTCTATTTCTTATTCACTCTATGTGAATACACAACATCCAATTGCCATTATGATTGGAACTGACTTTGCCCATAAAAGTAATAAGTAATAACTTATCGTACAATAGTTATAGTGTCCCAAGATATATAGTATATTATTCTAATTAGTTAGTCATATGTCTAAAAACTCAATTAGATTAATTGATAGGTTTAAACCATTTATTCTGAATATTTAATTTTATGAAATTAATTTTTTCTTTAGTGTTCTGAGATATATAGTGTAGCACATTAATTAAAGTAATATAAGTTATACCACTCCTTTATTTTTTGTCAATAATACTTCAACATTAATATATATTAGAATGTTAATATTGTAATAATGTTGAGAGATATTAATGAGGATCTAAAAAATATGTTAATTCAATGAGATCTATACTTAATGTTTGTTCTCGATGCTTTATTATTTGAGTGAGATTATTGTTTTTATTTGATTTTAAGATAGTGAAAATTGGGTCATTGATTTAGTTAATAATATAATTTATAATGTTTTTTTTGTTATATTTAAATGGAGGAAATATTATTGTAATTTAATTAATATTTTAAACTTAGTCCAAACTTTCAGTTTGATATATTAAATATTATTATTACATCTTATATTAACATAATACAGTGATGGAAAGGTGGTTAGAGTGTAGGACTAATTTAAAGAGGGAGGAGGCTCGATTCCTTGTGGCAGCATCATGAATTTATTTTTTGATAAGAAGACCCAGATAACAGTATAAACCCGAATTCAACCCGATTTGTAGCCCGAAATTTCCAACCCGATTTCAACCCGAGGTTCTGAAAATAAAAAACGGGTTGAGTTCGGGTTCACATAGTCGGGTTCATGGTCGGGTTCGGGCCGGGCCAGGGTTGACCAATTTATACTTAGGATTGAACCCGAATTGAGTCCCCGACCCGCCCGACCCGCCCGAGTTGCAGCCCTACCTACATCCTCCAATTGTTGATTTTCATACACTAACTGAATGAATCCATGTGCAATCCACAACTGGATTAATTTTTGTTTGTCAATCTCTTCAGCTTTCAAATATAAGGAACAAATTGCAAAACATCTCTTCAAATTCGAAGGAAGGTGATCATAACTTAACTTTAGTATTGGCAAAATAACATCCTCTACTTGAGCAATTTTTGCCAAATCATTACTTTTGAAAAGCAACCATTCAGCATATGTATACTTAGAGTATAGTAGGCTTCCTATAGCTCTTATGGCAAGAGGAACTCCCTTGCACTTGTGTACAATATCCTTCCCAATTGTTACTCGACGATGCGTGTCCTCCGACTCTTCCCCATGTTTGAATGCCATTTGTTTAAACAAAGCCCATGACTCTTCCTTAGACAAGCCTTTTAAAAGGTGCAGCGAATTTGCATCAGTAACATTTGCAACTAATTCACTACGGGTTGTTACTAATATCTTACTTCCCCTTGAACCACTCATCAACAAAACTCTCAGTTCTAGCCATCTTTCACGATTCTCATTCCACATATCGTCCAACACAAGCAAATATTTCTTTCCATCAATTTCTTTACTAAACTTTTGTTGCAATTCATCAATCGAAAATTTTTCAGACTTTTCGCTTGTTGCAGACTCTAGGGCCTTTTCTACAACGAGTTTCACATCAAAGACATCAGAGATGCACACCCACATCTTAATTTCAAAATGTCTAGTGACCCTCTCGTCATTGTAGACTAATTGTGCAAGTGTGGTCTTTCCGAGTCCCCCAATCCCAACTATTGCAACAGCCGACACATTCTCTTGAATTTTGCTGTCCAATAACATTTCTACAATATTGTTTTTATCATCATCCCTCCCAATGACACTTTCGGCAAGAACAGAGGAGTGAGTCTCCCCCCTACTCTCAACTCGCATCCGTATAGGCCGTTCAATGAGGTGAAATTTTCTTCTGTCTTCTGCGATTTCATATAGTCTCTCCTTAATGGCCTTAATCTCTTGAACCATCTTAAGACTAAAAGCTAGCTGATTAGAGCTTGAGAAGAAAACGCGTACCTTCTTTAGTCTTTTATTTTGAGTCATAACCTGACACCGAAGAACTTGAGTGGAGAAGTCATCTAACAAATCATCAGCATCATAAACTGCATCATTGAGCTTTTCAAGCCAGTCTGCAATCCCTTTGTTTGTGGCTTGCTGCTCCTCTGCATCAACAAGTACTGCTCTGATTGTAGAAACCGTATTTTCGAGTTTGTGAAGATCATCCTTTAGACCCCACACCAGTCCGATCTCTTGAAAAACCGCCCAACCCAACTTCTTCAAGATTTCCGTCACAGTGTTGTAGAGAATCGTTTCAGCCATTTTTCTCTTGATGAGATAGATGGTCTACTGATTTTTTGTGAAGCTGTTAGATATAAGGCTGCTTAAAATTGATTAATGGAAGAAAGTCAATAGTATAATTCAAAAAAAGAAAATTTGCCGACGGAACCATCTGAAGCTCTGCAAATGATTAATGGCTGATCCCCTCAGGTGGGCCCTCACTGATTGGTTGGTTGAAAAACCAATCACACAGCTGTTGACAATGACTTCAATAAAAATAAGAAGGCAACGACTGGTTCTAACACTTGCGGTATAAAATAGACAACATTTTTTCACAAAATCACGATAAAGCCACTCGCAAAATCTGTTAACTTTTCCCTTCTCGTCATCCAAACCCATTGTAGAAATCACCGTGAAATCAAAAACCCTAGAAATTCAAGATCGCGATAGAGTCGCACAAATTGCAGTGGTGCAGATCAAACATTTACAATTACAGTAAAAATTCGAACTCCGATACGGTTTACAATCCTCGATATGATGAGGGGTTGAGAAATGTGTGCGCCAATTATCGAAAGAATCCGACATTGTCAGTGTTCAACGTTGTGATCTCAACCAAACAGTCCCTAACGACTATATTGTCTTCGGATCACGCTTTGTATTCGCATCCGAGAACGAGGCCTTTTGTGGAGATTTACAGGAAGAATCATTTGAGGCATTTGGTCGAGCAATGGAGAAGCTAAGCGTGTATGGTGTCAAAACGGGACAGAGAGGAGAGATTAGGCACTAGTGAGATGCATTTAACAATTGAAAGCTTGAGTGTTTGTTTCGATCATAATGGTTGATAACGAATTGAAGATGAAGATGAAGACCAAGATTAAGAAGAAGAGGTTTTTCGGGGTGATAAGTTGATTATATGTATACATTACAACATCTCTATGAAGGTGATATAAAACTTAATTATACATATTTATTTGTATCTTCTTCTGGGTTTAATCTATATTGTTCTTTAAAACAATAAAGTTGAGTTTCTGTGAGTCTATCTATCTAGCACCGGAGAAGATTTTCGGTGCGCCGAGGCATCCACGTCCGGTGAAACCCACAACGCTTGTCGTTTACATATGACTGTAAATTGCCAGGGACACCGTGCGCCGAATATATATTTCTAGTACCGGTATTGATATGTTTGGAGTTTGCGTTAATCATTGAAATTCGTACACCTATGAAATTTCATTCGGCTTGGTTCTCTTTGCCGTCTTGATGGCATTTTTGTTATTTTTCATAAAAAAATGTCTAAAGGACATAGCACATGATACCCTTCCGCATGAATTAAAAAAGAAATAAAAAATACATATATCTATCACAATTGTGAGTTTGAGATTGGTTGAAAACGCGAGTGCTTCGCAGCTGGCACTCCTCTGAAGTTGTGGATTGGGTTGGCGACAAATCTAAGTCCTTGAAAAAATATTTCACGTGATCAGAGGAACTAATGAGCTCAGTCGATTCGAGCTTCAGCTTGTTCCGGCTCGAGTTTGTTTGTTTATCAACTCGTTCGGGCTTGTGATAAGCTGGAATAGCTCGGACTGAACTCGAGTTCGAGTTCGTTTGTTTATGAACTTGTTCGGACTAGTGACAAGCTCGAATAATTCGGACTAGACTCGAACTCATTCGATCTCATGTTCAAGATCATTTTAACTCATTTACGAACATAAAGAAGCTTACGCAAATCTATGTTTATGAATATATTCACAAGTTATATACGAGCTTTGTTTACGAATATAAACAAGTCTAAAACGAGCTTATATTCACGAGTCTACATGAGTTAAGTTCAATACTGTTCGAAATTGGCTCATTTATTAAATGAGCCTAAAAAATGAACTCGAGCTCGACTTGTTTACTTAACGAACTAGTCCGAATCAAACCCTTAACGAGCCAAGTCTATTCGCTAATAACTCGGTTCATTTGTAATCATACTCCCACGGCTTAGCTTAAAAGCTAACTGGCGAAGCAATATAACAAAAACCACTCCAGTGACTTAGCTAAACGCGGGCCCCACATATAGCATCGCTTGTCCCTTTGCTTGATTTCGTGTTGCCTCTAGCCAAGTGGGCTCGTGGGGGGCATACATCTCATCCATTGAGATATCTTTTTTAAAAAGTTGGGACTTAAGGGGCTATTTAGCCCTCTAAATTGTATTTTTTGATTTTTTGTGATTTTTGATGCTTTTTTAAATAATAATAATAATAATTAGGGACTACCAATAAAGTCGTGGCACTGTTTGGTAGACTCAAACAGTGCCTAAACATCTCTATTGGGTAAACATGTTTAAAAAACTAATTTTTTATAGATTTTTATTTTTTCCCCTCTTTTTCACCTCTATAAATACACTAACACCTACATTCATTCATCTCACAACCAAATACTCATATTTTCTCCTCATTGAAGCCCAGAATCCTTTATTTTCTCAATCTTAGTTATATATTTTTTTTGTTACGAAATCCAATTTCATGGATCCTACACCACCACATTTTAACTTCAATCCTTTATCAAATGATATTTTTTTTGTCATTCAACAATCTTCTAAATATTATGGTGGCAACTCCCAATTTCCATATACTAAACCAGCTGAATTTACATATGCTCAATCAACACCATTTTATTCGCCCAAATTGTCGCAATCCAGTAACACCAGATTTTTCCGAAAGCGATCGGTTCCTCGAATGCCCAATTAGTCTACGGCTGAAGATGTGACTCTATGCAATACGTGGGTAGAAGTTCGCAATGATTTGGTGACCGGTGCAAACCAACTGAAGTCGACGTTATGGAAAAAAATTATTGTCAAATTTCAAATATAACTTGGTGCTCTAACTGCCTGAAATAACTACGGTTTAGCAAATCATTGGTCCACCATCCAACGAAAAATTAGCAAATGGTTTGGATGCTTAAATACAATTGAAATGAATAAGATCAATGACTTCAACAATCATGATATGGTAAGTTAATTATTTTAATTAAATTATTTACTGTATCGTTTTTTAATGAGTAATTATTTTAAATAAACTAGTTCTAATTATTGTGCAATTATTTAATTTAGATTACAACAACTCAATATATGTATCATGTCACTATGAATGAAGACTTTTTAACACCATAGTTGTTGGAACATTTTGAAAAACCGTTCAAAATAGTATGCATATTGTTTTGAATAGGGAAGAAACAAATCTAAAACTACGCGCGTGAAAAAGAGGAGTACTGGAATTAACATCAATGGTCATGTTGCTTGCTCAAACCCATCAACTCCATCAAGTAATGTAATGCACGATTCTAGTTCTTGCAAAAGATTGACACAGTTCAGCATGTCAGAAGATTCACCGGGTATTGTTGAATATTAATCATTAAATCAACCATCAAGATGCAAAGTGGCGAAGCAAAGCTGAAATAAGAACAAATAGCCCAATTTTGGTAACTTACAATCTTCATTCTGTAATAGTTTTCAGCAAGCAACATCTAAACTTGACAGTAGAACAGTTCTAGTTTGGAGACAAAGCTAAAAGAGATTGAAAGACAACGAGAGTTAGTAAGACACGAAGCAAGTATCCGAGAAGAGGAGTTGATACTAAAATATCTAAATTCAATGCTAGCAGAAGCAAGGAGAACATGACTTATCAAAAAATAACATTAGATATTGATGGAGATGGATGCACGCGCTGGCCCACTTAACACTCCATAAGACTTGTGCAATTGTTAGCAAATTGTATTGTTTTATTTTTTTTGTTTAATGCATAATAGATATTATATCGTTTTAACTTATATTATTTTTGTTTAATTCATAATGGATATTGTATTATTTTAACTTATGTTGTATTGGGTGAATAATATTTTAAAGTAAAACTAATTTCATAATCAAAATTCGATTGTATAATATTTTATAACATCTTAAAAGAATAAAAATGTAACATAACTTACAGATTATAGTACATAAAAAATAACATAACTTAAAGATTCTAGTACATAAAACTGAAGGAGTAAGATTTATCGTATCAACCTAGGTTTGGCATCTTTTTGGAGAGAAGATGTCGCAATGTTGCATGATCGGTATAAATGATGACCTTAGATATGATCAAATAAGAGCGAAATTTGTCAAAGAAAAACACGACTGCTAATAACTCTTTCTTAGTGGTTGAGTAGTTAAGTTGTGCATCGTTCAGGGTCTTGCTAGCATAATAAATCACATAAGGTGCTTTATTAACTCTTTGTCCTAAAACAGCCCCAACTAAATAATCCGACGCATTGTACATGATCTTATCAGGTGGACAGATTATGGGTGCAGTGGTGAGGGCTAATTTTAATTGCTCAAAAGTCGAGTGATAGGCATCTGTAAACTTGGTGTATCATTTGCTAGAAGATGGGTCAAATGTCGTGCTATCTTATTGAAATCTTTGATGAAACACCTATAGAACCCAACATGACATAGGAAAGCTCGAATATCGCAAATAGTTTTGGGGATAGGTAGATTTGAGATGAAGTCAACTTTTGCTTTATCTACCTCAATTCCCTCACTAGAAATAGTATGACCTAGGACAATTCATTTCTTTACCATAAAGTAACATTTTTTTCAGTTAAGAACCAGGTTAGTGTCATGACAACATTGAAGCACTAGAGTAAGATGGTGCAGACATTGCTTAAAAGATGAACCAAAGACAGAGAAGTCATCCATGAAGATTTCTAGAAATTTGTCAACCATGTAGTAAAAGATACTCATCATGCAACTCTAAAATGTGGCGGGTGCATTGCATAACCCAAAGGGCATGCAACGATAAGCAAATGTGCCACATGGACAGATGAAAGTTGTCTTATCTTGGTCCTCGAGGTGGATGGGAATCTGGCTATAGCCAGAGTAGCCATCTAAAAAGCAATAGTATGCCTGACCAGTTAATTTCTCTAATAGTTGGTCAACAAAAGGTAGAGGAAAATGATCCTTCCTAGTCACACTATTAAGCTTCCTATAGTCTATACAAACTCACCATCCCGTTTGGACACGAATAGGAACCAACTCATTATTGTCATTGGCAACAACAGTGATGCCAAACTTCTTAGGGACGACTTGGATTGGACTTATCCACTGGCTATCAGAGATGGGAAAGATGATATTGGCATCTAGAAGTTTGATAACTTCAGCATGAACAACTTCTTTTAAATTGGGGTTAAGTCTCCTCTGAGGTTGTCGACATGTTTTAGCATTGTCCTCTAAGTGGTTGCTTCAACTTGATCTTGAATCGAGCTCTTGAGAGTCTTCTTTAAGTATTTGTTACTGAAGAAAATCGAAAAGAGTTTCTAATCGAGGGGTGAAGAAACTTAATCTCAAACAGTGTCCTTGATAATCTTCAGAGTAGAGTTTTGTCAATATTCTTGATGATTCTTTTAACTTAGTAGAAGAACGGCACGACATGGATGTGCTTGTTCTTCAGAGTTTTGGATGGTGAATGAAGACAAAGCTTCAAGTCTTTTCTGAGTCATCCCTTAGCCTCACACCTGAACCTCTGTCTATCTCCAAAGCACGGACACGGCCGGAAGGGCGCCGTACCGGTGTCGGATACATGTCCGACACGGGACACGCGTGTCCGACCCTCGGACACGTGTCCGACACTCTGTAAACGTGTCCTATTATTTTTTATTTTGTTTACAAGGAGGACACGTCCGAGGACACGCCGGCGACACTCCAGAGGACACGGCGTCCATAGTTTTTGAAAAAAAAACAAGAGCATATGAGAGAGAGATGTATATATATGGCAAGAGTAAGAGAAAGAGAAACGATAGCCCTTCTCAGCCAGGTGAGACGATCCCTTCTCGCCAAGGAAAGACGTCCAATAGTAGTTGATCTGAGCTTTGAGTGCTTATTCCTTTTGTTCCCAGTTACCTCATAGCCATTAATGAAAGATAAAAGTGAGGTAGACAAACGGTAACTAAATGAATGAAAACATTGAGTTACAGAGAGAGAGAGAGGTGAAGATGGAGGAGAACTTGGGCTGGAAGAGAGAGAGAAACGCGTGGCTCATGAAGGTCAAGAGATAAGATTGCAATCTTATCCTGTTTTTGAACGGATGTGGCTACAAAATGACATTTCCAATTTTATCCTTCTCTTCTAATTGTTTGGTTATAAAGATAATAATTCTATTTTGGATATAAAAAACATCTTTTGTATTTTATACGTATTTAAACATATAAACTTTTATATTTTTAAGAAGAGTATGAGTTATTTGGTAAGTTATGTTTGTGAATATAAATTAAAAATTGAGTACAAACTAAAAATTATATTTTTTTATATAATAAAAATATATATTATTATTTTATTGCAGTATTCTTGCCGTGTCCGTGTCCTATTTTTTTTAAATTTGCTGTATCGCCGTGTCCGTGTCGTACCCATGTCCCGTGTCCGTGCTTCTTAGCTGTCTATAGATTATAAATTCAATGGAGAGATAGGTTTGTAAAGTGCTTCCATTCTCATAATTATTCCATTTATATAAATATATCTATGTGATAATTATTTTTGATGATAATTATATATTTTTTTAACTACCTTTTATCAATGATAATTATCTTTTGTGATAATTATTCTTTGATGATGTTTATAATAGGCTTAGACTTGTTAGGCAATTTGGTCTGCCCATTAGCCCATATTTTATGGCGGGCCAGAACCAAATTATATTTTGAATTATTGATTGGGACCAAACTTGTCCAATGATTTTTTTTTTGTACACACATCTGATGCAAACTCGAAGGTTAATATGCAACAAGTTCAGGATTCTGGGTATGTACTACCAACCCAATTTGATCAACAAAATCAACAATTGAATCCACAACAAACAACAGCCATTCATTCATCCCAATACACATTAAATCCAACATCAATCCACTGGTGCCCCATCTTACTACCCTATATACCCATCCCAGCAACAGCACCCCCATCATATGCTGTACACAAGGTCTAAGGTCTCTTCATTTGCAGATTGCTTCAAGCGTTCAGCGGCTTTTGTGACCTGCAATTACATCATGAATGGTGACTGCAATTAACTTGTTGGATGATCAAATCAAAGATAGGATTACCTCTGCATTCCAGTTTGTTCTTGCAGTTAGGACAACTCCAATTATCATCCCCAACCAAATACCCTGTGAACAAAGTCAACATAAGAATGTGTCTATGCGCGCCCGCGCCTGCGCACACACTTATATATAGAGAGGGGGAGATCATTCATTCTAGTTACTACCCCTAAGCTAGTTTTGAAGCCAAGAACACATCCAATAAGAAGACCAATAACATAGTAAGTGGCCAGGTTAACATATGCCACTACAGCTTGCCATCCACTCCCAATGGCAACACCTGAAATTGAAAAAAATAATGGAATATAAAGCTTTTCAAGACTGACCCTTAAAAAACATAAGTTTTCGTTCACTAATCCACTGCTAAGGCAAATCAAAATCAAATATTTAACCTGACAGTACGGGTTGAATGCCATTCAAAAAAACAGAGATAGCAAGCAGTGAAGTCAAATTGGACACAGCCTCAATGACTTCAGTCACTTGTAAAGAGTTTGCACGAGTACAATTGCACTGAAAATTATATTGATGAGGGTACTGATGGTGGTCACTACCACCACTGGAAACTTGGCCACCATCGGATGACCCACCCGAGCTTATTACTGACTCAAACACTGCAATGTTCTGGCAATCCAATCAGTATCACTTCATGAACCGTCATGTTTCGGTTGATGTTGCAGCCAGCCCCAACATAAATTGCAAGTCGCAGTTCAAGTAATACATGCTGAAATTTTCATCACATTGGAAGTTGTGTAAGTAGATACGCCATCTAAAAACGGAAAATGGAAAGTGGAAACAGAGATGATGTTTACATATCAAATGGAAACAGAGATGTTGTTTACATATCAAATGGAAATGGAGTCGCGTGAGATGGTAGGATTGGAGAGGAGACCTGATATAAGCACAAGTCCTTGATTATACCATATCTCCAAGCTTCAAATTAATTATGATCAAGGTCTATGATTAAAAGAGAATTCAAGCGAAATAATACACTTTTTTTTTTTCTTGAGGGGTGATATGTGTATATAGTAGATCACATACCACAACATAACAGCAGAAGCAACAGTCAGCTTGAAATAAGGCCAGACCTGCCCAAGCTTATAACTTGTCTTTGTAACAATCAAATTATAGCGAAGCGGCCACTTTTGTCCCTTCTAACCGGCCCCAAACACCTCCCCCTCCTGCAATGATCCCTAATTCGGCCACTTACAAGCCTGCAAGAACTGCTGTTGGTGCTGCTAAACCTGAAATGGTTGCAAGGTTGTACAGAAAGCAGCCTCATCTGCACAACCATATATGCAAGTGCCTTCTAGTCAGCATCAACTGAGCTCCTGTAACATATTAAGAAACCACCCACATTAGATGTTTCTATCAAGGGGACAACTCTCATTGTGTTTAACAGATTATTTACCTTTTACCGCAAAAATAAAAATAAAACACTGTAACAGATTGTTCCAAGTAATGATAAATTCGGGAAATTAAATAATATCCACAAGCACACCAACCATTCCACGATAGATGTTTATATTCAGTACTCAAAGCTGAACAGGCATGCATGTTGCCTGTTTGACTTACACATGTCCTTTTCTGAACCTCAAATAAACAAAGACGCCCATTGACTATATGTTGTGCAAATTATATTTTCTTTCAAGTTAGAAGAAAAATGAATACCAGAATGAAAATGACAGTAACTATTCATGAAAAATTTTCATAATTCATAACATGAAAATTTAATAAAACTGAATGCTGAAAATTGAAAGAACAAGACTATTGTAACATTGAAAGCTCGTTAAGAAAACATTCATAGTAGCTTATGAAACGACCAAGTATAATGGGATTTAATATAGAACAAATTCAGGTAGAATAAACAAATGGGACTGATCTATATTAGCAGACATTTCACAATAGAGATTTATTGGTACTTACCCTACACAAACAACTGGAACAAGCCTAGAACCTTTTATAATTAAGTAGGAGTTCTAGATGAACAAGTCAGGTCTAACTCTGCTTCACCAATATTACAATTTGAAAATGCATTATGAAGTTTACTAGGAGCAAATTCAATAATATCTGCTTGTTGGTTAATTTTACTTTGTCATAATTTTATTTAATTTAAATCAGGGACACAAAATGAGAGGCAAGAGACTCTCTAATAATACTATTCAAATGGTTTAGTGCAAACTCCAATCTCAACCTCCCTACAATAAGAAAGCACTAATATCGGGCCAAATTAAAAGCACAGTATAGTTGGCTTGGTTCTTTTATTCTCTTAAAATCCCATTATAAAAAAGAACCCCAATGAACAACTTTTATCATTTCCATTCCCTCCATTCTCTTGGAAACCAAGCAGATGGTGAACTTCAATTTAAACAAACATGTATAAAACAAACAAAAGAGTCATCTAAGTTAACTGAAAACCAGATCTCAAAAACATGAGAGAGAGCAAAATTCAAAGCTAGAAAGTAAATATCAAGCAGAGAAATCGAAGTAAACCTCAAGATAGCCCAACTCCTACAGATAAATTTCTAAGGTTTCTGGTGAAACAGTAAACTCCTACATCTCTAAATTTCTAAGATATTGCATTAAAAAATGTAATGGGCCCCTTCAAAGTTTAAAGGGCCATAAGGAGAGGGACTGGGGAGAAGGGTCTAACATACCTAATACAAAGAAGAAAATCATAAACCCAGCTGATATTTGAAAATCATACTTGTGAGAGTGACCTGTTTATTGAAGATAAGATCAGAAAGTAGTCACAAAAAATGCTGTCAAGCTTTAAAAATAAATTCGTACATGGCAAAGAGAATGAAGAGCTAAACAAATCAAGCAAAAGCCTAAGTTCACCAACTACCTTGTATTTAATCAACATGCTGCTAAAGTAGGACTGCGGAACCATAGAAAAAGCTATCTGCTCAATCTCAATCTAAAACACAAATTTCAGTACTGAGGGTCGAAACCAATTCCCATTGCGACCAGATATGTTTCAACAAGTTGGTCCCTAGTAAAGTACAGATTTTCTGCTAAACCAAGATTCCTCCACCACCTGCATGCAACAAAATATCAACATATTAATCTCTTTCATTTTTTTTTGTGTGTGTGTGGTTGTGTGCAATTGTATCGGATAATTACATGTGAGGTTCTTGTCATTACCTAGCTATGGCACCAAGATCTTTTTGGTGCATGGCTTGCACCATGTTGAAGTTAAATTTTGCCAGTTCAAGCAAAATGGGGTCTGTGTTATCCTCTTTCTCAAGCGCAATGATCTGCCTCCTGACATTGTACCACTGCACACTCCAGTTCAATGGAAGCTCTATAGCATGGGTCAATTTTGTGTCAAGCTTATTGTCTTTGTTTGAACTGATATGCTTGAGAAATTCACTAGATAAAGCTTTAGCATCATCCACTATGTTTTCACCTTGGAAGGCTAGATTGGAGGCGTAAAAAAGCTCGAGCATTGCTTTAACATCAAATTGTGTATGTGTTCCTTTCATGAATCTAGCCATCCCGTCCGCGAAGCCTCTAAACATATCTGATCAGTTTCAAAACAAGCGTTTTATTGTTATATACTTAAATAAGATGATTCTAAGAGATTTTTACTGTAAATAGAAATGAATTCATTTGTTCACCTTGAGAAATGTTGTAGCCATGCTGCTCTTTCTGCTTCAACAAACAAGGTCTTAACAGCCTCTTTCTGCTTCTCGATGTGTGCATTATATTTCTCACCCTGCAATAACAAAGAAAAATTCTGTTGTTGCCTGCTCCCTTCAATTTTTGGAATATTATTTATGTGGTTAACTGGCTTGATAGTTAGAGTTGTTGACAAAATGTTGTGCATATTAACTAATGTTAATCACTAGATAAAAGAAACAAAGAGACAAAAGAGTTCACAAGAAAAGCATTGACATAATTAAAGATAATCGCATGAAGGGTAATAGGTAAAGTTACCAGAACACCACCATTACGTTTGATAAAACTGTTAAGAGTCAGTCCAAAAAAATAGCAATCAATGAAAGCACAAAATAATTATTTTAGCAGATAATGAAGAGATTTAAAACCAAATACAAAAAAGCAGGACATATATACAGAAATCTTTAGCAGGTATTGAAGAAATTAAAAACCAAATTTGCATACAATTAACAAGTTGCATGTTTGCACTATAAGTCAAACAACCACAGAACAAAGGGGTTCTTACTTGTTAGCTAGCTCCACTATAGGTGTGAGTTGTGACAAAGTGAATCACTCTTTTGGGTCCACAAGAGCATGCACAATATATGGAACACCAAAGGCTAGACTCTTACTTGTTAAGCTAGCATACTAAATGATCCAAACAAGTAACTTAAAGGTGATCAAATTAACATGTTCCAAGATCCTCACAAACCTTTGCATATATAAATAGATACATATATATATACATAGATATATCTATATATCTAACTACACATATTTAATTTCTTCCAAACAAGTAACTCAAAGGTGATCAAATAAACATGTTCCAATATCCTTAGAAACCTTTACATATATCAATAGATACATATATCTATATATCTTAACACAAACATATTTAATTTCTTTATATTTCATCTAAAATTTTTAGTTACCTTTCAATGAGCTCTAGCACTCAGCCGTATGTCAAAATATACTACTTAATTCAATAAATTCAAACCTAAGCACGTGTGTTTCTCTTGAAGAAATTAACACCAACGTTCTTCATACAATAGTAATGAACAACGGGTACAATCTATTTTATGTTTTACAAGAACATAAGTTATTCACCTGGACCAGAGAGCACTATGTCTTGCAAAGATGATGAAGAATGATAAATGGAGTCAGGATGCAGAATAACTCATGTGAACTATAGTTAGTTGGTTCTATTAGTCCCTGCGGAGAAGATGAGTGAAAAATAATTAGTAGAAGAATAGGTAAAATTGCTAAATGAAACTTGTAATCGAGGGAAATACATATTTAACAAAATCCATAAAATTTTTGGTGTGTATACCAATTGACAGAAACTGTGAGGATTAGTTAGAAGAAATTTTATGATATTTTTATTTTTAGGAATAAACCAATATTATAGAATTAACAGTCTTTAGTATTTGGACATAGTCAAGTTGTGAAACGAGTTCTCTATAACATCATGGAATCTATAAAAAAGAAAGTGTAATGACAAATCAAATATAAAAGTAAAACATTTACAAAGTACTAATAAGAACATGGAAGGAGTAGGATGATGAACAAGTTTGGTGCCCAACATTCAACAATAGTAGCCTGAAAAATGACAAGATATGTGAATGTGTAAACGCCCAGAGTGCCAGACCATGCATTGGGAGAGTAATTATATCAAACATGTAGTGAACTATATATAGTTTTTAGTGGCATCTTATATAAAATTATGAGTGATCTCCTATCATATTATGATTTGAATATGGGTCCATGAAGTCAGAATTGATTCAACAAACTACGTGACATTTGTTTACAAGTGGGAAAAAAAAGTTGGATAATCCATTTTATGTTTTGCATATACGAAACATACATACATTGCTTATGTTGAAAATATAATGAAAGAGAGTAATTCTCATTTGTTATTACAGTTTATAACTATCACTAACCTCAAAAAGATTCTCTTCTTTTGTTGATCACCTCATTCTCCAATGCAGCATCAGCAGTTTCCTGCAGTTGCAGAGCAAGCTCCAGTTTGCCCACAACATCACTCATTGGAGGGCGTTCATTTCCGCTCCTAAGCACGCATTTGCTAGCAATTTCCACAAACTCGCTCAAACAAAGAGGCGATATCTTCCCGATCAGATATGGATCAATGATCTCTTCAACTGACCCTGCTTTTATGCACTCTTTGGCCCGCGCACTTAGAATCTCCGCCATTCCCATGTCTTTCATAGATGATGCTTTCCCCGCACACAACACTTCAAGCAACACCACGCCGAAAGAGTAAACGTCAGATTTTTTTGTAGATCGATACGTATGAATATACTCTGGATCGACATAGCGAAATTCGACCCCC
Organism: Cornus controversa; assembly: GCA_026545225.1. Taxonomy (NCBI): domain Eukaryota; kingdom Viridiplantae; phylum Streptophyta; class Magnoliopsida; order Cornales; family Cornaceae; genus Cornus; species Cornus controversa. Next base: position 26,801,334 of record CM048853.1, on the reverse strand, counting down.
ACAGTCATTGTGTTGACGAACTCGCTGTCCCCGCAAACCAACAAGGATAAATCAAAATCCGAAATCTTTGCAAGGCAGTTTTGATCCAAGAGAATATTGTGAGGCATCACTTCACCATGAATAATTGTCTTCCCCTTCCCCTCCACACTTGTGTGAAGGTAATTCAGTCCCCGTGCTGCACCGATGCAGATTTTGAGCCTTTCCTTCCATGAGAGAGGTTGATTATTGTTATTATTGCTTGTATTGTGGAGACGATCGAATAGGTTCCCATTGGCCATGTATTCATGTACCAGGAACATCTCATCATTCTCATGCCCATCATAGCAGTACCCAACCAAGGACACCACGTTCATGCATCGAAGCTGGGACTGCACCTCCAACTCTGTGCAAAACCACTTAAAAGAATAATCTCTGTTGAACCGTTTGATAGCAACCGTGGTATCTTTTTGCATATAACCTGCATAAACCTTACTATAATACCTTCTTCTACTATTATAACTGCTTCTGATTAGATGGCGATCATTAAAACGGTTTGTGGATGATTGAATCTCTGCCCGTGAAAAGCGACGAAAATTTACTTCTGGCAGTGGATGAGCTTTTGTCTTTGAAAATATATGGAACGACAACCGCCACCCAAGACTCCATCCCTGATTACCAGCATAATCTTTCTTTTTCCAACGTTCCATATTTTCCGTTCTTCCAGGTGAAATATTCTCTGACACCCTGTTTTCATTTATTACCTCCATAGGAGGTATACTGCAATGGGGAGACACAGAAGGAGAATCAACATGTTGGTCAGAAGCCCCATCAACATTGAAAACTGCCCTCTCCTGCAACTTCATTCTAATTAAAAGGAGTCTCGCTGTTATTTCAGCCATTGTAGGCCGTTCATTTGGTATATCATGCAAGCATTTGTTGGCAATTTTCACAAACCCTCTTAAACAATGAGGTGAGATTTGCTCCTTCACACTAGGATCAACGATCTGATCAATTGTTCCTTTTCGAATGTTATGTTGGGCCCACTCGGCTAGATTAATCTGCTCCACCTCAAGTGCTGTCTCGATAGGCCTCCTCCCGCACAGCACTTCGAATAATAATACACCAAACGAATATACGTCTGATCCCTTAGTCAATCTTTGAGTCCTGAAATAATGTGGATCAAGATACCCAAATGAGCCTTTAACGATAGTGCTAATGTCCGATACGTCTGCAGTATCCATTTTCGACAACCCAAAATCACAAATTTTAGCTATCCAATTTTCATCCAACAAAATGTTTGAGCTCTTCACATCACGATGTATGATTCCATGGTGGGCACCACTACTCGTATGTAGGTAGTCCAACCCACGTGCAACACCAATACAAATGTTGAGTCGTTGTTCCCAGGAGAGAGGAGACTTTCCACCACCATTTCTGCTAGCTTTGTGGAGATGGTCGGCAAGGGTCCCACGGGCCATGAAGTTGTAGACAAGGATCATCTCCCGATAATCATCACAATAGCCAATCAAAGAGACGAGATGATTGTGCCGAATCTTGGCAAGGGTTTCAATCTCTGTACGAAACTCGTAAACCCCTTGGTTGGATTGCCAATTCAACCGCTTTATGGCAACAAACTTGGTCTTGTCGATGAGCCCTTTGTACACATTACCAAATCCACCTCTACCAAGGACTAGTCCATCATCAAAGTTGTTGGTGGCCAACTGGATCTCAAGAAGTGAGAATTTGTGCAATTCCTCCTCACCCAATGATGATGAGATGTTTATTTTGCTAGAGTGTGAGAAGCTTCTGTGCAACTCCTCCTCATCCAATGATGATGAGATGTTTGTCTTGCTAGAGTTTGAGAAGCTTCTGTGAAACTCCTCCTTATCCAATAATGATGAGATGTTTGTTTTGCTAGGGTTTGAGAAGCTTCTGTGCAACTCCTCCTCATCATCCAATGGTGATGAGAAGTTTGTTTTGCTAAAGTTTGAGAAGCTTCTGTGCAACTCCTCCTCATTCAATGATGATAAGATGTTTATTTTGCTAGAGTTTGATTCGGAACAATTTAAATGGTAAACAATAAAGTTCAATAGAGTGAGTACAAGAATTACACCTGTTGCAATTGTATTCATACTGCCAAAAGCTAAAACTAATTTTTGGAGTCTTGGAGTACTTGATATTGTAGCATGTGCTGGATTCACACCGGCGAGATTGTTGTCCGGATTGCTCAATTTAAATATCTCTACACCTTTAAGGATTGCATCAATTTTTTGGGCAAGATTGTGGAAACTGGATTCATACTGGAGCAGCAAAGCTATGATTAGATCACGCCTGCCCTCCATCCGGTCTCCTTCCATCATGACCACATAGTCCCTATATATTGCAACCCCATTCCCACCGCTCCATTTGATCACATTTGCATCAGTCTCAACGATTTCATTATTTATCAGGAGATCAAATTGTTTTTTGCTCTCAGTCATCATGGGTTCAAGCTCACAAAAATGGAGCCTAACCAGATATCTGAATCCCAAATCAACTGGTAATTCCCATGTGAAATTGTACACTTGGTTAGTTTGTTGGTTGCAAGCTATTGCCCAAGCTGTTTGATAAACTTCAAGAGGTGCAGAATATGTGGGTATGTTTGTGTATGTGATCATATTTCTCGTACTGACTCGTAAAAGACTTGATTGTAACAAGTAATTCTTGTCATCAGACCACACACGAAACAAGCCCAAATCTTCTACGGACAAAATGGATCTTCCTCCAACATTTAATCGGTGAACCATCTCTAGTGCAGTGTTGTTATCAATATAGTATCGAAAAAGCTTGTTGTCAACAACATGAGGACCCAAATCCCCATTGGGCGTGTAATAAAGACCGACGGGCATGGAAACAATCTCAATTCCATTGACAAAAGCATAAACATCATCATCATCAGTTGCACTACGTTTAGACGCAGAGAATGTTATGGTGAATACTTGATTATTTCTAATGTTGACACAAAATTCTTTAGCAAAATATTTTACACCCAAAACATCAGCAGTAAGGGAAGCGCTGAAATTGCTAAGGAGGGTGTACGGACCTGCTTTAACAGTGAAGAAAGCCTTTGATCTTTCAAAACCCGAGTATGAAGCTGGAAAGAAGTGTAGGCGAATGAATTTTTGACCAGGCCGGAGTTGAAATGTGTATGTGAATTGAGCACGAGAGATCCGAGCGGTCATGTAGGGAACAGGATCGGCAAAAAGTGATTGGTGGGCAGTTGTTGATGAGCTTACTGATGATTTGCCTTTTGCTTTTTCTGGTGAAGTAAATTTGGAACCTATATCTCCCATCCATTCCCGGCCATCAAAAGCAGATGAATTACCTGAGGAACCGCAGTTAATGGCGATGCCATCTACCGGGGAATAATAGACGGAGACAGGCGAGTCACCTGCTCCGGTAACTAAAACATAGTGGACGAGATAGAGGGTGCTGATGATTCTAAGACGAGAAGTGTACATGATTTATTTTTTTGATTTATGTAAATCAAATAAAATATTTCCCACAACTAAGGTAGCTAGGAAGAGAGAGAGAGAAGCCCAAGTACTGGATTGTTAAAGTCGCGTCGAGGGTGGGTGGCCAAAAATTAGAAGACTTAAGAGCACCAGCAAGCAACAGGTTGGCCAGAGACGTCTCTGGCCAACCAAACACTATTGTTCTCTCACAATGAATTTGCCTAAATTGGTGGGCACATTGGCTAAGTGCTTCGCCAAGCAGCTGATTTTTTTTTTCTTGCCTTTCTGTAAGTTTGTGCCACATGTATATATATATATATATATATATATATGTATGTATGTATGTATATATGTATGTATGTATGTATATATGTATGTATGTATGTATGTATCATTCACTTAAATTTCAATAACTTTCACTACAAATTGAATTTTTTGATAAAATCATTTCTATTAGAAAGATAATTTCGAGAACTTTAATTTGAGTACCACTTAAGCTATTTTTTTGACTTAAAACGAAAAAATAATGAATTTTTCAAGTTAAAAAATTATAAAAAAAATTAACATATATATGTATATACATAAAATTTTAGATTAATTTAATTGTGTAAGATTATTTAATTGTGTGGATAGTAAAAATCTGAAAAACTTGTTCTGGAGTCAAAATTTAGAGATCCTAACATGATAATATGACTAGCTAAAATGCTGAGGTGGTTGACTAAAATTTAAATTTGGAGAACCATTTTTGCTCTGATAAGACTTGTACAGTAAAAGTCTATGGTAGATTTTCCACCTACCGAGGCTACTGCTAAACTTCATTAACCAATTATTTTTGGGACCCAGATCGTCTGCAATAGAGGGCTTTGTAGTGGCCTCTACAGTGACCCAAAACAACACAATTTTGTTTAACAGTAAAAAATCGTTTTCTCATCATTTTCTCTCCATTATGCTACGTCCATTATGTATAACTTTCTTCAGTTATCTTTCTTCAGTTAAATTCTATTATAATATATTTGTTTGACTTAAATTTCATTATAATATATTTTGTTATGACTCCTGCCAAATAATATCACGCACATCACGTCGATGCCATCAACTCTTTCTCTCTCTTTCTCAATCTTCTCCATCCTTCCAAGCATCTCTCCATCATTTCTATGGTTTCGCTGGTCTCTTTCTTCAACAACAACTGAGTATTTCTCCATCCCAATATCTCTCCATTGCTGTTATCGTTCAACTTTGGTCCTTCTCCAGCATTGGTCCTTCTTTCCATCACCATGTCTGTCACACCCCCAAGTTGAGGTCAGGGTATTCCTGTAAAAAAAAACCTGTGGTTGACTTAATTCCACAATTCGTCAAAGGATTGCTAATATCCTAACACAACCTGTTCTTACATTATTCTCATACAAAAGAGACTACCACCATAATCAATAATGCATATGAAATAACTAACTGATATCCAGAAAACTAAATACAACCAAAATCAGAGTTATCATCTAAACAATCCTTACAATAAATGTTGTCTCAAAACTGAAATAAAAGAATTGAGTAACAAGGTTCCACTAGGACAATCCTCACGTGGAATCCTCATCCTTTATGCTATAGATGCTGGTTTCACACACTTGAAATGTGGGAAAAAAATAAGGGGTGAGCTTTAAAGCCCAGTAAGTAATGTTCTAACTAACCGACAATAACCACTATACTTCAGCAGCTAGTACAGTGAATAAATTAATATAATTAATCGTTTGGTGCATTAACTTATGAAAAAGATAGAGTATTGTTAACATCCTCTATTACTTAACAAAAACTAACAGGTTATCTAAGTTCTATCTCATGCCCCAATGCAATCATTTAATCAAACCCACGTTCATTTACTCAATCTATGTTCATGTCATACTCATCACAAAGACCACAATATACTATATATCCTGCAATGTGGAGAAACAACAATACAACTCAAGCTCTAATAGAGAAACAACAAGTGTGGGACTGTTCAGATCGTAAGATAAATGATGTGGAGGGTCATACACCCACTCTAAACTGAAAGAACAAACACACCACACAACATGCGCATAATGGAAGGACACACACTCCCCATAGGAAGGACTCGCACTCCATTGTGATAAAAATTTATGTGGAGGGACACACACTCTGTGCCAGAGGGATCCGCAACTCCACGATGGAGGGACATATACATAGTCCATAAAATTTAGAATCATGTGGAAGGACACACACTCTGTACCAGAGGGACCTGCAACCCCACGCTGGAGGGACATATACACACTCCAATAGTTTCAACCACTACCGTCAGCCACACACTCACACTCACACCCACATACACACACACACTCTCCTATGCACACATGTCCTATACTATTTTAAATTCTATTTTTAATCTATGAATCTAATCTAGAGAGAGTATTATACCTAAAAATGTGCCAACCTATATATCTTAGCTACTGATAAAATTTTAGAACCTAACTATTTATAGATAATTCGTACTCTCGGTTTTCGTGCTTAAAAACCTACTTTTCTAACTAGATGAACTAACTAATGTGACTAAATCTAGCTCAAACCTATACTCCAATTATGTTCTGCCCTCAAAAGACTAATTTGATTTTTTGGGAATTTTTTGGTATTTTTTTAGCATTTTTTTTTCTAATTTTTCACATTTTTAATCATTTTAAAATATAAAAAAAATATTTTTATATTCCGGGTGGGTCCGAGACTGGGCCCAAAGGTTGGGCTTGGCGAGGGAGACTGGCCCAGCCTTTTTTTGGTCCGGACGGTCGCCGGAACACAGCCGACGCGCCTCACTCGCCGGCAACGAGCGTGAGCTTGTGGCACTATTCATCATCTTCTCCATTCACCCGCCAAAACTACTCCTCGTGCCGTCAACTCCTTCTGGTGCTATTATCAGCATTTCCAGCCCCCAATCAACCCAAAACTTTCATCCAAAACACTTTCCCCACTGATTTGTGATTTAAATTAAAAAATCCCAAAGTTCAATTCTCGGTTTTCGTACCCACCATTCAATTCCATACCTCCTGTTATCTTTACTTCATTCTTATATCTACTGACTCATAAAACAACCAAGAATCATTCTCTTCACTCATGAATCAATACATCATATATATTACACATTATATATATAGATTTAAACCCACACAGCCCCTGCCGACCCATAATCCATTACTTCTTCAATCCCCCCATTTTTATTTTTATTTCAACCACACAGTAGCACCAAGCATTCAACAAGCATTAAAACCCTCTAATTTAAACAATTAATTTATCACCCATAATTCCATTTTTTGATCCACTAGATCTCAACTAAAGGCATCCACTGCCGTGCATACACTATCATACACAGATACAGTATATATATATATATATATATATATATGTGGGTTTTGACTTGAAGAGTATATATATATATATATATATATATATATATATATATATATATATATATATATACTCTTCAAGTCAAAACCCACATATTAACATATATCATTCTTCCTCGTTGTAGCAAAACCCATCTAGCATAGATCCATACAAGGTCATACAGACTGTACGAAAATTATTATATATATATTTTTAAACTAATTTAAATTATAAATATTGCAAGCATACCAACCATTGTGGGAAAGATAGAATAGAACTTATAGTTGAGAGATGATTAATTCCCCTCGTTGTCTCCCGTTATTCTTCTCTTTCTTCCTCCTTTGCTCCTTCTTTCTCCTTAAGACTATCAACGTAAAACCCTAATTACAATCTTATTATTTTTTTATATAATATTTCTCACATTACAGTTATTTGGTAACCCACATTAGAATAACTTATTCTGTCATAGAATAAGTTATCCCCTTATTAAAAATCACATAAATTTATTTTAAGAAGGGTTTTTACCATGCTACCCCTATATAAGAAATTTATTTTCTTAATTAAAAATTTGGGTCATTACAATATCCATCACCATGAAGTGTAAGGTAATAGATATTTCACTTTCTGCCACTCTGTCCATAGACAAATAATGCTTATTATCTGAATCATAGTATATTTGAAGAATCATTTATTCAGTTGTTCAACAATTGGTTTCTCTTTATTAACATGTTAATTTTCCAATTCAACTAATGAGTTCTCTAGTTAAACAAAATTTATTCAATATTATTATGAAATATTTTGTGACAAATAATGCTTATTGTCTGAATAATAGTGTATTTGAAGAAGAATCATTTATTCAGTTTTTCAACAATTAGTTTATCTTTATTAACACGTTAATTCTCCAATTCAACTAATGAGTTCTCTAGTTAAACACAATTTATTCAATAATACTGTGAAATATTTTGTGACAAATAATACTTATTGTCTGAATAATAGTATATTTGAAGAAGAATCATTTATTCAGATTTTCAACAATTAGTTTCTCTTTATTAACACTTTAACTCTCCAATTCAACTAATGTGTTCTCTAGTTAAACACAATTTATTCAATATTATTGTGAAATATTTTATGACAAATAATGCTTATTGTCTGAATAATAATATATTTGAAGAAGAATCATTTATTCAGTTTTTCAACAATTGGTTTATCTTATTGTTTGAATACATTCTCTTTATTTATTACTGTGAAATGTTTTGTTATTAAAATATCATGACTTAGCATAAGTTGATACGATTATATTCACATAAATTAAATTGACCTTGTACTGTGAAATATTTTTTATATTTGTTTATTATTCATATATAACATCAATTATGTCTGATAATGATCCTCTTAAAAAAACTCATTATCTATTACTATAGTTTAGTTTTTTGTGTGAAAATTTTTTGGTAAACCAACATCAACATCAATAATGCTACCCGAGGCTTCGGTTGAACTGCAAGTGAAACCCAAGATTGGAATTGCGTTTGAATTGTTCGATAGAGCATATGACTTCTATAATGCGTATGGACATCAAATTGGTTTTAGTATAAGGAAGGATTATAGAAACAAAAATCCTGACACTGGCAAAATTACTTCAGCAAGATTTGTTTGTTACAAGGAGGGTTTTAGAGGGAAAGACAAAAGGGACCATTTGACAAAAGAACCTAGGGCCCAAACTAGGATTGGATGTCATGCTTTGATGCGTATAAAACTTGATAGGGAGAAGAAAGTACTGGTTGTGGACAAGTTTGAGGAAGAGCACAATCATCCGTTAGTTACCAAATATTGCACTCACTTGATGTGATCGCAGCGAAAAATCTCAAGTGTGCAGTCAATTGAGGTAGTTTTGGCAGATGATTCAGGAATACTTATTGGCTCTACGTTTGAACTCATGGGTAGAGAAATTGGTGCAAGAGAAGTAATCGGTCATTTGGAGTTTTTGTTGGTTTGAATCATCACAGAGAGACTGTTATATTTGGAGTTGCTTTGATGTTCGATGAGACTGCCGACTCATTTGTTTGGTTGTTCTAGACGTTTTTGAAGGCAATGTCTCATAAAACTCCAAAGACAATTCTCACTGATCAAGATGTTGCAATGAGCAAAGCATTAGCATTGCTGATGCCCGAGACAAACTATCATCTATGTACATGTCAGATTATGCAAAATGCTTTAAAGTATGTCAGCCATTTTTCTTGTGATGATGAAAATATTACTGGCATGTTATCCAAAATTCATGAAAAATGTTGATGAAGAAAATGAATTTCACTCCAATTGGGATGACATGTTGGAAAAGTTCAGTGGTCGCGACAACAAATGGCTTTCTGATTTGTTTGAGTTAAGGAGTAAATGGAGAAAGGCATTTGTGAAACACTGTTGGTGTGCTGGTATGAGGAGCACCCAACTTAGTGAAAGCTTCAATTCTCGCTTGAAAGATTACTTAAAATTTGACCATTCTCTTCTAGATTTCTTTAAACACTTAATAAAATTATGAGAGACAAACGGTACAATAAAATACAGGTGGATTATGAATTGTGTCAAAATTTGCCTAGAATTAAACTTTAGTCGTCCATTATGCTCTTACAAGCTAGTGAATTGTACACAAATGCAATTTTTCATTGATTTCAAAAACAATTTGAAAAATCAGTTGAGGCATATGTCAAAGAGCAGTCACGGGATGGTCAAGACCTCATATACACAGTTGTTGTGTTTTGTGGACATTGTTCAGAACGGCGAGTGAGGAGGAAATGAGATGACAACTTCCTAAATGTAGTTATGGGAAATTCGAAATGGAAGATATTGCATGCTCTCACATCATAAAGATCCTGAAAGAGCATTTGCACGTAATTGAATTGCCCGTGGAATACATAAATAAACGTTGGACGCGGGATGCGAGAAATGTGAAAGTGCTTGATTTCATTGGCCCTGAAGTACATCCAGATCCTAAATTGCAAGCATCCAATCGGTTTAAAAATCTGTGTCGTCTATACTTAAGCATAAATTCATTTGCATCAGAGAGTGAACATAATTACAATTTATCTGTCACCAATGATGAACAATTTTAAAATGTTTAAAGATGCAATAAATCAAAGAATGGGCACGCATGATGGTCCATTGTCAACATCCCAAGCTACAGAAACTTTTGAAGACAATGTTTCTCTTGACCAAAGTGGAAGAGACGCATCAATTATCTCGAATACCCAAACCCCAAAGGAATTTAAAAAGAGGAACACCAGTTGAGGGCGGACAAGTAAGTACAAATTAGGGTTGGAGAGTCCTTCACAGAGGGCGAAGAAGTCATCAAAACCTAGAGCACCTAAATCTAAAGCTAAAGCAAAACATCCCATTGAAGGAACTCACATCACGAACAATGTGAGTTACCCTCATATCCCATTCTTATAGTAAGATAATTGATTGTATGATCCACATATTTTTTCTCCTCAGGTTGGTCAATTTCCTCAGATAATTGATTGCACGAGTCTAATATGGGATCTTCCCTGGTGGATGTTGATCGTGTTTCTTAGTTATTAATATTGTCTTTGTGTGTTGTATTGTATTACCAAAGACAGTAATTAGTTTCAACATACTCTATTAGACACCAATTTTACATTATTTTGGTTTCTATATCCAAAGACAGAAATTAGTCTGGTTAAATTAAGAATAAGTTAATTTAGTTCAAATCAACACTTTTACTTCGTAAATATTCCGAACAGTTCACCATCTCAATGACACAAATTCAATTATCAAGGGTCATTTTGATCCTTATAGGTTTTCTCGTCAAGTATTTAACCAGGTGTATTGTCAATTTTAAAAATAGAATTGAAGTTGCTAAAATAGGAAATTATATTGTTTATTTATGAAGTAAATGTGTTGATTTTAAATAAACTTCTTGTAAAAAAAATAAGTAGTAACATATTATAAGTGGTACTCAAAAATTTTATTTTATAGTAAAAATTATTGAAGTTTAAGTGAAGAAAACACAAAAATATATTTAGAGAATTATATATTGCAGTATTGGGAGGTGTTATAATGTTTTTTTATTAGACTCCTTTACTTGAGTAACTTTAACAAAACTCATTTAACACAATCACAAATGCTTTATAATTGAATAAAAATGCTTTACAATTAAACAAAAATGGGACCGTTTCATTCACTCGCTGCTCACAGTAGACGATCTAGGAGCTAGGATCCCTTGCTATGAGAATCCTTCTGTCGTGTCTACAGTGGACTAAAACGGCTCTGTTTTAGTTTATTTGTGCAGCATTACTCATTAGCTAAATGGGCTTTGCTAAAGTCACCCAAGTAAAGAAACCTAATCAAAAAATATTATAACTCGTTTGATTGATAGATCAGGCACTTTAAATATTTTTTTATTAAGTTTCTTTCGTTGGGAAACTTTACCAATACCAATTTAGCATTTAACAAATGCTTTACAAATCAACACAAATGCTTTACAATTAGGGTTAAGCTTGGGTTGAAAAACCTCAACCTGAACTTAATTAGAATTAGACTTAGGTTGAGGTGCCAACAACCCGAATCCAAATTGTAATATTATTTTTATACATTTTTTTTTTTATCATAATTTGAATATTAAACAATATTCAAATTATGATAATTTTTTTTTTCAATTTCCTTTATTTAAATCTTAATTTATTGTATGTTAACACTTTCGATAATTAATTTCTTAAAAATTTGTTTTTAATTTTTTAGAAATTTGCATTAAGTTTTGATATTTTTGTGTGTTTAGGAGTAATCTAATGTGAAACTTATTAAAGATCACTTTAAAATTTCAACATAAAAATTGGTGATATAGATAACCCGAATTAATCCAAAATCTCAACTCGAGTTGCAAACCCGAGTTTAAAATTTTAAGAATAGGTTAGACTAGGGTTGAGTAGTTTGGGTTGGAAGTAGGGTTAGGGTTAGGTTAGGGTTAAACATTTCATATATAGGATTAAGCCCGAGTTGTACCTCTAACCCGCCCGAATTGCAGCCCTAAAGTTAACTAAGTAAATAATTATAATAAAATACATGCATATATTTTTATATTGCATTCAAGTAAATGCATATGTTACAGGACCTTTATATCAATCTTATGCAAATCATACTTCAATAAACATGTCTATCTGAAAGATAAATATATGTTTGCCATAAAATATAAGTATAATATTAAAATTGTTCAAGGGCCACTCTAATGAATTATTTCAACTTCTCCCTTCATCCCAGTTACTGGTTCATTCTCACACACATCCTTCATCCTCACGCACATCTTTCTCTTATTTTGAAATTGTAGGGATGTTTTCACATTATTAGCAGGATCTAACAAAAGATCTAATGCTATGCGGTTTCTCATTTCATCTGGACTAGCTGCAACCATAGTTAAAGTTGAATAAATGGTTGAGAGTTTGTTCATACCGTAGGCAACATAATCTCTTGTTCTCCATTAAAGTTTTGCATGCAGGACACAACGAACAAACCACTGAACAGTAAATGCTATTTTAAAATAATGAATTATAAGTTATACAATAATAGAGTGAGTGTCACCGTAAAAAAACTTAGTTAAGTACTTGTCAGCCTGTTTCGGGACCTTCACCCTAATTGTTTTGAAATTTTCTAGATATTTTCAATAAACAATTGCCAGGAATTCGACCTGCCATTCAATATGAAACTTTTAGGTCTACAAGATTTAAACTCAATATATATAGTAATTCATTGAGATGTACCATTACCAATGTTTGTCCATATGTTGTTTTATACATTCCATAGTGCAATGTGTCCAGATAATAAATGGTATTATTATCCAGATCAATAACGATTAGGATCCAATGACAATTCTTGATGCAAATGGGGAAGAAGAACTGGAACACGTACGAAACAAAGAATAATAACTGAGCCTTGACAAATTTCAAGTCGACATTATGCACATAAAATATAAACAGACATACATACCCTTGTAAATTCCATAAAAGTCTTTTTTTTAATCCACAAGGTCACTTTGTAGGATTCCCATATTTCCATGAACGTTTTTCGACGCATATTCACATTAGCCTCATGCATTCTTATCATTTCTGTCTGCATGCATATAAATTTCTGATACGTAATTACACCTTCAGGCAATTTCATTAATGTATTGAACAACCATACACTACTTACTGAGATTGCATTAACAAAGTACCAATCCCTCTGTAACCCTCTCCTATTATGCAACATGCTGATGCTCATCACATCCACCATCTTCTACATGTTTTGGTTATGTATCTATGACATTTGTTTAAATGCATTAATAACTATTCATTGTATAAACAAGACTTGCTTGACTGTCAATCCATTTATTGCTTAATAGTTTTATGAACACTGCTCTGGTCAAAGAGTAGTTGCACATAGTAACCAAAGTTGAACTGAAAATTGAAGAGGTAGGTATAGTGGTGAGAAATACACAAATTATTATATACATATAGATGAATTGATCATGTTAAATGTACATATATATTTACTCCGATGGCGCGTTGGGGTCTTTTGCAAACTTCAAATTTCCCTTTCGTGCGCTGATAAATTGTTTTGATCCTTCACCGAATTACTGTAAAACAGTGATGCTGGTTTCCTGGCGTGTTCAAAAAATTTTGGTTTTGGTTGATTGATAACATGGACAACATCAGCAAGAAGAGGCTAATTCTGAATTACAATAGTCCTTTCATCTTTGAACACCTCTTCCACCTCATCCTCCGTCTCATCCTCCTCTAACATGTTAATAAATGAATTTTTGGTTATGTCACTCTTATATATTGACATAATATTTGATACAATAGCTTCCATGCGACATTTTATTTGATCAATATCATTCAAGTCCACCTCCATGTGATATTTTATTTGGTACACTTGATCAATGTCCCTTTCAAACTTTCCAATAATTCCCGTGTAAACAGTTGTACAACTATTATATGATTCATGTATGAGCTATACATGTTAGCTTAAGGTTTGGACATTCATAGCATATATCAAAGTTATAAGAGATAGTGTATGGATTAAATTAAAATATCAAATTTAGTTTTGAGTATGTGTTTATTACCATAGAATTATCCAAACCAGCTATGCTTCCACTTGATTCACTAGATGTTGGGCTCCATTTCCGTTTAACGCACCCAGCTATTGAATTAGTTGGTGTTTAGTAAGCTCAAACTGAATGATTAGTAGAAACTCACTGGTTAATGAAACTGATATTGTTGAAAGACTTTAAAAAAATCAATTGAAGAGATCAATTGACGTGGTTACTATTGCATTATTGTTTATTATTTGTTATCCAAACTAACAAACAACAAAATTTGTCTATAAACACATGAAAAGGTTAAGGGTAAAATAAAATCAATACAAACATGGTCAAATCCAACTAGCAACAAGTTGACCACAAAGCCTATTGAAGGTAAAACAAAAGTACCAAATGTTAATCGTAATAAACGCTTACACGGAATAAGAACAAACAAATAAAATTAAGTCAAGTAGGTGGAATTAAACACAGTTATTCATCAACTATAGTATTTTGTATATTTCCATGTTGGTGTTATTTCAATGCAAAGCTGTTTAAATGAACTGTAATTGATGGGCTATAAACAATTTCATTATTTTGTTCTTAGGGTTTGAAAAGACAAATAGAGTTTATACACTGCTATTATGGAACATCTTATGTGTTAAAAATATTATTAACCAATATAATGACAAATTATAAAACATTATCAATATTTTACGAGAAATAATGCGTTACAAAACTACCTGGATCCAAAACTAAATGAGTTAGAAGAAATCAAGATACCCTGTCGCCTGAAACCTCCAACCTTAAACTACTGAGAGAGATAGAGATGGAGTCCAGAACAGAGGTTTGTTTTTGACTTCTCATATAACATTCTAGCAGAACAAACAGAGAGAGAGAGAGAGAGACTCTTATGAGCTCGAGAGACAGAGAGCGAGTCTGGGGGAATGGATAATGGATTTGGATAAGGGAAAATGGATTGGATTGGATGAAAGTCGGTAGGTGATGCTAATTACTTCTAGAGGTCAGTAATAATAAATAATTACAGTTTAGTTTTTTATGTTGTATCATATATTTGAATTTTCCCGGGCATTTTTCATTTTTTACAAATTTTCTTGCTTTCACAAATGATCTTTTATACGATAAAAATAAATACTTTATTAAAAATTGAAAGTTATAAAACAAGAACTTTCATTTTCTTTTACAATGTAAAATATAGCAAGTTATATGAATGTGACTTGTACATAACATACCTATTATATATATAGAGAGAGAAATTAACACTAATTACCTATTATATATATATATATATATATATATTTTGGAGTAAGTTGTAAAAGAAAGTGAGAGAAATTAATGAAGAAAGAGAGAATGATTTTAATAATGAGTGGGAATGAATGGCCATTCCATAGCTGAAGAAGAGGAATGGTTTTGTTGGAATGAGCATTCTAATGGAATGACTTAGAATGACCATTCCATTTCTAATGTATCACAACAACGAGAGAAAGAATATCAGAGATGGAATGACCATTTCATTCCACCTTCATTCCTGCGTACCAAACTACCCCTAAATTTATTTTATGGTTAAGTGCATTAAACCCCCCTGAACAATCTTCTCTCTCTCAAAAAACTCCTTGAACTATCATTTGAACACTTAACCCTTAAACTATCTTCTCTCTCTGCAATAAATCCCAAATCATTAAATTGCTATCCAAAATCTAACCTTAGTTGACACACGTGACCTACCCTAAATTTAAAATACCAAAAATACCCTTATGACTCATTATATATAAATATGCCTTATATCTCAGCCTCTACAACTAACATAACCAACATATCTTATTTTATTGTATTTTCTTCTTATATATCTCTTTATTTATATTATATATATTTATATTTACTTTTATTGCATTTTATATTTATTTTGTTATTTATTGTGTTTTATAAAAAAATCATAAATGAAAACTTGAACTGAAAAATGAAATCAGAAACTGAAAGCTTCGTTATAAAGCTTTCAAATTATGCCTAAGGATTGTCAAAATTTTGACATCACTTTCATTTTTTTAGAAAAGAAAACTCCCTTCCAAAAAAAAAAATTGAAAATGAAAGCTGAAATCTTGAATCGGAAGTGTTACCCCACAGGGCCTTAGTCTACTTCATCAACAAGCATACATATTAACTAAGGACAAAAAAGTAATTTGACTTTTCCGTTAAATGTTAGTTAATGGTTTGTTCTTAAGTGTGTGTTTCCTATAGTTTAAGGGGCCAACTTGTAGTTCAGGGGAGTTAATTGCAATCTGGTGATAGTTCAGGGGGGTTTAATGCACTTAACTCTTTATTTTAATTAAAACTCAATTTTAGTATTTGACTGCAACTCAAACTCAATTCTATAATTTTAGTTTAATTAAAACTCAATTTTAGTATTTGACTATAGCTAAAACTCAATTCCTTAATTTTATTTCAATTAAAACTCTCAATTTTATTTTAAAATAACTAAAAGTTATTTCAAGATTTTACTACAACCAAAACTTTTATATATATACACGAGTTTATAAAAAAAAATTATGTCTTTTTGTCAAAAAGGCAGTAACTTAGGGCACCGTTATTAAGAAATTATGAGGGTAGTTCTGTCTTAAAACATTATGTAGAGACTGTGACCAACTTTGACTAGTTTCACCTTTATCATCATAATTGCCACAAATAATAAGTGGTATGAATTTTATAATAATTGTTAAGAAGTTATGTGATTTACTATATTCTATTTGCTCCAATTTGGTTCTTGCCTTCATTAGTTTCAAATAATCAATATCTAATTTAGTTCTAATTGGTTACATGAGCCATGGTTCCTTCTAGTTTTAGTTTCAGTCCTACCTAGTTAAAGTTTGACGAAATATAATTATCTTAGTCCACTTTTACGACCTAACACCACCTAGCTCTAGTGAGAGTTTTTCTTTCTTTTTTTGATTTTTATTTTGAATTTGATAGATAGAAACGGTTGTGGGATGTGTCAGGTGGTAGGTGAGCTCTGTAGGCAAAGGCTCAAGGCAAAAAGTAATGATTTTGATCATCCATCAATCTATCAAATCGTATCTAATCTAATCTAAAATATACGCCCACATAACACAATGTTTTTCATTGAAATTGGTGCAAGTTACTACAATACAATGAATTATTTTATAAGCAAAATATTTAATTCAATAAACAGAATACGTTCATCCTCTCAACGAACATAATTTCATTACTTTTTAAAAATTAGAAAATAAATAATATACACATGAAATGCTCATTCATTACATAATATTTATAATTTTTAGAATTTATATAGATAGATTTAACATACTTAGGATTAAAGTGATAATTTATAAAAGTAAAATATATTAAAACAAATAATTTTAGAATTTATATTTTCACTTTTATAAGTATTACGCTAAGCATCCTAAGTGTGTTAAATCAATATAAATTCAAAAAGGCTATAAATATTTATTTAAAGGAGACGATGTTAGCACTTTAATTTTTTAGTACAATTAATTTTCATATACAAATATTAAAAATTATATTTAATTAAATTAATGAAATTTAGATATATTTAAATATCCAAATATAAAATTTTGGGTTACGAAATTAAAAAAGCAAAATTTTAGTTTAATTTTGTAAGGGTTTAAACGGAATGTTGAGTGTTTTACAACTTAAATGTAAAAAAGATTCAAAAGTAGGACTTATTGGTCCTATAAACAAATTTATTTAAAATTGGCACATTTACTTCATAAATAAACAACATGTTTCACTATTTCAAAAACTCCAATTCTATTTCAACTAAGTTAATTCATTTATTCTAAATATTAAAACTATTTTTATCCCTTTAAATATATATATATATATATATATATATATATATATATATCCATATTTTATTTCATTAAAATATTTTAAAATTTAAATTGAGTTTTAGAGTAAATGAATTAATTTCGTTGGAAATAGAATTGGAGTTGTTGAAATAGTGAAATAAGTTATTTTTGTATGAAGTAAGTGTTTTAACAAAGTAGGGTGATTTCACAGGTGGGGTTAGACTAGGGGTAGAGTTGTCATTCATTCAAAGCCTAGCCTATAGATAGAAGAGACTCGAGAAACCATCAGTTGGCTCCAGTTCAAATTCAAATTCTAAACAAAATTGCTAAACTATAATGGTGAAGGTGAATAGGACATTTTTAACTTCACCTTTATCAATAAAATTTATCAAGGGAAACAAACAATTAACTTTAACGATAAATACACACACACACAAAGAAACCAAAACCAATGGTCTTATTCTCTGTTCGTATAATGTTCCCGTTGCTATTGCATTGCCTCATTCAAATGCCTATAAAGCCATCGTTGAAGCCATCACTTTGATCTCTATCTGTAAAAGTTTATCTCTCAATGAATAACCTCTTTAAAAGACTTGTCTACCTTTCATCTTTGTTGGTAGTAATACTATTTTGTTGTTATTTATCCTAAATAAAAGTATTTTTAGAGGTAGATCAGTCATTGATGTTCCAAGCATGGACTAGAATAGCAAAATGGATCTCAGATATAGGAGCGTCAATTGTTGTTGTGGGGTGCTAGCTAATATCAAGGTTACGGTTTCAAACCATAATCTCAACAGAGGAAAATTATTTTAAAGGTGTAAGCTTGGAAGGTGCACCTTCTTCAATTGGTGCGACCCAGTAGAAATATGTTACTGGTCATATGTTTAGAGTGAAGAAGTTGTTGCATTGAGGTATCGGATTCATGATCTCGATTCAAGGTTACTGGAAGAAGTAACTCGAAATAGGTTCTTAAGGAAGATGGCAACTATGATGTTGATTTGCATTTCCTTCCTTGTAGACATCTTAGGTTATTTTGTTTCTTAGGTTGATGTATGAAATATATCAGAGTAGGAATGCGTTGTATAAAGTCATGTATGCTATATAACAATCAAACATGAACACATGCATTCGTTCACTTTATTCAAGTCATAAAGTGAAGTAAGTCAGTTGAATCTATGAAATAATCGAATTGATAATATGAAGTAACTTGATGGTTAATGAAATACAGAAATTAATTTCAAGATTTTATGAAATTATTCACACACAAATTAAGTTATACACTTATTTTCTTAAATTATATTTAATGATTAATAATTATCAATAATTGTAATAAAATAAAATTATATCTTTTCACAACAAACGTAATATAAACAATATAATGAATAAGACCATATTGAGTTTTATATTTATTAATATTTATTTAAATGGGAATTTGAAAGTTTAAATTAAGTGTTTAAAATGTGTAGAAATAATAATTTGCACCACCCCTATTTATACTAATTTTCATCATTTGGAAAACAAGAACTTCCAAATAATAGGTATAATCAAGGAGTTTTAAGACTCCAAATTACCCCATTGCATAAAAAAATGTAATGTAATGTCGTTACAAAATATGAAGCTCCTGGGGAGATAGGACAAGTTTCAGATATTATATATATATATATAGGGTGATTTGCTACTCTTCGGTACTATACTATATGTGTGTGAATTTATTAGTTGCATTCGCAAATGAAGTTGGTCTGTGAGTGAGTGACTTAATTACATATAGGACTTCTCAATTGGCGCTTTAGCGATATCAAGAGTTGCGACTGTTGAGATTATAAAAGACAATTTGTCTATAAAATCTTGCCAGTTAACAATGAACATGAAGAGAGGCCAAGTTGAATAGCCGACATTGTTAGAAAGGTAAATGGATAGACTTCCCACAGATATGTTGGCCGAAATCGTTGAACGTGTGGCCTCATTTTCTCTCAAAGACCTTCTCCAATTGCATGCATGGTAGGAAAAAAACTTCATTACGTTCAACATGTATTAATTGGTTTGCATTATTCCTGAACCAAAGCGACATTTATATAATGTAATATGATTTAAATATTTATTTGTTCTTTCATTTCAAGGGAAATGTCAGAAATAGGTTCATCTTCATGGAGTATGAGACGCATTCCTTTCGCTTCAGTAAAACAACTAATGAGTGGTTGGGGTCCGCCAGAGGTCATAGTTCAAAGGAAGGAATCCTTCGATGCATGTATCCAAAGTGAAAATACAGATGCAATGCTTTGTTTAGGATTGGTACGGTTTTAACATTACCATTTACCACATAAATATGTCTAAGTTTTTAATTTTTAACTGACCGAGTGTCAAATTTTCAGGTTCAATGGATTGGACAAAATAACATTGAGGGCTTGGATTTGATACATCAAGCAGTTGCCCTTGATGAATCTCATGTTTGTTCACTCTACGCTCTTGCCATTGCACAATTGTTTCATGACAATCAAGAGAAGGATATAGGAATAAAAATAATCACAGCCATGAGGAGAATAAAGTGTTGGATGCTGAAACGAAGAATGCTCGGAAGAGAATGCTGACAATGTTGCCAAGGGGTTGATCAAAAAATAAATACTTCTTTGAACATGTTCCTCAATGGTGTGCTAAACCAAATCACCTCAACTTAAGTGGTTGGCATATTAATGAGGACACTATAGAATGTGATCGTTGTCAGATTGATTTAGACATCATGGTCTTGCAATGACGAATTTTATCTGGGCCAAACGACTTCCTTTTGGAGGAATAACTTCATTATTTGTTTGTTGGTGTATGTCCAATTATGAATATGTTTATTTAAAAATTACTTTTTCATTACAAAATATTATTTTCAATTGTATTGTATGTGGGAAACCACAATATTTATGTAGTTTGGTGATTAACAATGACAATGAATCCCAACTTAAGTCTCATTCCGTATTTAAATTAGTATACATTTACAATGTTAGTAGAGTGGTTTAAGAGTAAGGGTAAACCATAAATCTCAAATGAAAAAAAGAAAACAAGTTATTAAAATGAAAAATGCAGTAAATCATAGTTACAACGAACTTGATATCCTCCAATCCATTGTAATTTACAAACTTTGAAATATATTTTGTCACACGCATTATATAATATATTTAACAATTGATCAATTTGATACATCAAAACAAAATTAACCTTTACCATGTGCAAAGTGACTTCAAAAGAAACACATAGGGGACCTGGAGGTCGGAGGCATGACAATTGGTGCTCTGCTTGTACATTATTTAAGTTGCAAAGTTATGAGGCAAAAATCTAATATATAGAAGAATTAATGACATGATTTCATTTCTTACAGTTTCACAGATGTAAAGAAATTCATACAGAATAATCAAACATCAACCCTGAAAATCTGCAACAATTCATCTTTCACCTCATTATGATCATCAAAAAGCATATCCAATGCAATACGATTTCGCGTTTGTAATGGAACTACCTGCAAGAATAATGTGCTCGAATGATAATTTTGACATAATTTGTTTGGTAAATCATGCTGGAATAATGCATTCATACCATCGACAATTTTAGCTCTTGCAGGTCATTAAATGCTTTCATGTAGTGCATCATGAATACACCACAGCTGGCTCTAAAATAATGTAGATTCAAAATAATCAAGTTTTCAATCCCAATGATGTCACAAGCACAGATCTTAACTGAAATTGTTTTCCTCATGGCATTATTTTCAAGCATAAACTAGGACATAGAGATCAATAAGTTTGATAAAATTTATAAACGCGAAAACAAGGATTTCATACCCATCGGATTGTTTGGGAACCTTGACAGTGCATGTTTTGAATGTTCCTAGATTCTTTTTCAAAACAGTTTCCATAAAATTGACCTACAATTCAATAGGAAATTCATAGAGTTTATTTGACAGCAATCAAACTTATTGCAGTTATTTTGGACCCATGGCATGCATGTTGTCCTCTCTTCAAAGAGTTGAGATAGTAAATCATCTGGTTCTTTAAATCAACAATGAATAGGACCCAATGCCTATCATCTATGGATAGGGGGAAGAAAAACTGGAATACGTGATATAGAAACCTTGTATGAGTCTAGTGTTTTCAAAACTCTATAGGATCGACATAAAAACACGCATGCATACACACATACATACCTTTGTATACTTTTAAAAAGGATCTTCTTTAATCTACCATCCACCTCTGTAGTGCTCCCATATATAAGTATATCTTTCACGACGATCCCTCAGATTGTTCATCATCATGGATTTTGATCAATTCTGATTGCACGCACAAAATAAACAATTGCATTGGTAATTTTGATGCATGGAATGAAATAACAATCATATACCTCACATAGCCTACCGCAACAAAGGAGGCAAAGTACCACCAAGGTCTCCCAGCCTGCCACGACAATGTCAGTAAGACTCTAGACAACATCTCGATTACCTGGAACATGATGTTGATTAATTGTCAATGGCCTTATTTTGAAAGTACTACTAATTAACCATCCGTTATTAGAACCACACTCATTGGGGAATCGATCCATTCATTGTTTAATAATTTATATAATTCATGCCGAGTGATGCTGTAATTGTTCATTATCACCAAAGATTCACTGCAAATTGAAGACATATGGAGGTGGTCAGTAAACACTAATTATGTATGGAGGTGCTGAGCAAAATGAAGACATCAGAAATATAAATGTGCACATACTCTGTTGTAGGGGTGCACAAAAATTCGTCAAAACCAAAAAACTAAACTGAACTAGACCGGATCGGACAGTTCAATCCAGTTTTCCTACGGTTCGGTTCGGACACGGTTCTAATATTTTGGAACCATTGGTTAACGGTCCGATTCCAGTTTCAAGGCCCTGAGGACCGAACCGGACGGACCGAACCGCTTGTCTCAAACTTTATATATATAATATATATTAATTTTATATAATTTTAATAATATAATAACTCAGGTACATACCCACTAACCTAACCCACTAGGTATTTGATAAAATGCAGAGAAATGGTTTTAGAATTTACTGATTTTAGAATTTCATTCATTGTGAATTGACTGAATGTATTAATTATGTATTCAACCAGTTTGAGATTATAAGATTTCATTCATTGTAATAACCATGGTGGGCCACGATTGGGTGTAATTTTATGCAATTAAAATATTGCATTGAATGATTATGGTGGTTGTGTAATCTAATGTGGCTATAAAAGATGCAGAGAGTTTGCTTATGAGATTTTAGAATTAAGTTGGCATTTGGTTGAGGCAGTTAGTACAAGTTTAGGAACCGTGGAACCAAACCGAACCGGTTCTTCACGGTTTGGTCTGGTCCGGTTCCATGGAATCAAAAGGTTTGGTTTGGTTCCATTTTTGGTGGAATCGGACCGTACAGTTTGGTTCTAAAAACTCCCAAAACCAGACCGAACCGAACTATGTGCACCCCTACTCTCTTGGTGCATTAGTATCTGTCACTAAGCTTAAAACTGTTGGAATTTAATCCATACTCAACTTGTAGAAATCAAGAATACTGCAATAAATTAAAGAGGAGATTTTAATTGACATACTTGAATGAAGATTAAGCTGTAAAATACCTTTGTGTTCCTGCAACAAATCCTTAGAGAGCTCTACCCCCTTTCTGAGAGTTGTTCTTCGATAGGGCTGAATAAGGGTTGTGAAACCCTTATTTATAACAACAACAGGGGGGGACGACTTCTCTACAAATAAAATACCTAAGTCTCCCTTCCTATCATGGAAACCTAGATATCAACGGTTAGGATTAAATCCTATCAAATAAAGTTGGAAAATCACAATCCAACGGTGTAAATATTATACTGCCAATTAGACCACAATTGACAAGTATAACCCCAACCCATCAAGTAACAATAATTACATTGCAATCCAATTTTAGAAATAATGCATAGAACCACAAAAAATATTTTATTTATTTAAAATATTCCAACAATCTCCCACTTGATTCATGCACTTTAAGTTTTATAAAACGACACTATGGATTGCAACACTTTAGAAAAGTCGAGTGGCCACTCATTTTATTTTAGAAAAATACCATTATCGAAACAGATGGGTTGAAACTTTAAAATACTCTCTTCCATAGACTTCCTCAATAGTGGATCATGGATGCGTAGACAAGTAATATATTAGTCTAAACAGTTCCATAGTCTCAAAACTAATTCCATCTAGGATTTGAGCAAATATAGTAGTTTTTACTGCATTTCATGAGATGTGCAAACTGCATGTGGTCTAAACGCATACCTCACTATCCGTCCTGCTTCATACCATCATGGTATGTTACCAGAACATATTACAGCAAACCGCCAACCTCCTGTCCAGTGTGAGGGTTTACCGATATGGAGCCAATCCCATATCTAGCCCAAGCTCTCTTCATGGAGTGTGAAACACTCCTACAAGCACTTTAATAATTATATTTGAATTTACCAATGTGGTGCCAATCCCATATCTAATCCAAACACCCTCATAAGTGTAACATCACTCACAGGCAAACATAATAACACGTGCATAAACTATATATAAATGAAGATAATAATAATGATGCATCATAACTTCATTTTGCATGCAAATAACTGTCACCAAAAGGCGTAAATAAACTGAAGGAAAATAACTATCACCATAAGGTGTAAATAAGCTGAAAGCTAACTGCAATGTAACATGATATAAAACAAATATCAGACGTCATAACACAATGACTCTCGAACACCTATCCGGATCACGTGCTCCTTAAACAATTTGCAATGTCACAAAAAATGTCATAGGCTTGTGTATGGAGTCCACAACCTTCAAATCCACAATAAAAATTTCTCAGTCACATGGCATGATTGGTTGTTTCACAACAACTAACTAACTCAGCATACATAGTGAAATATGTTATAATAGACTTCTTAGAGCTTTTCCATGGAACAGCTCCTTGAGCTAGCATAAAAATAAATCCAGAGTGGATTTTCTACTACTCGAGCAATCTGCAGAGTCAGCATCGGAATAACCAACTATCTCAAAGTAGTCTAATTTCCTGTAGATCAACATGAACTCTTTAGTTCTCTAGAGATACCTCAAAACTTTCTTCACCACCTTCGAATAAACAATGTGCAGATTTTGCTAAAATCAACTTGATTTCTCACAAAATCATTATCGAAACACTTTTATTCTGACAACATATTTCCTTTAACACCTTGAACCTCACTTGGTACACAATATCTTCATCTCAAAAGTTTTCAATATTTTGTCAATACATGCCTTTTGAGAAAGTCCAAATTTTTCTGTAGTGCATGTATTACATGAATGTCATTACTAACTAACAAAATATCATCAACATATAGAACAAAGATAACAAATTAACTCCCACTGAACTTGAGGTATATGCATTAGATCACGATATTCTTCAGGTTGAGACATGTATATCATTTCCTTAATTTCTCCATTGAGAAACAATGTATAGACATCCATCTAATGCAATTCAATATCATAATCCATGACAATCGCAAAATGACTCTCAAAGAGTCCTTTGATGAAACTAGGGAAACATTTCAGAGAAATCATCACCTCTTATATCTATGATACACCTCAAAATCATTAAGTATAAAAGAAACCACAAAGTTCTACACTTCCACTGAATTCACACATCCTCAATAAATTTTGTAATGACATGTTTCAACAATTTTCATAGGTTTAGAGGGATAATAAAAATTATAACCGAAAGGTCTCTCAAGATACTCAATAAAATGACAAGTGACAGTGTAAGGATCAAGTTTCTTAATATCTGGATTATACAATTTCACCTCTACAAGGCATCCTCACACATGTAAATGTCTGAGACTGGGCTTATGGCCCATTCAAAACATTGATATATGTACTAAAACACTACGATTCACACCCTCCATATCTATAATCTTAAAAATTGTATTTCTTCTGCATCTTCTTGACACAGTCAACACATAAATTATAATCTGAAAAATTAGTAGTCCAATAATCTCATTCTTAACCAAGCGTTCATGTCTCTTTCAAGAGATATGTCCCAATCCCCTATGTCATAGCACATATTAATTATCTCTAACAAAACACGATTTTATCCGGAAGGTATCGAGCCCATAGATAAACAAGAGACATGTATGATCTCTTTCGAATCAATCCTCAAATATATTCAGGCATGTTAACTTAATTGGGCTAAAAAATTACCACAATAATTTTCATACATGCGTTGTTTTCCTTCAACTAAATCTTAAAATTGTGACAGTCTTTCTTTTGATGTCCTTTCATTTTGCAGAACCAACATTCATCATTCCTATGATCATGCATTTTTCTTTATCGTTCTACTTTTAACTTTTCTGTTCAGTCAAATTTCCTTTCTTACCGCTTATTTTCTTCTAGAAAATATTTTTACTGCTATTATTTACGACAAGATGATCTGACTCAATTTTAATTCCCTTGAGTCGCTCTTCCTCAATCACACAAAGTGCTAATAGTTGGTTAATATTTTATTTTGTCTCATGTGAATTATAATTCACCTTGAATTTCTCAAAAAGACCTAAACAGAGAATTAATATATCACTATGTGGACTAATAACTCATCATCAAATGTGATTCTCTGCTCCCTTAAAGCATTAACCAGTTTGCACATCGTATAAATGTACTCCCTCATTGAACCATTGCCATCATATCTGGCTGACAAAAGTTGTGTCAGATAATAGTACTGTAACTACTTCTTGGTGCCATGAACTACTTCCTAATCAGATCAAGAAGTTTCTTAGCAGTATTAAATACTAAAATACCACCTCACAAATCACACCAATAGAAGCACAAATCAACCTTATGGCAATTGAATTACCTTTAGTCCACTTAAAATGTAACAACTTTACTACCTCAGAAGATTCTGCAACCAGCATAGAGGGTTTCTCTTTAAAAGGTACAGACTCGTAATCTAATAAACCCAATATAATATCAAAACATGTCTCCTAGGTAAGTATAATTTGAACCATCTAGTGGTTTAATTCCTGTAAGCTATATCTGAATTGCGGAAGCGTTAATAACCTCAAACCATGTTATATTAAATAACACCACATAAACAACATATAAAATAATATGTCACAGCTTTAGGGATTATCACTTTAATTCGTACTTGGAGTTTTAAGCCGAATTTATCAGAGTGTTTTACTATGTGCAAAACCTTCCACCCTGCGGGAACAGGTAAGATGTCATTTAAAAATCACCTTTGGGCAGAATTTTAAATACATTTACCCCCCAAATTTGCGATTAAATCGCACATAGACCTAGTTGATTATGCTTGAATTATTACTAAACAATTCTACTACCTTTGGGCAAGAAGGTTATTTAGTTCTAACCCAAACACTCTCAACTATTTTACTCACTTATCCTACATTAAGACACTGATCACCTTTGGGCAGAACTAATGCCCCAATATAGGTAAGTGCACTGTAAGACCTTAATAAGACCAATATTTGTCTTTAAAATTTTCAAAAATAATAACCTACATGAGTAAATGTCACCTTTGGGCAGGCATCACTCACTTTGGATACTACCTTGAAACGGTCACTTTACCTGTCCTCCTAAACCCCAAGGAAGGACCTAAACTTTAAAATTTCATTTTATTTTGGGTTCACAAATTTATTTATAATGCACATAAAATAAACCCAAATAATATGAAACATATAAACTTGATTCTTGAATAGAACTGAAATATATGAATATTTCAACAAAAAAAATATAGGACATAAAATCAGTTTAAACATGCAAAAAAATTTATGAACTAAATGTCCACCAATCACTGTTCTTTTCTTTTTACCAATAAAATATTGGTATAAAATTATATTCAAGAAATTACATTTAAGTTAATTTCTTGAACAATCTAAACATAGGTTGAAAATTCATACAATATGGATGCTTGAGTTTTGTACAGAAAAATTGACAAACCCATCCTAAGAAAAATTTCTTTAATCAACATATATATATATATATATATATATATATATATATATATATATCACACCGTGTAAACAAGATGCATTTTTTTTTTAGACTAATACATGCACCATGGAATACATGGTTAAACTTTTGATATACTGCACTTTATTTTAAACCCAAGAACCAAAAATTAATTCTGAACAAACTATGCATATATATGCACACACGGTGGACAAAGATTTGTTGAAAGAAACATATTTAAATGATATAATCTAAATAAATCAACATGTGAATCCAATCTAAACAAGATAATGTGTGGAGATTCCAAGTTATAACAGTGGGTTGACTCAAGTCAAAAACAAAGCTACTAAAGCTTTCACTATATTCACTATTCACTCACGGTCCACAAATTATACAATTCATGATTCTTTAATTCAAAGCTTTAACCACACACTTGAAATTGAAACTTTTCAAGTAATACAGATGTACTGAAATTGAGGTAATTATATAAAACGAATATATATACTATGGAGTTTCTTGATAACATTGGGCTGTTTTTTTTTTATTTTTATGGTGTGTATAGCAGATTACCGAGAGACAGAACAAGGTTGTGATAATGGACAGGATGTGGGCTAGGCTCCTTTCTTCTACTAATCAACCAAGCTTTTTGACTTAACATATACCAAACTTGAATCATACCTTGGAGAACAATGTATACATACATATCCTAATCAAGAACATGTAGACAGTGGACCAAAGCACATAAAATTGGAGAATAAAAAAAACACCAGTAATAGATTGGAGTTTTTTTTTTTTTTTTTACGAACACATTTATAAATATATTTTAATTCCATCCATGAACAGTAACACACAATTCAAAAAATATATTCCATGCATCCAATTTTTGATTTCTACAAGTTGAAACCCTACCTTTAATCATGGCTCTGATACCAATTGTTGGAATTTAATCCATACTCAACTTGTAGAAATCAAGAATACTGCAATAAATTAAAGAGGAGATTTTAATTGACATACCTGAATGAAGATTAAGCTGTAAAATACCTTTGTGTTCCTGCAACAAATCCTTAGAGAGCTCTACCCCCTTTCTGAGAGTTGTTCTTCGATAGGGCTGAATAAGGGTTGTGAAACCCTTATTTATAACAACAACAGGGGGGGGACGACTTCTCTACAAATAAAATACCTAAGTCTCCCTTCCTATCATGGAAACCTAGATATCAACGGTTAGGATTAAATCCTATCAAATAAAGTTGGAAAATCACAATCCAACGGTGTAAATATTATACTGCCAATTAGACCACAATTGACAAGTATAACCCCAACCTATCAAGTAACAATAATTACATTGCAATCCAATTTTAGAAATAATGCATAGAACCACAAAAAATATTTTATTTATTTAAAATATTCCAACAAAAACATCTCGTTCATCTTTCGTTAGACCTTTGTGCTTTTTAAATGTTTCCGCCAACCATGGTGATTTTTGAGATGGACTAATCTTCTGTGCCGCCTTGGTCTTCTAGGCTTTCCTCTCATTAATGGAGTCTGGAAATCATTAGGATCTGCAAATGGAGGGTCTAACATAATGAGGAGATCATCATCATCCAAACCTCTTTTCCTTTTCAAACCATTTCTCGATTCTTTTCCAATATTCCTTCAGCCAAAGTATGTATCGCTATATCTTCTTTTTTCCAATCACCACTCACTTCCACAGTCAAATTCTCTTCATCAAACCATTCATCAATATCATCTTCCTCAAACTGTAATCTCTTTCTAAAATTTGATTGTTCACTTTCATCATCTTGCACATTCATAAAAGCCTATGCCGCCATCTCATCCTAATGTGTTCTTCAAAATCATTTTGGTTAGACTTTTCTTTTTCTCTTGTCCCTTTCATGGACTCTCCTTATCTTTCATTATCTTCCCCACCCTCTCCACAAAATTACTAATATTCTACTAAAATTCATTATGTTGTGGCACATAATTTACATTAACTGAGGCTTCATGTGCAGATGGTCTTTTGCTGGTATTGCGTCTGCCACTAGAGCCTAAGTCTTCTTGTAGAGATGGTGTTTTTCTGTCATTGCGTCTGTCTCTCCATCTGAAAGCTTATCTGATGGACATCCTTCAAATCTCCCTCTATATGACATTTTAGGACGTCGATTTGACGGAGATCCTTCTTCACATTATTCAAGATATCCTGTATATCTACACATTCATGTAAGATTATAACAACAAATTATCTTACTTAAGTAGGTAGAGAACAACACATAATGTATCACGAGAATTTACCTCAATGCCGACATCATCGAATGAATGTGGATCATCACTTCTATCCTCGTTGACATTTTTCAAATGGAAAGGCTGGATCATTGAAGGGTGGGTGTAGACACCACGTTAATAATTTGATAATTCATATGTCAAAAGAATAGAATAAATTCACTGTGCATGAAAAAATTTATGAACTAAGTTTTCATTACCAGACTTGTTACATGTCCAACTATGCTTGTAATACTATCTTCCAACTCTTCCTCATAAACTCTCTCAATAAGCTGCTAAGAATTTAATATAATGCGAAAAATATTACATAAATAGCAAATACATATATTAACTTATTTTATGATAATGCAATATATCATGTTACCTTTCCTTCACCAAAACCACCAACTTTCTCTACTTCATACGTTAGTCGGTCCCTTACTAACTGGTCCGTCCTGGACGAAGGCATATGCTGCTTCAAACTCGGCTTTGGACAAAAAATATCACCTTCAAGCCGAACCAGATATAGAAGCTGCATGTTTATTGAAAGACATGACCAAATCATCAAGCAACCATCATTATTTAAATTTAATTACATATGGGACTCATACCTGTAAGAAAAGGACATAACCATTGCAGTTCCTCCAAATGGTCTTTTTTTGGAATTTCTCAATACCCTCAAATAGATCATTTAGGACACACTCTGCCATGTCGAATTGGTTGATATCACACATTATTGACCACTTTAAGAAACTTCTTCTGTGCAGAGTGATATGTGGTCGACGACAATATGCATCCACATGCATAGAGTACAAAGAGTTGCTTGAAGTGGTTATCGGCAGGCCGGTCCCCCCAGTCAGCAAGCCTCTTAGCCAAATGTGTGTTCTTCAAACCATCATTCATCAAATAATCATTTCTTGCCTAGTCCAACCTATCATAATCAACCTCATCTTTAAAGGACACCTTCAATTGACCATTCGAAATACCAAGGATGTCTTCAACATCTCTTGCAGTTATTTTGATGAAGTTCTGACCAATGCGCAAATGGGAAAGACTGACTGTGACATTCCTTAATAAGTAATCATAAAGATCATGGTTGAGGTGTGCACATTTCAACCCCAAAATACCACCAAAGCCAATTTCACGAATGGCTTTAACATTCTCCTTGTCAAATTTGGATATCAATTCAACAAAGTTGTAGACAGAAGAGTTGCTCTAGGATCCTATAATAAGTTACAAAACAACAAACTGTCAACACAGTCTGCATTATTGGTTTATTGATTTCGAATAGTTGCATAATCGAATATAAAAAAAGTCTTACCACCTTGGCAAGGCCTTGTTTTTTGTTATGGAATTTTTGGCTTCTATAGTAAGCTTCTAGAGATATTCTGTGCTGCTCTATATATGGCATTTTGTCTTCTTCAATTATTCTTCTCCATATATCAACAACCTCTTTATTCAGCTCTGTTATTTTCCTGGCCTTCCTAGTGTTTTTTTTATTATAATCATTCCTGATGAATACAACGTTGTATCAATATCATAATATAAAACATGATACCAATATCATAGTATCATGTATCATCGACAAAACAAAATCAAAATGTGCTCATACACATAATACTTCAATGAAGAAATAGAATATGAACATGTACTTAAAAAGAATCCAAGCAGGTGGTGGCTTGTTTGTTATGACTTCTACATCGGAAGAGCTTATGTTTTCTTCATCAATCAGGCGCATTCAATTTTTTTAAGAAACATTCTTCTTCCGCAGGACATTTTGAGTATCACTTCCAGCCATGTGAGTAGTTACTAAGATAAAATTACACTTCAATTAGCATAACCTCAAACAATACCAAATCACTACTAATTAATGGTAATTAAGTAGAATTTCTACTATCAAATGTATGACAATAAAGTAATTAGTCCCTCTTCTAAACTGGACTGAGGAAGATTAATTTTTTTCTGAGTATCACCATTGTTTAATTTGTTTGATCAATTGGTTTACAACAAAAAAATTATTAAAATAAAAGTTTTACATAAAACTAGTTCGCTCATTAATGTAGTGTATAAAAATTATGGCACTCAAGTGTGTAATTGATTAATATTAGTTTAAATGAAATAAAAGTGTTTATTAGTATAACTAATATATTGAATTTACGAATAAACTAGTCTACCTTTAAACAATCAATCTCATAATAATACTATGGTTTGAAAACAATATCAGGGTTAGGTTGGTTTTACTAACAATTTCATGAAAATAAAAGAATTTAAATCCTACACCCCAAAAAATATGAAAATATTATATGAACTTATATTGCTTATTTATAGATCAACTACTTTGAAATGCCTAATAAAATTATTTAATTGATGAATAAGTGTGTTTAAAGTGTTTGTTACATGAATTAATATATTTGTGTAAAACGTTGTTATTATTTCCCTCCATAATATTGTTTAAAAACAATTTCATAACAAAATTAGGTTTAAAAACACAATTTTGTATCATTGTCTAGTATAACAAACAAATATAAGGGTTCAACTACTAGCTGGGCCGGTTGACAATTTGAACCCATGTGTTGAAAACCCTAATCTATTTTTTTAAAACCTACATAACATTTATTTTGATATTAATTTCAACAAAATATTATTAATTTGAGATTTATAAAACCCAACTTTTCAAAATACTCAATTTTGTTTAACCTAATCTGCTTTTTGAACAAAATTTCATAACAAAATTAGGGTTTTGCTTCGACGTAAGATGAGAGATATTACTTGCAGAGAGATGATGATTAATTTTGCGCCGAGCACGACTTTCGGCTGCCCCAATTTGCAGAGAGAGAAGATGAGAGCTGGAGAGAGAGATTACTTCACGAAAGTCCACATGCACGACTAGTAGCCCCAAGAGGAAGGGTCGATGATTTATTTTTTGCCGAAATGCACAACTTTTGGCTACCCCAATTTGGAGAGAGAGAAGATGAGAGAAATTCAGAGAGATTACTTCACGACAGCCCACATAAACAACTTTTGTGATGTATTGTGGAAGATTACTTTACTCTTGCAAAGATAGAAGATTACTGTGTGTGTAAGAGTTTACACTGTGTCGAAGATGGAGTTTGCCTCCCAAGAGGATGATGATGAGTTTGCCACCACATGCACGTATTCTGGGAACTGTAATTAATTTGATAAGATAGTAATAATATTATTTAATCAATTTTAGCGTTTGTTAAAGTTATATCACCGTTATATAACTGTTATGCCACCGTTTATATATTTTGACTGTTCAAATTATATAATCATTTTTTATTTCCAATGGTGCCGTTTTACTTACCGCAAACACTGCAGGGGAGCCCTCTACTGCAGATGATCCGGGCTCTGTTGGGACAGTGGTTGTTATCGCAATTCCCTTTCTAAAATAATTTTATCAAAAAATTTAGTTGGTAGTCAAAGTTATTAAATTTTTTATATATATATATATACCATTATTTCCTTATATATTTAAAAGACTAGTTTTATCTTTTATCGAAATGAGGATAAAGTTGATATTAACGAAGTTTCATTAAGAAATGTTAGTGTTTCCTTTTCTTTCCTTCGATTTTTGAAAAGATAACAAAGTTTGCTCCTTCTACTTTAGGTTATTCCTCTAAATTCATCCATATCTTTTATTTTATTTCCAAAATTTTGTACCAAACACAAAAAATTATATCCCTCCATAACCTTTTTTCTTTTTTTCTTTTCCTTCCATTTCTTTCCAACCAAACTGAGCCTTAGATTCCTGATTACTATCATCTATCCTTTGGTTGTTTATCAATGAACCATCCCCATATCTCTCACAAGGTAACTGAAACTGAATTACACAATTTTCTTCAACTAAAACTGAATTTCATATTTTTACTTCAATCAAAACTTCAAAAATTTATTCAATTGGCTTGAATCAGTCAATATATATATATATAAACAGTTAAAAACAATTGAAAAAGAGAGAGAGAAAACAAATCCATTCACACTAGTTGATGTCCTAAAATATAATTTTTTAGTTTTTCATAAAATTAGGAGACAATGAATTAATAACTTTAATTATAGAAGTTATAATTGGTTGTTCAAACAATCAGAAGTGCGACTGAGGAAGGATAATCGCGCGTGCCACTGTGCTTAACATTCCTCAAGTGATGATATCTTTTTTTGAGAGGGAACATGGTAACGAGGCTTCAGTGGGCTTAAAAAAATTCTCTAATTCATGCCATAAGAATTCTATACCATTATCGGTTGGAATAGACTAATAAGAAATAAATATTCAAACTCTTTCGATTTTTTTTTTTTTTTGGCACTTTAGAAGAGGTTCCTACTTTTTATCTTCAAAATCAATACTAGTTTCAATTGTTTTAGAGTTTTTATCATTAATAATATAGGCTTCAAGTAAATTATAGAGAAATTTAGATTCTAAAGGATTACCAAAATACGTGAAAGTAAGAGAAGGAAAAGATAAAAAGAAAGAAGAGGAAAAGTTGGAGTTAAAAAAGAGAAAAGTTAGGAAAGAGCAACAATATAGGTAAAATCTAGAATGTAGATTTTTCGTTCAAATGTTTAGACATATACACTTCAAATAAACCTATTTAAATATTTTAAAATTATATATAAAAAATATAGGATGGAGTCTACTATAAATACATATAGTTAAAGATTTTTTAGTCAGGGGTTAGCCAATTTCTTAAATCGTCTAGGGTTTAGCCGGCACCGTTGGTTTTGACAAATAATAATAATAATAATAATGTTATTTAATAGAAATGCTAGAAATAACAAATGCACCCTAAATATCATAATGAATCAATTCAAAAGAAAACCTTGTGTTTGTATTATTTGAAGAAAAAAGAATTCTTGCATGTTTTACAAAGGAATTGCATTGCAAAATGATTTATTTGAAATAATAGCAGAAGAGTTTAAAACCTGCCAAATATCAATGATGGGTTAGTGCAAGTAGTAAAGACCATTCCAGCAGCTACTCGTTCCTATCATTCTCCTTGAAGAGTCTAGAGTTTTTTTTTTTTGCCAAATAATGTAACATTAGTTTAAATGATCATGTACCTGTAAGTCACTTGTTCTTTGAGTTCATCCAGTACTCTTCTTACATTTCTTTTTATTTCCAAACAACTTTTGAGCATTCTCAGTGTTAAAGTTGGTGAGTTATGTCGTGGAGAAGTGGTATGGAGATCTAGAGAGAATGAATACATCAAAGTTGCTTTTTTGATTGATTATCAAATTATTTTAATTTTACTCAATTAAAAATTAAATCAACTATACAAAGTAATAAATAATGCAATAGAATATAGTAAGCAATGGCACTAGAATTTTTTTACATAGAAATTCGAAAGAAAAACTACGGAGATTAGCCGTCTCAGGTAAAACAATCCACTATGTTGAGAAATAGTACAACAAGTCTCAGTATTTGGAACTTTCTCCACAAGAGTCTATGATCCTAGTACCTTCAGAATCATCTGTCGTTGATTTGCCTCTAACGCTCACTGTCCTCTGATCCTAATGCCTTCAACACCGATCCATACTAACGTAATCAATCACCTTACGATGATCTGCTTGAAAAAATCTTAATGCCCTGATTGAATAAAATAATATGTAGTAGGCTCTGTATTGTCAATTAGATTGAGAACATGACCCTAATATCATTAGTGTAATAGTGTGTGCTTTCAAAAAGAGAAAAACAAGTGATTTTTCTATCTAAAACTCTCTCAAACAACTCTGCTGATGAAAAATTATAAATTTCTGATATGTGTAATCCAGAAGCAAAGAGAAGATTTTATCCTTTGATTCGATCTCCTTTATAACTTGGATCCAATGGTTGCTTAAACTTGATCCTGAATCGAGTTGTGAAAGTCTTCTTCGAGTATTTGTTGCTGAAGAAAATCAAAAACGAGGGTTGAAGAAATTTGATCTCGAACAGTGTTCTTAACGATTCTTTAGAGTTTTGTCAAGTATTCTTGATGATTATTTTAACTAGTGGAAGAATGGCGCGTCGTGGATGTGTTTGTTGTTCTTCAGAGTTTTGGATGGTCGTGGATGTGTTTGTTGTTCTTCAGAGTTTTGGATGCTGGATGAAGGCAGAGCTTCAAGTCTTCTTGTCCTCCCTTAGCCTCACACCTGAACCTCTGTCTATAGATTCAATGGAGAGATAGATTTGTAAATTACTTCCATTCTGATAATTATTCCATATATATATATATGACAATTATTTTTGGTGATAATTATATATATTTAATTATCTTTGATAATAATTATATATTTTTTTAATTACCTTTTATCAATGATAATTATCTTTTGTGATAACTATTCTTTGATGATATTTATAATAGGCTTAGACTTGTTAAGCAATTTGGTCTGCCCATTAGCCCATAATTTATGGTGGGCCAGATTAATGATAGGCCCAAATTATATTTTGAATTATTGATTGAGACCAAACTTGTCCAATGAATTTTTTTTTGTACACACATCTGATCCAAACTCGAAGGCTAATATGCAACAAGTTCAGGATTCTGGGTATGTACTAACAACCCAATTTGATCAACAAAATTAACAATTGAATCCACAACAACAACAGCCATTCATTCATCCCTATACACATTACATCCAACATCAATCCACTGGTGTCCCATCTTACTACCCTATATACCCATCCCAGCAACAGCACCCCCATCATATGCTGTCCACAAGGTCTAAGGTCTCTTCATTTGCAGATTGCTTCAAGCGTTCAGCAGCTTTTGTGACCTGCAATTACATCATGAATGGTGACTGCAATCAACTTGTTGGATGATCAAATCAAAGATAGGATTACCTCTGCATTCCAGTTTGTTCTAGCAGTTAGGACAACTCCAATTATCGTCGACAACCAAATACCCTGTGAACAAAGTCAACATAAGAATGTGTCTACACGCGCGCGCACACACTAATATATAGAGAGGGGGAGATCATTCATTCTAGTTACTACCCCTAAGCTAGTTTTGAAGCCAAGAACACATCCAATAAGAAGACCAATAACATAGTAAGTGGCCAGGTTAACATATGCCACTACAACTTGCCATCCACTCCCAATGGCAACACCTGAAATTGAAAAAAATAATGGAATATAAAGCTTTTCAAGATTGACCCTTAAAAAAACATAAGTTCTCGTTCACTAATCCACTGCTAAGGCAAATCAAAATCAAATATTTAACCTGACAGTACGGGTTGAATGCCATTCAAAAAAACACAGATAGCAAGCATTGGGGTCAAATTGGACACAGCCTCAATGACTTCAGTCACTTGTAAAGAGTTTGCACGAGTACAATTGCACTGAAAATTATATTGATGAGGGTACTGATGGTGGTCACTACCACCACTGGAAACTTGGCCACCATCGGATGACCCGCCCGAGCTTATTACTGAACACTGCAATATTCTGGCAAACCAATCAGTATCACTTCATGAACCGTTATATTTTGGTTGATGTTGCAGCCAGCCCCAACATAAATTGCAAGTCGCATATCAAGTAATACATGCTGAAATTTTCATCACATTGGAAGTTGTGTAAGTAGATACGCCATCAAAAAACAGAAAATGGAAACAGAGATGTTGTTTACATATCAAATGGAAATGGAGTTGCGTGAGATGGTAGGATTGGAGAGGAGACCTGATATAAGCACAAGTCCTTGATTATACCATATCTCCAAGCTAAAAATTAATTATGATCAAGGTCTATGATTAAAAGAGAATTCAAGCGAAATAATACACTTTTTTTTTTCTTGAGGGGTGATATGTGTATATAGTAGATCACATACCACTACATAACAGCAGAAGCAACAGTCAGCTTGAAATAAGGCCAGACCTGCCCAAGCTTATAACTTGTCTTTGTAGCAATCAAATTATAGCGAAGCGGCCACTTTTGTCCCTTCTAACCGGCCCCAAATACCTCCCCCTCCTGCCATGATCCCTAATTCGGCCACTTACAAGCCTGCAAGAACTGCTGTTGGTGCTGCTAAACCTGAAATGGTTGCAAGATTGTACAGAAAGCAGCCTCATCTGCACAACCATATATGCAAGTGCCTTCTAGTCAGCATCAACTGAGCTCCTGTAACATATTAAGAAACCACCCACATTATATGTTTCTATCAAGGGGACAACTCTCATTGTCTTTAACAGATTATTTACCTTTTACCGCAAAAATAAAAATAAAACACTGTAACAGATTGTTCCAAGTAATGATAAATTCGGGAAATTAAATAATAACCACAAGCACACCAACCATTCCAAGATAGATGTTTCTATTCAGTACTCAAAGCTGAACAGACATGCATGTTGCCTGTTTGAGTTACACATGTCCTTTTCTGAACCTCAAATAAACAAAGAAGCCCATTGACTTGTTGTGCAAATTATATTTGTTTCAAGTTAG
Organism: Cornus controversa; assembly: GCA_026545225.1. Classification (NCBI taxonomy): domain Eukaryota; kingdom Viridiplantae; phylum Streptophyta; class Magnoliopsida; order Cornales; family Cornaceae; genus Cornus; species Cornus controversa. The sequence goes on along the minus strand of CM048853.1, from coordinate 26,762,890 downwards.
AAGAAAAATGAATACCAGAATGAAAATGACAGTAACTATTCATGAAAAATTTTCATAATTCATAACATGAAAATTTAATAAAGCTGAATGCTGAAAAATGAAAGAACAAGACTACTGTAACATTGAAAGCTCGTTAAGAAAACATTCATAGTAGCTTATGAAACGACCAAGTATAATGGGATTTAATATAGAACAAATTCAGGTAGAATAAACAAATGGGACTGATCTATATTAGCAGACATGTCACAATAGAGATTTATTGGTACTTACCCTACACAAACAACTAGAACAAGCCTAGAACCTTTTATAATTAAGTAGGAGTTCTAGATGAACAAGTCAGGTCTAACTCTGCTTCACCAATATTACAATTTGAAAATGCATTATGAAGTTTACTAGGAGCAAATTCAATAATATCTGCTTGTTGGTTTATTTTACTTTGTCATAGTTTTATTTAATTTAAATCAGGGACACAGAATGAGAGGCAAGAGACTCTCTAATAATACATGTCCATATTCAAATGGTTTAGTGCAAACTCCAACCTCAACCTCTCTACAACAAGAAAGCACTTATATGGGGCCACCAATCACTGCAGGTAAGAAGCTGCCAAATTAAAAGCACAGTATAGTTGGCTTGGTTCTACTATTCTCTTAAAATCCCATTAGAAAAAAGAACCCCAATGAACAACTTTTATCATTTCCATTTCCTCCATTCTCTTGGAAACCAAGCAGATGGTGAACTTCAATTTAAACAAACATGTATAAAACAAACAAAAGAGTCATCTAAGTTAACTGAAAACCAGATCTTAAAAACATGAGAGAGAGCAAAATTCAAAGCTAGAAAGTAAGTATCAAGCAGAGAAATCAAAGTAAACCTCAAGATAGCCCAACTCCTACAGATAAATTTCTAAGGTTTCTGGTGAAACAGTAAACTCCTACATCTCTAAATTTCTAAGATATTGCATTAAAAAATGTAATGGGCCCCATCAAAGTTTAAAGGGCCATAAGAAGGAGAGGGACTGGGGAGAAGGGTCTAACATACCTAATACAAAGAAGAAAATCATAAACCCAACTGATATTTGAAAATCATACTTGAGAGAGTGACCTGTTTATTGAAGATAAGATCAGAAAGTAGTCACAAAAAATGCTGTCAAGCTTTAAAAATAAATTCGTACATGGCAAAGAGAATGAAGAGCTAAACAAATCAAGCAAAAGCCTAAGTTCACCAACTACCTTGTATTTAATCAACATGCTGCTAAAGTAGGACTGCGGAACCATAGAAAAAGCTATCTGCTCAATCTCAATCTAAAACTCAAATTTCAGTACTGAGGGTCGAAACCAATATATCTGCTCAATCTCAATCTAACTACACATATTTAATTTCTTCCAAACAAGTAACTTAAAGGTGATCAAATAAACATGTTCCAATATCCTCAGAAACCTTTACATATATCAATAGATACATATATCTATATATCTTAACACAAACATATTTAATTTCTTTATATTTCATCCAAAATTTTTAGTTACCTTTCCATGAGCTCTAGCACTCAACCGTATGTCAAAATATACTACTTAATTCAATAAATTCAAACCTAAGCACATGTGTTTCTCTTGAAGAAATTAACACCAAGGTTCTTCATACAATAGTAATGAACAACGGGTACAATCTATTTTATGTTTTACAAGAACATAAGTTATTCACCTGGACCAGAGAGATCTATGTCTTGCAAAGATGATGAAGAATGATAAATGGAGTCGGGATGCCACTCTGACGAGAATAACTCATGTGAACTATGGTTGGTTGGTTCTATTAGTCCCTGCGGAGAAGAATAGTGAAAAATAATTAGTAGAAGAATAGGTAAAAGTTGATGCAAATTGCTAAATGTAACTTGTAATTGAGGGAAATACATATTTAACAAAATCCATAAAATATTTGGTGTGTATACCAATTGATAGAAACTGTGAGGATTAGTTTGAAGAAATTTTTTGATATTTTTATTTTTAGGTATAAACCAATACAGTAGAATTAACAGTCTTTAGTATTTGGACACGGATAGAAGTAGTCATATTGTGAAACGAGTTCTCTATAACGTAATGGAATCTATAAAAAAGAAAGTGTAATGACAAATCAAATAAAAGTAAAACATTTACAAAGTAGTAATAAGAACATGGAAGGAGTAGGATGATGAACAAGTTTGGTGCCCAACATTCAACAATAGTAGTGTGAAAATGACAAGATATGTGCATGCGTAAACGCCGAGAGTGCCAGACCAGGCATTGGGAGAGTAATTATATCAAACGTGTGGTGAACTATACATAGTTTTAGTGGAATCTTATATAAAATTATGACTGATCTCCTATCATATTATGATTTGGATATGGGTCCATGAAGTCGGAATTGATTCAACAACCTACGTGACATTTGTTTCCAAGTGGGGACAAAAAGTTGCATAATCCATTTTATGTTTTGCATATACGAAACATACATACATTGTTTCGGTTGAAAATATAATGAAAGAGAGTAATTGTCATTTGTTATTACAGTTGATAACTATCACTAACCTCAAAAAGATTCTCTTCTTTTGTTGATCACCTCATTCTCCAATGCAGCATCAGCAGTTTCCTGCAGTTGCAGAGCAAGCTCGAGTTTGCCCACAACATCACTCATTGGAGGGCGTTCGGTTCCGCTCCTAAGCACGCATTTGCTAGCAATTTCCACAAACTCGCTCAAACAAAGAGGCGATATCTTCCTGATCAGATATGGATCAATGATCTCTTCAACTGACCCTGCTTTTATGCACTCTTTGGCCCGCGCGCTTAGAATCTCCGCCATTCCCATGTCTTTCATAGATGATGCTCTCCCTGCACACAACACTTCAAGCAACACCACGCCGAAAGAGTAAACATCAGATTTTTCTGTAGATCGATACGTATGAATATACTCTGGATCGACATAGCGAAATTCGACCCCCACAGTCATTGTGTTGACGAACTCGTTGTCCCCGCAAACCAACAAGGATAAATCGAAATCCGAAATCTTTGCAACGCAGTTTTGATCCAAGAGAATATTGTGTGGCATCACTTCACCATGAATAATTGTCTTCCCCTTCCCCTCCACACCTGTGTGAAGGTAATTCAGCCCCCGTGCTGCACCGATGCAGATTTTGAGCCTTTCAGTCCATGAGAGAGGTTGATTATTGTTATTATTACTTGTATTGTGGAGACGATCGAATAGGTTCCCATTGGCCATGTATTCATGTACCAGGAACATCTCATCATTCTCATGCCCATCATAGCAGTACCCAACCAAGGACACCACGTTCATGCATCGAAGCTGGCACTGCACCTCCAACTCCATGCAAAACCACTTAAAAGAATAATCTCTGTTGAACCGTTTGATAACAACCTTGGTCTCTTTTTGCATATAACCTGCATAAACCTTACTGTAATACCTTCTTCTACTATTATAACTGCTTCTGATTAGATGGCGATCATTAAAACGGTTTGTGGATGATTGAATCTCTGCCCGTGAAAAGCGACGAAAATTTAGTTCCGGCAGTGGATGAGCTTTTGTCTTTGAAAATCTATGGAACAGCAACCGCCACCCAAGACTCCATCCCTGATTAACAGCATAATCTTTCTTTTTCCAACGTTCCATATTTTCTGTTCTTCCAGGTGAAATATTCTCCGACACCATGTTTTCATTTATTACCTCCATAGGAGGTATACTGCAATGGGGAGACACAGAAGGAGAATCAACATGTTGGTCGGAAGCCCCATCAACATTGATAACTGCCCTCTCCTGCAACTTCATTCTAATTAAAAGGAGTCTCGCCATTATTTTAGCCATTGTCGGCCGTTCATTTGGTTTATCATGCAAGCATTTGTTGGCAATTTTCACAAACCCTGTTAAACAATGAGGTGAGATTTGCTCCTTCACACTAGGATCAATGATCTGATCAATTGTTCCTTTTTGAATGCAATGTTGGGCCCAGTGGGCTAGACTAATCTGCTCACCCTCAAGTGTCGTGTCGATAGGCCTCCTCCCGCACAGCACTTCGAACAATACTACACCAAACGAATATACGTCTGATCCCTTAGTCAGTCTTTGAGTCCTTAAATAATGCGGATCAAGATACCCGAATGAGCCTTTAATGACAGTGCTAATGCCCGATACGTCTGCAGTATCCATTTTCGACAACCCAAAATCAGAAATTTTAGCTATCCAATTTTCATCCAATAAAATGTTTGAGCTCTTCACATCACGATGTATGATTCCATGGTGGCCACCACTACTCGTATGTAGGTAGTCCAACCCACGTGCAGCACCAATACAAATGTTGAGTCGTTGTTCCCAGGAGAGAGGAGACTTTCCACCACCATTTCTGCTAGCTTTGTGGAGATGGTCAGCAAGGGTCCCATGGGCCATGAACTCATAGACAAGGATCATCTCCCGATAATCATCACAGTAGCCAATCAAAGAGACGAGATGATTGTGCCGAATCTTGGAAAGGGTCCCAATCTCTGTACGAAACTCGTAAACCCCTTGGTTGGATTGCCAATTCAACCGCTTTATGGCAACAAACTTGGTCTTGTCGATGAGCCCTTTGTACACATTACCAAATCCACCTCTACCAAGGACTAGTCCATCATCAAAGTTGTTGGTGGCCAACTGGATCTCAACAAGTGAGAATCTGTGCAATTCCTCCTCACCCAATGATGATGAGATGTTTATTTTGCTAGAGTGTGAGAAGCTTCTGTGCAACTCCTCCTCATCCAATGATGATGAGATGTTTGTTTTGCTAGAGTTTGAGAAGCTTCTGTGAAACTCCTCCTTATCCAATAATGATGAGATGTTTGTTTTGCTAGGGTTTGAGAAGCTTCTGTGCAACTCCTCCTCCTCATCCAATGGTGATGAGAAGTTTGTCTTGCTAAAGTTTGAGAAGCTTCCGTGCAACTCCTCCTCATCCAATGAAAAAGAGGCGTTTATGTGCAACTCCTCCTCATTCAACGATGATGAGATGTTTATTTTGCTAGAGTTTGATTTGGAACAATTTAAATGGTAAACAATAAAGTTCAATAGAGTGAGTACAAGAATTACACCTGTTGCAATTGCATTCATACTGCCAAAAGCTGAAACTAATTTTCGGAGTCTTGCAGTACTTGATATTGTAGCATGTGCTGTGAAAACTGGATTCACACCGGCGAGATTGTTGTCCGGATTGCTCAATTTAAATATCTCTACACCTTTAAGGATTGCATCAATTTTTTGGGCGAGATTTTGGAAACAGGATTCATACTGGAGCAGCAAAGCTATGATTAGATCACGCCTGCCCTCCATCCGGTCTCCTTCCATCATGACCACATAGTCCCTGTATATTGCAACCCCATTCCCACCGCTCCATTTGATCACATTTGCATCAGTCTCAACAATTTCATTATTTATCAGGAGATCAAATTGTTTTTTGCCCTCAGTCATCATGGGTTCAAGCTCACAAAAATGGAGCCTAACCAGATATCTGAATCCCAAATCAACTGGTAATTCCCATGTGAAATTGTACACTTGGTTAGTTTGTTGGTTGCAAGCTATTGCCCAAGCTGTTTGATAAACTTCAAGTGGTGCAGAATATGTGGGTATGTTTGTGTATGTGATCATATTTCTCGTACTGACTCGTAAAAGACTTGATTGTAACAAGTAATTCTTGTCATCAGACCACACACGAAACAAGCCCAAATCTTCTACCGACAAAATGGATCTTCCTCCAACATTTAATCGGTGAACCATCTCTAGTGCAGTGTTGTTATGAATATAGTATCGAAAAAGCTTGTTGCCAACAACATGAGGACCCAAATCCCCATCGGGCGTGTAATAAAGACCGACGGGCATGGAAACAATCTCAATTCCATTGACAAAAGCATAAACATCATCATCATCAGTTGCACAACGTTTAGACGCAGAGAATGTTATGGTGAATACTTGATTTTTTCTAATGTTGACACAAAATTCTTTAGCAAAATATTTTACACCCAAAACATCAGCAGTAAGGGAAGCGCTGAAATTGCTAAGGAGGGTGTACGGACCTGCTTTAACAGTGAAGAAAGCCTTTGATCTTTCAAAACCCGAGTATGAAGCTGGAAAGAAGTGTAGGCGAATGAATTTTTGACCAGGCCGGAGTTGAAATGTGTATGTGAATTGAGCACGAGAGATCCGAGCCGTCATGTAGGGAACAGGATCCGCAAAAAGTGATTGGTGGGCAGTTGTTGATGAGCTTACTGATGATTTGCCTTTTGCTTTTTCTGGTGAAATAAATTTGGAACCCATATCTCCCATCCATTCCCGGCCATCAAAAGCAGATGAATTACCTGAGGAACCGCAGTTAATGGCGATGTCATCTACCGGGGAATAATAGACGGAGACAGGCGAGTCATCTGCTCCGGTAACTAAAAGATAGTGGACGAGATAGAGGGTGCTGATGATTCGAAGATGAGAAGTGTACATGATTTAATTTTTTGGTGCTCTGGACCGAATCAAAGAGATTATATTCCCGCACAACTAAGGCTATGTTTGGTAAATGGCAAAACAAAAGAAATGATAACAGAAAAAAAATAATAACATTACTAATAACTTAATAAGAGAAAAGAAAAGAAGAAAGGAAACTATAGTGTTAAATTTTTATCGTGCTTTGGTTGATTAGTAAAGAGAAAAAAAGGAAAGGATAGTTAACAAGTTTGGAAAAAGAAAGAAAAAGAAACAATTTAAAAATTTTACCATTATATTCTTTTATATTTAAAAGAACAAATTTTAGTTTTTATCAAAATAAGGGCAAAATTGATATTAACAAAGTTTCATTAAAAAATATAATATTTCTTTCATTTCTTTTCATTTTTGGAATGATAACAAAAATTACTATTCATCCTTAATTTATCCCTCCAAAGCCTTTCATTTTCTTTCCATTCCTTTAAAAATTTTATATCAAATGCATAAAATCATAACTCTCTAAATCATTTTTTTTTCTTTTTCTTTTATTTCTTTTCTACCAAACTGACCTTAAGGCTCCGTTTGGATAGACACTAGAGAAAAGAAATAAGATGATAACATTAGTTATGAGAGAAAAGAAAAGAGAGGAGAGGATAGTATAGTAACAAACTCTATTTATGTTTGGATAAATAGGAGAGAAAAGAAAGGAGATGATAGCATTCTTGTTTGGATAAGATAAGGGAGAGAAAGGATAACGACTAAATTACTATCATATCCTTTTATATTTATGGGATATGGGTGGAATAACAATTTTCTCTTTCTAATTGTTGAGTGCAGTTTAAGAATTAGGAAAGTATTACTTAAACACTATCATTTCCCTCCTAATCTTCTCATTTTTGGGGGATAGGATAGGAGGGATAATTATCCCTTCTTATCCTTTCTTTTCTTTTAATAAAGTCTATCCAAACATAACATGGCCTATCCTCTCCTTTCTTTTCTCTCCTTATCCTTCCAAATTCCTCCATTCAAACGAAGCCTAAGGGAGTTACAGGAGAGAGAGAGAGAGAGACCCAACTAGTGAATTGTTAAAGTCGCGAGGGTGGGTGGGCCAAAAAATATAGAAGACTAAGAAGACTTGTACAGTAAAGTATTTGACAGATTTTTCACCTACCGAGGCTACTGCTAAACTTTGTTAACCAATTGTTGTTGAGGGGTAGTTATCGCAATTCTCTTTCTAAAATAATTTTATCAAAAAATTTAGTTGGTAGTCAAAGTTATTAAATTTTATATATATATATATATATATATATATGACAAAACATGTAAAGACAAATAAAATAAATAAAAAACCTCAAAAGCAAGCCAATCTTGACTAAACGATCGGCCAAATTCAGCCGACCATTATCGGCTGGTAACGGAGCTTCAGTGGACTTAAAACAATTCTCTAATTCATGACATAAGAATTCTATACCATTATCGGTTGGAATAGACTAATAATAAATAAATCGTCAAACTCTTTCGTTTTTTTTTTTTGGCACTTTAGAAGAGGCCTCCTACTTTTTAGGTTCAAAATAAAATACTAGTTTCAATTGTTTTAGAGTTTTTATCATTAGTAATATAGGCTTCAAGTAAATTATAGGGAAATTTTTTAAAGGATTACCAAAAGACGTGAAAGTAAGAGAAGGAAAAGATAAAAAGAAAGAAGATGAAAAGTTGGAGTTAAAAAAGAGAAAAGTTTGAGAAGAGCAACAAAATAGGTAAAATCTAGAATGCAGATTTTTCGTTCAAATGTTTAGACATATACACTTCAAATAAACCTATTTAAATATTTTAAAATTATATAAAAAAAAATATAGGATGGAGTCTACTATAAATACATATCGCTAAAGATTTTTAGTTAGGGGTTAGCCAATTGCTTATATTGCCTAGGGTTTAGCCTGCACGTTGGTTTTGACAAATAATAATAATAATAATGTTAGGTACTAGAAATGCTAGAAATAACAAATCCACCCTAAATTTCATAATTTGTATTATTTGAAGAAAAAAGTACAAAGGACATACATCGCAAAATGATTTATTTGAAATAATAGCAGAATAGTCTAAAACCTGCCAAATATCAATGATGGGTTAGTGCAAATAGTAAAGACCATTCTAGCAGCTACTCGTTCCTATCATTCTCCTTGAAGAGTCTAGAGTTTTTTTTTGCCAAATAATGTAACATTAGTTTATTGCTTCAATACAATTAAATGATCATGTACCTGTAAGTCACTTGTTCTTTGAGTTCATCCAGTACTCTTCTTACATTTCTTTTTATTTCCAAACAACTTTTGAGCATTCCCAGTGTTAAAGTTGGTGTGTTATGTCGTTCAGAAGTGGTATGGATATCTAGAGAGAATGAATACATCAAAGTTGCTTTTTTATTGATTATCAAATTATTTTAATTTTACTTAATTAAAAATTAAATCAACTATACAAAGTAATAAATAATGCAATAAAGTAGAGTAAGCGATGGTACCAGAATTTTTTTACATAGAAATCAGAAAGAAAAAAACTATGGAGACTAGCCATCTCAGGTAAAACAATCTACTATGTTGAGAAAGAGTACAACGAGTCTCAGTATTCGAAACTTTCTGCACAAGAGTCTATGATCCTAATACCTTCAGAATCATCTGTCGTTGATTTGTCTTTAACACTCAGTGTCCTCTTATTCTAATGCCTTCAACACCGATCCACACTAACATAATCACCTCACGATGATCTGCTTGAAAAAATCCTAATGCCCTGATTGAATAAAATAATCCGTAGTAATCACTGTATTGTCAATTAGATTGAGAACATGATCCTAATATCATTAGTGTAATAGTGTGTGCTCTCAAAAAAAGGAAAAACAAGTGATTTTTCTATCAAAAACTCTTTCAAACAACTCTTTTGATGAAAAATTATAAATTTCTGATATGTGTAATCCAGAAGCAAAGAGAAGATTTTATAGACGAGAGAGGTTTTTTTAAAAAAAACATATATTGTCAAAATTTTATTGGACATTTCAAATAGTTTAGTTGGAAAAGGAATCAAAATGTTTATCCAAAAATTGAAATCCCGTTATGACTTGCGCAACCGGTTGGTAAATTTTCCAATTGGTTAAACTTTACATGGCAACTTTCGAGAGAAATTCAACACGTTAACCTTCAACTTTTGATATATCTATATATATATTCTATATTACATTTGAGCTTGGTATAATAATGACAAAATGATCAATCCAACGGTCAAAAGTTGTTAAAAAAGTAATCTTGTGGTTCAAAATGTCTTTTGTTATATAAGGTCTAAAATCACTCTATCTATCTACAATCTAGCAGTCACAATTCACTCCCACCTATATTCAAATTTAAACTCTCACATCTAAAATAACATTTACTCCCACGTAAATTCAAAATTTAAACCTCACCTCCCTTGCACCATCTAATTTAAACTCTCACATCTAAAATAACATTTACTTCCGCCTAAATTCAAAATTTAAACCTCACCTACTTTGCACCATCTATTGCTATATTCGCTCTCTCACTTCTACAAAAAAAGATGAGAATGTTTAAACCCAGTTAGAGAAGAGCTTGAATAGGATCGCCTGATCTTTTTTTTGATCACCCACCATCTTCACCATTAGCTGAAGCCAATGCCAACCACCATGCCTAGCTCCATTCATCTTCAAGCCCTAGGTGGTGGCTCGTCCCTCTACTTCCCTCTCACTTTCTCTCTCTCTCTGTGTTGAATTCATTGGTGGGTCTTCATTCGGCTTCATGCTTTGGCAGTAGAGAGGGTGTGCATGGTCCGTCCCTCTATGTCCCTCTCACACTCTCTCTCTTGAAGAATATATGTATGTATTTGAATTCTTCTGTCTTTTTTCATTTTTAATTTTTTCCACAGATAGTTTGAATAGTGAATGATGAATGTTGTGTTTACCAATTCTAAGACATGAAGTTCTCAGAGGCAAATTTTTGGGCTTTCCTCTTGTGAGTCTCTCTCTCCAAATTTCAAATTTCATAACATGTAGTGTGCAATTGATATATTGAGGAGTTAACACGCGCTTTTATGCTGATTAACATCTCAATGCATTTATTCTGTGCAAGCATCAATCTTTTTGTGTGTATGTGTGTTATTGGTTCTTTTCATGAGCATCTAATGTTAATGTAACCCCCTTCCTGTTATTTCCTATCATATAATATGATGTTTGATATATTTATTTCTTCACACATAACTCTTAATATGGGTCTCTTAGTTAAAATAACAAAGATGATGTGTGAGGCTTAATGCAAATTGGTGACATCTAATTCTTGTGCATGGTGTGCATGGCTTCGGGTGGAAGGAAACCCAGCAGTGAGTTCATGGTTCGGCAGTAGCAGTGGTCGGTGGAAAGCTTCTCTGTGCATGGCTTCGGGTGGAAGAAAACTCAGAAGTGGAGCATGGCTGTGGTGGGCCTTGGTGGTGCGGCAATGGTTGTGCTGTCGGAGAAGATGAAGATTGAGGTCAGACCATGGTGGGTCTGCAATGGAGCTCCGGTGATTAAATGAGACGGCAGAGAATCAGAGACGAAAGCGCCATGGGAAGACGGTGATTGATGGAGGTTGGAGTTGGGTCTTCTCGGATTCAATGGTGGTTGTGCATGCTCGGAAGGTAGTAGAGGTGGACGGCGGCGGGTGTAGCTTGGCCGGAGAAGATGGTGGCGGCTTGATGATGGTTGATGGTACGGTGGTGGGTCTGTCGTACAATTAAATAGTTCAATATCTTCATATCTTCAATAGTCACTATTCATATATTCAACCTTGAATTCAGTACTTGCCATAGCATATTAGACCAACCAAATGTAATTCAACAGATTTAGGCTTTGTTTGGATTGAATGATTTGGAAAGAAAAGGAAAGAAAGGGAAAGGAAAGGACAAGACATTTTGAATATGTCCAACTGAGTTTATCTCTAACAAAAGTGCCTCAGCATTTATAGTTTGAATATGTCCAACTCTATTTATCTTTCAGTTTTCATTATTCCAAATGCGTAAATGAGATTTCATTTGATTTCCTTTTCTTTTGGAAATCTCAATCCCGTTGATTAAATTGTACAACACTTTTACAATTTGCTTTTCATTTTTCTTTTAAATTTAAATGATGTCTAAATTTTTCTTAAATTTGGTTCTACCATTGTTCTCTTGCATTTTTTTCCAGTAAGTTTTTACATGTCTAAATTATATAACACTTCTGCAAGAAATTTACTTAAGCATCCATAATATACAAAAACTATTCAACCTAGATACAACTTAATATATATATATATATATATATATGTGTATATATATATATATATATATATACATACATATATATATGATATGTTATAGACAAAGATTTCTATGTTGAGTAAAACGTCTCCAAATGATATATATATGATACGTTATTGACAAAGATTTTTATGTTGAAGTAAAACGTCTCCAAATGATGGGACATTTGATTTTAGACAAATTGTGATTACATACTTTAATTGAGGGTTCCGACTCATTTTCAACCACTCTCTGTGAAACAGAAGAGCAGGAAGAACTCAACTCACAGCCACCTCTCACGCAACCGACCCATGTCACTTCCCCTCTCTCTCTACAATACTCAATCACTACATCACTCTCAAACTCAACCGACCACACACTCTTCCAAATGTTATATATTTTGAAGGCGAAGTACATTCATATTGATTCAATAATATTCTTTTAGATAGTGAAAAAAATTTATGTTTCTTCTTTGAAGAAATAGAGAAGAAGGAGAAAGATAAGGATAAGAAAATGTGATGACGCGTGGTCATTGTTCTTTTTGTAAACATTAGTTAATGCAAATGGTATTTTGTAAAGATTTGTTTATTGATACATTGATGGTATGAAATTAACTTTTATTTCAGTCCAATAAATTTTTGTTTTATAGTGCCGCAGGCACGGACAATACCTTATTATATATATATATATATATATATATATATATATATATATGAAACCATGACACACTTTTTCAAAAAAAAGTAAAAAGCAAGCCTAAAATGATGTCATCATTACCTTTTCTTTTTGAAATGCCTTTTGGTAACGACTTTTCTGAGCAAGGTTGACATTTGAAGTGGTAGGAATATTCTTCCTGGTCCTCCCAGAGGTAAAGATGGTATAAGTTTGAGTTTTTGTTAAACGGATCACGCATCTTGATGTCTTTTGATGGGAACAAATGCTTTGGTTATGTTTTGTATCATTGGGCTTGCAGAGATGTTGGTAGCACTTCGACGAAATTGCAACCTTCTTACGACTTTATGGTGGTGTTAGACTTTGTCCATCAAAATTGTGTCGTCCTGGTGGTATTATTGTTTTCAATCTGAACCTTGCGACAAGTTATCGATTTTGACAAAAAGTTCTTTGAGAATATAATGAATGCTAGAAATTTATACACACAAAATTCATGTTAGAAAATTAAAGAACGAAATGTGGAAACAAGATATCAATTTTATTAATTAAATGAGTACAATCCTTCAAACAATATATATATATATATATATATATATATATATATATATATATCCTTTGATTTGATCTTCTTTACAACTTGGATCCAGTGATTGCTTAAACTTGATCTTGAATCGAGCACTTGAGAGTCTTTTTCAAGTATTTGTTGCTGAAAAAAATAAATCAAGAGTTGAAGAAACTTGTTCAAGTATTTGGATGCAGATGAAGGCAGAACTTCAAGTCTTTTTTTCTGAGTCCTCCCTTAGACTCACACCTGAACCTTTATATATAGATTCAATGGAGAGAGAGATTTGTAAATTGCTTCCATTCCGATAATTATTTCATTTATATAAATATATATATGTGGTAATTATTTTTGTTGCTAATTATATATTTTTTTAATTACCTTTTATCAATGATAATTATCTTTTGTGATAATTATTCTTTGATGATATTTATAATAAGCTTAGACTTGTTAGGCAATTTGGTCAACCCATTAGCCCATTTTTTATGGTGGGCCAGATTAATGATAGGCACAAATTATATTTTGAATTATTGATTAGGACCAAACTTGTCCAATGATTTTTTTTTTACACACATCTGATCCAAACACGAAGGTTAATATGCAACAAGTTCAGGATTCTGGGTATGTATTAACAACCCAATTTGATCAACAAAATCAACAATTGAATCCACAACAACAACAGCCATTCATTCATCCCAATACACATTAAATCCAACATCAATCCACTGGTGCCCCCATCTTACTACCCTATATACCCATCCCAGCAACAGCACCCCAATCATATGCTGTCCACAAGGTCTAAGGTCTCTTCATTTGCAGATTGCTTCAAGCGTTCAGCGGCTTTTGTGACCTGCAATTACATCATGAATGGTGACTGCAATTAACTTGTTGGATGATCAAATCAAAGATAGGATTACCTCTGCATTCCAGTTTGTTCTTGCAGTTAGGACAACTCCAATTATCATCCCCAACCAAATACCCTGTGAACAAAGTCAACATAAGAATGTGTCTACACGCGCGCGCGCACACTAATATATCGAGAGGGGAAGATCATTCATTCTAGTTACTACCCCTAAGCTAGTTTTGAAGCCAAGAACACATCCAATAAGAAGACCAATAACATAGTAAGTGGCCAGGTTAACATATGCCACTACAGCTTGCCATCCACTCCCAATGGCAACACCTGAAATTGAAAAAAATAATGGAATATAAAGCTTTTCAAGACTGACCCTTAAAAAAACATAAGTTCTCGTTCACTAAACCACTGCTAAGGCAAATCAAAATCAAATATTTAACCTGACAGTACGGGTTGAATGCCATTCAAAAAAACACAGATAGCAAGCAGTGGGGTCAAATTGGACACAGCCTCAATGACTTCAGTCACTTGTAAAGAGTTTGCACGAGTACAATTGCACTGAAAATTATATTGATGAGTGTACTGATGGTGGTCACTACACCACTGGAAACTTGGCCACCATAGGATGACCCACCCGAGCTTATTACTGAACACTGCAATGTTCTGGCAAACCAATCAGTATCACTTCATGAACCGTTATGTTTCGGTTGATGTTGCAGCCAGCCCCAACATAAATTGCAAGTCGCAGATCAAGTAATACATGCTGAAATTTTCATCACATTGGAAGTTGTGTAAGTAATACGCCATCTAAAAACAGAAAATGGAAACAGAGATGTTGTTTACATATCAAATGGAAATGGAGTTGCGTGAGATGGTAGGATTGGAGAGGAGACCTGATATAAGCACAAGTCCTTGATTATACCATATCTCCAAGCTACAAATTAATTATGATCAAGGTCTATGATTAAAAGAGAATTCAAGCGAAATAATACACTTTTTTTTATCTTGAGGGGTGATATGTGTATATAGTAGATCACATACCACAACATAACAGCAGAAGCAACAGTCAGCTTGAAATAAGGCCAGACCTGCCCAAGCTTATAACTTGTCTTTGTAGCAATCAAATTATAGCGAAGCGGCCACTTTTGTCCCTTCTAACCGGCCCCAAATACCTCCCCCTCCTGCCATGATCCCTAATTCGGCCACTTACAAGCCTGCAAGAACTGCTGTTGGTGCTGCTAAACCTGAAATTGTTGCAAGATTGTACAGAAAGCAGCCTCATCAGCACAACCATATATGCAAGTGCGTTCTAGTCAGCATCAACTGAGCTCCTGTAACATATTAACAAACCACCCACATTAGATGTTTCTATCAAGGGGACAACTCTCATTGTGTTTAACAGATTATTTACCTTTTACCACAAAAATAAAAATAGAACACTGTAACAGATTGTTCCAAGTAATGATAAATTCGGGGAAATTAAATAATATCCACAAGCTCACCAACCATTCCACGATAGATGTTTCATAATTCATAACATGAAAACTTAAAAAAACTGAATGCTGAAAATTGAAAGAACAAGACTACTGTAACATTGAAAGCTCGTTAAGAAAACATTCATAGTAGCTTATGAAACGACCAAGTATAATGGGATTTAATATAGAACATATTCAGGTAGAATAAACAAATGGGACTGATCTATATTAGCAGACATTTCACAATAGAGATTTATTGGTACTTACCCTACACAAACAACTGGAACAAGCCTAGAACCTTTTATAATTAAGTAGGAGTTCTAGATGAACAAGTCAGGTCTAACTCTGCTTCACCAATATTACAATCTGAAAATGCATTATGAAGTTCACTTGGAGCAAATTCAATAATATCTGCTTGTTGGTTTATTTTACTTTGTCATAATTTTATTTAATAATACATGTCCATATTCAAATGGTTTAGTGCAAACTCCAACCTCAACCTCTCTACAACAAGAAAACACTAATATGGGGCCACCAATCACTGCAGGTAAGAAGCTGCCAAATTAAAAGCACAGTATAGTTGGCTTGGTTCTTTTATTCTCTTAAAATCCCATTAGAAAAAAGAACCCCAATGAACAACTTTTATCATTTCCATTTCCTCCATTCTCTTGGAAACCAAGCAGATGGTGAACTTCAATTTAAACAAACATGTATAAAACAAACAAAAGAGTCATCTAAGTTAACTGAAAACCAGATCTTAAAAACATGAGAGAGAGCAAAATTCAAAGCTAGAAAGTAAGTATCAAGCAGAGAAATCAAAGTAAACCTCAAGATAGCCCAACTCCTACAGATAAATTTCTAAGGTTTCTGGTGAAACAGTAAACTCCTACATCTCTAAATTTCTAAGATATTGCATTAAAAAATGTAATGGGCCCCATCAAAGTTTAAAGGGCCATAAGAAGGAGAGGGACTGGGGAGAAGGGTCTAACATACCTAATACAAAGAAGAAAATCATAAACCCAACTGATATTTGAAAATCATACTTGAGAGAGTGACCTGTTTATTGAAGATAAGATCAGAAAGTAGTCACAAAAAATGCTGTCAAGCTTTAAAAATAAATTCGTACATGGGAAAGAGAATGAAGAGCTAAACAAATCAAGCAAAAGCCTAAGTTCACCAACTACCTTGTATTTAATCAAAATGCTGCTAAAGTAGGACTGCGGAACCATAGAAAAAGCTATCTGCTCAATCTCAATCTAAAACACAAATTTCAGTACTGAGGGTCGAAACCAATTCCCATTGCGACCAGATACGTTTCAACAAGTTGGTCCCTAGTAAAGTTCAGATTTTCTGCTAAACCAAGAATCCTCCACCACCTGCATGAAACAAAATATCAACATATTAATCTCTTTCATTTTTTTGTGTGTGTGTGTGGTTGTGTGCAATTGTATTGGATAATTACATGTGAGGTTCTTGTCATTACCTAGCTATGGCACCAAGATCTTTTTGGTGTATGGCTTGCACCATGTTGAAGTTAAATTTTGCCAGTTCAAGCAAAATGGGGTTTGTGTTATCCTCTTTCTCAAGCGCAATGATCTGCCTCCTGACATTGTACCACTGCACACTCCAGTTCAATGGAAGCTCTATTGCATGGGTCAATTTTGTGTCAAGCTTATTGTCTTTGTTTGAACTGATACGCTTGAGAAATTCACTAGATAAAGCTTTAGCATCATCCAATATGTTTTCACCTTGGAAGGCTAGATTGGAAGCGTAAAAAAGCTCGAGCATTGCTTTAACATCAAATTGTGTATGTGTTCCTTTCATGAATCTAGCCATCCCGTCCGCGAAGCCTCTAAACATTTCTGATCAGTTTCAAAACATGCGTTTTGATGTTATATACTTAAATAAGAAGATTCTAAGAGATTTTTACTGTAAATAGAAATGAATTCATTTGTTCACCTTGAGAAATGTTGTAGCCATGCTGCTCTTTCTGCTTCAACAAACATGATCTTAACAGCCTCTTTCTGCTTCTCGATGTGTGCATTATATTCTCACCCTGCAATAACAAAGAAAAATTCTGTTGTTGCCTGCTCTCTTCAATTTTTGGAATATTATTTATGTGGTTAACTGGCTTGATAGTTAAGAGTTGTTGACAAAATGTTGTGCACATTAACTAATGTTAATCACTAGATAAAAGAAAGAAAGAGACAAAAGAGTTCACAAGAAAAGCATCGACATAATTAAAGATAATCGCATGAAGGGTAATAGGTAAAGTTACCAGAACACCACCATTACGCTTGATAAAACTGTTAAGAGTCAGTCCAAAAAACTAGCAATCAATGAAAGCACAAAATAATTATTTTAGCAGATAATGAAGAGATTTAAAACCAAATACAAAAAAGCAGGACATATATACAGAAATGTTTAGCAGGTATTGAAGAAATTAAAAATCAAATTTGCATACAATTAACAAGTTGCATGTTTGCACTATAAGTCAAACTAACACAGAACAAAGGGGTTCTTACTTGTTAGCTAGCTCCACTATAGGTGTGAGTTGTGACAAAGTGAATCACTCTTTTGGGTCCACAAGAGCATGCACAATATATGGAACACCAAAGGCTAGACTCTTCTTGTTAAGCTAGCATACTAAATGATCCAAACAAGTAACTTAAAGGTGATCAAATTAACATGTTCCAAGATCCTCACAAACCTTTGCATATATAAATAGATACATATATATATACATACATATATCTATATATCTAACTACACATATTTAATTTCTTCCAAACAAGTAACTTAAAGGTGATCAAATTAACATGTTCCAATATCCTCAGAAACCTTTACATATATCAATAGATACATATATCTATATATCTAAACACAAACATATTTAATTTCTTTATATTTCATCTAAAATTTTTAGTTACCTTTCAATGAGCTCTAGCACTCAACCGTATGTCAAAATATACTACTTAATTCAATAAATTCAAACCTAAGCTTTGATCTTTCGTGCAATCCTCAATTTAAAATAATCAAAACTCGATTCAGAGTTATCATAAGGTCAGTTTAGGGTTCCGAATCGGAAATGATACATATATAATAAACAAAGACTCAAGAGATTTCCAGACAATATAATTATATATTTGTAGAATTACCTGAATGAAGAAATTTTCGTCGCCGAGAAAGCAAAATGTTCCGATCTCTTTCTCACTCGCCTTTCTGTGTTGGGTCGAGAAACACCAAAAGGAAAAGTGTGAGAGATCCGAATTTGGATGATCTGCTTGTCGTTCATAGCAGATGAGAGAGAGAGTGTGAGATTGATGAAATTGCGAGAGGGAGGATCATGCGAGAGAGAGTGAGAGAAATGGGCTGTTGAGAGAGTGAAATAGTGTAACATTCCCAATTTTGAGAGGAGAGAAAAATAAACGGGGCTCTTCGAAAAGAACACACCGAGCACAGGAAATGAGGTTAGAAAAGAGTTTAGGTAGCCTATTTTTGGCCGCCACTAAAATTTGGCCGTTATATCAATGTTTTCTTGTAGTGTCCAATATAAAATCATTTCCTGGGTAAAAGACAACACTGGCACATGTGTTTCTCTTGAAGAAATTAACACCAAGGTTCTTCATACAATAGTAATGAACAACGGGTACAATCTATTTTATGTTTTACAAGAACATAAGTTATTCACCTGGACCAGAGAGCTCTATGTCTTGCAAAGATGATGAAGAATGATAAATGAAGTCGGGATGCCACTTTGACAAGAATAACTCATGTGAACTATAGTTAGTTGGTTCTATTAGTCCCTGAGGAGAAGATGAGTGAAAAATAATTAGTAGAAGAATAGGTAAAAGTTGATGCAAATTGCTAAATGTAACTTGTAATTGAGGGAAATACATATTTAACAAAATCCATAAAATTTTTGGTGTGTATACCAATTTACAGAAACTGTGAGGATTAGTTAGAAGAAATTTTATGATATTTTTATTTTAAGGTATAAACCAAAATTATAGAATTAACATTCTTTAGTATTTGGACATGGATAGAAGTAGTCATATTGTGAAACAAGTTCTCTATAACATCATGGAATCTATAAAAAAGAAAGTGTAATGACAAGCCAAATAAAAGTAAAACATTTACAAAGTACTGATAAGAACACGGAAGGAGTAGGATGATGAACAAGTTTGGTGCCCAACATTCAACAATAGTAGTCTGAAAAATGACAAGATATGTGAATGTGTAAATGCCCAGAGTGCCAGACCAGGCATTGGGAGAACTATATATAGTTTTTAGTGGCATCTTATATAAAATTATGAGTGATCTCCTATCATATTATGATTTGGATATGGGTCCATGAAATCAGAATTGATTCAACAACCAACGTGACATTTGTTTACAAGTGGGAAAAAAAAGTTGCATAATCCATTTTATGTTTTGCATAAACATACATGCATTGCTTATGTTGAAAATATAATGAAAGAGAGTAATTGTCATTTGTTATTACAGTAGATAACTATCACTAACCTCAAAAAGATTCTCTTCTTTTGTTGATCACCTCATTCTCCAATGCAGCATCAGCAGTTTCCTGCAGTTGCAGAGCAAGCTCCAGTTTGCCCACAACATCACTCATTGGAGGGCGTTCGGTTCCGCTCCTAAGCACGCATTTGCTAGCAATTTCCACAAACTCGCTCAAACAAAGAGGCGATATCTTCCCAAACAGATATGGATCAATGATCTCTTCAACCGACCCTGCTTTTATGCACTCTTTGGCCCGCGCACTTAGAATCTCCGCCATTCCCATGTCTTTCATAGATGATGCTTTCCCCGCACACAACACTTCAAGCAACACCACGCCGAAAGAGTAAACATCAGATTTTTTTGTAGATCGATAAGTATGAATATACTCTGGATCGACATAGCGAAATTCGACCCCCACAGTCATTGTGTTGACGAACTCGCTGTCCCCGCAAACCAACAGGGATAAATCGAAATCCGAAATCTTTGCAACGCAGTTTTGATCCAAGAGAATATTGTGTGGCATCACTTCACCATGAATAACTGTCTTCCCCTTCCCCTCCACACCTGTGTGAAGGTAATTCAGTCCCCGTGCTGCACCGATGCAGATTTTGAGCCTTTCCTTCCATGAGAGAGGTTGATTATTGTTATTATTGCTTGTATTGTGGAGACGATCGAATAGGTTCCCATTGGCCATGTATTCATGTACCAGGAACATCTCATCATTCTCATGCCCATCATAGCAGTACCCAACCAAGGACACCACGTTCATGCATCGAAGCTGGGACTGCACCTCCAACTCCGTGCAAAACCACTTAAAAGAATAATCTCTGTTGAACCGTTTGATAGCAACCTTGGTCTCTTTTTGCATATAACCTGCATAAACCTTACTATAATACCTTCTTCTACTATTATAACTGCTTCTGATTAGATGGCGATCATTAAAACGGTTTGTGGATGATTGAATCTCTGCCCGTGAAAAGCGACGAAAATTTACTTCTGGCAGTGGATGAGCTTTTGTCTTTGAAAATATATGGAACGACAACCGCCACCCAAGACTCCATCCCTGATTAACAGCATAATCTTTCTTTATCCAACGTTCCATATTTTCCGTTCTTCCAGGTGAAATATTCTCCGACACCCTGTTTTCATTTATTACCTCCATAGGAGGTATACTACAATGGGGAGACACAGAAGGAGAATCAACGTGTTGGTCAGAAGCCCCATCAACATTGATAACTGCCCTCTCCTGCAACTTCATTCTAAGTAAAAGGAGTCTCGCCGTTATTTTAGCCATTGTAGGCCGTTCATTTGGTATATCATGCAAGCATTTCTTGGCAATTTTCACAAACCCTCTTAAACAATGGGGTGAGATTTGCTCCTTCACACTAGGATCAACGATCTGATCAATTGTTCCTTTTCGAATGTTATGTTGGGCCCACTCAGCTAGATTAATCTGCTCCACCTCAAGTGCCGTCTCGATAGGCCTCCTCCCGCACAGCACTTCGAATAATACTACACCAAACGAATATACGTCTGATCCCTTAGTCAATCTTTGAGTCCTGAAATAATGTGGATCAAGATACCCAAATGTGCCTTTAACGACAGTGCTAATGTCCGATACGTCTGCAGTATCCATTTTCGACAACCCAAAATCAGAAATTTTACCTACCCAATTTTCATCCAACAAAATGTTTGAGCTCTTCACATCACGATGTATGATTCCATGGTGGCCACCACAACTCGTATGTAGGTAGTCCAACCCACGTGCAGCACCAATACAAATGTTGAGTCGTTGTTCCCAGGAGAGAGGAGACTTTCCACCACCATTTCTGCTAGCTTTGTGGAGATGGTCAGCAAGGGTCCCATGGGCCATGAACTCGTAGACAAGGATCATCTCTCGATAATTATCACAGTAGCCAATCAAAGAGACGAGATGCTTGTGCCTAATCTTGGAAAGGGTCCCAATCTCTGTACGAAACTCGTAAACCCCTTGGTTGGATTGCCAATTCAACCGCTTTATGGCAACAAACTTGGTCTTGTTGATGAGCCCTTTGTACACATTACCAAATCCACCTCTACCAAGGACTAGTCCATCATCAAAGTTGTTGGTGGCCAACTGGATCTCAACAAGTGAGAATCTGTGCAATTCCTCCTCAACCAATGATGATGAGATGTTTATTTTGCTAGAGTGTGAGAAGCTTCTGTGCAACTCCTCCTCATCCAATGATGATGAGATGTTTGTTTTGCTAGAGTTTGAGAAGCTTCTGTGAAACTCCTCCTTATCCAATAATGATGAGATGTTTGTTTTGCTAGGGTTTGAGAAGCTTCTGTGCAACTCCTCCTCCTCATCCAATGGTGATGAGAAGTTTGTTTTGCTAAAGTTTGAGAAGCTTCTGTGCAACTCCTCCTCATCACCCAATGGTGATGAGAAGTTTGATTTGCTAGAGTTTGAGAAGCTTCTGTGCAACTCCTCCTCATCCAATGATAAAAAGATGTTTATTTTGCTAGGGTTTGAGAAGCTTCTGTGCAACTCCTCCCCATTCAATGATGATGAGATGTTTATTTTGCTAGAGTTTGATTCGGAACAATTTAAATGGTCAACAATAAAGTTCAATAGAGTGAGTACAAGAATTACACCTGTTGCAATTGTATTCATACTGCCAAAAGCTGAAACTAATTTTCGGAGTCTTGGAGTACTTGATATTGTAGCATGTGTTGGATTCACACCGGCGAGATTGTTGTCCGGATTACTCAATTTAAATATCTCTACACCTTTAAGGATTGCATCAATTTTTTGGACAAGATTGTGGAAACAGGATTCATACTGGAGCAGCAAAGCTATGATTAGATCACGCCTGCCCTCCATCCGGTCTCCTTCCATCATGACCACATAGTCCCTGTATATTGCAACCCCGTTCCCACCGCTCCATTTGATCACATTTGCATCAGTCTCAACAATTTCATTATTTATCAGGAGATCAAATTGTTTTTTGCTCTCAGTCATCATGGGTTCAAGCTCACAAAAATGGAGCCTAACCAGATATCTGAATCCCATATCAACAGGTAATTCCCATGTGAAATTGTACACTTGGTTAGTTTGTTGGTTCGAAGCTATTGCCCAAGCTGTTTGATAAACTTCAAGTGGTGCAGAATATGTGGGTATGTTTGTGTATGTGATCATATTTCTCGTACTGACTCGTAAAAGACTTGATTGTAACAAGTAATTCTTGTCATCAGACCACACACGAAACAAGCCCAAATCTTCTACCGACAAAATGGATCTTCCTCCAACATTTAATCGGTGAACCATCTCTAGTGCAGTGTTGTTATGAATATAGTATCGAAAAAGCTTGTTGCCAACAACATGAGGACCCAAATCCCCATCGGGCGTGTAATAAAGACCGACGGGCATGGAAACAATCTCAATTCCATTGACAAAAGCATAAACATCATCATCATCAGTTGCACAACGTTTAGACGCAGAGAATGTTATGGTGAATACTTGATTTTTTCTAATGTTGACACAAAATTCTTTAGCAAAATATTTTACACCCAAAACATCAGCAGTAAGGGAAGCGCTGAAATTGCTAAGGAGGGTGTACGGACCTGCTTTAACAGTGAAGAAAGCCTTTGATCTTTCAAAACCCGAGTATGAAGCTGGAAAGAAGTGTAGGCGAATGAATTTTTGACCAGGCCGGAGTTGAAATGTGTATGTGAATTGAGCACGAGAGATCCGAGCCGTCATGTAGGGAACAGGATCCGCAAAAAGTGATTGGTGGGCAGTTGTTGATGAGCTTACTGATGATTTGCCTTTTGCTTTTTCTGGTGAAATAAATTTGGAACCCATATCTCCCATCCATTCCCGGCCATCAAAAGCAGATGAATTACCTGAGGAACCGCAGTTAATGGCGATGTCATCTACCGGGGAATAATAGACGGAGACAGGCGAGTCATCTGCTCCGGTAGCTAAAAGAGAGTGGACGAGATAGAGGGTGCTGATGATTCTAAGATGAGAAGTGTACATGATTTAATTTTTTGGTGCTCTGGACCGAATCAAAGAGATTATATTCCCCCACAACTAAGGCTATGTTTGGTAAATGGCAAAACAAAAGAAATGATAACAGAAAAAAAATAATAACATTACTAATAACTTAATAAGAGAAAAGAAAAGAAAAGAAAGGAAACAATATTGTTAAACTTTTATCGTATTTGGTTGATTAGTAAAGAGAAAGAAAGGAAAGGATAGTTAACATGTTTGGAAAAAGAAAGAAAAAGAAACAATTTAAAAATTTTATCATTATACTCTTTTATATTTAAAAGAACAAATTTTAATTTTTATCAAAATAAGGGTAAAATTGATATTAACAAAGTTTTATTAAAAAATATAATATTTCTTTTATTTCTTTTTATTTTTGGAATGATAACAAAAATTATTATTCATCCTTAATTTATCCCTTCAAAGCCTTTCATTTCTTTTCCATTCCTTTAAAAATTTTATATCAAATTCATAAAATCATAACTCTCTAAATTATTTTTTTTTCTTTTTCTTCTATTTCTTTTCTACCAAACTGAGCCTAAGGGAGCTACGGGAAAGAGAGAGAGAGAGAGAGAGCGCCAACCCAACCAGTGAATTGTTAAAGTCGCGAGGGTGGGTGGGCCAAAAAAATATAGAAGACTAAGAAGACTTGTACAGTAAAAGTCTTTGACAGATTTTCCACCTACCGATGCTACTGCTAAACATTGTTAACCAATTGTTGTTGAGGGGTAGTTATCGCAATTCTCTTTCTAAAATAATTTTATCAAAAAATTTAGTTGGTAGTCAAAGTTATTAAATTTTAATTAAATAATATATATATATATATATATATATATAGGGATGGCAACGGGGCGAGTATGGGGTGGGAATGTCAAAACCCTACCCCGCCCCATCAAGAAAATACTAAATCTATCTCCCGTTAAAAACCCTAATAGATTTATGATAAGCATACCACCGCCCCATTTAGAGAAATATAGGAATAACAAAATCCTTAAAATCCTTTGCTTTATTTGCTTTGAATTCGATGTTTGGGCTAAATGTACCCAAACAATAATACAACACTCCTACCGTCAAAATCCCAATATGTAAGATCAAAGAAAATGACACAAACATACATACTAGATGGAGATAGAAACGGTTTTGTTCTTCAAGATTTTTTTTTATTATAGATCTATTATGTACACAAAATAGAGAGAGTTCTCTTTTAGCCATAAGATAAAGAGAGGAATAGAGCAGAACAAGGTAACCTAGTGGCTGCCATATATCTAGTATACTATATTTATATAAGTAATATAATAATAAAAGAAATGGCACATTTCATACAATTATGTCACTATGTATGTGTGTGTATATATATATATATGTATGTATGTATGTATATAATCGAGACGGGTTTTCTTAAAAAAATCATACCCGCCCCTACTCCTATTAGGGGCGGACCAAATCCCCTCCATTAGGGACGGAGCGGGACAAAAATCCGTCGGAACGGAGGAAATTGTCACCCCTATATATATGACAACGTATGTGAAGACAAATAAAATAAAATAAAAAAACTCAAAAACAATCAAGTTTGACTAAACACTTATCAAAATCCGGCCAAGCTCACATGAGGCTCACACTTCTAGTCATGTCATTGGAATCTTATTTTGTAAGTTTATTTGGCCATACATAAGTCAGGCCAAGCTGCAAGCCGTTGTTGATGGCTCAACTAGTGAATTGTTAAAGTCGCGTCGAGGGTGGGTAGGCCAAAAAATAAACTTCATTATAAAAGTCTATGGCAGATTTTCCACCTACCGAGGCAAAACTTCATTGACCAATTGTTGCTGAGTGGTACTTTCTCCATATTCTCTTTCTAAAATGATTTTATCAAAAGAAAATTCTGTTGGTAGACAAGTCATTAAATTTTAAATAAATGATCTAAATATATCTTATATATATATATATATATATATATGCACAAAACATGTAAAGACAAATAAAATAAATAAAAAAACTCAAAAGCAAGCCAATCTTGACTAAACGATCGGCCAAATCCAGCCGTAACAGGCTTCAGTAGACTTAAAAAAATTCTCTAATTCATGACATAAGAATTCTATACCATTATCGGTCGGAATAGACTAATAATAAATAAATCGTCAAACTCTTTCGATTTTATTTTTTTTTGGCACTTTAGAACAGGCTTCCTACTTTTTAGCTTCAAAATAAAATACTAGTTTCAATTGTTTTAGAGTTTTTATCATTAGTAATATAGGCTTCAAGTAAATTATAGAGAAATTTTCTAAAGGATTACCAAAAGACGTGAAAGTAAGAGAAGGAAAAGATAAAAAGAAAGAAGAGGAAAAGTTGGAGTTAAAAAAGAGAAAAGTTAGGAAAGAGCAACAATATAGGTAAAATCTAGAATGTAGATTTTTCGTTCAAATGTTTAGACATATACACTTCAAATAAACCTATTTACATATTTTAAAATTATATAAAAAAAATATAGGATGGAGTCTACTATAAATACATATCGTTAAAGATTTTTTAGTCAGGGGTTAGCGAATTGCTTAAATCGCCTAGGGTTTAGCTGGCAGTTGGTTTGACAAATAATAATAATAATCGTCGTCGTAATGTTATGTAATAGAAATGCTAGAAATAACAAATGCACCCTAAATATCATAATGAATCAATTCAAAAGAAAACCTTGTGTTTGTATTATTTGATGAAAAAAGAATTCTTGCATGTTTTACAAGGAAATGCATTGCAAAATGATTTACAAAATGATTTATTTGAAATAATAGCAGAAGAGTTTAAAACCTGCCAAATATCAATGATGGGTTAGTGCAAATAGTAAAGACCATTCCACCAGCTACTCGTTCCTATCATTCTCCTTGAAAAGTCTAGAGTTTTTTTTTTTTTTTTGCCAAATAATGTAACATTAGTTGATTGCTTCAATACAATTAAATGATCATGAACATGTAAAAGCACCACCAATGGGATAGCCAAACACCAATTTGGCCAACAAAATCCTACTGTAGCAATACAACAAGTTAGCTAAAATTGTGGGATCCAGCATTGGTTAGCTAAGTGGTTGGCTAAATCCGACCAACCACATAGCTATCCAAATATAATTTTTTATTTTTTTTTTGTTTTTTTTTAATAAAAATACGTGCCATGTATATATATATATGTGTATATCATTTACTTAAATGTCAATAACTTTCACTACAAATTGAATTTTTTGATGAAACTAATTCTGTTAGAAAGATAATTTCGAGAGCTTTAATTTGAGTACCACTTAAGCTATTTTTTTTACTTAAAACGAAAAAATTACGAATTTTTCAAGTTAAAAAAGTATAAAAAATTTAATATAAATATGTATATACATAAAATTTTAGATTAATTTAATTGTGTAAGATTATTTAATTGTGTGGGTAGTGAAAATCTGAAAAATCTGTTGTAGAGTCAAAATTTAGAGATTATGATGTGATTGGCTAAAATTCAAATCTGGAGAACCTGTTGTGGAGTCAAAATTTAGAAATCCTGACATGATGATGTGGCTGGCTAAAATGTTGAGGTGGCTAGCTAAAATTCAAATTTGGAGAACCAAATTTGGAGATCCCATAGTGGAACTTGTTCTTTGAGTTCATCCAGTACTCTTCTTACATTTCTTTTTATTTTCAAACAACTTTTGAGCATTCTCAGTGTTAAAGTTGGTGAGTTATGTCGTGCAGAAGTGGTATGGAGATCTAGAGAGAATGAATCCATCAAAGTTGCTTTTTTGATTGATTATCAAATTATTTTAATTTTACTCAATTAAAAATTAAATCAACAATACAAAGTAATAAATAATGCAATAAAGTAGAGTAAGTGATGGTACCAGAATTTTTTTACATAGAAATCAGAAAGAAAAATTACGGAGACTAGCCGTCTCAGGTAAAACAATCTACTATATTGAGAAAGAGTACAAGAGTCTCAGTATTCGGAACTTTCTTCACAAGAGTCTATGATCCTAGTACTTTCAGAATCATCTGTCATTGATTTGTCTCTAACACTCAGTGTCCTCTGATTCTAATGCCCTCAACACCGATCCACACTAACGTAATCACCTCATGATGATCTGCTTGAAAAAATCCTAATGCCCTGATTGAATAAAATAATCCGTAGTAAGCTCTCTATTGTCAATTAGATTGAGAACATGATCCTAATATCATTAGTGTAATAGTGTGTGCTCTCAAAAAAAGAAAAACAAGTAATTTTTCTATCAAAAACTCTTTCAAACAAATCTGCTGATGAAAAATTATAAATTTTTGATATGTTTAATCTAGAAGCAAAGAGAAGATTTTACAGACGAGAGAGTTTTAAAAAAAAAAAAACATATATTGTCAAAATTTTATTGGACATTTCAAATAGTTTAGTTGGAAAAGGAATCAAAATGTTTATCCAAAAATTGAAATCCCGTTATGACTTGTGCAACCGGTTGGTAAATTTTCCAATTGGTTAAACTTTACATGGCAACTTCCGAGAGAAATTCAACACGTTAACCTTCAACTTTTGATATATCTATATATATATATATATTCTATATTACATTTGAGCTTGGTATAATAATGACAAAATGATCGATCCAACAGTCAAAAGTTGTTTAAAAAGCAATCTTGTGGTTCAAAATATCTTTTGTTATATACGGTCTAAAATCACTCTATCTATCTGTAATTTAGCGGTCACAATTCATTCCCACCTATATTCAAATTTAAACTCTCACATCTAAAATAACATTTACTCCCACATAAATTCAAAATTTAAACCTCACCTACCTTGCACCATCTAATTTAAACTCTCACATCTAAATAACATTTACTCCCACCTAAATTCAAAATTTAAACCTGACCTACTTTGCACCATCTATTGCTATATTCACTCTCTCACTTCTACAAAAAAAGATGAGAATGTTTAAACCCAGTTAGAGAAGAGCTTGAACAGGATCGCCTGATCTTTTTCTTTGATCACCCACCATCTTCACCATTAGCTGAAGCCAATGCCAACCACCATGCCTAGCTCCATTCATCTTCACCCCCTAGGTGGTGTCTCGTCCCTCTACTTCCCTCTCATTTTCTCTCTCTCTCTCTCTGTTGAATTCATTGGTGGGTCTTTATTCGGCTTCATGCTTTGGCAGTAGAGAGGGTGTGCATGGTCCGTCCCTCTATTTCCCTCTCACACTCTCTCTCTTGAAGAATATATGTATGTATTTGAATTCTTCTATCTTTTTTCATTTTTAATTTTTTCCACAGATAGTTTGAATAGTGAATGATGAATATTGTGTTTACCAATTCTAAGACATGAAGTTCTCGGAGGCAAATTTTTGGGCTTTCCTCTTGTGAGTCTCTCTCTCCAAATTTCAAATTTCATAACATGTAGTGTGCAATTGATATATTGAGGAGTTAACACGCGCTTTTATGCTGATTAACAACTCAATGCATTTATTCTGTGCAAGCATCAATCTTTTTGTGTGTATATGTGTTATTGGTTCTTTTCATGAGCATCTGATGTTAATGTAACCCCCTTCCTGTTATTTCCTATCATATAATATGATGTTTGATATATTTATTTCTTCATACATAACTCTTAATATAGGTCTCTTAGTTAAAATAACAAAGATGATGTGTGAGGCTTAATGCAAATTGGTGACATCTAATTCTTGTGCATGGTATGCATGGCTTCGGGTAGAAAGAAACCCAGCAGTGAGTTCATGGTTCGGCAGTAGCAGAGGTTGGTGGAAAGCTTCTCTGTGCATGGCTTCGGGTGGAAGAAAACTCAGAAGTGGGCCTTGGTGGTGCGGCAATGGTTGTGCTATCGGAGAAGATGAAGATTGAGGTCCGACCATGGTAGGTCTTCAATGGAGCTCCGGTGATTAAATGAGACGGCAGAGAATCGGAGACGGAAGCACCATGGGAATACGGTGATTGATGGAGGTTAGAGTTGGGTCTTCTCGGATTCAATGGTGGTTGTGCATGCTCAGAAGGTAGCAGAGGTGGACGGCGGCGACTGTAGCTTGGCCGGAGAAGATGGTGGCGGCTTGATGATGGTTGATGGTACGGTGGTGGGTCTGTCGTACAATTAATAGTTCAATATCTTCATATCTTCAATAGTCACTATTCATATCTTCAACCTTGAATTCAGTACTTGCCCATAGCATATTAGACCAACCAAATGTAATTCAACAGATTTAGGCTTTGTTCAGATTGAATGATTTGGAAAGAAAAAAAAAGAAAAGAAAAGAAAGGAAAGGAAAAGGAAAGGACAAGACATTTTGAATATGTCCAACTCAGTTTATATCTAACAAAAGTACCTCAGCATTTATACTTTGAATATGTCCAACTCTGTTTATCTTTTAGTTTTCATTATTCCAAATGCGTAAATGAGATTTCATTTGATTTCCTTTTCTTTTGGAAATCCCAATACCGTTGATTAAATTGTACAACACTTTTACAATTTGCTTTTCATTTTTCTTTTTAATTTAAATGGTGTCTAAATTTTTCTTAAATTTGGTTCTACCATTGTTCTCTTCATTTTTTCTAGTAAGTTTTTACATGTCTAAATTATATAACACTTCTGCAAGAAATTTACTTAAGCATCCATAATATACAAAAACTATTCAACCTAGATACAACTTAATATATATATATACACATATATATATATGATATGTTATAGACAAAGATTTCTATGTTGAGTAAAACGTCTCCAAATGATATATATATGATACGTTATTGACAAAGATTTTTATGTTGAAGTAAAACGTCTCCAAATGATGGAACATTTGATTTTAGACAAATTGTGATTACATACTTTAATTGAGGGTTCCGGCTCATTTTCAACCACTCTCTGTGAAACAGAAGAGCAGGAAGAACTCAACTCACAACCACCTCTCACGCAACCAACCCATGTCACTTCCCCTCTCTCTCTACAATACTCAATCACTACATCACTCTCAAACTCAACCGACCACACACTCTTCCAAATGTTATATATTTTGAAGGCGAAGTACATTCATATTGATTCAATAATATTCTTTTAGATAGTGAAAAAAAATTATGTTTCTTCTTTGAAGAAATAGAGAAAAAGGAGAAAGACAAGGATAAGAAAATGTGACGACGCGTGGTTATTGTTCTTTTTGTAAACATTAGTTAATGCAAATGGTGTTTTGTAAAGATTTGTTTATTGACACATTGAAGGTATGAAATTAACTTTTATTTCAGTCTAATAATTTTTTGTTTTATAGTGCCGCAGGCACGGACAATACCTTATTATATATATATATATATATATGAAACCATGACACACTTTTTCAAAAAAAAGTAAAAGCAAGCCTAAAATGATGTCATCATTACCTTCTCTTTTTGAAATGCCTTTTGGTAACGACTTTTTTGAGCAAGGTTGACATTTGAAGTGGTAGGAATATTCTTCCTTGTCCTCGTAGAGGTAAAGATGGTATAAGTTTGAGCTTTTTTAAACGGATCACGTATCTTGATGTCTTTGATGGGAACAAATGCTTTGGTTATGTTTTGTATCATTGGGCTTGCAGAGATGTTGGTAGCACTTGACGAAGTTGCAACCTTCTTACGACTTTATGGTGGCGTCGTGGTTGTATTATTGTTTTCAGTCTGAACCTTGTGAGAAGCTATCGATTTTGACAAAAAGTTCTTTGAGAATATAATGAATGCTAAAAATTTATACACACAAAATTCATGTTAGAAAATTAAAGAACGAAATGTGGAACAAGATATCAATTTTATTGATTAAACGAGTACAATCCTTCAAACAATATATATATATATATATACACACACTTTGATTTGATCTTCTTTACAACTTGGATCCAATGGTTGCTTAAACTTGATCTTGAATCGATCACTTGAGAGTCTTCTTCAAGTATTTGTTACTGAAAAAAATAAATCAAGAGTTGAAGAAACTTGTTCAAGTATTTGGATGCAGATGAAGGCAGAACTTCAAGTCTTTTTTTCTGAGTCCTCCCTTAGACTCACACCTGAACCTTTATATATAGATTCAATGGAGGGATAGATTTGTAAATTGCTTCCATTCCGATAATTACTTCATTTATATAAATATATATATGTGGTAATTATTTTTGTTGATAATTATATATTTTTAATTACCTTTTATCAATGATAATTATCTTTTGTGATAATTATTCTTCGATGATATTTATAATAAGCTTAGACTTCTTAGGCAATTTGGTCAACCCATTAGCCCATTTTTTATGGTGGGCCATATTAATGATAGGCACAAATTATATTTTGAATTATTGATTGGGACCAAACTTGTCCAGTGATTTTTTTTTTTTACACACATCTGATCCAAACACGAAGGTTAATATGCAACAAGTTCAGGATTCTGGGTATGAACTACCAACCCAATTTGATCAACAAAATCAACAATTGAATCCCGAACAACAACAGCCATTCATTCATCCCAATACACATTACATCCAACATCAATCCACTGGTGCCCCATCTTACTACCCTATATACCCATCCCAGCAACACCAACCCAATGTGACCTGCAATTACATCATGAATGGTGACTGCAATTAACTTGTTGTATGATCAAATCAAAGATAGGATTACCTCTGCATTCCAGTTTGTTCTTGCAGTTAGGACAGCTCCAATTATCATCCCCAACCAAATACCCTGTGAACAAAGTCAACATAAGAATGTGTCTATACGCGCGCGCGCATATATATAGAGAAAGGGGGAGATCATTCATTCTAGTTACTACCCCTAAGCTAGTTTTGAAGCCAAGAACACATCCAATAAGAAGACCAATAACATAGTAAGTGGCCAGGTTAACATATGCCACTACAACTTGCCATCCACTCCCAATGGCAACACCTGAAATTGAAAAAAATAATGGAATATAAAGCTTTTCAAGACTGACCCTTAAAAAAACATAAGTTCTCGTTCACTAATCCACTGCTAAGGCAAATCAAAATCAAATATTTAACCTGACAGTACGGGTTGAATGCCATTCAAAAAAACAGAGATAGCAAGCAGTGGGGTCAAATTGGACACAGCCTCAATGACTTAAGTCACTTGTAAAGAGTTTGCACGAGTACAATTGCACTGAAAATTATATTGATGAGGTACTGATGGTGGTTACTACCACCACTGGAAACTTGGCCACCATCGGATGACCCGCCCAAGCTTATTACTTACTCGAACACTGCAATGTTTCTGGCAAACCAATCAGTATCACTTCATGAACCGTTATGTTTCGGTTGATGTTGCAGCCAGCCCCAACATAAATTGCAAGTCGCAGTTCAAGTAATACATGCTGAAATTTTCATCACATTGGAAGTTGTGTAAGTAGATACGCCATCTAAAAACGGAAAATGGAAACAGAGATGTTGTTTACATATCAAATGGAAACAGAGATGTTTACATATCAAATGGAAATGGAGTTGCGTGAGATGGTAGGATTGGAGAGGAGACCTGATATAAGCAAAAGTCCTTGATTATACCATATCTCCAAGCTACAAATTAATTATGATCAAGGTCTATGATTAAAAGAGAATTCAAGCGAAATAATACACTTTTTTTTCTTCTTGAGGGGTGATATGTGTATATAGTAGATCACATACCACAACATAATAGCAGAAGCAACAGTCAGCTTGAAATAAGGCCAGACCTGCCCAATCTTATAACTTGTCTTTGCAACAATCAAATTATAGCGAAGCCGCCACTTTTGTCCCTTCTAACAGGCCCCAATCCACAAGCACACCAACCATTCCACGATAGATGTTTCTATTCAGTACTCAAAGCTGAACAGACATGCATGTTGCCTGTTTGAGTTACACATGTCCTTTTCTGAACCTCAAATAAACAAAGATGCCCATTGACTATATGTTGTGCAAATTATATTTTCTTTCAAGTTAGAAGAAAAATGAATACCAGAATGAAAATGACAGTAACTATTCATGAAAAATTTTCATAATTCATAACATGAAAATTTAATAAAACTGAATGCTGAAAATTGAAAGAACAAGACTACTGTAACATTGAAAGCTCATTAAGAAAACATTCATAGTAGCTTATGAAACGACCAAGAAACATTCATAGTAGCTTATGAAACGACCAAGTATAATGGGATTTAATATAGAACAAATTCAGGTAGAATAAACAAATGGGACTGATCTATATTAGCAGACATTTCACAATAGAGATTTATTGGTACTTACCCTACACAAACAACTGGAACAAGCCTAGAACCTTTTATAATTAAGTAGGAGTTCTAGATGAACAAGTCAGGTCTAACTCTGCTTCACCAATATTACAATTTGAAAATGCATTATGAAGTTTACTAGGAGCAAATTCAATAATATATGCTTGTTGGTTTATTTTACTTTGTCATAATTTTATTTAATTTAAATCAGGGACACAAAATGAGAGACAAGAGACTCTCTAATAATACATGTCCATATTCAAATGGTTTAGTGCAAACTCCAACCTCAACCTCTCTACAACAAGAAGCACTAATATGGGGCCACCAATCACTGCAGGTAAGAAGCTGCCAAATTAAAAGCACAGTATAGTTGGCTTGGTTCTTTTATTCTCTTAAAATCCCATTAGAAAGAAGAACCCCAATGAACAACTTTTATCATTTCCATTTCCTCCATTCTCTTGGAAACCAAGCAGATGGTGAACTTCAATTTAAACAAACATGTATAAAACAAACAAAAGAGTCATCAAAGTTAACTGAAAACCAGATCTCAAAAACATGAGAGAGAGCAAAATTCAAAGCTAGAAAGTAAATACCAAGCAGAGAAATCGAAGTAAACCTCAAGATAGCCCAACTCCTACAGATAAATTTCTAAGGTTTCTGGTGAAACAGTAAACTCCTACATCTCTAAATTTCTAAGATATTGCATTAAAAAATGTAATGGCCCCCATCAAAGTTTAAAGGGCCATAAGAAGGAGAGGGACTGGGGAGAAGGGTCTAACATACCTAATACAAAGAAGAAAATCATAAACCCAGCTGATATTTGAAAATCATACTTGAGAGAGTGACCTGTTTATTGAAGATAAGATCAGAAAGTAGTCACAAAAAATGCTGTCAAGCTTTAAAAACAAATTCGTACATGGCAAAGAGAATGAAGAGCTAAACAAATCAAGCAAAAGCCTAAGTTCACCAACTACCTTGTATTTAATCAACATGCTGCTAAAGTTGGACTGCAGAACCATAGAAAAAGTTATCTGCTCGATCTCAATCTAAAACACAAATTTCCGTACTGAGGGTCGAAACCAATTCCCATTGTGACCAGATACGTTTCAACAAGTTGGTCCCTAGTAAAGTTCAGATTTTCTGCCAAAACCAAGATTCCTCCACCACCTGAATGAAACAAAATATCAACATATTAATCTCTTTCATTTTTTTGTGTGTGTGTGTGGTTGTGTACAATTATATCGGATAATTACAAGTGAGTTTCTTTTGTCATTACCTAGCTATGGCACCAAGATCTTTTTGGTGTATGGCTTGCACCATGTTGAAGTTAAATTTTGCCAGTTCAAGCAAAATGGGGTTTGTGTTATCCTCTTTCTCAAGCGCAATGATCTGCCTCCTGACATTGTACCACTGCACACTCCAGTTCAATGGAAGCTCTATTGCATGGGTCAATTTTGTGTCAAGCTTATTGTCTTTGTTTGAACTGATACGCTTGAGAAATTCACTAGATAAAGCTTTAGCATCATCCAATATGTTTTCACCTTGCAAGGCTAGATTGGAGGCGTAAAAAAGCTCGAGCATTGCTTTAACATCAAATTGTGTATGTGTTCCTTTCATGAATCTAGCCATCCCGTCCGCAATGCCTCTAAACATATCTGATCAGTTTCAAAACATGTGTTTTAATGTTATATACTTAAATAAGAAGATTCTAAGAGATTTTTACTGTAAATAGAAATGAATTCATTTCCTCACCTTGAGAAATGTTGTAGCCATGCTGCTCTTTCTGCTTCAACAAACATGATCTTAACAGCCTCTTTCTGCTTCTCGATGTGTGCATTATATTTCTCACCCTGCAATAACAAAGAAAAATTCTGTTGTTGCCTGCTCTCTTCAATTTTTGGAATATTATTTATGTGGTTAACTGGCTTGATAGTTAGAGTTGTTGACAAAATGTTGTGCACATTAACTAATGTTAATCACTAGATAAAAGAAAGAAAGAGACAACAGAGTTCAGAAGAAAAGCATCGACATAATTAAAGATAATCGCATGAAGGGTAATAGGTAAAGTTACCAGAACACCACCATTACTTTTGATAACACTGTTAAGAGTCAGTCCAAAAAGCTAGTAATCAATGAATGCACAAAATAATTATTTTAGCAGATAATGAAGAGATTTAAAACCAAATACAAAAAAGCAGGACATATATACAGAAATGTTTAGCAGGTATTGAAGAAATTAAAAACCAAATTTGCATACAATTAACAAGTTCCATGTTTGCACTATAAGTCAAACTAACACAGAACAAAGGGGTTCTTACTTGTTAGCTAGCTCCACTATAGGTGTGAGTTGTGACAAAGTGAATCACTCTTTTGGGTCCACAAGAGCATGCACAATATATGGAACACCAAAGGCTAGACTCTTACTTGTTAAGCTAGCATACTAAATGATCCAAACAAGTAACTTAAAGGTGATCAAATTAACATGTTCCAAGATCCTCACAAACCTTTTCATATATAAATAGATACATATATATATATACATACATATATCTATATATCTAACTACACATTTAATTTCTTACAAACAAGTAACTTAAAGGTGATCAAATTAACATGTTCCAATATCCTCAGAAACCTTTACATATATCAATAGATACATATATCTATATATCTATATATCTAAACACAAACATATTTAATTTCTTTATATTTCATCTAAAATTTTTAGTTACCTTTCAATGAGCTCTAGCACTCAACCGTATGTCAAAATATACTACTTAATTCAATAAATTCAAACCTAAGCTTTGATCTTTCATGCAATCCTCAATTTAAAATAATCAAAACTCGATTCAGAGTTATCATAAGGTCAATTTAGGGTTCCGAATCGGACATGATACATATATAATAAACAAAGACTCGAGATTTCCAGACAATATAATTATATATTTGTAGAATTACCTGAATGAAGAAATTTTCGTCACCGAGAAAGCAAAATGTTCTGATCTCTTTCTCACTCGCGTTTCTATGTTGGGTCAAGAAACACCAAAAGGAAAAGTGTGAGAGATCCGAATTTGGATGATCTGCTTGTCATTCATAGCAGATGAGAGAGAGAGTGTGTGTGAGATTGATGAAATTGTGAGTGGGAGGATCATGTGAGAGAGAGTGAGAGAAATGGGCTGTTGAGAGAGTGAAATAGTGTAACATTCCCAATTTTGAGAGGAGAGAAAAATAAACGGGGCTGTTAGAAAAGAACACACCGATCACAGGAAATGAGGTTAGAAAAGAGTTTAGGTAGCGGCCTATTTTTGGCCGCCACTAAAATTTGGCCGTTATATCAATGTTTTCTTGTAGTGTCCAATATAAAATCATTTCCTGGGTAAAAGACAACACTGGCACATGTGTTTCTCTTGAAGAAATTAACACCAAGGTTCTTCATACAATAGTAATGAACAACGGGTACAATCTATTTTATGTTTTACAAGAACATAAGTTATTCACCTGGACCAGAGAGCTCTATGTCTCGCAAAGATGATGAAGAATGATAAATGGAGTCGGGATGCCACTTTGACAAGAATAACACATGTGAACTATAGTTAGTTGGTTCTATTAGTCCCTGCGGAGAAGATGAGTGAAAAATAATTAGTAGAAGAATAGGTAAAAGTTGATGCAAATTGCTAAATGTAACTTGTAATTGAGGGAAATACATATTTAACAAAATCCATAAAATTTTTGGTGTGTATACCAATTGACAGAAACTGTGAGGATTAGTTAGAAGAAATTTTATGATATATTTTTTTTAAGGTATAAACCAATATTATAGAATTAACAGTCTTTCGTATTTGGACATGGATAGAAGTAGTCATATTGTGAAACGACTTCTCTATAACATCATGGAATCTATAAAAAAGAAAGTGTAATGACAAATCAAATAAAAGTAAAACATTTACAAAGTACTGATAAGAACACAGAAGGAGTAGGATGATGAACAAGTTTGGTGCCCAACATTCAACAATAGTAGTCTGAAAAATGACAAGATATGTGACTGTGTAAACACCCAGAGTGCCAGACCATGCATTGGGAGAGTAATTATATCAAACATGTAGTGAAATATATATAGTTTTTAGTGGCATCTTATATAAAATTATGAGTGATCTCCTATCATATTATGACTTGGATATGGGTCCATGAAATCAGAATTGATTCAACAACCTACGAGACATTTGTTTACAAGTGGGAAAAAAAAGTTGCATAATCCATTTTATGTTTTGCATATACGAAACATACATACATTGCTTATGTTGAAAATATAATGAAAGAGAGTAATTGTCATTTGTTATTACAGTTGATAACTATCACTAACCTCAAAAAGATTCTCTTCTTTTGTTGATCACCTCATTCTCCAATGCAGCATCAGCAGTTTCCTGCAGTTGCAGAGCAAGCTCCAGTTTGCCCACAACATCACTCATTGGAGGGCGTTCGGTTCCGCTCCTAAGCACGCATTTGCTAGCAATTTCCACAAACTCGCTCAAACAAAGAGGCGATATCTTCCCGATCAGATATGGATCAATGATCTCTTCAACTGACCCTGCTTTTATGCACTCTTTGGCCCGCGCACTTAGAATCTCCGCCATTCCCATGTCTTTCATAGATGATGCTTTCCCCGCACACAACACTTCAAGCAACACCACGCCGAAAGAGTAAACATCAGATTTTTTTGTAGATCGATACGTATGAATATACTCTGGATCGACATAGCGAAATTCGACCCCCACAGTCATTGTGTTGATGAACTCGCTGTCCCCACAAACCAACAAGGATAAATCGAAATCCGAAATCTTTGCAACGCAGTTTTGATCCAAGAGAATATTGTGTGGCATCACTTCACCATGAATAATTGTCTTCCCCTTGCCCTCCACACCTGTGTGAAGGTAATTCAGTCCCCGTGCTGCACCGATGCAGATTTTGAGCCTTTCCTTCCATGAGAGAGGTTGATTATTGTTATTATTGCTTGTATTGTGGAGACGATCGAATAGGTTCTGGTTCCCATTGGCCATGTATTCATGTACCAGGAACATCTCATCATTCTCATGCCCATCATAGCAGTACCCAACCAAGGACACCACGTTCATGCATCGAAGCTGGGACTGCACCTCCAACTCCGTGCAAAACCACTTAAAAGAATAATCTCTGTTGAACCGTTTGATAGCAACCTTGGTCTCTTTTTGCATATAACCTGCATAAACCTTACTATAATACCTTCTTCTACTATTATAGCTGCTTCTGATTAGATGGCGATCATTAAAACGGTTTGTGGATGATTGAATCTCTGCCCGTGAAAAGCGACGAAAATTTACTTCTGGCAGTGGATGAGCTTTTGTCTTTGAAAATATATGGAACGACAACCGCCACCCAAGACTCCATCCCTGATTAACAGCATAATCTTTCTTTATCCAACGTTCCATATTTTCCGTTCTTCCAGGTGAAATATTCTCTGAAACCCTGTTTTCATTTATTACCTCCATAGGAGGTATACTGCAATGGGGAGACACAGAAGGAGAATCAACATGTTGGTCAGAAGCCCCATCAACATTGATAACTGCCCTCTCCTGCAACTTCATTCTAATTAAAAGGAGTCTCGCCGTTATTTTAGCCATTGTAGGCCGTTCATTTGGTATATCATGCAAGCATTTGCTGGCAATTTTCACAAACCCTCTTAAACAATGAGGTGAGATTTGCTCCTTCACACTAGGATCAACGATCTGATCAATTGTTCCTTTTCGAATGTTATGTTGGGCCCACTCGGCTAGATTAATCTGCTCCACCTCAAGTGCCGTCTCGATAGGCCTCCTCCCGCACAGCACTTCGAATAATACTACACCAAACGAATATACGTCTGATCCCTTAGTCAATCTTTGAGTCCTGAAATAATGTGGATCAAGATACCCAAATGAGCCTTTAACGACAGTGCTAATGTCCGATACGTCTGCAGTATCCATTTTCGACAACCCAAAATCAGAAATTTTAGCTATCCCATTTTCATCCAACAAAATGTTTGAGCTCTTCACATCACGATGTATGATTCCATGGTGGCCACCACTACTCGTATGTAGGTAGTCCAACCCACGTGCAGCACCAATACAAATGTTGAGTCGTTGTTCCCAGGAGAGAGGAGACTTTCCACCACCATTTCTGCTAGCTTTGTGGAGATGGTCAGCAAGGGTCCCATGGGCCATGAACTCGTAGACAAGGATCATCTCTCGATAATCATGACAGTAGCCAATCAAAGAGACGAGATGCTTGTGCCGAATCCTGGAAAGGGTCTCAATCTCTGTACAAAACTCGTAAACCCCTTGGTTGGATTGCGAATTCAACCGCTTTACGGCAACAAACTTGGTCTTGTCGATGAGCCCTTTGTACACATTACCAAATCCACCTCTACCAATGACTAGTCTATCATCAAAGTTGTTGGTGGCCAACTGGATCTCAACAAGTGAGAAGATATGCAATTCCTCCTCAGCTAATGATGATGAGATGTTTATTTTGCTAGAGTGTGAGAAGCTTCTGTGCAACTCCTCCTCATCCAACGATGATGAGATGTTTGTTTTGGTAGAGTTTGAGAAGCTTCTGTGAAACTCCTCCTTATCCAATAATGATGAGATGTTTGTTTTGCTAGGGTTTGAGAAGCTTCTGTGAAACTCCTCATCCAATAATGATGAGATGTTTGTTTTACAAGGGTTTGAGAAGCTTCTGTACAACTCCTCCTCATCATCCAATGGTGATGAGAAGTTTGTTTTGCTAGAGTTTGAGAAGCTTCTGTGCAACTCCTCCTCATCCAATGATAAAAAGATGTCTATTTTGCTAGGGTTTGAAAAGCTTCTGTGCAACTCCTCCTCATCCAATGAAAAAAAGGCATTTCTGTGCAACTCCTCCTCATTCAATGATGATAAGATGTTTATTTTGCTAGAGTTTGATTCGGAACAATTTAAATGGTAAACAATAAAGTTCAATAGAGTGAGTACAAGAATTACACCTGTTGCAATTGTATTCATACCACCAAAAGCTGAAACTAATTTTCGGAGTCTTGGAGTACTTGATATTGTAGCATGTGTTGTGAAAACTGGATTCACACCGGCGAGATTGTTGTCCGGATTGCTCAATTTAAATATCTCTACACCTTTAAGGATTGCATCAATTTTTTGGGCGAGATTGTGAAAACAGGATTCATACTGGAGCAGCAAAGCTATGATTAGATCACGCCTGCCCTCCATCCGGTCTCCTTCCATCATGACCACATAGTCCCTGTATATTGCAACCCCATTCCCACCGCTCCATTTGATCACATTTGCATCAGTCTCAACGATTTCATTATTTATCAGGAGATCAAATTGTTTTTTGCTCTCAGTCATCATGGGTTCAAGCTCACAAAAATGGAGCCTAACCAGATATCTGAATCCCAAATCAACTGGTAATTCCCATGTGAAATTGTACACTTGGTTAGTTTGTTGGTTCGAAGCTATTGCCCAAGCTGTTCGATAAACTTCAAGTGGTGCAGAATATGTGGGTATGTTTGTGTATGTGATCATATTTCTGGTACTGACTCGTAAAAGACTTGATTGTAATAAGTAATTCTTGTCATCAGACCACACACGAAACATGCCCAAATCTTCTACCGACAAAATGGATCTTCCTCCAACATTTAATCGGTGAACCATCTCTAGTGCAGTGTTGTTATGAATATAGTATCGAAAAAGCTTGTTGCCAACAACATGAGGACCCAAATCCCCATCGGGCGTGTAATAAAGACCGACGGGCATGGAAACAATCTCAATTCCATTGACAAAAGCATAAACATCATCATCATCAGTTGCACAACGTTTAGACGCAGAGAATGTTACGGTGAATACTTGATTTTTTCTAATGTTGACACAAAATTCTTTAGCAAAATATTTTACACCCAAAACATCAGCAGTAAGGGAAGCGCTGAAATTGCTAAGGAGGGTGTACGGACCTGCTTTAACAGTGAAGAAGGCCTTTGATCTCTCAAAACCTGAGTATGAAGCCGGAAAGAAGTGTAGGCGAATGAATTTTTGACCAGGCCGGAGTTGAAATGTGTATGTGAATTGAGCACGAGAGATCCGAGCGGTCATGTAGGGAACAGGATCGGCAAAAAGTGATTGGTGGGCAGTTGTTGATGAGCTTACTGATGATTTGCCTTTTGCTTTTTCTGGTGAAGTAAATTTGGAACCCATATCTCCCATCCATTCCCGGCCATCAAAAGCAGATGAATTACCTGAGGAACCGCAGTTAATGGCGATGTCATCTACCGGGGAATAATAGACGGAGACAGGCGAGTCATCTGCTCCGGTAACTAAAAGATAGTGGACGAGATAGAGGGTGGTGATGATTCTAAGATTAGAAGTGTACATGATTTAATTTTTTGGTGCTCTGGACTGAATCAAAGAGATTGTATTCCCCACAACTAAGGGAGCTAGGGGGGAGTGAGAAAAGCCCAACTAGTGAATTGTTAAAGTCGCGTCGAGGGTGGGTGGGCCAAAAAATATAGAAGACTAAGAAGACTTGTACTGCTAAACTTTGTTAACCAATTGTTGTTGAGGGTAGGGGTGCATAAAGAAATGTCGGAATCGGAATCGAGAGAAATCGTACCGAATCGTGGCTACGGTTCCGGTTCCGGTTCCTAAAATTAAGAACCGTTACCAACAGTTCCGGTTCCGATTCCAGGACCAGTAGAACCGTACCGGAACCGGAACCGGAACCGTTGGGTGTAACGGTTCCTTGGAAACGGAACCGGAACCGGAACCGTTTTATATTAAATATGTGTATATATATATATAATATAATAACTATATATAATATATATATATATATACATTACATATAATAATTATATATAATGTATATATATTATGTATAATAATTATATTATCATATATTATATATAATAATTATATTATAATATAATTACTATACATAATATATATACATTATATGTAATGTATATATATCTATAATATAATATAATAATTATATATATATAGGGTGCCATTTTTAGATTGTAGGTCTCACATTTATTTAATGAATATATATATATATATATATATATATATATATATTTTGTATTTTCAAGCTTCATTAAAAAAAAAAAAAAAAAATTCCTAAGGAACCGCGGTTCGGAACCGGAACCGTACCGAGAACCGCAGTACGGTTCCTCACGGTTCCAACCCTTAACGGTTCCGGTTCCGATTCCGAAAATCAGGAACCGTTGGTAACGGTTCCGGTTCCGGTTCCACCAAGAACCGTGAGAAACCGTACCGTGTGCACCCCTAGTTGAGGGGTAGTTGTCGCAATTCTCTTTCTAAAATAATTTTATAAAAAAATTT
Organism: Cornus controversa; assembly: GCA_026545225.1. Lineage (NCBI taxonomy): Eukaryota > Viridiplantae > Streptophyta > Magnoliopsida > Cornales > Cornaceae > Cornus > Cornus controversa. The sequence goes on along the minus strand of CM048853.1, from coordinate 26,719,371 downwards.
AGTTGGTAGTCAAAGTTATTAAATTTTAAATAAATAATATATATATATATATGACAAGGCATGTGAAGGCAAATAAAATAAAATAAAAAACTCAAAAGCAAACATTGGCTAAACACTTGATCAAATCCGGCAAAGCTCAAATGAGATTCACACTTAAAGCAATACCATTGGAAGCTTATTTTGTAGTTTGTTTGGCCAGACATGAGTCTGGTCAAGTCATTGCTGATCGCCTAAAGTCCTCACTGTTAAGGTTTCGTGCAGTGCAATGATAACACCATTTTACTAATGGTTATAAATGTTGGTTTACTCGACAAAATTGTGACAAAATCCTCTCCTCCCTTAAATCACATGAAATCGGCCAATTCATTAATTTTTATATTTTGTTTCAAAATTCTTAGATGTTATATATGATATAACTATTCATCAATTTTATAATTGAGTTTATTTGTGTTCATTAATTTCATAAAAGTATAATATTAAGCTTTTTTTAATAAAGACAATGACTTAAAATTTGTGAATACGTCACTACTAGTGTTAAATGGCCTTGAAAATTTCAATAAAAATTATAAAATTCACTACAAATTCATCTTTATTGGATTATATTGTAAAAAGTTGCATATCAGTGCATTTTGGACCCTATGTATGAGATCGAAAAAAAATTACGACTACGATAATAGATACCATTACGTAACTCCAAGACGAGCCTGAGTTCGTTATACCATGTTCGCGACCGTGAATGTGAACCTTGGGTAGTTTTGTTATTGCCATGAAATAACTTCTTTTTCCGTAAGGAAATGCTATTGGTGCTCCAAAAAGTTTCTCAGATGCTCCAAGTATTTATTCTATATAAATGAAATAATCAAATTAGCCTTGTATCATCTCATGGTAACTTTGTCTCTTGTTTCTTTCTTACACATTCCTCTCTTCCAAGAAAAAAGTGATTTATTATTATCATAAATACATATATTACACATATGGGATAGAAGGTTGAAATTTATTTTTGTGATTTATTACATAAATTTGTTTATTTAATTTTCAGGATATTGGGCCCCGTTTGGAGGAGCTTCTTGATATCAACAGTCCTTCATTGATAAGGCCTTCATAAAAGGAATTTTGTAAGAAGGAATTCTGTCACGCCCCAATTTTCAAAACCTTGAGGGAGAATGAGGAAATAGGGGGTGAGTTAGACATTTCCTCAACACCTCACCATTATACCCAATGGTCCATCCATACTCATTATAACTACATAAGCTTCACCATATGCATATAAACATATATTTGTATGTACAATCAATGACTCGACTTAATGAGCCCCATTCTACATTAGCAAACTAAAAGAACTCATATAAACAAATTATCTAACACTTACCTATTAAGATTAATCGTAATGAGATTATGATTCATCGCAATTTTACGATTAAGCGCATAATCCGCACACATCTATCGTAATCACACTAGTTTTGGGTCCTTAATTCATCAACTCTACGATTCATGGTAATTCAGGTTATGATTCAGTGTGAAAACAATTGTGTGGAATCGTAACATCGTAGATCCTGAATAGAAAATTCTGCAAAATCCTAAATGTCCATTTGCATAGTTCTTTGTTAATTCTTAATGTACATTCCAATTCAAGACTCTAACATACATTACTTACATCCATAACTTATACAACATGATAAATCATAATATTTCATCATAAATGGATCATTTTCCAAAATTATACATATTCCAAAGTATAAACATTTGTTCCATATTACAAGTCATTCCAAAATAGGGAAGTACCAACATGGTACATACAAGCATGGATATACAAGCACATGCTATATCAAAACTCCAAAAGCTCCAATGTTAGTCACTCTAGGCCTCATCTCTTGCCGGTGTGCTTTATCTGTAAAAATGTTTGGGGGAAAGGGGTGAGTGATACATAAGCATCGACTCGACACCGACCTACATGAAATGCAACATGACATCCCTATAGCTACATGGCAAACTCAATACTCATATCCACCTTTTCCAATGCAATTTATGTATGTCAACATTCTATCATGCTTATTTAATGAATAATATATAAGCATTCAAACATTTATAATTGTTGGTCAAACTTCGAGAACACATATGATTGTCTCCGAGTGTCATATGGTATTGGCCAAACTTTGATAACTCAAGTATGATTGGCCAACTCCGAGTGTCATACGAGTATGTGGACAAGATCCGATTCTTAGGCATTAGCCTAGGCATGATTGGTTAACTTCGAATATCATATCAAGTGGGTAATTTTTTTTATTTTTGTGACACGATTGGCCAAACTCCGAAGATTATGCACATATGGACAACTAATTTATAAAGCATTTAACGATTCTATACATGTGCATTTTGCCACATAACTTCACAACTAAAATGTTTATCATGCATACTTCACATTATAAACCATATCACACTACCATGCTAAGACATTTTCAACATACACAATGCATGTAATTCCATACATAATGCATCATCAAGAATATTTTCACGGAATTTCTTCCTTTAATGCATTTTCTCCAACACATGACATTCAAAATGCATACATGATATCTTATGGCTTAAAAGTAACATTAATTAACCTCATGCATCCCCAATCAACACATATATACAATTTTATCATATAGCACATATGATAATCAATCTTAGCATGTTTGTTACAAGAAGAAAAGCTAGAAATTTGACATCCACAACCTTGTTAAGTCACCTAGGCATGCTGAACAAACCAAATCATCACCAAAACCTATGGAATCAATGAAAGGAATGAGAAGACACCTATACCTTAAACTTCCAAACTTTTCTAGACAAGCTTCAAGTTCACGAAAATCAAACTTTGTTCGGGTCAAAACGTTGCCCTTGCCACGTAGAACGATCCGTTCTTCACCGGCACGTTCCAAATCTAACTTTAAGGCCTTCAAAATAAAGAGAAAAGAAGAAGAGATGAAGAGGGAGAGAAGGAGCAAGATGACAAGCTATTTCTAGTTTCACAAATGGCTAAACTTTCAGCCACATAGGTATTTATAATATCTCGGGGCATGAAATGACCAAAATACCCCAATACCAATTAACGTACCCTCTTAACCTTCGTTTTCGATTCTAAAAGCGGTTATGGCTTTGAAATAAATTCCACTCCTCTTTTACCATTCCAATTGGTCTAAAATCAAAAATAATAATTCTCAAAAAAATATCCATTTTTTTGAGCTCACCCAACCTGTGTCTCAGGCCACGCCGACCCAAAAATCTCAAATTAAGGTAAGTGACTCTAAAACATCCCTGGACCTCAAAAGTAGTCCCCCCCACATACATTTCATATATATAATTCATGTATAATCGTTTATAATCGATTTGAGCCAATAATGATAAGAAAAAAGAAAATCGGTCAAAATTGGACTTGGTCTCTACAAATTCATTAGAAAATGCGTTTGATGAGTGCATTTGTAGTAACCCTTGTGGACGGGTGTGAGTGGGCGGGTGCGAAGACAGACACTGGGCTGAGCTACCACACTGACAGGGTGCAGGGTACTCAATCCCACATCGCCTGGGTGTGGAAAAGGGGATGTGCTTATATGTAGTATGTTCTCTTCAAATGGTATGAGGCCTTTTGGGTAAAACCCAAGAGCAAAACCGTGTGGGCTATGGCCCAAAGCAGATAATATCATACCATGTGTTGGAGCGGGGTATTACAATTGGTATCAGAGCCTGAACCCAGCTGGAAGAAGTGTGCCGATGAGGACGTCGGGCCTCGTACGGGGTGGATTGTAGTAACCCTTGTGGACGAGTGTGAGTGGGCGGGTGCGAAGACAGACACTGGGCTGAGCTACCACACTGACAGGGTGCAGGGTACTCAATCCCACATCGCTTGGGTGTGGAAAAGGGGATGTGCTTATATGTAGTATGTTCTCTTCAAATGGTATAAGGCCTTTTGGGTAAAACCCAAGAGCAAAACCGTGCGGGCTATGGCCCAAAGCGGACAATATCATACCATGTGTTGGAGCGGGGTATTACAGCATTTTTTTGAATTTACTTTAACTTCTTAATTTTTTTTCCTTGACAATATTATCCCTTATCCTTGAAAATTATTTCAAACCTCCAATTTAAAATGTGAAGGTGGCGGTGGCGGAAGGTGGTAGTGGCAAAGAGCAGAGGTGGAAGGTGGTAGTGGTATAAGACTATAAGGTGCAGGTGGTGGTAGTGGAAGGTTGCGATGGTCAAAGACGGTGGTGGAAGGTGGTAGTGGCAATATGTGTCGGGTAGGGTAAGAAGGTGGTGGTGGCAATAGGTGGCGGGTGGGGGAAGAAAGTGGTGGTGGTAGTGGAAAGTGGCAGTGGCAGTAACGGTGGTGGAAGGTGGCAGTGGAAGATGGTTGTGGTGGAAGGTGGTGATGGCAGAAGGAGGTGGTAGTTGATTGTGTTCGTTTAGGTTAAACCAATTAAATCCACTCTATGCAATAGCATGTATCACCGTAGCATAAGGCTATTTGAGCGGGTTATCATTCTAGGATTACGATATTGAATAATTTAAGTACTAATTCCCAAGGTTAATTCAATTTTGTTTCAAATAAGCAAGTTTATTACTTGTAACTAAAAATTGAGCAAACTAATTAAAGGTTGAACTAACATATAGATAAATTGATGGATGAAATTATCTAGGAAATTACTTCACCACAAACTCACTTTGGATAATTGGGGAAAAATACAAATATATACAAAAATGGTGTGGCTACAAACTCATAACCAATTCAATGATATAATTCAATTACAACTGAGTAAGTATAACTCATCTTCGGTTAGCATGAAGTGTCTACTTAACTAATTCTAAGCTAATCTATACTAATTGTAGAATAATCCATCTTCCTTTAGCATGAATTATCAAGCCCTAATTGAAATTGCCAAATTAGTCCCTAATTGCATGTGTTTATCTTGTTAGATTAATATATGTTCTGATTGATATATATATATATATATATATATATATTCCCCAATTTTAATAGAATTGATCCAAAAGATAAGATAAAATGTTACATAATTCCCTAGATGAATTATTTAGCCTTCCATGGTTGATGAGAGCTCTATCTTCAAGGTAGACCTCCCACAATTCTTACTCATCCAAGCTTGAAGTGTGCCCAAATTTGTCTAAGCTCTTGCTCCCAAAAAATTAAGAAGACCTGCTATAGAGATATGTAGTTTCCCCCAAATGAAGAGAGAGAGAGAGAAATCAGTTTTAAGGTGGGTTCTCGGGTGGAACGGCGACTAGTTGCCCTTGCTATTCCAATGGGCCCTAATTGGGCCCTTAATGCTAGCCCAATGCACTCCTTTTGGCCCTAATGTACCGATTTTGGCCTCTCTTCTTAGCCCGATCAGCCTTGGATCTTCAGATTAGCATGTTCACTAGATCAAACCCAATTATCTTCAATGAGAACCCAAATCCATGGTCCAATTTGCATTGATATGGGAGAAATTATCAATAAATCCCTAAAAATCAAATAAAACACAATTCAATATTAAAAGCGTAAAAGAAGCATTACTAAGGGATTAAAATAAGAAATTATAAGGGCTTAAATGTAAAACATTCGGCGCTCATTAGTAGTGGAAGGTGGTGGAAGGTAGTGGTGGAGGAACGAAGGACTAAGAAAGACTATAGCATAATCTTGTCAATCTATAAAAGTTCATGGACAAATTTGTAAAATAACAAATTTACTTTAAAATAAAATTGGCTTCCTAAAAGAAGGTTCTAAAAGCAACATTTTCTTGCTTCTCTGAAATGGACTTCCTAACCATCGACTTTTAGAGAAAGTCCTTTACATATCTGTAACCAAATGTCACATTTTTAAAAAAATGACTTCTGAAGTTTAGGAGAGCTTTTTGAGACCTCAGGAAACTCCCCCAAATGGGGCCTAGATTCTGATGCTCTATATGGTATGCGAGATTTGAATTTTTGAGTGACTTGATTTACACAGGCTACTTTCATGCCACAGCTACTTTCATGCCACACAGTGACTCTAAAATTGATGGTGAAAAGTCATGGGTTCATTGCCTTATTTAAAATTGAGATTATAAATTTTTCATTTTTTCTAAAGTCTAGAACAGGTTGAACTTTATGAGATATATTATTTTATATTGGCAAATTTTGGTGTCAAAACCTGATTGACTGATTTATAATTTCAGTCTGGTTTGTGTATTGATCATGGAGCTGATGAACAAGTGTATGGATACCGTCGATTCGATGAAAATATCACTTAATTAAGGTATGTGAGTGAGGACAATTTATATTTGGAGTTTAAAGTTTAGGACTTAGAAAAATATGTTTTAAAGTTAAAAGTTAATTTCCTAAAAGTTATAGTGGTCCTCATTTTCTGGACCAATTTAACTTTTCTCGATTTATTGGAGTTTTTAAAACTTGCAGGATTTAGGACCTGTCCTTAATTTTAGGATGTGTCGCACTTAGCTAACATCAAGTTGGACCGATCACCAATTTTAGAATTGGTCACAGTTGTTTGGAATAGTTCAAAAATTCCCTTTTTAATCCGATTTTTGTTTTCTTTTTGCACCAAACTTCTTGAGACATCCTAAAAGAGTTTTAAACTTATTTTTCAAGTAAATTTATGACTCACTGATCTAGAAATACATATCTATGTTTTCTCTACAATAACGCCTTTTGAAATCATTATTTTTAGAGAGAGAGCGCTTTTGAGAATATTCTAAGGCAGCAAAATCACCTTTGATTTTTTTATGTTTTGAGAGAACACACCTATATTCACGAATGATTTTTAGGATGGTGTCTTCTATCTGATTGATCGTTAAGAGACTACTTTAAAAGATCTTATTTGATCATAATATCAATTTTTGGTTTCCTTTCAACTAGTTGTTTGTGAGGAAGGTGAATAATATTGCACTACGATTATTCACGGATTATTCATGTTCTTCCAACAACCCTTCTGCGAGGATTGTGGTGTTAGTCTAAAGTCTACCGCAATTGGATATAGAGTTGCAAGAGCAAGTTTGGGGCATTTAGCAACAAGTTATTGACAGAGTGGAGTGGGTGTGAGACTAAGACAAAGTCTGTCGTACTTTGCTTTAAGATAGTGAATTTGTTTCTCTGAGACTACAGCCTCACCCGTGGCTTTTTTCCAAAAGGGTTTTCACATATATTCAGTGTCATCTTTACATTACTTTATTTACTTGCTTTGTGGGTGATTGATTTTATTTTAATTAGGCTAAAATTAATCAAAAATCAAGCAAACGAGTTCATACACCTATTCACTTCTTTCTAGGTGTGTTTTATCAAACTTTCGCAACCACATTTGCACCACATAACTCATAATTGGAACCAGAGTGGGTTTCTCTTATCAATGAGTTGTTCCATTCAATTTTTTTTTTTATCAAAAAATATTTTTGTTTTTTAAAATTTATCATGAAATGTAGAGACCGGGCCCAATTTTGACTGATTTTTTTTATTCATCATTTTTTTTCCATAAATGTATTTTAAATGATGTTTAGCATGTTTTAAGTATGAAAAACATGTTTGAGAACTTGTTTAGAGGTTCTAGAAAGTTTTGAGAGCGTTTGGCAAAGTTTGAGAATTTTGGGTTGGCGGGCAAGGGTCGGGTGGGCCTAAGAATCTGGAAAATTTTTGAAAAAAGTTTAGTTTTGAATTTAGACCAAATGAAATATTTAACAGTTAAGGAAGTGATTTCGGAGCCGTAGTCACTTTCAAAATCGAAAACAGAGGTCGAGGGTTATGTTAAGTGGCCGGGGGCGTTTTAGTCATTTTGTGCCCTAGATATTATAAATATCTAAGGCTGAGAATTTTAGTCATTTGAAAAATACTAAACAACTGACTATATCTATATCTCTTTCTCCCACTTCATCTCTCTTCCTTCTCTCTTCAGTTCGGAGGCCCAACTTAGATTCGGGAGTTGTAAGTGAAAGAGAACTCATAGCACGAGTCAAGGGCTTTCGTTTAAAATGAACAAACTTAGATTTTGGCAAGGTAAAACTCAGTGGAATTCTTGAGAATTTGCTAAAAATTCTTCAAATTCAAGGTAGGGGTGTTTCTTCTCTCTCAATTGTAGATTCTAGGGTTTTGGTAAATTTGGGGAGGTTTTGGTTGAGTTAGCATGTATGAGAGAATTGGTGGGGTAGTGGTATTGTGTATTCCCTATTTTCTTATGATTTCTATATGCTAGTATCGTGCATATTGTGATATATATGATGTATTGAATGTAAACATGTGATATGTATGAAATGAGAACATATTGTGGTGTGTTATGAAATGTATGCCTAGCTTTGAACATATATGTGACTATATGGAAAATGTGTCGTGGTAATGCATGCTAGACTTAATTGTAGCAAGAATGTACATTGAAAAATCATGAAAATATATGTTATATAATATATGTGTTTAATATGCATATATGAAAATTGTCGAAGGATTGTCTATGTCAACCGTGTGTGGGGTTTGGAGTCGCCCAACCATGTCATGAAAGTGGTAAAATTTTCGACTAGGGTATGACCATCGAAGTTGCCCCATCATACCAAGGCTAAGGCCTAGAACTCGGAGATTGTCCATAAACTTTGTGAACGTCGGAGTTGTCCATTCACATTTGGAAAAACCAATATATTGGTAGGATTGTATGATTTTTTGGAGTTGTCCAAATCATATGGGTGTTATCGGCTATGTCTAAGGTCACATGATTGTCAGAGATGACCAATCATGTTTATTTATTAGATTAGGACCGAATAAGATGTAAATGTCTTGTTGCTTATGTGTTTAAATTGTTAAACATGACGTGTTGATTAAATGCATAGTATTTGAATTGCGTTTGTGTTGATTTGGCATGAGAACATTGGATGTGTCATGTAGTATAGCGACATACATATCATGTAGGTCAGTGTCGGGTTAATACCTAGGTGGGTTGGAGAATTCCTACTGAGCTCGTTGATTTGCTAACCTATCTTTCCCTAAACCTTCTTACAGATAAGGCACCTATGACGAACTGGACTTGAATGATCAAGTGGAGCTCGTAGTAGCATTTTGACGTTCTTTTACAATATTATATATAGGCTATCCATGTCGGCATGTGGATTTTATTGAAGTTGTAGTTACGCTTGAACTACATGTAACTTGTGTTTCATTTGGACCCTTATGTATGTATAATGAGGATGATTTGTGGATTTTGGAAGTACATTCAATGATATGTGTGTTTTCGGTCGAATGTATAATGTTTAACATTTCATTTATGATTTTAATATTGTATGGATGATCCTAAGGTGTTAGAATGGGATTTGAGCATAAAAAATTGGCTAAGTGTAAAGTATCAGGATTTCTGTCGAAGGGCATTTCAATTGATCGAAAACCCTTTTCGATTAATCGAAAGCCTTTGATTAAGCGAGCTTCAATAGAATAATTTTGATAGTAAGGACTCCAATTCCAGCAGGATTTTGATAGTACTTCAATAGACCACCGATTAATCGACCTTTTCGATTAATCGAAAGATCAATCTCGATTAATCGAAACACCCTTTTCGAATAATCGAAGGGTATATTTCACTCAATCGAAACTTGCAGTCCACAACTATGTTGGATGTGCATGTGTGACTACGTGTGGGGCCCATTGAGATTGTTGATATTGGATTCTACATATACATGTGCAAGAATGTGATTAAACTTCTGCAGTGATTTAAAGGTTAAGATGGTTCATTAGGGTTTAATGAACAGGTTTACCTTTGGGATTTGGCCTCGAAGACGGAGTCTCCGGTGACTTAGAAATTGGGACGTGACATGAAAAATCCGATGAAAGAGGGTGGATCAATTCAAAGAATTCCTTTGTTTGATGGATCAAATTATTCTTTTCGGAAAGCCTGTATAAAATCTTTTCTTAAAGTTTAAGGTGAGAAAGTATGGATGGATGGAGAAGGCGATGATAAAGTAATTGTTGAGAAATTACTGACTTTATGGATTGCAGCTGATCATGAAGCAACTAAAGAAAATAACAAGGGCTTATATGTAATAATTCTATTGTTCCTCCAGAATTTTCTAGGATTTCTGGTTGCACCATTTCGAAATAAGCATGGGATATTCTTCAAGTTACTCATGAGGGTACTACGAGAGTTAATATCTAAAAATTACATGAACTAGGTTTGAGACTATTAAATGGAGGATGAAACTTTTTATGAGTTTTATTCTAATCTTAATGATATTGTCCAAGATAGTACTAATTTTGGTGAGAAGATTCCTGAATTTAAGATTGTTGAAAAAAATTTTGAGGTCACTTCCCATGAAGTTTCAAACTAAATTAGAGGTTATAGAAGAGAACAAAGATGTTGATACAATTAGAGTAGTAGAACTTGTTGGATCAATTTAGAATTTTGAAATGAAATATCCACAACCTCCAAAATTAAAAAAATTGGCTTTAAAATCTTCAAAAATTGAGGTTGAAAATTTTGAATGTGATTCTGATGAAGATTTTTCGCTTTTGGCAAAGAATATTAAAAAATTCCTAAGGCATGAAAGGAATAAAAAATTTAGAGAAGAGAACACTTCTAAATTTCGTAGCAATGATAATAGATCATCATCTAGAGGAAATGTCACGACCCGAATTTGAACACTCAAATCCGTGATCATAAAAGAGATATCCTCAAGAACATAAATTTATCATGGCCTCAGATTTAATGAATGCAATCCATTAATCAACTTCATTCCTAACAATTAATACAAAAACTATATTTTTACAACATTTGTCCTGTGCACAAACAAGCCAACTTTACTTTACAACTTTTATCAAACATAATCACTAGAAATACAACTTATCATTCCATATGACTATAGTTATATCAAATTATACAAATGAAGAAATCATCACATCTCCTATCTAAAAATAGAAAGTTAAATTTTCTATAATCGAAATCCACAACTAAAGACACCATCTCATCCATGTGATATCATTTCGATCACCTAAAAATATGTGAAGTAGTGGGATGAGCGACGAAACTTAGTAAAGAGATCCTAACATAGGTTTATCAATACCATAATTAACAACAGAGTATGCAATTATAACGTCACTATCTCGTCATAATCAACAAAGGTTCAAGATAAAAGTATCATATTCAAGATCAAAGAAAAATTAGGGATACCTAGCATTACTAGGTTTTAACAACTCCATCATTACCCAGCCACAAAGGTAGTATAGCTCTCATTGATGAAACAAGAAAAAATTAATGCCAATCGATTATGATTACCATTCACATTTACAAATCATAACATACTCAACATTTTTTTTATATCAAAATGAACTCAATTTCACCCAACTACAATCAAGTTTAACCTTCATCAATAACATCTCACACCTAAAGTCACATGTGCACACACTCTTTCCATATGTACATCGATCTTGTACATCACATGCACTCATATATTTTTCCCACGTACCAATCCAATGTCATACAAGTACTTACACTTTCCACATGCCACATTTCATACATCACATGTACATTTTTCCCAAAATAAACTATGTGTACGCACCCACACATGTTACAAAATCAACCCATGTATCACTCACACATGCTTTTCAAATTTTTTTTTTTAAACCGTGTGTCACACACACACACAAAAATCACATTTCAAATTTCATACATTTCTAATGTTTTTCGGCTCTCTAACTTGAAGGACGACGGATCCCTCTAATTATTACTCTGATTAGGTTTAGAGATTTTCAATCCAAGGGCACCGAGCCCCACCTTATTTTTCTTGACTCAAACCTAAAAATCATATATTGAAAATTAATCAAATCTCAAACACACGTATGTTAAATGCCAAGTATAATCCACATCCACATATATGCCACACACATGCATGTCAAACAATGATCGCAACTCATAGAAACATGTATGTTATGCTCACACGAATACAATTCACACACATATATGTATAACACATATACTGAGTGTGTACTCACACACACATGTGCTAAACACACCCACCGAGTTCATACTCACACACACATATATGAAATCCTCAAGCACCAACCCATAGTCTAATCCAATGGCAAGTCCGAGTCATCTCTTGAATGATTATAAGATTGCAATTGTGCTACCATCTCTTAATCAATGTTTTTCTGATTCACTATGTAAAGCTCGAGTCTTTTTAAACCAATTTTTTTTATTATTTATTTATCAAGTTGAGGCATGGAAATGATTTTCCTAGAGTTTTAATGATTAAATATAAGTATGGAGACTCGTTTCAAGGTTTGGAACGGTTTTGGAACCATTTGATTCAATTTGAGATTTTTGGGTTAGTGGAGCACGAGACGTGGGTCGGGTAGGCCCGGGAAATCAAAATTTTTTTGAGATATATTTATTTTTGGTTATAGACCATTTAAGATATTAAATGAATAATGGAATTGATTTCAGAGTTGTAGGAGTTTTTGAAATCAAAAACGGAGACCCGGAAGGTACGTTAAGTGAATAGGGTTATTTTAGTCATTTTTTACCCTAGAGCATATAAATATCATGAGAGCTAATTTTTCTCTCATTTATCTCTCTCTAAAGGAGCCAAAAACTCTCTCTCTCACTTCTTTATACATTTCTCTCATTCTCTCTAGATATTGGAAAGCTTGGAGTGAGATTCGAAGGTTGGCTAAGGAAAATGTGTTGTGCACGGTGAACGCTTCCATTTAATCGAAGTAAAGTTAATTTTGGGCGAAGTTGACTTGGTGGGATTTGGGTGTTTTTTTTGTAAACTCTTACAAACTAAGGTAGGGATGTCTAATTCACGAATTCATACATTTTTGTTAGTATGTTGGATGTTTAGAGCATCCAACTAGTTATATGTATGCTTTAAATGATTCATATGAGGTTTAGCATGTATATTGGTGGATTTGCATGATATAAATGATATGTAAATATGAGTTATGTGTTTATATGCCTTTTATGTGATTTATGTGGGCATGATTTGGAAATTTTGGACTTTAAGGGTGATTTGATTCATATTCTTGGTTTTGGAGTTTATGTGTTTGATAAATTGCCTAAATGAGCATGTGAGCATGACTAAGTACCATAAAATATTTTTCTTACGTGCAATTGAGTTTTAAAAGCATGCTAGTTGTATTGTGGGCATGAATGTATATTATAACATGAAATATGACATTGGGCATTACACACATCTAGGTTGTATATGTGTGATGGTAAAAGAGGGACGTGTAAGGTTTGGCAAGGGAAAAAATTATTAAAATTTTAAGGTTTGGTTGAGAAAGATTGGATGATATCCTCATTCAAAATTCGAGTCACAGAAGGGTTTGGTATGAAAGGTTTTGGTCAAGGAAGGTCGGATTAACCATTTAGAATTCGAATTATTGGATATGCACACGTGAAAGACGCAGTATAATTACATGATATATGTATAGGGCATACCTGATATGTTTCATGGTATGTTGATTTGCATTGAGGATGCGATTATGTGATTCTTAGCATGTTGTATGTCTTACGTGTTATTCACAGGATTGTAGGAAATGTGTCTTAGGCATTTCTACTGAGCATATAGGAGCTCAGTCCCCTATATGCTAATCTTTTTTAGGTTTTGAAAAGAAGATAGAAAGAACTCACTAACCATGGGTTGCTTTCGGTATACAATAGCTTTTGATTATGTTAGAGTTTTCAATTGAAATGCATATCTGGATTGTAGACCAAATGCATTTTTAATATGTATGTAAAACTTTACATTTATAAAAGCAAGTTGATGCAACTATATATATGCTTGTGGGATATGAATGGATGCAAGATTGGATGTATGTATATAAGGTTATATGTAACGTTTTTAACTTATATACATGTATGAATATATGGAATAATAGTAAGTTTTTTTTACGCTTTGTGAATGTGTGATTGTGGATGCGAAATTCATACATACAGAACCGTTTTCAGTGATCCTTCAAGGATTGCATGAGATTTAAAATTGCAGTTCAGTGATCCTTCAAGTATTGCATGAGATTTAAAATTACAAATAGCCACAGTAAATGATTTTATTTTTCCAAAATATCATTTTATATCACGAATAATCAAAGCTTAAAGACATAAAGAGGAGATCGTAATTCCTCTACAAAACCAAACCTTGCATCAAAGGCTAAAGAAACAAGAAAGAAAAACACAGAAGTGGAATACAGAATAAACAGCAAGGAAACTTTTTTAAGAACAGTATTGCAACAGACCAAATAAAACCCCACATATCCATAGAGTCACAGTTAATATATGATTCTTCACTAATGCTCTTACTCTATTGAATTATTATAATAAGTCTCGAAGGGCCTGTAGAACTTGTTATTCTGAGCAACCTCGGCAAAGGAGCCTGAAGCAGCAGCAATTGTGACAAGGAGGCAAGCAACACTTGTGGCTTTAAGGGAGAGCCATTTTTTGCTCCATTTGGGTATCTTCTGTTGTGCTATACACATCTCTATTGGGAAGTATACAGTGAGAGGCCAAAACCCAATGGCCTCAAGAATTGAAACCACATCAATGGAAGTTACGAGCATTGCTATGAGAGTGGTTATGATCACAAAAATGGTTCTCCAAGCCAATCGGAAAAGGTTGAGTTTGAAGCAAGGAATTGGGATATTGATTTCCTTGGTGATGAATTCACTTTGAGGAAATGTTTCTGATGCAATTTTCTCTATGAAGCTAAAAATGGGATGGCAGTTGAGTTGGTATACAACAACTAGTTGGATTGAGAAGGCAGCGTTGGCTATGTCGACAAGCCAATATGGCTTATGGAAGCCGTCAAGGATGTTTCTGGGGGTGAGGTCCCCAAAAGCAGCATATCCCATGCAGCCGCATAGCATGTGGAGAAGGGTCACTATTGCAACACTTACCTGATTTGCTTTCTTCATTGTCTTGGCTTCTGATGGTGGGGACTTGATTTTGTCCTCAATTTCAACAAGGAATTCAGAGTAAGAATAGGCGAATGCTATGATTCCGAGTGCTTGGAAGCTGCTCCATATCTTTTGGGTTGGAGTCACACTACTGCCAATGCTTATTCCAGTGAGGCTTCCCATGAATTTTCCAGTTTCTGATCATCAAAAAAGGAAAGAAAGAGCTTAGTTCAGCTTCCAAAAAAAAAAAAAAATGGAATACGTTATTAATGAAGCAAAAGCTATTCCCTTCATTTGCCTGATGCATTAGCGTGTGTTTCGCAAGTTTAATTAGTTAAACTTTTATATAGGCATATGGAGTTAATAATGACATGGTATTACCGTTGCGATGTATAATTTTTAAATTTTAAGACATCAATATGGTGCTCTCAACCGTTACATAAAGAAATTTTGAATTAGAGTTTTATCTTAAACAAACAAAATTGAAAGTAAGATTAAATTAACGTCCAATACAGGTACCTGCAATTTTGACAATAACGAGGACCAGAGAAATTGTAAAATAAGTAAACACCATAATTACTGCAACAATTGAAAGCCACCATGTCTGAGCAAAGTCTAGGATTTGAGAGGAAATGATTTCTATTGCGCCAAACAAGATCAAATATAGATTATTTGAGATCTTACAAGGATTTGCCCCGTCACTGGTGGATGCAATTAGACCATTTAATGGCCCTGTTTGATTAAAACTCATTAGATAATTTAAGATTTCTTAAACAATAATTAATAGAAAATTGTACTCACGCCATGCTTAGAGAAGCTGAATTGATGCAACGAATGGCCCCTCCAAACAATTTCAGACAATGAATCACCCCACAAATCTTAACCTTAACACAACCTTCAAGTTCACAAAACACAAAACATTTAGCCGTTAGTTTCTCGATATATATCACCACTTCTGGGAATAGAAAATAAAAATGGAATTAGAGCGTTCCTGTTACATACCAAGGTTGGAACGAACAGCGTCCATGTAAGTATAGTTTGTATTGGCGGTGAGTGGTTCGCCGGAACAGTAACATGCGGCGAGAAGATTAGAGGTGTAGGAAGTTAAAAGCCAAAAGACAGACATCCCAAGTAGACCAGAAATCCATCCAAGCTGAGCAATTGGCCAAGCAACTGACAATACTCCATGCCCCGTTACAACTATTATTATGCGAGCATTTGCACTCCAAATAGACCCTACATATAGCCACCCAAACACAAACAAACAGAGTATTATAAAAACACGAAAATATATATGCATTATGAATGTAACCGGATTTTGGCTGGTCTAGTTATGGAGTTTGTACGTACAAGTTGTTTTGAGGCTGCCATCGTCGTTGAAGCCCTCGCGTGGAGAAATATCGAAGCTGTGCTTGTGGGAACGACTCTCACCTTCTTGAGCAATACTGTTGTCCTTCATTTCTGCTAGAGAGAAAAAAAGGACAAATGATCTTAAAATTTTGTGAACACTACCGTGTGTGTACGTGTATTTTTATATGTATATGTTAGCTTAGGGTATATGTTAAAGATGAGGAGGGGAGGATATTTGGTTTTGTGTGAATGTGTTTCCTGACTAATATTTAGTTATGCTGGGTTGGAGTTTTGTGTACAAATTCACACCAGGAACAAATTCATCACTATCCTGGAGTTGGACACGTTATTTATAATTCAAATATGGGAGTTGTGGGGACACACACCAGGAACAAATTCATCACTCTTTTTAGCTTTTTAGGAACAAATCCATACTCTTTTTAGCTTTTTAGGAACAAAAGTTATTCATCACTCTTTTTAGCGTAATTCTATTAGTCATGCTGGTGCAATTCTTAAGTCTTTTTAGCTTTTTAGGAACAAAAGTTATTCATCACTCTTTTTAGCGCAATTCTATTAGTCATGCTGATGCAATTCTTAAGTTGTGGGAGTTGCAATAGTCATGCTGGTGCAATTCTCAAGTCTTTTTAGCTTTTTAGGAACAAAAGTTATTCATCACTCTTTTTAGCTTCTTAAGTTGTGGGAGTTGCAATTCTATTAGTCATGCTGGTGCAATTCTTAAGTTGTGGGAGTTGCAATTCTATTAGTCATGCTGGTGCAATTCTTAAGTCTTTTTAGCTTTTTAGGAACAAAAGTTATTCATCACTCTTTTTAGCGCAATTCTATTAGTCATGGTGGTGAACTCTTTTTAGCACAATTCTATTAGTCATGCTGGTGCAATTCTTAAGTTGTGGGAGTTGCAATAGTCATGTTGGTGCAATTCTTAAGTCCTTTTAGCTTTTTAGGAACAAAAGTTATTCATCACTCTTTTTAACGCAATTCTATTGGTCATGCTGGTGCAATTCTTAAGTTGTGGGAGTTGCAATAGTCATGCTGGTGCAATTCTTAAGTCTTTTTAGCTTTTTAGGAATAAAATTTATTCATCACTCTTTTTAGCTTTTTAAATTGTGGGAGTTGCAATTCTATTACTCATGCTGGTGCAATTCTTAAGTCTTTTTAGCTTTTTAGGAACGCTTCTTAAGTTGTGGGAGATGCAATTCTATTAGTCATGCTGGTGCAATTCTTAAGTTGTGGGAGTGCTGGTGTAATTCTTTAGTCTTTTTAGCTTTTTAGGAACAAAAGTTATTCATCACTATTTTTGGGAGTTGCAATTCTATTAGTCATGCTGGTGTTTTTCACATCCCTATCCTGGAGTTGGAGACAAATATATACCATATAAATCACATTTTCCTGGATCTCGATGTGAAATATATATACATTTCAGGCTATTGTTGAGTTTTATTCTAAATGGGCTTGTATTATTTGGAGAGATAACACCACATATATAGCACATCCTCTTTTCAGGAATGTCACACAAGACCTTGACTTTCCAAGAAAATTGTAATACCTAACTAATTGTTGGGTGTTTGCATGGTCATAGGAAACATGATAAATTACAAGGGCTAATCCACCTTGAATGCCCCATTTGAGCTGCTCTAACATTTCATTCATGTGTTTGTCTTGGGACTACAATGTACATAGTATATTACATAGTGAACAAAAAGAAATTAAGGGCTCAAGACAATTTTAATGGTGGTTCATAAATTCAATTGATATAAATGCATTAATCCATTCCGTATACAGTGGAGGTCTTTAAAAAATGTTACCATCTGTTCTTTATTAAATCTTATTGAAAAACCTACTTGTTACTTCTTTGGTTCTCTCCGCCCTTGAATGACTTTTATTTCTGTGCGGGCGCGTGTTTGTGTGCAACTATAGTAAAAGAGACACAAATAAAATTTCACACTTATAGTAAAAGACCAATTAAATTATAATTTCCTATATATAAGTTCTTGTTCCAAAAATAAATATAAAAATTTGTTAAATTCATGACATCTTGAACGAAAGAAAGGGGTGGTACCATTTTTTTTTTTTTTTTTTTGTTCAGGAATCACTTTTGTACATGCAGGTACCATTTTTGTGCGCAGAGGTACAATATTGTGTATTTATGTATTACTTTTTGTACACATCATTTCATTAAAAAGAATGATTTGCCCATGAGAAATTTCAAAACATGATTTTTTTTTAATGTACGTGTTCGTGACTTTAACTTCATAAAATGATAAATATCACTCCAAAAATTCATGTAGTTGTAATAATCTCTTATCTAAATTCTATATCCGGTCTTGAGGGATGCCCCGTAGCGAGTGCATAAATGAATTGTTATAGGTGGCAAATTCTACTATAGTTTTTTTGGACAAGGATTCTCTCCGGTCAAATATTTCTCTTGAACTCCGGAGACCTTAATCTTGCGGTTCAGATTCTACCACATCATCATCTTGTTCAATTTTAGCACTTACTAATTTAGTTGTAATAAAATTTTCAAATTTGAATTTAACAAGATAATGATGTGGTTAAATCTGAACCATAGAATTGAGGTCTGTGAAGTTTAGGAGAGAGATTTGGTTGAAAATGATTCTTGTCCAAATTTTTTTCATTGATAGATAGTATATTGACATGGTATCAGAGTATCAAGATCCAAGTTGAAGACATAACGTAAGCTTCTTCTTCTTACTTTTTATTTTTAATTTTTTTTTCTCTCTCTGTCATTTGGATTGTGATACCCCAAAATTTTAGGATATTTAATTTGGGTTTTAATTATTTAAATTGATCATTTTGTGGTATTTTAAATGTTTTAGTAAATGTTTGTGAATGCATGTTCTTGGTTTTGATTTAACATAGATAGTTGATTTTTTTAAAATGTTTGTGAAATATTTGCTTTTGGTGTAAATTTTTCCTTTAATTAATATGTGGGACTTTGGGCTGCATTCTCTTTTATTTTTATTTTTATTTTTATTATTGTCGAGTTGGGCTAGACTTTTGGATTTGGGCCACATTTATATATATACATTTATATATGTGGGCTATGTATATTTAGGTTTATTTTTTTGAATTATTTAGAGAATTATTTTAATATTTTTTAGAAAATAAAATATGGATAAAAGAAAGAGAAAATAGGATTATGGTTCAATCGTTTCTACGCACAGAGTGTTTCTACGCACAGACAGAGAGAAAACGGTAGACGCCAGAAAAAGGGAGAAAGTGTGATTTTGCTCAAAGTCATAAGGTAAGTTCAATCTCTTCACTTTCCCTTTGAACTTGTAAATATATATAAATATTTGTATTGTTTGATTTCATGAATATACATGTATATGCATATAGGTTTATGTATGATTAGGTTTAACAATTTGGAATTTTTGCTTAATTGCATGTTAAAGGAAATTTCTGTTTGATTAAGTATGAATGTATTGTGTTAAACTAGGGTTGGTTTTGTTTCTAATAAATAGATTGATAGAAACTAGGGTTTTATTTTTGGAGATATGTATGTTGATCAAAATCTAAGATTTCGTTTATGAAATTTATATGTAGTGAATTAAATCGTGTTATATGTATTTACATTTAATTTCTATGAAGAGTGTCAATGTCCAAAATTTTTCGACAACCGTATTTTGATTCCACGAGACTTATTCTCGATCAGAAACGACCCAATAAGCAAAACCCAGTAGATTAAGCTACTGGACCATGTTGTTTTTGAGTTGAAAACCTTCATATAGGTCTCCAAAATTACGCTTTTTCGTCCTATAGGAAGATTGGAATATTTTAGAAATTTTGTTTGTGAATCAAACGAACTCATAATTGGCTGAAATTTAATATTTTGTAGTTTTTAATTATTAGGTTTCTTATGTATTTTTTTTAGAGTTTTTGGAGAAAATTTATTTTTTTAGCGATTTCCTTGTGCTATTAGTTTTCTTTTGTTTTTAGGTTTTCTTGTACTATTAGGATTAAGATTTTTTTATAATAAATGCATGTATGGTGGAGATCAGATCATGCAATCCATTTAATTATCGAGTATTCGTCAATAGTCTGAAATATTTTTAATTTTTTTTAATTTTTAAATATAGAAAATTAGGGAAAATGTTTTTTAAAAATACCAAAAAATTCTGAAAAATTCCCAAAATTTTAAATTAATCTTTTAGGGGCAGAATACAGTTGGGTTTTAAATTTCAAGATGAAATGAGTTCCCCTTGTTGTAGAATTAGTACAAAAAGTATGCTTCAAAATTAGTTTTTTATTTTTCTTTTGTTTTGGAAAATGTTTTTAAATTACAAAAAATTTCAGGAAAAATTATATAAGACTTTTAAGGACAAAATATACATGGAAACCTAGTTTAGGCCTAGGTGTAGATACAATTGATGTTTATAGTGCAATGTATGGTTATTTATGGGGTTTTTATTTTAATTGTTTAATTGTCCTCTTTAATTGCTTTCTTTGCAATTAAATGTTCGTGCTTAAATGTTGATGCTTAATTCAGTATATGAAATAGGGAGAATGAATCGTTTTGCTTCATGGTATGTTAAGTTTATTTTATTTGATTATTTAATTCACGTGACAATAGGATTCTCACTGTGGTAATTAGCATGCTTTTAAGTATGGTTAATTTGTAGTAACCCTTGTGGATGGGTGTGAGTGGGCGGGTGTGAAGACAGATACTGGATTGAGCTACCACACTGACAGGGTACAAGGTGCTCAATCCCACATTGCCTGAGTGTGAAAAAGGGGATGTGCTCATATGTAGTATGTTCTCTTCAAATGGTATGAGGTCTTTTGGGGTAAAACCCAAAAGCAAAACCGTGCGGGCTCAGGCCCAAAGCGGACAATATCATACCATGTGTTGGAGCAGAGTACTACAGTTGGTATCAGAGCCTCAACCCAGCCGGAAGTGTGCCGACGAGGACGTCGGGCCTCGTAGGGGCATGGATTGTAGTAACCCTAGGGTACAAGGTGCTCAATCCCACATCGCCTGGGTGTGGAAAAGGGGATGTGCTCATATGTAGTATGTTCTCTTCAAATGGTATGAGGCCTTTTGGGGTAAAACCCAAGAGCAAAACCGTGCAGGCTCAGGCCCAAAGCGGACAATATCATACCATGTGTTGGAGCGGGGTATTATAGTTGGTATCAGAGCCTGAACCCAGCCGGAAGTGTGCCGACGAGGACGTTGGGCCTCGTAGGGGGTGGATTGTAATAACCCTTATGGACGGGTGTGAGTGGGCGGGTGCGAAGACAGACACTGGGCTGAGCTACCACACTGACAGGGTACAAGGTGCTCAATCCCATATCGCCTGCGTGTGGAAAAAGGGATGTGCTCATATGTAGTATGTTCTTTTCAAATGGTATGAGGCCTTTTGGGGTAAAACCCAAGAGCAAAACCATGCGGGCTCAGGCCCAAAGCAGACAATATTATACCATGTGTTAGAATGGGGTATTATAGTTGGTATCAAAGCCTGAACCCAGTTGGAAGTGTGCCGACGAGGACGTCGAGCCTCGTAGGGGGGTGGATTGTAGTAACCCTTGTGGACGGGTGTGAGTGGACTGGTGCGAAGCCAGACACTGGGCTGAGCTACCACACTGACAGGGTACAGGGTGCTCAATCCCACATTGCCTAGGTGTGGAAAAAGGGATGTGCTTATATGTAGTATGTTCTCTTCAAATGGTATGAGGCCTTTTGGGGTAAAACCTAAGAGCAAAACCGTGTGGGCTCAGGCGCAAAGCGGACAATATCATACCATGTGTTGGAGCGGGGTATTACATTTTTTATTAAAAGGAATATAGGAGGCACGTGAGGATTGTCAGGAGACATGTATGGATTGCTAGGAGGCATGTATGGATTGTCAATACCTAATAAGGTATTTAATAGGTTATAAGGGAGGCATATATGTATGGATTATCAATACCTAATAAGGTATTCAAGGTTAATTAGGGAGACATGTGAGAATTGCTAGGAAGCATGTCAGGATTGCCAATAGGGTAGTTAAGGTTAATTAGGGAGGCATGTGAGAATTGCCAGGAGACATGTATGAATTACCAATACCTAATAAGGTATTTAATAGGTTATAAGGAAGGCATGTATGGATTGCCAATACCTAATATGGTATTCAAGATTAATTAGGGAGACATATGAGGATTATCAAGAGGCATGTCAAGATTGTCAATAGGGTAGTTAAGGTTAATTAGGGAGGCATGTGAGGATTGCCCGGAGGCATGTCAGGATTTCCAGGAGGCATGTCAGGATTGCCAATAGGGTAGTTAAGGTTAATAAGGGAGGTATGTGAGAATTACCACGAGGCATGTTAGGATTGCCAATAGGGGTAGTTAAGGTTAATAAGGGAAGCATGTGAGGATTGCCAGTTACATAATAAGGTTTTTATATATATATTTAAATAAGGGAGAAATGTCAGGATTGTCAAATACTAGGTATGTAATATGTAAATAGGGGAGGCATGTCAGGATTGCCAAATAAGAGTATGATATGTACTTACTAGGGCTTTGGGCATGTATGAATTGCATTTGGATGAAACTTAGAAAAATCTGATCTATATTTTGTAATAACATATTAGTTGGTACTGGATATAAGATGGTCCCAATCTGGTACTGTAGGGTTAGTGAGAGAGTTTATGTCTGTATGTTTATATATATATTTTTATTGTCCTCATATAGAGAGTATGTTTACCAGTTTTCTAATTGGGTTATAGTAGAGGAAACTTGCTCGTGGGTTTAACCTACTTTGTTGATATTTCAGGTCCCAGATAGTTTCCACCTCGAGGTTAGAGTGTGACAACAATCTATACCTTATCGGATTTCAGTGTAGGGACTTAGATCCTTTCATAAAATTTTTACTTTTATAATTTTTGGTTTAGGGGTCCTTGAGTTATAGGACTTCCAAGTTGTATAGTTTGGACTCGCATTTTGTATATTTAACATTATTTATTTATTTCAGTCAGACTCTCCTTTCATCTATGCTTGTTTGATATCAGTTGTAAGTATTCCTTATATTTTATGTGTGAGACTGACCACCTCATGCGTGAAATTTGTAGGAGGTATTTCATGGATAGAGATGGCCTAGAACTTTAGTTTCAAAAAAAATAATAATAATAAAGTCTCTATGTAAATATGACATAGATGACTTAAGAAGAAAAAAAACAGTATCTTTCTTATTGATTTCATGTTCAAAATTCTGTAGTTCTCTCGCTTGAAATTTATACTCAGATTATCTCATCGTAGCTATCATGGGTGACAATACATTTCACCATTCCTCTCAGTTATATGATCTAAAATCATCTCGAATCTCGTCATCTTGGATATCATGGGTCGAGGTACCAAAAAATGTACACATTGTGGTTGCACCAACCATTCTATTGATTACTGTTGGGAACTCCATGGCAAGCCTACATGGACAAATCAGGCTATGGTTAAGGGGGGGAACTCTTACTCCACAGCGGAGTAACATGTTGTTATTCCCAAGGCAGAGTATGATTCAATTGTCAACCGCATCAATCTTTCATCCACCTCCACAACCACTTTGTTTGGTTCAGGTAATAATTATTTTCTTTCCTTATCCAATACATCTTGGATTATTGATTCAGGGACCTCCCACCATATGACATGTAACTTTTTCTTTCTTTCTGATTTTTTCCGTACCTCTTCTCCTTCGTTTGTCACGATAACTAATGGTATCAAATCTCTAATCTAGGGAATTAGTAATGTTAGCACACCTAGTTTAACCTTCTCTCCTCCATTTTGTACCTACCTCAATTTTCCTTTAATTTATTATCTGTTCCTAAACTTACTTCTAGCTTAAAGTGCTCAGTAGCGTTTTATCCTAACCAATGTGTCTTTCAAGATATAAAGACGAAGAGAATTATTAGTGGGGGCTTTAAAAGGGATGGTTTCTATTACTTTCAACCGTCTCGCTCCCTTTTCCATTCGCACTCTATACCATGACCTCTCCGTATCAGTGACACTGTTGGTTCTGATCACAAAAAGGGTTCTCCAAACTAATCGAAAAAGGTTGAGTTTGAAGCAAAGAATTGGGATATTGATTTCCTTGGTGATGCATTCACTTTGAGGAAATGTTTTCAATGCAGTTTTCTCTATGAAGGCAAAAATGGGATGGCAATCGAGTTGGTATACAGCAACTAGTTGGATTGCGAAGGTAGCGTTAGCTATGTCGACAAGCCAATATGGCTTATGGAAGCCGTCAAGGATGTTTCTGGGGGTGAGGTCCCCAAAAGCAGCATAGCTCATGCAGCCGCATAGCATGTAGAGAAGGGTCACTATTGCAACACTTGCCTGATTTGCTTTCTTCATTGTCTTGGCTTCTGATGGTAGGGACTTGATTTTGTCCTCAATTTCAACAAGGAATTCAGAGTAATAATAGGCTAATGTTATGATGCCAAGTGCTTTGAAGCTACTCCATATCTTGTGGGTACGAGTCACGATAGTGCCAATGCTTATTCCAGTGAGGCTTCCCATGAATTTTCCAGTTTTTGATAATCAAGAAAGGAAAGAAAGAGCTTAGTTCAGCTTCCAGAGAAGGACAAAAAATTGGAATACGTTTTTAATGAAGCAAAATTTATTCCCTCCATTTGGCTTTTGCGTTATCGTGTGTTTCACAAGCTTAATTAGTTAAACTTTTATATAGGCATATGGAGTTAATAATGACGTGGTATTATTGTTGCAATGTATAATTTTTAAATTTCAAGATGTCAATTTGTTGCTCTCAAACGTTACATAAATAAAATTTGAAGTAGAGTTTTATCTTAAACAAATAGAATTGAAAGTATGATTAAATTAACACCCAATACAGGTACTTGCAACTTTGGCAATGATGAGGACTAGAGAAATTGTAGAATAAGTAAACACCATGACTACTACAACAATTGAGAGCCACCATGTCTGAGCAAAGTGTGGGATTTGAGAAGAAATGATTTCTATGGTGCCAAACAAGATCAAATATGGATTACTTGAGATCTTGCAAGGATTTGTCCCACCACTCTAGTGGATGCAACTAGACAAATGGTGTGCGTATATACTTGGGTTGCATGTATTAAAATGTCATTATAAGGTATTAGCAAGTGGGGTTTACCTTTAACACATGAAAAATCATCATTCACTTCAGCTTCACACATTCAACTTGCAATTTCATCGTAATGTAGTACAAATTCAACAAGATTCGTGGTTTTACGAGCAACTTGTTGAAAGATATTATTTGTACTCTTTTTTTTTTTTTGATCTAATATTGGCTGAGAATGTATCACGGCTAAAAACTGGACACCACTTCTCATGAATGTCATATAATTTTCTCAACCATTTATTTTCTGCAATTCTCCATTTTTCATTCATTGTACTCCATATAGACTCAAACTCTTCTTTCATTTCACAACCATGAAAGGGTTTTGTAAAATTCTCTCTAAATCTTGGATATGTAAAGAAAGTAGAGATATTTTGAGTTGCATTTTTTGAGATATACCAAGTAAATAGCGATGTCGTGTATTGGGAAACACCTTAGCTATGGCGTTCGCCATTGCTACTCTTGATTAGTGAAGATTGTTTGGGGTGCCTTATCTCCCATCACATCCAAAAAAATTTCAAACAACCAAACAAAAGAAGTTGTGATCTTATTTAATAAAAATACACAACCAAAGAGTACAATCTTCCAATGATGGTTTACTCCAACAAAGGGAACACTTGTACTTATTTGTGCAATAAGTGGTATTAAATATGACGACATCCCCAAAACATTGGTGATCCAATTTAGAGAAAACATCTCTCCAAAAAAATCTGTTTATTTGATTTTGATCATCTACTTGTATTGTGTAATAGAACATTGGATTTTCAACTTGCTTGCACTTAATTAAAATAATTGATAAACTTTGGGCATCGCCTACTTCTATTACCTTTGACCTTTAGAATTATAAAAAATTGTGACAATCCCGTTTGGTAAACCCAACATTTTTAACTCCATCGGCTTTTTTGGACAAATAAGAGTATGTCTTAGATACTCTTATGTCAGTTTGGACCGTAGGACTAATAACACCTGCACTAGTATCAGTGATATTTCTTCCTGATCGTATCAAAGTGCCTTTGCTCAGGCTTTATGGGTGGATGATTATGTTCAATAATAAATTGCATTATTTTTCACACACCATTTTTCACTTTGAAAATAACAAAGGCATTGCAACTGGTTCTAGTCAACAAATTTTCAATTTTTTTTTCTTGAAAAGGGGAAAAGTCTATTTTAAACCCCTCACAAGAACACACAAATGAACATCAACACACTTCACTTGTGCCTTCGCGGCATCGATATTTACCCTGGCATCAATATTTACCCTTTCAAATACTGAAACCCTTGTTTATGGCATAACTATTATATAGATCATACGCTTCTTCTTCACTCTAAACTAACATTTTAACTTTTAAATCTAACTCCTCACTATTTTGACATGTAAAATAAGGGTGATTATCATTATCATCAACTACATCAAGGTTATTATCATCATCAATTACAACAATATCTTTATCGCTATCAACTGAAATATCAATATATTAAATAAATAAATAAAATACATAATTTTAGAATATATAACAGTATTAATTATTGGAGAACAAAATATATATTAAACACATATTTAAGAATATGGAACTAGGATGAAAAATGATAAAATACAAGATTAATTACAAAAAAATGGTATGATAGACATTATGATAAAAAAAAATGATAAATGGCAAAATCCAAGACAAATTACAGAAAAAGATGGTATGATAGATATTATGATAATAAAAAAAAAATTGGTATGTACCATTTTTAACTATTGATTTGAGTTTAGATGACATTATATGTCTCCACTTGGTTCTAGCCATGCAAGCTTAATGTAGAAATGCAAAGATTGTGTTACAGAAGTGGGCCTCTAGCCACTGTGGGTATATGCGCAGAAGAAGAATTTCTGAGTGTGTGAGAGAGTCTTCACACAAAGAGAGGGGAGTGTTTTGAAGAATTTTATACTTTTTTTTTTGTTAAGGAAGATTTTCGTGCTTGATTCAACTTTTACATAATTTATCAATATGTTTTAATTGCGTGAACGATAGACGAACTGAACTATCTTTAATTTCATTAATGGGGTTAACGCGATCTATATAGGTTACTTCAACTACCTTACAGTGCTGTTGTTGTATAAACAGAATTAAGGTACATCTTAATAAGACGGTGGAGAGAGAGAGAGAGTAGCCCACTACATTAATTTTAGTTAGTTGCTTCTAAGAATAATTTTACGGTAAATTACACTTACATTTTTTGAAATTTAGTCAATAAATATTAATTTTTTATTTATTTGTCAAATTACACTGATGTTCATTGACAGAGTTATTAGATAGATGCCGTTAACAGAAGTAACAAAATTACTTTTTTGTCATCATTTTTTTAATATTATTTTAATTTATAAACAAAGTAAAGCAAAAAAACAAAATTACTCAATTGTATTTCTGCTCACCCTTTTTCTTTCACTTCACCGTCATTAACGACACATGTGAGTTCAACAATTTATTTAGAAAACAAAATCTAAAATTGATGAAAAAATAAAATATTTTTGACAACTTAAACCCAATTATAGTTTAAATAAATAAGTGAAGAGTCTGTTATTCACAAATTTAACAAACAATGGGTTTGTATTTATGTATATAATCAAGGAACAACTGTAATTTTTTTATGAGATGTGGCTGTGAACTGAAAAGTATAAATGAGTTGGCTGATTACTAGCTTTTATATATGGATTGGCTACTTGACTCTATAATTTTGTATAATAGTGTGTGTGTATATATATGTATGTAATCAAAATATCGAACTTTTGTACTGTGACTTTTAAAAACGTAAAAACAGAAAAGAAAAAAAAAAAGAAAAAAAAAACAAAATTTTATTACATAAACTGAACACAAAATCTCCAATTCAGATAATTTAGCTCTAATTCTTCTAAACCCAATTCTAAAACCACATATATGTTCCATTGAAGCCAAGTCACACAATTAAACTCTCTAATGTGAAGATCCCAACTATTGATTAAATTAAGTGAAAACAGAGAAAGTAGAGAGAGGGTGATAATGAAAAGAAAAAATAAGAGGAAAAAAATATCTTATCACTTCTCTCTCTTGGCATCAGAAATTATCGTCGACAACTTTCGCTAGAGATCAATTTTTGTCTTTTTGAAATGATAAGAAGAAGAAAGAGATAGTTTTGTCAATTTTATTTAGTTAAAAAATGTATTTATGTATTTTATGTGATTTCATAGGAATAATTAAATCGTTACATGTTTTCCAATGGTAGAATTAGAATTTAAAATATACAAATTACTGGCTTCATAATTTTTTGTAATTGACTGTGTTGACCACTAATGGAAGAAAAGTTTATATTATCTCGTATTCAAATCTCAAGAGAGGTACAAACAAGATGGGAGATCAATGTATAATTTCATCAGTGTAATTTACTCTTAAATTTAATATTTTAATAATTTGTTCAGCCTTTTATACTTAGAGATGTTGAGCCGATTGTTGAGACCCTAATAATTTCTCGATGATTAAACAAACTATACTGCCTGTCTTGAAGTAAGCCTTAATTACACAAATTTTTTCTACAATTTTCAAAATTACTTTGACCTTTTTTAAAACGAAACCTTTATACCCAAATCTTCCATTTTAACAGTTAGTGTTAGACGACAACAGAAATTAGTGATATCATGTACTTAATATATTTAAAATACCAGTATTAGTGTATTACCTTTGTTGAATTAAAAGACATTTTAAACTTTGTAAAATAATGTGCAACAAATCAACTATCTTTCTTTCAATGTAACTGTTACAGAGTCTTCACACTCCCCTTTTTTTTTTTGCCAAGTTAAATGATTGTATATATGTATAAAATTTACAAGCTAAGCCCAAACAAGCCCAGTGGACAAGAGCAAGACCACTACTGAGGCCTACACTGGTCCAAAGACTTGGGTTGGGTAACCCGAATTTAACTCGAGCTCAGCCCGATTTTTTACGAGCTTGGACAACTATTTTTTCAATTAGGGTTGAGTTTGGGTTGAAAAACCTCAACCTGAACTTAATTAGGATTAAGGTGCCAATAATCCGAGCTCAACCAGAACCCGAATTGTTATTTATATACATATTTTTTTGTTTTAAATATATTATATATAATATTCAAATTATGATAACCTTTTTTTTCTTTTCAACTTCTTTTATTTAAATATTAATTTATTCTATGTTAACACTTTGGATAATTAAATTCCTAAAAAATGTGTTTAGGAGTAATCTAATGTGAAACTTATTAAAGATCACTTTAAATTTTCAATATAGAAATTGGTGATATAGATAATCCAAATTAATCTGATTTTCTAACCCGAAATCTCAATTCGAGTTGCAAACCAGAGTTTAAAATTTTAAGGATGAGTTGAGTAGCTAGGGTTGAAAGTAGGATTAGGGTTGAGTTAGGATTGAACATCTCATATGTAAGGTTGAACCCGAATTGTACCTCTGACCAACTTGCCCGAGTTGCAACTCTCGTCTAAACGCCCAACCACCAAGCTATTATCATCTTCAAAATCATCTTCACAGCTATTTTAGGTACATGCACATTGTACAATGACATCTTTTCAAGCAACGAACTTTAACCGTCACACACACACAAACACACACACATATATATATATATATATTTGAAGATTTGGGTTTGTTGAATATGAACCATTCGTGTGTGTATGTATATTGTATATGTACGCAAATACTTGGCAATAATGTGAGATTGGGTTTGCTGGATATGCACAATTTTATTTGAAATTTTGAGTTTGTTGAATGTGAACGATTCATATATATATATATATATATATAATTGGTAATCTACAGTTAGATTGAGAATACAGATCTTAATTCACTTATCTTCTTTAACCCACAATGAGATTGAGTACATAGATCTTGCATTTTTAATTCACATAACTTCTTTATGCTTCCATGAAACTTAAATTCTCATTAGTAATAATCATAAGCCCCTCAAATATGATATTCAGTTTATATATCATTCATCCAAGAGCAGAAATTTAAAATCTATTAGGTTTAGAATTAGGAGGGAGGAGAAGAACTTGACATGTGGCAGAACCCGAAGGAGAAGAAAGATCTATTAGTTTAATTTAATATTATTTTATATAAGGGCAATTAAGTAAAATCATATATACTAATCATTAGTCCATTTTACAGTCGGTCACTAATAGGGATAGGGAAAGTCCATGTATCAAGATTTCGTTTTTATTCTACAAGAATTTGATGGAATTTGAAAGGATTTGTAAATTACTCTAATTTGACCTTTATTTTAATGAAACATAAGATTATAACTGGAATAAAATGATAAAATAAACATTTTCTTTATAACTAATTAAAGGAAAAATTATTAATGAATCCTACTTTTAAATTCTCAAGACAAATAAGTTCTATAAAATTTTAACAAATAAGTCTTACTTTTAAAAAATATTTTCAACTAAGTTCAAATTTTATAAATAATTAACTTTTTTTTTTCAGTATTGTCATTTATTTCTCAGTTTTCATTAGTGCCTTTTTTTTCACACTAAATTACAAACTCTCTCTCCACTTTCAATATCTTGTAGGTAATACCTATTTAAAAAAATATTAATTGTTACCAAAATTAATAATCCAAAAACATTTAAAAATTATTTCAAATTCATTTTCTGTAAATACTCACAACATGTTAAAATACAATGAAATACTTTTCATTCATTACATTTATGAATAATAAATAATTTTTTCTATTGTTTTCGAATTTTCTATTTAATATTGCTTAAAAAAACTCAATAATAAAAAATAAATCTCTATGAATTTAAGATAATGTTATCTAAAAATATTATCAAGTTATCTTAATAAATCGAATATAATGTGAATTTGAAATAAAAAAGATTCCTAAATTATTTATTTTCAATAATTCTTGTAGCAAAATAATTTGGAGAAAATTAATTAGGCAACATTCGTGATATATGGAAAGAATAAAAGAGGAATCGTACTAGTTATAAAATTTGTTGATTTTTTTTTTTATAAAAAGTAAAGCTTTATTGTTCGATGAACTTTATTTATTTTTGTAAGAAATTTATAGAACTTATTTATCTTTAAAATTTAAAAATTATCTTTTCTAAAATAGATTTTATTTGTTTTTAAAGTTTAAAAGTAGAATTTATTAATAATTTTTTCTTAATTAAATAGGAGTAACATTTCAAATTCTAATCTAATTCCCATTCCGATTTCAAATCCTAATCCAATAAGAATTTGGTTCGAAAGAGAGGGTTGGTCTGATTTGCATCGGAATCAAAATCAAGGCAGATCCAAAGAAAATCAAAATCATCGTCGACACGACCCGGAATAGGTACGCTCTCTTTGCTAGTGCCCCCTTCTCTTCAAATTTTCATGCATATATATATATATAAATATACACACATATATAAATATACATATATAGCTTTCTTCTCTATTTTCGAGAGTATGAATGGACACTGATTCGGCGCATTGGACAGGTCCAAGTGCTCTTGCTTTTATTTATTTTTTGATATACAGTATATATAAGCCCTAGTCCCTAGATCATTGAATTTCCACCATTAATTTCTTAATAATTCATCTATTTAAAATGGTGAAAGCATGGTCTGTTTGGTTACTGAGAAACTGTGAAACGCTTTACATTTGGTAAAAAAAATGTTCTAGACTTGTCAATTTCATTTTATTTCTGTAATAAAGAACTGTTGAATTTATGAAGCTTTACGTTCTGTTTGGTAAGAATAAACAATGGTCTGAGCTTTGGTTCGCTGTAAACTTTTTCAACTGCATGAATCACTATTGTAGATCAAATATTTGATTATAATGGAGATTCGTTTGCTAATCATAGTAATTCATGTGCTGTTGTTCTTTGGCTCAGACCAGAAGCTTACAATCAACTGAGTATTAGCGACTTGTTCGTCAATTCGAACTTCAAAGAAGAAGGAAACAGAAAGAAAGAATCATGGCTGAGTATCAGGAGATGGATAGGTTTGGGACGGACAAAGATTTCGAGGACGGTCAGTGGATTGGTGGCGAATTCTTCTACCGTAAACGCAAGGACAAGCGTTTACAGACCAAAGACGACGTCCTCTACGGCGTTTTCGCCTCTGGCGACAGCGATTCCGACGACGATGATTACCAGAGAGGTAGGAAGCAGCGCAGGAAAGATCTCTCCAAGAAAGCCGACCTCACCAAGCCTGTCAATTTCGTCTCCACTGGCACTGTCATGCCCGACCAGGAGATAGACTGCAATTCCAAAGAGGAATTAGGCAATGCCTCTGTCCCCATGGAGGAGGATGAGGAGCAGGAGGAGGAGTACCCAAAGCCGTCTGGTTTGGGGCTTGGATCATCCAACTCGGGTTCTTCTGGCCTTGGGTTTCATTCAGGAAAGTCTTCCATGAAGAACGAAAATGGGAATGTAGATGATGATGACGATGAGGATGACTTTCTGCCCACTGCTTTCGGCAGGAAGATCAAGGAGGGTGCCCAGCAGCGGCGCGAGAAAGAGAGGGAGAAGGCTAAACTAACCAAGAAATCTCAGGTGGGGACTGGGAGGAAGGAGGCAGAGTTGGGTGGTGTTGGGGGATTCGAGAAGCACACAAAAGGGATTGGGATGAAGCTACTTGAGAAGATGGGCTACAAGGGAGGCGGGCTGGGGAAGAACGAGCAGGGTATCGTTGCTCCCATTGAGGCCAAGCTGCGGCCAAAGAATATGGGTATGGGTTTTAATGACTACAAAGAGACGAATTTGCCTGCATTACAGGAATTAGAGGAGAAGAAAACTCTGCCTCAGGTGGCTCAGTCTGTGGAGGGCCGCTCGAAAGAGAAGCACTGGTCGAAGCAAGCTCGGCACAAGAAGAAGGATAACTATCTTACGGCCGAAGAGTTGTTGGCCAGGAAGCAAGAGCAGAGCCTCGAAGTTGTTCATAAAGTGTTCGATATGAGGGGGCCTCAGGTACGCATCTTAACAAATTTGGAGAACTTGAATGCAGAGGAGAAAGCAAGGGAAAATGATATACCCATGCCTGAGCTTCAGCATAATGTTAGACTGGTTGTGGACTTAGCTGAGATGGATATACAGAGAATAGACCGGGATTTGAGAAATGAGAGGGAGACGGTGGTTGCTTTACAAAAGGAGAATGAGAAGCTCCAAATTGAGGCAGTCCGCCAGAAGAAACAGCTGGATAGTATGGAAGAAATAGTTAGCATTTTGGATAGGATAGGCGATGAGAACTCGTTGGGAACATTGACACTAGACTCGCTTGCAAAGTCAATTGAGAACTTGCAGAGGAAATATGCTGATGATTACAAACTCTGTAACCTTTCTTGTATTGCCTTCTCATTTGCTGTGCCTTTATTTATTAGAGTATTTCAAGGATGGGACTTGCTTCAGAATCCATCGCACGGGTTGGAAGTGATATCCTTGTGGAAGAATCTGTTGCAAGAGGAGGATATTTTTGATATCTCAGATGTGGCGTCACCATATACCCAGCTGTTTATGGAAGTTGTCTTTCCTGCTGTGAGGATATATGGCACCAATACTTGGCAGGCAAGGGACCCTGAACCAATGCTTCGCTTTTTGGAATGTTGGGAAAAGCTGCTGCCTCCTTCAGCTCTTCAGACCATACTGGACAACATTGTTATGCCAAAATTGTCAGCTGCTGTGGACTCATGGGACCCGCGCCAGGAAACTATTCCAATTCATGCTTGGATGCATCCATGGCTACCCTTATTGGGACAGAAGTTGGAGACCTTCTACCGAACAATACGTAACAGATTAGAAAGTGTTCTTCATGCTTGGCACCCCAGTGATATGTCTGCTTATTATATATTGTCACCTTGGAAGACTGTGTTTGACCCAGCCAGTTGGGAACAACTAATGGTTCGATACATTACTCCAAAATTGTTGGCTGTCATGCATGATTTCCATCTAAACCCAGCAAATGAGAAACTTGATCAGTTCTATTGGGTCCGGACTTGGGTTACTGTTATTCCCATTCATCACATGCTTCGCTTAATGGATGTATTCTTTGATAAGTGGCAACAAGTTTTGTATCATTGGTTGTGCTCAAACCCAAATTTTGAAGAAGTGACCCAATGGTTTAAGGGTTGGAAGGAACTTCTCCCTGTGGAACTTCAGGAAAATCCACACATTCAGCATCGCCTTAATCTGGGTCTTGGCATGATGAACCAGGCTGTTGAAGGCATGGAGGTGGTACAACCTGGTTTGAGGGAGAACATTAGCTATTTTAGCGTGCTTGAGCAAAGGCAGTTCGAGGCTCAGCAAAGAGCAGCAGTTCAGGCTCAGCAAAGAGCTGCTGCAAACCTGGGTAGCGCAGCCCAGATGGAAGCTACGGGTGGTGGACTTGAGATGAGCATGAAAGAAGTCATTGAAGTCCATGCACAGCATACTGGGTTGCTATTCAAGCCTAAACCTGGCAGAATGCAAGATGGTCATCAGATCTATGGCTTTGGTAACATAAGCATAATAATAGACTCTCTAAATCAAAAGGTATATGCACAGAATGAGGACAGGTGGTCTCTGGTGTCCCTTGGTCAGCTGCTGGATATGCACGATTCTTCTGCTTCAAAGCGGCGTTGAATTGCTGAGTGCCTTACCGTTCTTATGGGGAGGGAAAATAACTCCAAACGATACTAAGCAGATTTCAGCTTCACATTTTCTATGCATCATTAGAGATGTTATTGGTAACTCAAGCTTAGATCAACATCAGGTTTTATTTTTAGTTATATTTTCTTTTAATTACACATCTTGCAATGCAAAGCTTTGTAGGGATTTTGGATCGGAAAAAAAAAAGTATTTCATACCTAAGGCCTTTAGTACTTCACACGTCAGGAACATGAATGATTGTTTTGGAGTTCATTCACATTCTAAAATAAAGGCCTTGTAATATGTGCGGACATCTGCTCTAACTACAATGCTTAATTGACATGCTATTATTTTGCAGACAGGTTCTGCTGATTATATGAATTAAAATTGCATTGAGCTAGATATGTTTTAAAACTTAATTTCGCTCATAGAGAGTTTGAGTATTAGTAAAAGAAGTTCTCAAGAATGCTTACTATTTTATTCATTTTAATGTAATTTTGTTGATTTTTTTAATTCTTTTTCATAGAAACAAAAAGTATAATATGTTGTTGTAGTAGCTGTTCCATAAGTTACACTTGTATATTACTTTCTCTGGAAAATGTTTTCACGGTAACAGGTGGATTCTTTTGGAAATTGAGCTTTGGGATCATGTGTGTAAATTGGTGTGTTTGATACAAGGAGAGAAGTATTTGATTTTATTTGTTTTCTCATTCAAAGCAGAAGCATGTCGTTCTGATTGACGTCATCTTCACTTGCTGGCACTAACTACTGAGAGCTAACAATTGCCCCGCAACAACAAACAAAAATAAAAGAAAATTATTAATCAGATCACTCCATACAATTGGATATGATTAATAGAAATTTTGTATCTAGTGCTCATCATGTTTGTAATATTCTCCTAAGAATTGAGGAAAAATCCAAATAACTCAAGAACTTTCTAGTTAAGCTGAAGCCATATCCTTGTGCATGGATACATTCTCAAATAAGTCAGAAATGACTTTTAATTGAATAAATTTGTGAAATTTATAAGTAAAATTGAAAATTGAACATGAACTCAGGCAGTTAGTTCGAAGTAACTGCTAGTTCTTAAATTTTATGTTTTCTACTGGCATGCAATGTTTAAATGAAATCTTCATGAAATGCCTAACCTCCATTTTTATGGATATTATATTATTGAAATTTCAAGACATCTATAGTGGTCTAGATACAGCTTACATCAAGTAGATAACTTTTCGAAGTTACTTTAGTCTGAATGAGTAAATCCTATGCTTATGTCACAATTCTTATCCACATAAATCATATGCTCCAGTAGGAGTATACAACTGATCTTCATGCTTGGATATCATGATGGACGATGTCATATCTTTTTAAATCTATAGAAAGGTACAAAACTCCGTATAGCTGATTTTGTACACGGTGCAGATGGATTTGGAAACTAAAACTTTCCTCCACCAAAAGGACAGCCAATTGAACAGTCAGCAGCTGCTTTTCTTGTCCGGCAAGCTAACCTTTACCCTGGAAAAGTCACTGTGGTGGCCTTGGGCCCGCTTACAAATATCACTCTGGTCAGGTTCTTCATCTTCTTGCATGCTTACTGAGGAAATTTTTTATAGAAAATATTACTTATTATATTTATTAATTGATACAGGCTATTAATTAGATCCTTTATTTACAAAAAAGATAGGTCAGATTGTTCTTCTTGATGGTGCTTTTGCAGTAAATGGAAATGTAAATCCTGCATTAGAGGCCATGTTCTTTTATATAACTGATCAATTCTTTCTGAAAATGTTTCTGACGTGCTTACTTGTGTCCATATTCCTTTTATATAACTCAATCCATGTTGTTTTATATAACTCAATTCTTTTTGAAAATGTTTCTGATGTGCTAACTTGTCCATGTTCCTTTTATATAACTCAATCCTTTCTGGCTTTTTTAGTTATTACTTCTCTCATTGGGTCATATTTGCAGGACTTTGCTATAATTTAGTTTAAGGAAGCTTATTTATTCTTTTGGTTGTACCCTATTATTTTACGTTCATGTATTGATGAACTTACTTTTGTGTGATCAACCACCAGTCGTCCAGGCTTCAATGATCTGTGTCTCAACCTCAAAGTACTTCTCCCCAACGGAAATCATGGAGTTCTTTGTTCGTAGATGCGTTAGATTCATCGTTTGCGAATCTGCAATATGTGCGAAAATCTGAAGCGGAATCAATGGTTAACTTGGAGGAGGAAGATGTTGTGGAGGAAGTGGAGTACTGGCAGCAATCAATTGTGGCCTATGTGGTGGGGAAACGTCCATATTTCCCAGTCTTTAAGAGGTTTTTGAGCGTGTTTGGAAACCAGAAGGAGAGATGAAGGTTTTAGCATTGAAAGAGGGTTTCTTTATGGTACGCTTTGACAGTGGAGCCGATTTGGATCGAGTGTTGTTAAGGGTTCATACATTTGATGGTCATCATATGATTCTGAATAGATGGGAAAAAAATGTGGATTTAAAAAAGGAAATTTTGGGGTCGGTACCCATATGG
Organism: Cornus controversa; assembly: GCA_026545225.1. Taxonomy (NCBI): domain Eukaryota; kingdom Viridiplantae; phylum Streptophyta; class Magnoliopsida; order Cornales; family Cornaceae; genus Cornus; species Cornus controversa. The sequence goes on along the minus strand of CM048853.1, from coordinate 26,681,881 downwards.
ATTAAGTTGTATGATATCCCTATTCACTATCGAGGGGTCAGGGCTATCTCAAAGATTTGTTCGCAATTTGCAAGGCCAATCTGTATGGATGATATCTCTCTTACTCAACAGCGTGGTGCTTTTGTCAGAGTCACGGCGGAGGTAGATGTCCATGATAATTTGTCAGATGAGATTGATTTTATGGTTCAAGGAAAAAGGTGTGCGAAGATTGAGTATGCCTGGAAATCACAGATTTGTTTTGTGTGTCATGGACTCATGGGATTGACCATGGTGCTATTAGTTGTCTGGTGAAGAAGATTCTGGATAAACCAAAAAAGGGCCAACAAGTGTGGATGGTCAAGAGGAATGGAAAGGAAATTGAAGTGGATGATATGGTGCATGAAGATGAATCCAAGAGGAAGGATGGAGGAGATGACATTGCTCCTGCTTCTATTCCATCGGAGGATGCTACAGGAGACCCAATCAGGGATCCTGCTATGTCACCTAGCTCAACAGAAGTGATTTGCTAATAAGATGGAGCATAGTAGCTCGTCTCACCGTTCTGTCACTAAGGATGGCAAGGAGGGATCTGTGATGAAAACTAGTGGAAACACTTCTGTAATGCTCACAAAACACAAGGAGGTAAATGTATCTAATTCTTTTGCTATGTTAGATGATGATAACTTCATTTCTTTGGATGTTACGAATGCTTCTAAGGCTACTCAGTTTTCTTTTGGGAAGAAGAAGAAGAATAAGAAGAAGCAAGATTCAAGTCAGGTAACACAGAGAGTTACTAGAGGTATGTTGGCCACAGGAGGGCTTGCTCCCAGTTCAACGTTTTTATGATTGGTTGTTGGAATGTGAGAGGCCTGAATAGGCCTAGTATGCAGAGGGAGGTGAGAAATTGGTTGTTTAAAGGCTCTTTTAGTATTGTATGTCTGCTTGAGACTAGAGTTAGAGAAACCAAGTTTGATGTTATTTCTAAGAAAATAAATAAGAGGTGGAAGTGGATAAATAATTATTCACATCATCATCTTGGAAGGATTTGGATAGGGTGGGATCCAGGCAAGGTGGATGTCCCAAGTGTTAAATACTAATGATCAATGTGTGTCATTGTAAGTTTCTCTTTTGCAGAATCAAGAAAGCTTCTATTTCACTCCTGTATGCGCTGCCTGCTAATACAGAGGCTGGGAGGAGAAGATTGTGGGAGTGTATTTTACAATATGAGGCTATTATTCAAGGCCCATGGCTGTCTATTGGAGATTGGAAATCAATTCAATTTCAGGATGAAAAGTTGGGGGCAATAGTGTTCCTCAGAGGCTGTTGGATGATTTTCATGATGTGGTGGACACTGCTGGTCTAATGGACTTATCTTGCTTGAATGGTGGTTTAACCTGGTGTAATGGACAGGGTTTATGTACTAGGATTTATGCAAATCTGGATCGATGTCTAGTTAATACAAGCTGGCTAGGGAATTTTCCAAGCTCTAAAGTGTTATTATCTCCGGCCAGAATTTCAGATCATTTTGCTCTTGTTGTGCATAGTGGTCAGAATACAGTAAGCAACCCAAAGCCTTTCAGGTTTTTGAAAGTGTGGCATTTTCAGGCTGGAGTATCTGAGATAGTCACTGATATTTGGAGGATTGGTCAAGGTGGGGTCCTCTTCAAAAGTTCACTATGAAGCTGAGGAAAGTGAAAGAAACTATAAAGGTCTGGAATAAAAATCAGTTTGGATTTTGAACATGTCATTGCTGCAAGGAGGAGGCTTGATGAAGTTCAGATGAAGCTGGTGCAAGATCCATTGAATGTTGGTTTGGTGAGTGATGAATGGAATGCTAAGAAGGAGCTGGAGATTTCTTTGACAAAATGAGGAAGTTTTGATGGCTCAGAAGGCTAGGATAAAATGGGTGAAAGAGAATGACAGATGTACTCAGTTCTTCTACAACAGGGTGGCTTCTCACAGGAATGTAAACTCAATTTCAGTTCTACAAGATGATAATGGTAATCTCACTCAAGATCCTGACAGAGTGCAGCAGCTGGTGGTGGATTATTATCAGAATTTGTTTGCAGCTTCTGGAGTTTCACTTACTGGAATGCAGCTGAGGCATCCTAGGAAAGTGATTTCTGCAGGAGAGGCTCGAGCTTTGGAGGAACAGTGCTCGATGGAGGTGATTAGAAAGGCTGTGATGGCTATGGATGCTGATAAAGCTCCTGGGCCTGATGGATTCCCTCTGAGGTTTCATCAGCAGTTTTGGCATGTGATTGGTAAGGATCTCACAGATGATGTTCAACATTTCTTCTCTACTTCAAAGCTTTCTAGGTCAGTGAACAGTAATTTTGTTACAGTGGTTCCCAAAAGAAGATAATTGTTGTAGAGTGGCTGACTTTGGCCAATTGCTTTGTGCAATGTGATTTACAAGGTCATTACTAAGGTTATGGCTTTTAGGATGGGGCAACTTCTTCCTCACTTACTGGGTGTTGAACAAACAACATTTATGAAGGGAGAAAGATTCAAGATAATATGGTGTTGGCTCATGAGTAGTTAGGGGTTTCAGTATTGAGAAATCAAATCCACTTTTTGCTTTGAAGGTCGATCTTAAAAAAGCACATGACTCAGTCAAATGGAGTTTCATGCACCACCTTTTGTGCTCTTATGGCTTTGGCTCTAGGTGAATTGGTTGGCTGATGGAGTGCCTCCCTTCTACCTGGCTTTCTGTGTTGGTTAATGGTTTGTCATGTGGTTAATTTCAACCTCGGAAAGGCTTAAACAGGGCTGCCCCCTATGGGCCCTATCCCCTCTTCTTTTCACTTTGGTGACTGAATTTTTCTCCAACCAGATGGAGGAGTTAGTTAGGAAAGGGGATATTAGTCTCAAAGAATGTTTCTAAAGCAGGTCTATCTGTTTTTCATATGTTCTTTGCCGATGATTTTCTTGTGGTTGTCAAGGTTGATTACACCTCTGCAAGGAAGTTGGCTTCTGCTCTCCATTACTTTTCTTCTGTTTCAAGCTTAGAGATCAGCAAGGAGAAGAGTTTGATTTTCTTTTCTAATGCTGTAAGGAGAAGGAGGAGAATCATTGAGTTGTTTGGTTGTAAAGCTGGAGCGTTCCCAATTACTTATTTGGGATTACCTCCGATGACTCATGGTTTGAAGAGAGGGAACTGCAGTGCTCTTATTGATAAGTTTTCGAAAAGATTGAGTGCTTGGAATAGTTTAAACTTGTCTCTTGCAGGAGAGTAAAGCTTATCAGATCAGTTTTATTTTCATTTGTATATTTTTGGTGTTCAATTTTTAAGCTTCCAAATCCAGTGGGGCTTCATTTAGAGAAGAGAATGAGAGATTTCTTGTGTGGTTCAAATGAGTCTCATAGGAAGTTGCATCCTCTCAAATGGAGCATAGTGACTTGTCCTTAAAGCAGAGGGGGGCTTTGGGATCAGAGCAATAAAAGATATCAATTCAGCCTCTATTTGTAGACTAGCTTGGGACTTCCTTCAATCCAAAGATACTTGTGGGTGGCTTGGTTCAAGAGGAAGTACACAAATGTGGTTTCCTTTGGAACTGCCATCTGTGGGCGTTTCACTCTGTTATTTGGAAGAATATGCTTGAAATGAGGCAGTTGCTGCTTTCTAACATTCAGTTTCAGGTGGGTTCTAAGTCCAGTATTGGCTTGTTTACTGACCCTTAGTGCCAAGGTCAAAGTGTCATTACCAGATTTGGTCATAGGATATACAGAGAGATGGGTTTGCCAAGGAATTCTTGCATTTCTGCACTTACTCATAATGGTCAGTGGAATCTTCCAGTTGAGGGGCCTCTGAATGTTCTTCAGCTTTGGAATTTCCTCGTCTATTCAGATTCATCAGGGTCCTGACACCTATTGTGTGGAGACATGGTTAGGTTACTTTCAACAGCATGTGGGATCATTGCAGGTCAGACATCCTATTGTCAGTTGGAGTAGAATTTGTTGGAGTGGTTGTAGACCTAAAACATCTATTACTAATGTTCTTTCTATTCATGATAAGCTTTTATCTTTTGAAAATTTGAGGAGGAAAGGTATTCAGTTAACCTCAGTTTGTCACAACTGTTGGTCGGCTACAGATGATGGGGATCATTTATTTGTTACCTGCCCATTTGCTGCTGCTAGTTGGGTTTGGTTTTCAGATCTTTTGGATTGGCATATGCAGCAATGTGTTAGCCTGTAACAACTTGTGCAATGGCTTCTTAACAAATGCAGTACACATAGAGCACAAAAGAAGATTTTGCTACAGTAATCTATCAAATATGGTATGAGAGAAACATGAGGATGTACCATGACAAATCTGGATCCAGTTCGGATATTGCTAGATTTGTTTGGTGGGAGGTCTTGGAGTAATCAAATTTTTCTCTGTGATTTTTGGTAGTTGCTGCATTTTGATGTTGAATGTTCCTGCTGCAGGATTCTTTGCATTCTTGCATGTTCCTGCTGCAGGATTCTTTGCATTCTTGCAGGTTGTGTTGATGTGGTTCACTTGGTGTTGCTGCTAGTTGTGTTGCTGTTGGGTGTTAGTTGTGGTTGATGTAGTTGTGATGTATTTTTGGGTTGCTGCAATTTTGTTGGTTGCAGCTGCTTCAGCACTGCTGCTGTTTTATATGGCTTTTGCTGATATAGTAAGGTTGGCTTCAGGTTCTTGCAGTTTGTTTTTCGATATGGTTGCTGGTTGTGTTGGTAGTTGAGTTGGTTGTCAGTTTTGTGTTGCATTTTTTGGGCTGCTGCAGCTTGATTCTGTGTTGGTTTATGTTGCTGGTGCGGCTGATGCACGTATGGGGCTCAACATAATTTGAGGCCTTATGCGAAAATTATAAAAGGGGTCTTTTAATATTTAATATATTAATATCAAATAATAATTAATAATACTTATTTAAAAATTATTTTTCTTGCTTTTTGAGATGCAAAATTACTTATTAGATTCTTGTATTCAAGTTTTGCTAAAATATCTTTTTCAATAGATAATATAGCGAGTCCATTTAATCTTTCTCCTGACATAGTTGATCTTAGATATGATTTTATCAACTTTAACTTTGAAAAACTCTTTTTTGCTGCAGCAACAGTTACAGGTATTGTCAATAATATTCTGTAAACAATGCATGCATTTGGAAAAGAATCTAGTATTTTTATATAATTTAATATTTCAATTGGAGTGCTTGTTTCTATTCGTAACATTTCTTTTAATATTTTTAATTTCGAAAATAAATATAAACTATCAATATCAAAAGACTCATCATGTTTTGGAAAGAGTTCTAAATTAAGACAATATTTTATCAAAGTATCATCATCTAATGATTTTAACTTTTTAAAATTAAATAAAAAACCAAAAATATCTTCATATATTTTGAATTGAAGAAATTGCTTGGTCAAAATAAAAAACCAAAAATATCTTCATATATTTTGAATTGAAGAAATAGCTTGGTCAACTACATAAAAAAAATAATCGGTCCTAGAAGATTCTTCGGCTGATTGAGTTGGCTTGTCATCTACATACTCATCAAATTATTTTTTCTTACGAATTATACGTTTTTCAGGAAATACAGGTTCTATTTCCATTTCATTAGCAATTTTTTTAACTGAAATAATAGCAAATGTAAATCCATTTTCTTTATATTTGTAAAATAAGACATTTTAATTGATCTATGGCAACATCAATATTCATATCTTGAGATTGCAAGTTTATACTAACTGAATTAACAGTAAATAATATGTCATACCAGTTATATCCAATAAAAACTCAAAATTCTCAAATTCATATGTTACTAAACATTTAGCTTCACTTCTTGTCTTAGGATCTTCACTATTTTTTTCTAATTGAAGTAAAGCATCTCTTATTTGTGGAGCTTGAAATTTTATTACTTTAACACTTTCAATTCGACTTTTCCAACGAGTTTGTGACAATGACTTAATTGTTAAACTGAATATATTTTGTAAAAATTTTCACCGTTTTGTGGAAGAAGAAAATAATGAATATATATGTTGTATCACTCCCAAAAAAAAAAAAGATATAGCTTTAGGACAAGAGTTAGTCATATCACAAAGTAATAGGTTAAGATTATGACAATCACATGGTGTATAGAATACTCTAGGATTTATGTCTAGTAGTCTTTTTTGCACACCTTGATTTTTTCCTTTCATGTTTGATCCATTATCATATCCTTGTCCTCTTATATTAGAAATATCAAGTTCCAGATTTTTTACTTCATTTATAAGTTCATCAAAAAGGCCTTTTCCAAATGTGTCAAATATTTTTAGAAATTCTAAAAAATATTCTTGTACTTTTATTGGAGTTGTTGAAATATCCATACATCTTGATATAAGAGACATTTGTGCTTGATGACTTGCATCCGGAGTGCAATCAAGTATAACTGAAAAATATTTTGCTTCTTTTATTTTTTAATAATTATATTCTTAATTTCAAATGCTAACATATTTATAAATTCATTTTGTATGTTATATCCAAGATAATTATTATGAGTCTCACCATGTTGAATACGTCGTAGATGTTCTTGCATTATTGGATCAAATTCAACAATCATTTTAATAAGGCTTAAAATATTTCTATTGTTTTCTTGATATATTTTCTCATTTTTTTCATGAAATGCCAAATTATTTTTGGCAAGATTTTTGACAATAGCAATAATTCTTTGTAAAAAAAATTTCCAATGATCTTTCTCTTTATTAATTTGTTCTTGGATACTTTTATCAATTGTCTTATCATTTAACATTCTTGCTTCTAAATCTATCCAAGTGTTCATGTTAGTAATATGCTCATTAGTTGTTTTGTGATTTTTAAGCTTAGCACTAAAAATTTTCCAATCTCTAGTTCCATCATTAGCTAATTGGCTTGTGTTATACTTTGAATCAAATAACTTGCAACAAAAACAAAATACTCTATCTAAATCTTTTGAATACATGAGCCATTATTGAAACCATTATATCTAATTGGCCATTTCCTACAAATAAATCTCTTACTTTTATATCAATATTTTTCCATTGTCTAGGATCATAGATATTTGCGAGAATTGAATATGATTTTTGATTAACATCTTCATTTTTCTTACTTGTTTCACTTTCTTCCAAATTTTTTTTTTTATATTCTTCATAAAGAATTTTCATATCACACATTTGATTATCATTATGAATCACGTCATTAATATCTTTTTCTTTCATTGTTGTACAATCTTCTAATTCTTTTAGATGAGTTTGTTCTTCTTTTGTAGAATTTTCACCTAATTTTTTTGCTGTTTGATTATTAGGGTTAAAAATTTTATCAAGAGCTCCTTTTTGAGATTGAATTAGTTTATCTATTCTTCTTTTCTTTTTAAGTTTTTCATATTCGATTCATACTTTCTAATAGACATATTCTGATATTCAAATTTCAATAATATAAATAACAATAATTACAAACAAAATATAAACTTTTATGATAACAAAAAATAATAAAATTACAAAATAATTTAAATTAAAGAACAACATAACCTGACATTAGAAAATTCCACTATAATGCTCCTTCAATTATTTTGTTGCTAGTAGCTTGAAATCTTCCAATAATTTTATGGTTGTAATGAATGTAGAAGAAAAATATGTTGCAATGAGAGACTGAAAGAAGAGAAAGATAGAGATTGGAGAGTCTATGAAAGAACAGAAAAGATAAATGTTGCAGAGAAAGAAAAAAGTAAAAAACATGTAAAGGGAAAAAAAAAAGTTAATAGGAGATGAAAAGTTTTTTAATTTCCTAAAATTCTTGGTTAGTGTATGGGTTAGTGTAAAAGTTAAGTGTTAGTATATATAAAATATAATATTTCAACCGGTGTAACGAGGAGAGAGAATTTTTTTAGGAATTTGTCATATTAGTTGGGGTTTAATAATCAGAGAATTTTTTTTAAAAAAAGTCTAATAATAGTAGATTATTTTTTAAAAAAAAAAATTTATAATATAAGAAATTTCATTTTTTGGAGCCTCTATTGCAAGATAACAAAACCAAAACCAACCACTGTGCAGGACACACAGCTGCATGCCTGCTGGGGACCTTTAGGACAGAAAACCTTTTAAACTCTGTTGACTTTAGTTCTTTCAGTTTAGAAATAATGAAAAGACTATTAGAAGGCAAAGATACATAAATAGTGCAGCAATGCTTTAAAAAGTCTTAACATTATTAAGCTACAGTTGGTGCCATACCATTGACAAAGTGGAACAAGTATAGATAAAAAGTATTTTCTGAATCATTATAAGCCTGCAATATGATATAAAGAAGGTATGTTATACATTGATAATATTGAAGTGAAGAGGAAACAGTAGGGAAATGGAAAATAGCGAAGAAATGATGTCTCTTTGTGTGTGTGCTCAGCTAAGGAAGACTAAGTTCTATTGAATAAAATTTATTGTTCTTGGTGATTGTCAGGTGTCAATGGTAACAATCAAAAACATCAAGTCTCTTGATTAGTTTGCTGTTGGTGGGACTTTGTGTTTGATTTTGGTTCTCAGTTATATGCTACATTGAGATGGGATTCTGAAAAGTGATTCCCTCTTTCTTGTTGTAATAAGGAAATTTGTCTCCACCACTCCAAATTTGTAAGATGAAATTTCATAGTGCAGCATAGACGGAAAATGCTACATATTTCGAATAAATATTTTAAAATATATCTTAAATTTTTGTGACAGGTAATATGGTGGTTAGTTAATTTAAAAATATACATCAACATGTAAATTAGACTATTGAGATTCCGTGTATAGGAGGAATCCCACCAACACTAACTCACTATTTAATTTTATCTCCTAAAATAATGTGCTATGTCACCTGCCACATAGATTTGAGATATATTTTTAGATATTTATTCGAGACGTGTATCATTGCTCTCAGTAGGACTCAGTTTTGCCATGGGGCGAAGTTTTGACTTGAGGCAAGAAATGAAGAAGACTGTTATCGATGCTAAGTTTTTGTGCCAAATAACTTGGCATTGAACTATTTTTTGTTATTTTGCAGTAAAACTGTATTAGGTAATATAAAAGGGCAAATTTGTAAAAGCACAATGAAAAACTAATGGAAATGGATTGGATCCGGTTCGAGGGTGTAGTTTGGCCACTTTTGAAAAGTTGAAGGAGCTATTTAGTACAAAATATATAGTTTAGTGGTTATTCCGATAAATTTGAATAGTTCGGGAGAGTTTTCTATTTATAGACTTTGTCTCTAATGCATTTTAAAATCCTCTTTTGTTGGGAAAGATTTTTCACAATTTCGTCTAGTGACAAAGTTTATAACAATTACGTTGTTATAATAAGTGGCATCAAGTACTTGTAAAACACATTACAAAATAAGTGATATTGATATCATCCATCGTAACAACGTGAATTAACACTAATTATTATAAACGTTGTCGGTCAACCAAACTACATGAAACCCTTATTGGACTTGGGTTTTGGTTCATTTTTCCAAACTTCTATTTTGATTGCTAAGAATTCCTTGTATTCGAACAAGATTTGCAAAAACTCTAGAAGATATCCTCACGTGGCAATTTGAACCAAGTCTGATAAGTTGATATCAACGTTATATAAACATCTGAGAAAGTGATATATGAATAAAGGGGTCAACGAAGTTAACGACTCAAATCAATTCCTATACGTATTCTAAGTTATAACAATACACCCAATTCCAAATACTGATAAGATTCGGAGCAGGTCTTCCACAGTAGTCAGTCAACCAAATAAACAATAAAAATTTGTCATGGAAAAAGATTCGAAATGAAGATCAGCTCAGATTCAAGGAATGGTGAACCAACTCATTCATGAACCTTAACAACAGTAAAAAGTAAAAACTACAAAATTGAATAGGATAATAGTATAATTCATTCAATATTAATAAGTAAGGTCCTCTCAGTAACGGATTCAGAAAATTATGTCAGACGAGGCGACTTTAAAAAAGATAAAAAAAAAATTCAAATTATCCTAGCAAAGCATAAACTAGTGAGAAGAATGGATTAAATTTAATTTTTTTAGTGAGACAAACTTGAATTTCTTTATAATTTCAGTGGGGGCATTTTCAAAATTAGATTAACTTTTAAGTATATTATATATACCAAAAAAAAGCCTATACTCGGTCGTTTAGCTCCTTTGGAATCAGAAAAAATGAATAATTATTGATAAAAAAATTATTAGATAGTCTTGAAATCACACGCGACACATTTGTTTACGAGTCAACTTATAATTGAGCAAAACCAATGATTCAGGTTCATATAATATTTTTTTCCAAATAATGTAATTTAATTTTATTGTTAAAATTTTTTTAATTCTAATTCAACCGTGATAATCTGATAAGTACACCGAAAGTTATTATTGAAATTGGCGAGGACGTTGTAAAATTTTAGCGCCTTCTTGATTCGGTACTCTAAAAACAATTATCAATAACTTAAAAAATAAAAAACTATAAAAGATAATTCTCAATTTTTTAACTAAGTTTTCAGATTTTTTTTACAATATTCTGATTTTCTATACATGATAGTACAGTATTTTCAAAGTAAGTGGCATAACAAATTTGAATGGAAAACACGCGTCCAATCTTTCTTTACTTTTCTTTTGTCGAAATGAAGTTTCTCTCTTCCATTCAATTCAATTTCATTCAAATTCCACGACTCTATTCCTCGGTCCAAATCTATCGTCGACAATTCTTGGAGCCAAAGTTGCATTTGCCATCCTTGAATCTATATATTCATAGTAGCAGTGGAAGACAGCGTGAGAGAGAGATCGAAAACAGAGGAGGACAACACACAAATACAAACCCAAATACAATGGAGAACAAGAATGATGCTACGATCATCGATTCAACCCCTTCCTCTGACAACGACAAAACACAGCAAATCCTCAAATCCGATTCTATTGGTATTTCAACTACTCTCCATTTCCCTTCCTGTCTTTCTATTTGTACTATATATATATATATATATATATATATATATATATATATATATATACGAGAATTGAAGAATCAACCCAGAGAAAATTTTATCATTTAATCCATCACCAACACAAGCTCAATTATGGAGCAAATTGTTAAGCACCCAAGAAAACCATGGGATTAGTGCTAACGAAAATTAACATTCTGTTCCAATTATGAGGTCTCTCCTCTCATGCTTAAGCCTATAATTTGAGTCATCACAATCTTTGGAAAGTAACTGACTGGGGTTCAGAAAGTTAGGATTCAGAAACCCAACTTTTTCACCATAAATTACAACTTCCAACCTAGTTGGAGAAGAATTAAAAATGGAAAATACTCTGTGAATTCCCTTGGAAACCTAAATTTTTGACTTTTTAAGGCATAGTGTGTAGGACCATGGTGCATCCCAGAAGTGTAGAGTTTGATAAGTCATTATCTATATATATATATATATATATATATATATATATATATATATATATATATATATAGTTATTTCTATCTAATATTTGTGATTGCTGAAGCTTATTTTGTATCGGAATCACTTGACTTCAGGTGGCTGGGAAAAATGTTGGGATCAAGGATTGACCCCGTGGGATTTGGGACAGCCAACGCCACTTCTTAAACATCTTCAGGACACAGGTGCCCTTCCCAAGGGCAGGGCTTTAGTCCCAGGATGTGGAAGTGTAAGTAGTTTTAATACTTTGTTTTGTCAGCATACATGATTCTAACTCTCAGATACGCCAAATGGCAGACTTTGATTTTAGCACCTTATACGTTTGCTGCAAATCAAAATCCTTTAGATCTGTACTTGATATATACTCATTGATCATTTACTTTCACTGGGAAGAAATATTTTATTGCAATGTTAATTTCGTTACTTGTTTTCATTCTGAGTATGATCATTAACTTAAGAATTAGGTCACATCCTTTGAAGAGAGAGAAAAGAAAGTGATAGAAAATTAAATTAGAATGTATTATCTTCCATTAAAATACAACTTCCATTCTAAACAGAAATGACTCTTATGATTGGTTTAGTTAGTATTGTGTTAAGGTTGGGATAACCTCAGTTCTTTGCTCGTTCACTAGTACTATAATGGCAAAACTGGCAGTAACAATACAAAGGCTGGGTTGGGCTTGGGATTGTGCACACCTTTGCGTGAACCTATTCCGAAATGAGGTCGGGTTGAAAATTTTCAACCCAAGCCAATCCAACCAATCAAAGAGCTGCCCATGCTTGTCCAAGACTCCAATGGCTGGATTTGGCTTGGATTGTGTTTGGGGTTTCCTGCCTAAGTTGCACCCCTGTTTGAAATACTTTGTAGTGGAAGAAGTGGATAGTATGAAATTATGGCATGATTGTTAGCATGGAGAGACTCCTTTAAGAAAGCTTTTCCTTGATTATATGGAATTTCTATTCATAAGGTGTTAGTGGCAGATTTTATATGGATGAGAAGCCTATTTTTAAGATCGAAGAGTAGTTTTTTTTAGTCTTTCATTAGGATGAATGACAAGGTGATTTAAGCCTTCTTAGAGCTTCTCTTTTTTCTTTTTTTTTTGGATTTTGTAGATACTATGGATACAATAAATTTGTGTTCTTTCCTTTCTGTTTTATAGTTTTCTTGTTTTATTCACTCCACACAAGCAATATTTGAAATATAGATGACATAAAGTTGACACACTTGCTTATGTGTCATGCTCTGATTGGCCCGGAACCAGTGGTCCGGGAGTACCTAATAGTTTCTCCCATTTATGCGCCTTTTAATCATTTACCTTTACCTATTGAAAAAAGGGTACTGACAGTATTATCTCAAAGCATCAATGAAGAAATTTCTTTGATACAAATCCCAGAAATTGTCCCAAAGTGATTAAACAAAGTCAAAAAGATATGCTGGCTTACTTTTCGTAACTCTTTCAGTGCCAATTTCCTGTATTCTATATTTTTTGTCCTGTCTGTAAATTTGACTGAGTGATATATCATTTTCTGGAATTCTTCAATACCTCAATTTTGTTTGACCATGCAATATAGACGCAAGTTTCACAATGGATATGCCACCCCCACCCCTCGATGTTTTGGGTCTTTGTTGAGTAGAAGTTAATTTTTTTCAAATGTGCTGTAAGGACTGTAACTTTATGATATTGCTTTTGTTGCCAACAATACTCAATTCCTTTTCTTTTCTTTGTTTATCTTCTTACATCTTTCTTTCGCTTTTATTGCAATATGTTCGTGTATGGCAGGGACATGATGTGGTAGCGATTGCATGCCCTGAACGCTATGTTGTTGGATTGGATATATCAGAAAAGGCCGTTAGAAAAGCGACAGAGGTAAGAGCTGAATGTGTGCTCACTCTACTTTCTCTCTGGTAGAACTATCTATCTAGTGGGTCTTGCAGCGGAATCCTGTTTCTTTTTCCAAATATACCTACAGTCTCTTGAGCAAACTTATTTTCATGTTATCCCATTTATCGCTTCGCCCGAATCTTCCCTGGCTAACTCCTCACCTTGTTAGAGCCATTAACACAACCCCATATTTTTCTGTTTCATCATTTCTTTTTTTGCCAAGTCTATTGATTTCAGTTACATTTGATAAGGAAGCTGACATAGGTTTCCATAAGAATTTAAGGTGTCTGACATGGTGACTTGAAACAAAGTGGGTTATGACAAGGTGCCCATGCCTAAATTGGTGTTCAAACGCATACTTGTTAGGGTATATCTTGTGAATAACTACTTGAATTGGATTGTCCTTTTTGTGACTCAAATGCTAAATTGTTCTCTCTTATATGAGATCATAGATTATATCACCCAAATGTGAGTAGATTGAGGCCTAGATTTGTTAGTCTATCTTGAGTCCTGATTGCCCAAGGAACTACTGTAGTGATTTAGTTTTATGTCAGTGTCGCGTTGCATCCTCAGTTTATTGTCAGAGTCACAGTATTCTTTTTTATCATTTCTAGAAAGGAATACGTCATTTAATGAATTGGTATATCTCAATGTAACACAGGACTTTCAGGTAGAATAGAATAGAGCATTTCAGAGACTTGTCACTTCCTGAAAGTTGAAAACTCTGAGTAGCACTTTGAAATTTAAAAGAGCAAATGTTAAAGGTCATCAAACTCTGGTGGTTTGGGTGATTCAAACTTATGCTCAGAGTCTCAGTTCTCTTCCTAGTTTCAGAACTGTGGCTCTCCAGTTTACATTAATTGTAAATTTGTAATACTTTCTTGAAAAATTCTGAGTCTGACTTTCTGCCCGTATTGTCATCACAGTTGTGTTCCTCATTACCAAATGCAAATTATTTTACCTTCTTAAAGGCCGACTTCTTCACTTGGCGTCCAGATGAGTTGTTTGATCTCATTTTTGACTACACGTAAGTTTTTTTTTTTTCAGAAATTAGGTCTTATTTATCCTGTTAGAAGGAACTTCCGTCTTGAGCATGTTTGATTTTGCAGGTTCTTTTGTGCCATTGAACCAGATATGAGATCTGCTTGGGCAAGCCAAATGGAACATCTTTTAAAACCAGATGGAGAGCTCATAACATTAATGTTTCCGGTTACCATCTATTCTTCTTATGTTTCTTTTTCCTGATGTATCTTTTCATTAATTTTTTGTTTTGCAAGTGAAATTTGAAATTCCTGATATGATATATCAAGATAGCTTATTTTTATGAGATCTAAATTTCTAAAGTAAATATCATTTTCTATGAACTTACCAGTGTAAATATCATTTTCTATGAACTTACCAGTCTTTGTAATCAAAAGTAAATATTTTTGTTGCAGATTAGCGATCATGTTGGTGGTCCCCCATATGGAGTATCCCTTGCTGAGTAATTCTCTACTGGTTTTTTTTTATCTTAGACTGTAAATTGTAATTGAACTTTTGACATTTAAGATGATATTTATCTATACTTGTGAGATTGGATTGATCGTAATTAATTTTCATGTGCATAGTTATGAAGAGGCATTAAATCCAGTGGGGTTAAAGGCAGTATCTGTTGTGGAAAATGAGTTGGCTGTTGGACCTCGTAAGGTATGTGTATTATTGATTCAGCAGAATGTGTGAATTATTTGTTCATGAAGTTAGCAGGGTAAATGATATATGCATTTAAAAGTTTTATGAGAACGCAAGTTCTTAATTGTCATCTCTATTAGCAAACCTTTTTTTATTCTTTTTTATTTCCTTTTTGGCCTTTGATCTTAAAATCACTGTTTAGAATTTTAGTACAACCAGTAGAAAGTCACCATGAATTATGTAATACTACTGCATAGTCTGTACGTAACAGTATTTTGTTTGTCAATTAAAAATAAAGAAAGAGAATATCTTTCATATCTTATTTTTTCGTAATCTTTAGAGATGGTTCTACTGTGGGGTTGTCTTTGGCTTTCACTGGGCCAGTTCTGTAGAGAATTGAACCAGTTTAGGACCAGTTCGACCGTTTCCTGAACAAGTCAGCTGCCAATCACCTTAAATGGTGATTTCAGCCCCATTTTAGACACTTTTTTATCTCTAACATGCTCGATTTGTTGCCTTTTTTGGTTTCAAATGCCAAATCTTGCATAAAAACACAAAGAAACTTCATATCTAACTCAAAAATTGAATCTTGGACTTCCAAAGTTCAAAATAAGTGGTGAGTTATGATTTTTTTTTCTTTAGGTATTGTTCTCAAATATTCTGTTATTAATTTTAGAGCTAAACTATGTGATTGGTTATTGTGGTACTGTAAATATACTATAATGTTTATGTCTTATGGTATGAAATTTCATTTATTTTATGTTTAAGTTTATTTTTATTCATTAATTTAGTAAAAATTATAATTACTAAACCTTTCAAGTAATGACAGCGACTTAGAATTCATGAATAGGACACTAGTTGTGTTAAATAATCTTAAAAAATTTAATAAAAATCACTTGACAATCCATTTTTATTAAATTATGTTGTAACAAACTGCATATCGGTGCATTTTGGGCCCTATGTGCAAGGTGAAAAAAATTCACAACTGCAATGTTATGCCAACACGAGCCTGCTTCCGTTGCACCGCATCTGCGTCAGCCATCTCCGCATCCGCAACTGCGAAACATGTTTATAGGGGTTTGTTGTCCAGATTCTTTAACCCAGAACACGTGTGATTAATTACCAAGAGAACATGTGATTAAGTACCAAGAGCTGTGTACTGAAAGCTCAAAAATTACTCCACAACAAAACTACTCTTAAAAATGCTTTTAGCCACCTCATTTCCATCACCTTGGTACACTTCATTTCCATGAGATAGAAAATATGCGCATGCACATTTGTTAATTTTAATACTTGATGCATGATGCATCTGCAGATTCTTAAAATTGTTCATGTTGGTCAAATCTTTGGATGCATGTCTATTGAAGTGTACTTTGATATACTGTTTTTTTTTTCTTTTGGATAATGCTCAATTAATTAATGTCAAATTTTTGTGTCCCCATCTTACATTGGGTTTTACAGCATTATTTCCCAAGTGAAGATGTATGAGCCTAGCCTTCCATTTGTGTTTAGGGGTATTTGAGCATTCAATAGACATTGTACACAAGATGCTACTGTGTTAAGACATCTCAACAACTTCTAAATGAAATGGATTTTGTCTTTCATCGGAAACCTTCAATTCTTATTTATGACAATTGATTTAAAACATAGAATCGTTTGTTTTTAGAATTCTATAAACCCAATATACTCAAAAATTCCTCGTAGAACACAATGGATGCTTTATTATATGTGGCACATTCAAGCCACCTGTGACCATTCTCTGGGTCAATTAGAATATGACTTTGAGTAGCAAAAGTTGTGCATTGCATGGAACTGTTGGAGTGTCTCACTAGAAGAATTCTTGTGCAACCCATTGGGCTGAGTACTATTGAGTAATGTGGATAAAGATCCATATATCCGTTACTTGTACAATGAAGCAGCAAGGGTGTATTGCCATTTTATTAGGTTCAATTTATTGTTATTATGGTTTCGTAACTTCTGTTGTTGTGATACAAGTTAGATAAAACTGTGCTCTTCTTATCTTTCTTTTCATTTTCTCTTTTTTTCATGTTATTTTCATTTTCCGCATAAAAATTCACACATGAGAGTCGTATTTTAATGATTTATATGTTGGAGTTGAGTTTGTTCATTTTGTTCCAGGGAAGAGAGCAGTTGGGAAGGTGGAAGAGGTCTGTAGGCTCATCCTTGCTGTGAAAGTGATCATTTTATCAGCCATGGATTACTCTAACACCTTCATTTCGTTCATGTAATTGATTGCTGTTGATGTAACACAATAAAATGTCACTCGGCTGTGACATATTTGAGATAATTGGTTTGCAAGTAAGAGTATTTTTGTGAAAATTACGATATTGAAGAACAAATATACATGTTATAAGGAAAAGGGATTTTGGAATAATGAATTGTGCAATTTCACATGTGACACTATGTTCTTATTCTTTTATTTTTCTGGTATCCTGATGAGATATGTTACTGTTTTTTGGTATGTTGAGGTGTTTGTAAAAACTTGCCTTGCTAGTTTTTATGAACTAGTTCAGAGTTTTGCTTATTGATTTGGATCTGGCTCCTATTCTTTAATGGGTTCCCGTCGTGCATCTACGGATACCAGATCACAATCTGTAGCGGGCTACCCGAGTCAG
Organism: Cornus controversa; assembly: GCA_026545225.1. Taxonomy (NCBI): domain Eukaryota; kingdom Viridiplantae; phylum Streptophyta; class Magnoliopsida; order Cornales; family Cornaceae; genus Cornus; species Cornus controversa. The sequence goes on along the minus strand of CM048853.1, from coordinate 26,664,307 downwards.
CTTTGCCAGCCGGCCCGTTCAGCCCATGAGCTCGGCATGGTTTTAGGAACCTTTACAACTCTCAACCTGTCCTGAGTGCAACCCACTAAAATCAAGCATTGGTTGCTGAAAAGTGAGCACATAAATTATTTATATATTAGTTTTATAATATATAAATTATATATTGTTTGAATAATATAACTTGTGTTTCTTAGTTTTAGAATAACATAAATTATAATGAGGTTTGAGAATCAAGTGGTACAAAAAGAAGTGAATATTTTTGTTATTTAGATTTAATTATTCATAAACAATGAGAAATTGGAGTTGATGTTTATTATAGAATAGATGGAGGAGTACATCTAGTATATTATGTAGTATATTATGTGATAGACATATGACATTTAATATTAAAAAGGAAGTGCTATTCAATTGCTACACTTTATGGCAGAACTGCAAATGTTGAGATAGATGCGAGATAAAACTAGAAAGAATATAATTATAAATGATCACATTCGAGATATTGTTGGAGCAGCACAAATTGGAGATAAAATGAGAGAAAATAAGTTAAGATGGTTTGTACATGTTAAAATAAAAGTTTTAAATACGCTAGTTAGGAAGAGTAACATAATCCACATTGAGGATAATACTAAGAGAAGAGGAAGACCAAAGTTAAATGAGAGAAAATTAGTTAAGATGGTTTGGACATGTACAAATAAGACCTTTAAATGTGTATGTTAGGAAGAGTGATATAGTCCACGTTGGGGGAATCAACTAGTTTTCTCGTGAAATTTCACTAGTTCAAAGTATAGTCTCTAGCGCAATGCAGAAGCGGTTGCGAAAGCTTGATTAAAACATAAATGATTAGGTTTACTTGCTCATTTGCTTAATTTTCCAAATTAATTCAATTTTAAGTCCAGTTAAAATCAATCAAACAACCACAAAGCAAGTAAATGAAATATCGTGCAAGTAAAGTAAAGAATGTACCAGATATACGTGAAAAACCCAGAATGGAAAAAAATCATAGGTGACGCTTGTAGCCCCAGATAACCAAATCCATTATTTCAAAGCAAAGTACAACAGATTCTGTCTTAAACTCACACTCACTCCACCCTGTCAATAACTCGATGTGGAACACCTCAAACTTACTCTTACAACTCTTTCGTCCAATTGCTGCAAACTTTTGGCTAACGTCATAATCTTTGCAGAAGGGTAACCGGAAGAACACGAACACTCAGAAAGTATTATGTCCCTTTCGTAGTGTAATCTTCTTCTCATTCCTCACCAACGATCAGTTGTAGAAGAAACCGAACAATCTAGTGACTTGATTAATAAGAAATCTTTGAAGTAGTCTTCTAACGATTGATCGAGCGGAGAGAGAGACACAACCTAAATCACTCATTGTGAATGTGTGTTCTCTAAAAAATATAAATAGAAAATCAAAATTCTCTGTCAAAAAATATATTAATGCTTTCTCTCACTAGAAAATAATCCTCTTGATGTATTGTGAAAGCTTATTAGAGAGAAAACATATGAGGTTTATATATATGTCAAGTTGAAAACCAATTGGAAATGATTCCCAATGATTTAGGAAAGTTTAAAGTTCAATCTCAATCAAAATAGGAAGTTGCAAAGCCAAGATTCGCTATCAGAGGGCTTGGTTCGGTCCAGGGCTCTGCCCTATTAAAAACAAAGTCCTGAGGCCTCTTGGATCGGTCCAGGTAAGGCTTGGATCAGTCCAACTTTGAAAATATTGAAAAAATAGTCTAAAAACTCTAATTTTCAAGGTCAAAATCTCTCGTTTTGAAAATTATGTGTTTCCACCACTTTACCTGGACTTGTGACTCTCATACTTGATCAACGATATCTACATGCAATTGAAACCTCTCAAAAATTTCAATTGATCAAATCCTTATTCAATACATTGATTCTTTCCTTCGAAGTTTCGAGCTTCATGCCTTTCAAGATCATTTACATGTTTGGTGTACAACTTCATACTTGCTCTCTATCTTCAATTATATGATCAATTACAATAATAGAATTGAAAGATTACAACTCGACACCAAAGATTGCCGATTACAATTTTATACGTCACATAGTCAAGTAGATAGGAAACAACATATGCATAAAGTGAGTGTGGCGGAAATGCTAATATTGAGATGGAAGCGAGGTAAAGCTAGAAATGATATAATTAGATCACATTCGGGAGATTTTTGGAGCAGCATAAAATGGAGATAAAATAAGATAAAATCGGAGCATTTGTGTTCTTCCAGCAACCCGTTTGCAAGAATTGAGGAGTAATTTCAGAGTCCGCAACAACTAAATGTGGAGTCACTGGAGTCGGTATGAGATATTCAGTAATTAGTTCTTGGTAGAGTAGGATGGGTGTGAGACATGTAACACTACCTTGTTATAGTGGATTATTTTGCTTAAGACGACTAGTCTCCATGATTTTTCCTTTCAATGTTTCTACCTAAAAAAATTTCTAGTATCATCTCTAACTTTATTTACTTCTTTGTGTATATTATTTAATTTTAATTCAATAGAGTTAAAATAATTTAAAAAATAAATCAAAAAGCAAACTAGACTTATTCATCTCCTTCTAGATCTTTCGTTCGAGATCAATCTTTTCACACCACTTTTGCCTCGCAAGAACTCACATAAGGTCATCCATATGTGTCTTTACTTTGATAAAAATTCATGGCGACATATATCTTTCAGCAAGCATTCGGTTACAAGTCCTGTTGAATATTTTGATAGAACATAATGTTAAGTGGGAAGTGAAAAGTGAGTCTGTGTTTGTTTTCTATAGAGACTTTACAAAAGTTTCTTTGAATATATAAAGTGACACAAATCTTACTAAGTAACTTTGTGTGAGAATGAGAAGAAGTATTGAATATGATCCGGGCATGTTTGCTTGGAGGCGATAAAATCATTCGGTGATTTTTATTAATCAAATTAAGTGAAATGCACATATTAAACCCCGTGTGCAATCAAATTGTATGGATAACTCTTACGTGTTAAACCATTGAGATCCAGTGGATCATGACTCTTAGAAGTTATTACTAATGGGTTTCTTTTAAACTCTGAAAGACACCATTTAAATACAGAGTTGTTTTTACAAAAAAAGATGTTTTTTTACAAAGAGTTGTGATTGTTCACTAATCATCGTTGGAAATCTTTAAGTACAAGGCTGCAATTCAAAAGTGTATATTCATTATTTTTTGAGTTAGACTCATTAAATAGTTCGTGAGAAAGTTTTACAGAAATTCTTCAGAATTGCTGTATGCAGAATTTGGTGACTTTGCTGTCTTTGAGGTATATTGCTTGAACCCAGTAGCAAACTTTTCTTTGAATGGGAGTAATTAATACATTAAAGATAGTGTCCCAGACGTGCCTTAGAGTCATAAAATCCTGATTTTCATACTGATGTCATAACAGGTCCTTGAATGTCTTGTTTCATCGTATAAAAATTGGTCAAAAAGTTTTCAACTTTCACATCTATATATCATAATTTCTAAAAAAATTTTATTGTTTTCAAAACCTTCTTCTAAATTCAAAGTTGAGTTACCTTCTGACGTCTTGAAAACAACCTATGTTTTCCCCTGCATCAAACCCAAAACTAGAGTTCAAGAACTGCATGGTTGGTGAATAAATGTGTATCGGAGTTGAATTAATAACACCAAAATCTTACTCCTGGTTAGCAATTAAATGGTAAATTGTGGCTATTTAACAAATAGCAAATATTTTGCTTCATTTTTTACTCATGAAAGCAATAGTAATACGAAAAAAATAAAAATTACTTTAGCATTGGCTAAGAGAATAACAATTACAGCAAATAATCTCACACATGCAATGACGCAGCTCAAAAAAAAAAAAAAAAAAAAAAAAAAAAAAAAAAAATGAAGAAGAAGCTATAATTTAAATGTTTCATAATCATTTAATTCGATTATAACTGACGAGTTGAGAATGGATTCACTCCAAATTCATGAAATCAAAATTTGTGCAAAGGTGTGAAGCGTGAGCAAAAATAATCATTTAACAGAAAAAAAAACGAGAAGCAAGTGTGTGTGAATAAGCTGCATTTTGAATCAAGCGCGCTTGCCATTAGGTTGTGTTGTACTTCTAATATTTTGAACACAATTAAAAGATATAACCACTTCATATATTTTATTTTTAATTCGTCTTATATTAAAAAGAAGCAACAAAAAAATAGTTTCTAATAAAATAAAATGCTACTGTATTTTATATATATATATATATATATATATGTATGTATGTATGTATGTATGTATGTATATATATATAAAATGTACAAAGGGGCTCACACTCTAAATATTTTTAGACTTTAATGCTCTCAAGTTCTTACTCCCACTTTAGGTAATGCAACAAAAGGGAAGGTAATTAAGTAAACACCAAAACTTAACATTAACATAAATTGAGATGGTATATAAAGATATGATTGCGTCTATAATTCAACTTAAATTATTGATCCCAAACAGTGCATAATAGCAATCATTTAGCTATGCCAAATAATTAGGATCATAATGTAATTTGTGGTTAAAATAAAGGGAAAATTATATTTCAGTGACCAAAATTAAAAAGTAATTGTTTTAAAGTGACTCTAAAGATATAAAAAGATGAATAGTCATCAATCTTAAAATTAAATTGCTCTTTAGTGACCATTTGAAGGTAGTTTTGTCAAAATGTTTTATGTAGTTACTAAAAATAAATAATTAATTAAACATATTAAACTTAATACTTTTCACGTTTTATTATGCATCTGACCTAATATAGTAATATATGATTAAAAATAAAGTTAGAGTTTTGATTGTATTTTATGGAGATATACAGTTGAGGCCAATTGTTCAAGATTGCGAAATTCTCAGATTATATTCATTATATTTAAAGATTCAATTGAAAAAGAGAGAGTTAATAATGGATAGGGTAAATTACTCTGACCTTCCATGAAGTTTTGCCTAATTACCCTTAAATTAAAGTTTTTAAAATATGGTAGTCTCTCATGAGATTTGGTTGACTTTACTCCGGACACCTTTGCCATTAATTGATAGTCAGCTTCGTTAAAGACAATTAGCATAAAAAATCAAAATGCCAAAACTACCTTTGACGACGGTAGTACTGGTGTGGTATTGATAAGAAAATATGTATATAAAACGTATTAATTTCAGTCAAATGATTAAAAATTGAAGTTATTTTTGTACAAAAATATTATAACTTGTGGGTACTTTTGTAATTGTATGTTAGATGTGATTTTGTTTAACGGATCGTTAATCTGACAGAGGGTGTTAGAGTGATTTTACAAAAACTTTAATTTGAAAATAATTAAGCCAAACCTCATAAAAAGTTAGAATAATTTACCCTAATGGATTAGTACCATGTGAGAAAAATTTAAAAAAAATGTCATAATGGATAAGTATCATGCAAGAGAAAATTAAAAAATAAATGATTTGGAGTCGATTCACCATATTTATATTATTAGTATTTGATATACACACTATATGCAATGCTTTCAGTTGGGAGAGAGATGAGAAATTGTATTTTTGTAATTGAGTCTAAAATGATCGCTAAAAATCAATATAGTTTTAGAATAGATAACTATTCAGTCTTTTTGTAACTTTATGGTCGTAATAATATTTAATTTTGGGCACTTAAATTTAATTTTTTCTAAAATAAATTAGGGCATGTTTCTAGTTGTTTTGAATGGTGGGTGGGTCACCCGGATCATTTGACTGGTTGGTTGCACTATTTTGTCCGACTCATTCGATATCGTATCCGACTGGTAGGTGGGTCACTCAATTCTTTTGACTGGTTGGTAGTGCTATTTTGTCCGACCAATTCGACATCGTATCCGAACGAAATTCACAGCAGCTAACACATATTCTTCTCTCTCTCTAAATCTCCCTCACTCTCTCTCTATCTGTATTTCCACCTTCAGGAGAGATAAGCTCACTCACAAATCCACACTCAAAACGTATCTCCTCTCTCTGTGTTTTTGTGTGCTTCAACGAAACTGACCTTGATTGGGATTCAATTGGAGGTAAGTTTGAGGTTTCTTGTAATCGATAATGTTTATTATGTTTCGTGATCTGATTGCTATTTTCTTCTCATTTGTGTCAATAATTTGTTGTTCGCTGATATGATTGTTGTTATTCATCATTACTCTTTTGATTCAGTGCGATCTTTAGTTCCAATTTGTTTTTGATGAATCAATAATTATCAATAATTAATTGTTTCATTTGCTCTAAGCTTTTTCTTACTTGGATACATATTTGATTAAAGCTTAATTATTTTCAGAGTAAAGAGATGCCTCCAAACTCCTCTGGTAACTAGTTTATTCTCTCTCTCCTTTTTATTTATTTACTTATATATATATAACTTTGTAACAGACATTAATATTTTTAGATTTGTGATAACGTACTACTTTTTTTTTTTGAATTTATTATAATCATCATGATTATGAGGTAAGTTTTTGAGTTATATTGTTCTTGTTTATGTAATTGTAAATTAATGTTCTTATTTTATTCTAGCAAAAGTTATCAAACAAAATATTCATGAGTGTTAACATTAAGTTTCCAAATATGTTATGTCCCCTAATTTTAATGATGCAGGCTTATATTTTGAAAAAGAAACAAAAAGACAAAATGGAACGAGTGGGATCGGAAAAAAAAAGGTTAAATTCTTGCAACTTATTTTACTTGTTCTACTAGTGCTACATTGTTTGTCAATTGATGTTTTCATCTATTAAAAGGAATATCTCATTTTGCCAGTATATAACTTTATTTTTACTTTGCATTGAATAGATAAGATCACCATTTGTTAGTTTATCAATTGATTTTTTCTTGCACCAGTGCAATAATGTTTTTCTGTTTGGGTGCTACATTGCTTTGTGTTGGGATCTTCTTTTGGAGTGGTTGTTGGGTTAGTTCTAGTCTTTAAGAGTAACTAGAATTAACCCAATAAAATATTATAAACAGGTGGTAAATGTAACTCCCCACCCTATCCCGACACAATATTGTCGGCTTATGGCTCCCCTGAACCGGAGACTTCCAAGGGGGTCATCCATCCTGGTACTACTCCCAGCTAAGCACGCTTAACTGCGGAGTTCTGATGGGTTCACGTCCAGGCTTTAAAATGTGTTGTGTCATAGAAGAGTGATGAACATACGTATAACACTTCACCTTCACTTGCCCAGGTGATGTGGGATTGTGGGATCGTGACACCCATAGCTTGCCAGTTTTCGCCCACACCACACTCACCCATAGAGGTTGTCACAATCCACCCCCCTTGGAGGCTTGACGTCCCTGTCAGCACACTTCTAGTTGGACTCTAGTTCTGATACCATTTGTAATGCCCCACTCTATCCCGACACAATATTGTCTGCTTTTGTTTCCCCTGAACCAGACACTTCACAGGGGGTCACCCATTCTGGTACTACTCCCAGCTAAGCACGCTTAACTGCAGAGTTCTGATGGATTCATGACCAACACGACTTTAAAACACGTTGTGTCATAGGATGGTAATGAACATACACGAAGTCCCTTCATGCATTTTTTTTATTATGCTTTGGATTTCTTGAACTTTTAGAAGTGTGATGTTACTAAAATTGTTATAATTTTGTCTAGTTTCTTCTTGTAAGGTTTGTCACTCGAACAATTTATTTTTTCTTTTAGAAAAAAGGTCCATTCTTTTTAGTGTCTCTATAAAGTAGATTTTTTTCTTTCCTTTTTTTCGTTTTAGTGTAGGCTGACACAAATTGACAAAGGATAAATGAAAAGAAGAGGACAAAGATGGCAACCCTGCCTCAAACCTCTACCAGCTTGCAAAAATCCTGAAGGCACCCCATTCACCAAAACAAAAAAGGAAGCTGAAGACACACACATCATCACCCAATCAATTCCACACTCAAAACAATACCAAGCAAGAACTGATGTCAAAAAACTCCAAGACACAGAATCATAGGCTTTATGGATATCAATCTTGACAGCCATGGTAGGGCCCTTAAAAGATAATGAGCTGTAATGATATTACTCTGAATCTTCCTCCCCTTTATGAAAGCAGCCTGTTCTTTCCCCACCAAAGAAGAAAGCACTCCAGACAACCTATTTGCCATGATTTTAGTGATATATTTGTAGACTGAGGTACAAAGAGATATAGGTCTGTAGTCCACAACTCTAAGAGCCCCATTCTTTTTAGGAATTAGAGTGAGAAAAGTGCTGTTCACCCCAAGAGACAAAGAAGTACGTTTGAAAAACCATTGAACAGCCTTAACCACATAATCATTGATAATATACCAAAATTTCTGGAAAAATCGATTAGGTTATCCATCAGGGCAAGGTGACTTATCTGGAATTGCCTCCATCACAACCCGCTTTATCTTGTCTTCAGTAACATCCTTTTGCAGCAGAGAAGACTCAACTTGAGACACCCTTTTCCTAGGCTGGAAAACAAGCATGTCCACAGTATGACCATCTGTATACAAATCATAATAATACTGCACAATCCAGTCTCTAATAACAGCTTGATCCATAGAACACTCCCCCCCTCTCATTCTGTAAAACAGAATTAGAATAATAGCCCTTCTTTGCTTCATTATTTGATGAAAGAAATGAGTACACTTATCATTCTCCCTTAACCAAGTGACGCTGGATTTCTGAGCCCATACAATTCTTCTTTGTTTAAAAGCCAATTCTAGCTCTGCCTTAGCCTTCTTCTCCTTAAGAATCAGATCTTCTTCTAAAGGGTTAGCCTGCAACTTAAACTGAAAATTAGCTAAGATCTTCCTGCAATTCTCCACAAGCACATGAACTCTATATCTACCCTTGTTCCACTTCTTAATCTTCTCTTTCAAAATTCTCAACAACTTTATCAACTGATGAATTGGATTTCCCTGACTTCAGTAGACCAAACTGTAGAAACAATTCTATCAACCTCCTCTTCAGAACACCAGATTTTAAGGAACTTAAAAGGCTTAGGCCCCTCAGCACAGTCCATGAGAGATTGAATTAACATACCAAAGTGATCAAACATTGAAGCAGAAGAAAGAAGAATCTTATAATTGGGAAACTGTGTCAACCAATCCTGATTAATCAACTCCCTTTCCAATCTACCGCAAATTCTCTTCCTAGTAAACTGGTTATTAGACCAAGTCAACCCACCATTCACCAATGGAAGATCATGCAAACCACAACCATCAAGCACTGAATTAAATTCATCAAGCAAAGACTGAGGAATCTGCAAACCACCCACCTTCTCACCATGAGACCTGCATATGTTCCAGTCTCCAATAGCTAACTGAGAATTAGACAACAAAAACTCCATGACAATCTCCTATCCTTCACTTGTGTGGCTACAAGAAAAATCGTTGTCGAGTAGATAAACAAGTAACCTTCAGAAAAATACACTGATCCATCACCTCTAGAACTTCAACATTAAAGACCCTGGGTTCCAACCAACCCAAATTTTACCATAGGGATGAGACTTATAATTAGCAATCCATTTCCAATTAGACTTGATAAAAGAACTAATTCTGGTAAAATTATACTCCTTAACTCTGGATTCAACTAAACAAGATAATGATAAATTAAAGGAATTAATCCAAGGCATTACTGGTCCCTTTTTCTTTAACCTCTGTTTCGCCTCAGTGGTATTCCCCCTTTCTGAGGAGGAGGAGACATGTTTAAACAGAATTAGTCACTCCTTCCAGAATAGGACAATTGGCAATTGAACCCGAACTTCCTTCATCCCATCAGCATCACCCACAACTGCAGTTTCAAGACCACACTTTTATCCATACAATCACCTACTTGAGTACCAGTAGGCTCTGATCAATTTTATTGTGATCAATAAACTTCTCCTGATCATGAATATCAGTCAACTCCTCTTCAGTAGTACCCTCCAAAGCTGCGAAAGAATTAGACAAAACAGCTCCAGCAACCACCTGATTCTCAGTATTTGAAGAAGGATTCACCACAGGCCCCTCTAGCAGGTTGTCATTCTTATCCTCAGTCCCATCCATTCGGATCAATCTTCCACTTCTCTTGACTACCCACTTTTCAATAACTTTAGGCTTTTGCTCAACTGCTGCTTGCACCACCATTGGCTTTCAACCTGATCAGCCCTTTTACAAAAATTACAAGTTGAATTTAATTCTCACAGCACACTCCCATGAATCAACACTTTCACCTCCTCTGGAAACACCCTATGTACATCCACCTTATGCTTGTTACATGTGTTTGTTACCAACAATCTTGATAAATTTCTATGCGGTGGCTTGGAGGTACACTTAAGGAGTGTTTGAAAATAAAGGAATACAAAAAAAAGTCGTGGACACCCTCAAATTGCCTTGTGGTACAAGACCACTCAAAGAACTCAGGCTTAATAAGATTGCTTTGTGTTTCTTTTTTGTTCTTTCATTTTATGAAATTCTATACTATCTTAATTCATTTTTTTAAATATTCAAAGCTCATTACATGGGTGTAATGAGAAAGGTGTTAGAAGCTTGCACTTTAATCAAATTGGTCAAACATTGTGGTTAAAGGTGTTAGAAGCTTGCACTTTAATCAAATTGGTCATTGTGCAATCAACACCAAAGAGCATTGTAGTTATGGATTATAGTTATGGAGAATTTTTACAGTTGAGAGCACTGAAGGAATGGGAAAATGACCTTATAGCAAGAAAAGGTAACCAATCAGGAGAAATCAGACAACTCACGGGTCCACCTGGGCTGCTGTCTTTTATGCGGATGTCTCTCATCCATGTGCACCAACATACGGTACATTTTATCCTTTCTTTTTCTAATCATTTAGGAGAATAGATTTGCTAAAGAATATAATTTCTGTTGCACTTCAACCATTTCATTTAATTTCAATGGGAATAATAAGAGATTAAGCACTGTTTTCTTCTTCTTTTTTTTGGATGATATAGCTGTATAATCATAAGGGGAAAAAAAGTTCATCGAATCCGGGTGAATTGAAAGGGAGGGAAGTGGAGTATACCAAAAAGATCTGTTTGTCCTTTACCCACTTTATATGCCTCACTTCATAGAGGCAACAAAGTCCTATGATCAGATAACTGGTAGAGTTTATTAGAACTAGTGCTTGAATGTGCTTGGTATATCTTTATATTTTCTGAAGGCTGCTGTTTATTTGACAGTTTTTTATGTTGAAAAAGAATAATGAGGAGCCTGGACAGTCATCAACCATTGAAGGTGGCTTTCTTTACTTGGTTAGTTGTTTTTGGTAAGATTCTAACTATTGATAACCTAAGGAGAAGAGGTCGAATTATGATGAATTGGTGTTGCATGTGCAAAAGGTCGGAGGAAACGGTGGACCATCTTCTTCATTGCCCCGTGGCGAGGGATGTTTGGCACATGTTCTTGGTCACCTTTGGTATAGTCTGGGTGATTCCTAGCTCCACGGCAAATATGATTGAGGCTTGGAGAGGGTGTACAGTGGATAGCTGAGTCAGAAAAGTTTGGAGGGCCACCCCCCTTTGTTTATGGTGGGGTCTGTGGCTCGAGAGGAATAGGAGGCACTTCGAGGATGCAGAATCTCCTATTTGGTCTCTCAAATACAATATTTTGAGTTCTTTATTTTTTTGGATAAACGGGAGAAATTGTATATCGGGTGATGAAGTAGTGGACTTCATTAATAGCTTTTGCTTATAGATGGCCGTGCTCGGCTTCTTGTATCTTCTAGGGAGCGCTCCCCTCTTGAGCACCTTTTAATGAATTGTTATTTATCAAAAAAAAAAAATTTAATGCAACCCTTCTTCTATGGTATGGGGATCTGAGGTCCCTTGCCATTTTTCCCAATGCATACTTTAGTGCCTCCATGCTTAATCGTTTGGAGACATTCTGCTGTCCATTAGGGATCTTTTGGCAAAGGTTTTAGTGCCTATTTGTATACAATGGTTGTTAATGAATGATTACGAACCTGTTTAAACATGACAAGCTGTCTGCACTTGCATTTTGAATGGTCCAGCCTACTTTCCTTCAAAGCTGCATCAACTGATGTTGCGGAGTGGAGTTGGTACAGAAAGTGAGAAATTCTTGCATGCTGTTGAAGTTGAGAAAAATGATATTAGATGATGAATCTGAAAGATAGAATTTTTCTTAGTTAGGAAAGAATCAATGCTTTGGGATGTCATAAAGAGCTGGGGGCATTTAGTTGTTAGTAGTACCAAGGTTGTTTCAGTAGATTTTCTTGCCTATTTGGAAAGATCTAGTAATGGTATGTAAAAGGGACAAATCAGAGCTGCATTAGCAATTATAATAGCCCAAACTGTCAAAAAACGGAGCAATCCTCCAAATGGTTGCTCATATATTTTTGAGGCATTATTTTGCCTGGAAATTAAGAGGGGATTTCAATACAGGATTGTTGAGGAATGAAAATCTTAGAGTGCTTCAAGCGACAACAAATGCAGGGTGCTTTAATACTGTTAATGCATTGTTCCACATAATTTGACAAATTTGGGTTTTTGGGCATTCAAGTTTGCTTGGTCAGTTCTTTGTTTAGAGTAGACCTAGCAAAGCCTACTGGGATACAAATAACTAATGCAACATGAACAAACTCTGTTTACTGTAATAGCTCGCTTCACGAGATATGGTATTGTCCGCTTTGGCAAGTCTGCACGGTTTTGTTCTTGGGTTTTACACCAAAATGCCTCATACCATTTAGAGATAGCACCGCACATATAAGCACTTCAACTTTACCTTTCTCAGGCGATGTGGGATTGCGCAACCTATAGCTCGCCTAGTGTGGTAGTCTGCCAGTGTCTCTTGCACCCGCCCACAAGGTCACCACAATCACCGATTTAGGGGCCTAACGTCCTCGTTGGCCACACTTTTGGCTGGGCTCCAGCTTTGATACCATTTGTAACAGCCTGTTCCACGAGGTATGATATTGTTCTCTTTAGGCCAAGTCTACACAGTTTTGTTCTTGGCTTTTACCCTAGAAGACCTCATACCATTTAGAGATAGCACCACACATACAAGCACTTCACATTTACCTTCCCAGGCATATAAGGTATGACATCAATTTCCTGTCATAATCAACAAACCTCAAGATGAAAGTATCACATGCAAGACTAATGAGAGAATTATCCCTTTATCTTAACTATATCTTAACTACAACCAAGACAAGAATATCTTACGGATCAATCCACTTTTACCTATCGGATCAATGGGTAAGATTATGTCGTCTACTATTTGGGACAACTAGCATTCCTAGGTTTTTAACAATTCCATCAATACCCAGTCTAGCAGTATAACTCTCATGAACAAAACAAGTACAACTTAATACCAACCAGTTAGGATTTCCATTCACATTTGCCTATCGTAAGAATCTAAACCTTTCCAACATCATAACAGACTCAAATTGGTCAAAACTACCACCAAGTTTAACCCCTAATACCAACAGTCATACCCTAAATCACACATGCATGCATGATGCTTTCTTTCCATATGTCGACCTTGTGCTACCTAATTTCCATACACAAATCCAATGTTAATTATGCACATACATCCTCCACATAACATGATCCATGCATAACGTTCACATACATTCTCTCACATATCAAATACTATGTGCATCACATGCACACTTTCAATACACACCATCGTTACACACCCACGCATATCACATACTCAACCCATGTGTCTCCCACACATGCTTGCAATTTATTTTAAGACATTGAACCATACACGCACATATCACATTTTTTAAATCAGTGTCATTTCCAAATGAAGTGTCAATGCACAATGAACTCACCCATGAAAGGAACACCTCCCAATTTAAGAAGAATGATACTGGATTGGTTGACTCACACACACGCCTGATACGTGCCCAAGTCTCGTATTGTAAGTAATGCTTCACGGGCTACTAACCCGCCGATGATTAATCGCTTTGCCAAGTTTAAGGGTTTTCAATCTCGGAGCTCCGGGCCCCTCCTCTTTTACCCAATCCAATCCTTTTGAAAACCTTTTTCAAAATTTGAAAATCAACACTACACCTATCATGTTTAACACAGTCCACACATGTAATGCAACATATGGTCAACAATGTGTAATATGTTCACAACTATACCATGTGCCGAGCACAACCATATACACATGTATGTTATACTCACACGAACGTGATCCACACACACATCTGCATAACACACGCAAATGCATAACACACTTCGAGTGCATACTCTCACACACTCGTGAATGAATGAAACCCTCCATTTACCCATTCATAGTCTAATCCAATGGCAATCCCAACTTATCACATAATGATCATAAATCCTTATTACACTATTATTTTCAAGCAATTTATTTCCAATTAACCGAACCACATGTGCATACTCTCACACACTCATGAATGAATGAAACCCTCATTTTACCCATTCATAGTCTAATCCAATGGCAATCCCAACTTATCACATAATGATCATAAATCCTTATTGCACTATTATTTTCAAGCAATTTATTTCCAATTCACTGAACCAAAAGTGTATTCAACCTTGCAAATTTGTGTTCTTTAGTCACCTCAAATTTGCATGCCATTTTTATTTCTTAGGAATGATACCAATCATCAAACATAGTTACTTCCTAAGCCTAACCCAACTCTCAAACCCAATGTTAGATAAAATAAGTTGAGGTATGAGAATCCCAACAAAACTCATTTGATTTAAAACCCCCTCAATACATCAAAATTCTCCTTTGGGACATTTTATCAACAACCACCATACACGAACTTTAAATTAACAATCAAGCTCAATGGCCATATACATGGTCATGAATCCACGATTTCAAGTGTATCAACACTCGGTCAAAATTTGAGTTAATATTATCCATTGATCTCTATTAATCATCCTTTTAAACTTTTCTACACATGCTTACAATTCAAGTAAGGTTTGTTTTCCATTTTCATCATATACTTCAACCATAGTGGAAACCATGATACCATAATCATGTAATATTATTTCATTGCTTGAATCTCCCAAAACTTCATTTTCACACTCATCTCTAAGGACTCTTCTATTTTTCACCATTTAACATATCAATCTGTGTGAAAGTGACCTGGAATCTCCACGTGAAACTAATTTTTCTAAAATGTATACTCCAAAACATTCAATTTCAAAAAAGAATAACTCAATTTGGATTTAAAATGCCCAATATATGATTTTTCAAATCATCCATTCTCCTAATAGAAAATTCACTATAAATCATGGATTTCACATTCTTTGACAAGGTAAAATTATGAACAAATTTTGTAGTCTACTTTCATTTTATAAAATCTCTCTAAATACATAACATAATTATGAAAATAAAATTACGCAATAACACTTCTTTCCCAAAATTTCTCAGCAGAAATGCCTTTGATTCAAAAATTCATTAAAAATAGCATACTAGCCCGAATCACACGAGTCCAAAGCCATGTGAAAGATAACTTATTGTACTTTAATATCAACAAATCAAAAGAGCAAGTACATCAACCGAAAATTTCAGTTTTAACCATAACAGTGACAAAAATTCTGTTTGCAACAGTTCTCACAACATGACATACCTAACTTCAACATTTCACCAAAATTCCAAAACTCAACCTTTTATTATAAGAAGTTGTGGAAAACAGCCACAAACCAAGCACAATCATGAAACATGACACAAAACGAAACAAGCACAACATACAGAATACAAAAATTTACGTGATTCGGTGATGTGCTTACGTCAACGGCGAAGATCCAGCAAAAGATTTCATTATGTAAAAAACAGGAGATTACAAGTTTCAACTCCAAACCCTAGCTCTTGTTCTCTCACTCTGCATTTTCAGTGTTCTCTCATTGCTCACTCTAAAACCGTAGATGCCCTTATATATAGAGCTATAAGAGAGTCCTAATCCAGGTCCAAAACCCGCAAGTGAAAAACGGGTCATAAAATTTTTTCGAGGGGCATTGCCCTTGGATCCCCGTGGCTTAAGGCCACACAAAGCCCATTTTTGTTGTCAAAATCAGGTCGCAACGCGACCCCGACCTAGACAAAATTTGGGCCACAAAACAACATATAAATCTTCGGATTTAATCCTTAATGAGTCTATTTTCAAACCCAATTTGAATTAACCCAAAGTTCCATCCATAGGTCAAGTTATTACCAAATCAAGCCAAGTAGGACAGTTTCTGCGTACTTAAAACTTGAATGACTCATTCAAATTATATCCAATCAAGGCCCATGATATATAAATTGAAATCTAAGAACATCATCTTTCCATCCATATAAGTTACAAAATTTAATTTAAAAGAACCATGGAGTTATGGACTCTACAAGTGGACTGTCCCCTCACATAGAACTTCTAAAATCACATACACAACAATTAACACATACCTCCTAACACCAAGCCAAAAAATCACAACTTATACCCATATATGTCCCCAATTTGAATTAACCCAAAGTTCCATCCATAGGTCAAGTTATTACCATAGTTGTCAAAGGCGCGCCTCGGGCGCGCCTCAGGCTCAAGGCTCCTCAAGGCTCAGTAGTTGCGCCTGGACCAAGGTCAGGCTAGGCCTCTTCAATCAGGCGCGCGCCTTTGCATCTGAGGCCCCAGGCGCAAGTTGCGCCTCAGGCGCACCTAACATAGAACACTTATTTTTTTTCCCTACTTGTTAGCATGTGATGTATTTTTGTGTTATGGTGGACTCTAACCATATAATACAATCTCTAACGGTAAAAGAAATAAAAATGGTCGATTGATAGATTAAATACAATCAGTCAATTTAAGGCTTTTTGGAAGTTACATAGTAGGACGAGTTCTCCTGCAACTTCTTCTTCTCTATTTTGTGTTTCTTTTTTTTCATCCTTATTGCTCTATTTTTTTATTCTCTATTCACTTTTTTTTTCTTTTTATGGTCTTTCTGTTCTTTTCTCTCTCTTTCTTTTTTTTTTAAAATATTTTTATGAACTCTTAATTTGTTTATGTTTTGTAGTTTATTTCTCTAATGTGTATAAGAGTTTCTAAAGCATATCATCACAAAACACACTAAAAATCCTGAAATTGGAATATTACGTATTCTTATTTTGTGGTTTGATGTTCTCATTCTTTTGACTAAAGAGTAGTTTGAGACTGTTGAGTAACTGTTGCTGCTAGCTTTGTATTATTGGCTATAAATTTTATTTTATTTTGAACTTGCGCCTCGTTTCAGTCAAGCTTGCGCCTCGTCTCGCGCCTCAGGCTTCAGGAGGCCTTAGCGCCTTTTTGCGCCTTGAGCCTTTAACAACTATGGTTATTACCAAATCAAGCCAAGTAGGATAGTTTCTGCGTACTTAAAACTTGAATAACTCATTCAAATTATATTCAATCAAGGCCCATGATATATAAATTGAAAGCTAAGACCATCATCTTTCCATCCATATAAGTTACAGAATTTAATTTAAAAGAACCATGGAGTTGTGGACTTTACAAGTGGACTGTCCCTACCCATAGAACTTCTAAAATCACATACACAACAGTTAACACATACCACCTAACACCAAGCCAAAAAAATCACAACTTATACCCATATATGTCCAAATCACACCATTTACTCAATTTTCTCATCCCACATACACAGAGTCCCTGCAAGTGTTAATACCCAACACCTAAAATTTAAGCCTCAAGGTACCAAGCTTAGGTTAATCTTCATGACTATTCCAAAAATGAATTCAAAGCCTTGAAAATCCTTATATAATTACATTAATAAACATGTAACATATACTTCATATATCAATTTTCACAACATGATATATTCATCATAAAATCATACAAAACCCATTTTTTAAAGCAACATTTTTCTTATAGGCATTTTATCAAACACAAGTAGAACAGATTCTGCGCACCTGTGCTAAAACATGAATAATTCACTCAATTTTTATCCAATTAAGGCCCATAATATATCACATTAAAGCTAAGAAAGAGATCTATACCACCATAAAATTTTACAATTTAATTCCAATGAATGAATCACTTAAAGACACAAAAAGTGGACTGTCCAAACAAGAATCATGTTTTCTTCACATTTCACACGTTATATCAATGAATGCATACATTGGAGTTAAAGAGAGGCTGGCATATCCTTACCTTTTATGGTTTAAAACCTTAGGCTTCCATAATCTCAAGTGCTCCAAATCGCGACTTTGAACTGATTATCACGCGGAGAATCTCGTGGAGAATACTTTCTTATTTTTTAGCATCACCTAGTTCTCACTCCTTTTGCCTCAAAATGTAGAGAGGAGGATGAGGTGTTGGTAGAGAGAGTAAGAACTGATCGGTAGAGAGAGATAGAAGATAAGAAATGAGTGATTTTCTTATGGTGCGTTCACTAACGAAAACATTGTTTTTGCACTCGAAAAAAAATAGAAATATATTCTTGTTTTTCTAAATGGAAACAGAAAGCAAAAGTACGTTCATTAAATCTTGTTATTTCCATATTTTTGAGAACAAAAAACAAAAAACACTGTTTATTAACACATTTGTTACACTTTTTTTTTAAATTTTTTTTATTATATATATTTGAACATGTAACCATTAGACAATACAAAAGAATTTTCCGATAGAACTAGTCTTCCATAAAGTATGATATCATATATAAGTAAAAATTAAATTAAATTAAAATTAATATCATATATATGTGAAAATTAAATTAAAAAATATGATACAAGTTAAAAGATAATAATATACATACCATCTATATCATAAAGAGTTATTATTTATAAGTGAATTTTTTTTTAAAAGAAGATGAAAGTAAGAGCATTTTTAAAGTGTTTTTTATTTTAATATAGATAATTTATGCACATTATATATTATCATATTAATTTATTATATATTATTTGACTAACTAGACAAGAGAAAGATTATAATATGTAAATAAAAAAACAATTGTGCAAAAAATCATGAATAGTGAAAATTATGTTTAATATTATATATTATTTAACTAAATGGGTCCTGCTACAGTAGAGAGAATATTGTCCTGCTATAGTAAACAGAAGAAACATTTTTCATTATAGAGAACAGAAACATTCTATTAAACATAATATTTGCTTTTGTTTTTGTCGTTTTAGAGGATAGAACTAGAAAAACAAAAAATATTTCTTCTAGTGAACGAGCCCTTATTCTCTCCCTATTTCTATTTCTTTCTCAACTTTCCTTATTTACTCATTTAACCTCACACCTTTCTTTTACTTGGTACTCCTTGTCACTAGACATTTCTAACAAATTATGCCTTAAACCTTTACTCTATAAGTTCCTTCATTTAACCTCTTAGTGGGCTTTCCAACAATTCTTAATGCAGAACCCTTGTATGTATATTTGAAATTCAATTATGACAATGAATTGGCAATTGTAAACTATTGAGACATAAGTTGATTCATTTGTAGTTCTATAGAATGATTATTGTATTCTTTGAATTTATGCTCTTGAGGAATTTCTTTTATGATCACGGATCTGAGTCTAAGGATTAGGGTCGTGACAGAAGTGGTATCAGAGCTCTAAGTTCGAATACTTGGAACTGTGGGAAGAGATAGGATGTTGGATCTCAGACGGGTTTTGGAGTACTTGATGTCTTGGTATGTTCTTGGTGTTAAGTGTATATGGTTATGATATAATTCATACACAATTAAATGGGACATGTAGACCCAGAACGGGCGGTGGACCTGAGAATTAGTTTTGGACTACATAAGTGGAGGTGGGCTTTTTTTGCAATTGTTGGAAAGCCCACTAAGGGATTAAATGAAGGAAATTATAGAGTGAAGGTTTAAGGCATGATTGGTTGGAAATGTCTAGTGACAAGGAGTGCTATGTAAAAGAAAGGTGTGGGGTTAAATGAGTAAATGAGGTAAGTTGAGAAAGAAATAAAAATAGGGAGAAAATAAGAAAATCACTCATTTCTTATTTTATACCTTGTTCTCACTCTCTCTACCAATACCTCATCCTCCTCTCTCTCTACATTTTGAGGCAAAAGGAGTGAGAACTAGGTGATGCTAAAGAAGAAGAAAGTGTTTCCCATGAGATTTTCTAAGCGATGATCGATTCAAAGTCGCGATTTAGAGCACTTGAGATGATGGAAGCCTATGGTTTTAAACCCAAAAGGAAGGGATTTGCTAGTCCAAGTGTTTATTATACTCTTTTTAACTCCAATGTATGCATTCATTGATATAAACATGAGAATATGTGAAGAAATCGGACAGTCCACTTTTTGTGTCTTTAAGTGATTCATATGTTGGAATTAAATTGTGAAATTTTATGGTAGTATAGATCTATGTCTTAGCTTTAATTTGATATATTATGGGCCTCAATTGGATAAAAATCGAGTGATTTATTCAAGTTTTACCGCAGGTGCGCAAAATCTGTCCTACTTGTGTGAGATAAAATGCCTATGAAAAATGTTGCTTTAAAAATGCGATTTGTGTGATTTTATGATGAATATATCATGTTGTGAAAATTGATATATGAAGTATATGCTACATGTTTATTAATGTAGTTATACGAGGATTTTCAAGATTTTGAATTCATTCTTGGAATAGTTACGAAGATTAGTCTAAGCTTGGTAACATGAACAAACTATGCTTACCGTAAAAACGTTAGTTAACCATTTTCTGGCAAGTCAATTTCTTTTCCTACAAATGTTCATGTTATACATTTACAGTAACTAGTAACAATAAAGGCAAAACAGTAAATCAAAATAGGGTACTTTTCTTCTCCTCTTACTCCTTATTCTATTAGTAGTCTCTTCTTCACTGAGCGTTCTTGTCAGATAAGTGTTTGAATGTTAGCATTTTGAATTAAAGATAATAATATTATGAAAATTATTGCATGAATTTGGTTTCACTGATTCGAGACCAAAAATTTCATTATGAATAGTTAACCATAGGAGACCCAAAACAATGCTGAACTGCTCTAGCTATTGTGCCATTTCCAAATGAATCATACCACTGAGAACCTACATTTTGTTTGACAGTACAACTATGAATTACATATTAGAAGTCCACTTCTGTGGTCATTGGTAATCAGTGGTTATTTACCAAAGTCTATAGGTTCTTATTATAGCAAGGACTATATTTTTTTTATGGGTTTGTAACCAGAGACATGGGCTTTGTGACCAAGATAAGGCTAGCTAGAGGGTAACAATAGGCTCAAGCCATAAATGTCGTTTAATATGCATTGAGACTCTAAAGAGAAATTCAGTTGGTTGGCTGGGTTGTCTTGCTGGGCTCCTCTGCTTGTTTGTTATTGTTATTCCAGCTTTGTTGTGTTGCTCTTTTCTCTACTGAAAGGGTAGCTTTGTTCTTATTCCTTTCGAGCATATTGTGATTAACTATTGTAGTAATGGAAATACATTTCTGCAATCTTGAAACTTTATGTGCAGGAAAAATATATCCACTGGCAGCACATGGGTGAACCACTCTGGTGCAGAACACGCCTCCTTCCAAATGCTGGAAGGGTTCTGGAGAGTTGCATGTTTTTATGTTTTGTATTTTGTCGAGTGAGCAGTTCATGTTAATGGGTTAAGGCTGCTCATTTTTCTTTTTGGTTTCAGACCTCGGTACATTTTTCTGGAAGAATTTCTTGCAGCAGACAGTTTTCAGGGAACTGTTAAATGTAAAGTTCATCATTGTAAGGGTTGTTTGGTAATGTTCACGTTTATATGTTCCTCATATTCTATTCCTATTTCTAAGCATTTCTGTTTCTAGGCATTTCTTAGTTTCTGTGTTTTCAAGAACTTGTGTTTGTTGGAAAATAATTTTGACAAAGGATAAGATGTTCTGCTGTTCACATGGATAACAGATGGAAACTCCCTTTTTCACTAGATCCCTTCAGTTTAAATTTTTTCACTACAACAAATAGTAGGATTGATTATAATTATTTATTAAATTAGCTAAATATTCCATCACAGATGGCTTTACTGTTTGGAGCCTTCTAGTTTGCAAATTGCTGCTTTGAGTGTTGGCAAATCACATTATTTTTCAATGAAGGTGTACTTGAATCATGGGGCATCTTTTTATTAATGAAGGTGTATGATCAATACATTTGTGTTACTATGAAGCAGTTGATCAATTCAACAATTATTTTTATTAAATTCATTAGGAAATTCCTTTTTCAAATTTCTCTCTTCATATTTAGGAATTCAAGTTGAATTTCCTGTTTTCTTGCTTTTGATATATAAACTTACACCTATCTGTTGCTTTGGAGAGCTCTGGGAATTCATTTTTACTTACTTGGAGAGCTGTGTAGTTACGTCCAAAACTTAAGTAGTTTGGCTAACAATTGGTTTGATAGATTACTTGGTTCATTTATTACCTTTACATGAGTAGATTTTTATAAATGTGATGATTAAGTAGTTTGGCTATTTCTATTTGCGTTTTTATTTCATGAATTGAAGAAATAGTCAGGCATATATATATATAAAAGAAGCAGCAAAACTATTGCTCATTTTCTGCAGTCTCATTCCATGATTGTTTGTGGTGGATTAATACAAGTGCACAAGAATGAATGTTTGCTTTGCCAGCATGTAGTGGTACTAAAATTTCAGATAGTGTTCTGTAGGATTCTTAATGGATAGTGGTTTGTGTTCTACTATGAACAATACTTGCTTATTCACCGGTGAGAGAGAAATCTTTTCCTCACCACGTGTTCTATTATGTTTGAAATTCAAAAGTGGCACATGTCATTTTGTCATATCACATCAGTGGTGAGAAGGTGGATCCTTCTCATAAGTGAGTACAAAATAGCACGCGTCATTTTATCATGTCACATCGGTGGTGAAGATATTGTAAGTGAGTAGGCAAGCATTGTCCTAAAAAGTATTAAAGTATGAATATGAATAGGGAACCTAACCAATAACTTTAATAATTGAATTGACTATTGAGTTTCCACTATTTGCTTGTTGAGAAAACAAACCCACCTCAAGGAGAGAAATTGAACTAAAATTTTGTACGTGTCATATGTAGACAAATGATATTGGCACTCCAATTAGAACTCAAGAAGTACGGATTTTAGTGTTGAAAAATGATTAATTTAGTGAAAGTTATCACCGAATAAATATTTGAATTTTACGTACTTTATTTAATGGATGGGGGGGAATCGACCCATTCGATTTTTTATTCGGTAATAATTTTTATTATACATATCATTGCTCTTTAGTGTTTGGAACATAAACGACTCAATCCAATCAACCATATTTAATTGAATCTCAACGTCAAAATAAATTCTTTTATGAGTATTAAGCCGTACTTTGAAACCACAATTAATACGAGTAATAAACTCTTTAGCCATGAGGCTTATAACTATTCAAAGCTCTCTCTCTCTCTCCTATACTTAACCTTTTCTTTTTACTTTAATGGTTCTGTATTTGAAAAATTATAGTATTATTACCTTCTTTGCAAAAACTCACTTTTCAGCGTACCATTATAGACTCAAATAGAGTAAATTCATTAATAGCTGACCACTTATAACAACTTCCATCTCCTTCCCCTTGTTAATTGCTACTCTTTCAAATATTGCTTCACAAACTACAAAATCTATGAATATGTCGAAACCCGAAGTATAGAATGAGATATATCAAAAATAAGATAGATAGATCATAATTTGACAATATCCTATGTGGATATTGTTTCCTATGTGGATATTGTTTCAAGGCTTACTCAAATAGTGTTTCAAGGTTTTTAAAATATATTTTTACTCTTGAAAATATTTAATTTTTTTTTCAAAACAAAGTGTACGCATACACTCATTTACCTGACCTAAGTGATGTTTAGTTCTGATTAATAGGTATTGAGTTAGTGTCGATCACTTGCTCTTCAAATTCCAAAATCGAGACTCAAGATAAACAAAAATTACTACTTGACTTGTCATATTTTGACGACGCAATGTACCAACATAAAAACCAAGTTTCTTACACCACCAATTGCACTGTCTTTCATCGAAGAATGCACAAAGAAGATGCCTCATTACCATATAATGCTTACAAGTTCTATGTTTATAAGAGAACAACATTGATTGTTGTCTTCCATTATATAACCGATCTACACAATATTGTTTTGTCCCACGCTAATGAAAAAGTATTCGGTACCCTAGGGTACCAAGAATTTAGTGTCCTTAGCCAATGGTTAGTTATTATTTGGGCAAATTACACTTACCTCCCCTCTAGTTGGCTTTATTACAGTTACCTTCTTTCTAGTTTGACATATTACACTTACCCCCCTCTCACTAATAGATTTAACGGTTGTTAAGAGAAAATGTAACATGTACACTTACCTCCTCTCTAGATTGACTTATTACACTGACCACTTATGTGTTTTGGAATATTACACTTATCCCCCTCTAATTTGGACGTTTGTAGCAAAAACTCCCTTATCGTCAGCAACACTAACTATCAGAGATAGTCAATGCTGGCGTGGCCAAATTTGAAGATTTATATGACAAAAATGTGAAATTATAATTGTGCCCTCATTATTATATAAATAATTTTAACTAAAAACTATTTTGTCACAATTACATTATATGTACCCTCGCACATATTTTCATAAATCATAAAGACTGAAATGTTTTAAAGGATCAAAACTCATTACATTTTATTTGAAGTGTCTGTCAAACACTTAGAACAAAGATAAACTTCAAAATCTATTAGTTTTCATCATTATGATGTCATTATATGAATCGGTAATCGATATAATTGAAAGCGAACAAGGACTAAAAGTAAATGATATATTGATGGCTATATAGATATAACATTGGCGAATATGTAGAAGAAAATAATACATGTATTTTCTTTAGTTGGGATTAGATTTATCTTTTTGCACAAGCAACATAGGACAAAAGTATTTCTACAAATATTTGAAGAGTATTTTTGCCATATAAATTTTCAAATTTGGTCACGCTAGCTTTGACCATCGCTGACAGTTAGTATTGCTGACGATAAGAGAGTATTCGTTATAAACATCTTAATTAGAAAGGGGTAAGTGTAATATTTCAAAACATAGGGGTGATGAATGTAATAAGCCACTTTAGATAAGAGATAAGTGTAAATGACAGAAGGATAATTTTACATTTTTGGTTAACAACCTTTAAAATCTGTTAGTAGGGATGGCAATTTTGTCCGCCCCGCAGGGTTTCCGCCCCGTCCCGCCCCGTTTAGGATGAGTATGTGAGCTATTTTTTTCCGTAGGAGTGGGTTTGAGAAAGAAAATCAAAACCCGCCGCGGGTACGGGGCTGGTTCGAGACTCTATAATAACCCGTCCCGTACCCGCCCCGCTCCGCCTATATACTTTATTATTATAAATATATTTATATATATATATATATATATATATATATATATATATATACACACACATATATATATAAATTATAATTTTACTTTTGGTTGTATTAAGACTTATGTTTTTATTTTATCTTTTTGTTGTATTAACACTTTTTTAATTGTTGATCAAATTTGTTACTAAGTTATTTAGTTGTGAAATATATTTTCTGTAATAGGCTATTTAATTGTGGAATCTTGTCATTTTACTTCTTAAACTATTTTGAATTTAATAGTATCAAACTTGGTACTACCCACTAGGCTCGTACTTTTTGAAAAAATTAATTTTTATTGATGGTTGATGTGGTTATAATTTTGTGGGGAGGGGCCTCGCCTCGCCCAGTCTCGTCCCGCCCCTTTTAAAATTTTAAATGGGGCGGGGACGGGGTGGAGTTTCTCCCAACGGGGCGGAGATGGGTTTTGAAATTCCGTCTCATTTTAAACCCGCGGCTGGTTTGGGAATAGTATTGAAGGCAGCGAGGTGGGGACGGGTTTAGGCAAACCCTTTTCATACCCGCCCCGTTGCCATCCTTATCAGTTAGTGAGAGGGGGTAAGTGTAATATGCCAAACTAAAAGAGAAATAACTGTAATAAAGTCAATCTAGAAGGAAGATAAGTGTAATTTGTCCCTTTTATTTTCTATTAATAAGAGAAATTGCGAGCGAGTACTACATAATAGGAGACTCAGAATATTCAATATTTTTTCCAAACCATGACCACTAAACACAGATGGTTCTATTAATTAGTACGAAAGCAATATTTCATTTATGAATTAAAATTCGATATTATGACAATACTTTGTTGACAAGTTCTACCAAAATTGAATTGACAAGGTCATCCTATGTTCTTACTTTGATAAAACCCGACATAAATCCTTCAGCGGGCACCAGGTGATAAGTTCTTGAATGTCTTGTTTCATCGTGTAAAATCCAAGTCAAACAGTTTTCAACTTTCACATCTATATATATCATAATTTTCAAAAAAAATTATTGATATCAAAACCTACTTCTAAATTCAATGACAAATAGATATATGATTATTTTAAAATAGTCTTATATTAAAATAACAACGAAAAATAGTATTTAATAAAATAAAATGCTAATATATTAAGTGGAATATATATATGTATACACCCTGAGAGCGCGTCCGATCTAAATTTTTTAAAACTTTAACGCTCTTATGCTCTCAATTTATGTGCCTTAAGGGCAACAACAATGGGATCGCCAGAGCCCAATCTGGCGATCCAAATGCTACTGTGGCCCAACATTGGGTTAGCTAAAATGGTGGGCCAATCCATTGGTTAGCTAGGTGGTTTGCCGGATTGGGCGAACCACTTAGCTAACCCTGTTCATATTCGGCCTGCTTTAATGCAGGCCCATATTTTTTTTAAAAAATTTCACTTATCGAAATGACGTCGTTTCGATAAGTGATTTTAATAAATAAAAAAACACGCGGCGCCCTGTTAGCGGGCCGCGTGTTTCACTTATCAAAACGACGTCGTTTCGATAAGTGACTTAAAAAAATAAAACACGCGGCGCCCTAACAGGGCGTAGTGTGTCCTGCAATGGTCATAACACCGTTGTACGCCCAAACAGGCCCTAGGTTGCCTAGAAAAGTGGTTTTTGACCGTTTTCTACTTTTTAAAAAAAATTTAAGCTCTGCCAAAAAGCCGTTAAGGCACTGTTTGGTAGAGCCATATAATGCCTAAAACGGCTCTTTTGGCTTTAAAATAATATATATATATATATATATATTTTTTTTTTACTTTTTTCATCTTTTTTCTTTCCTATAAATACACCACCCTTACATTCACTAAATTCACAACCAAAAATTCATATTTTCTCCTCCTAAGTCTAGAATCATTTTTATTTTCTCAATCTTTAGTTAATTGTATGTTTAGAATTTTCATTTTCATGGATCCAACACCACCAAATTTCAACTTCAACCCTTTATCAAATGATGATTTTTTATCATTTGACGGTTCTGATCAATATTATCGTGGCGATTCTCAATTTCCATCTAATCAATCAGCCGCATTTTATTCACCGGTATTGTCTCAATCCAGTAATGTCAGACCTTCCCGAAAGCAACCGGTTCCTCGAATGCTTAACTGGTCCAACGAAGAAGTTTCCGCTCTGTGCAATGCGTGGCTGGAAGTTAACAGTGATTCAGTGATTAGTGCAGACCAAGCGAAGTCGACGTTATGGCAAAAAATTCTCGTCGAATTTCAAGTACAACTTGGTGCTCCAACTGCTCGAGGTGAGTGCGGTTTGACAAATCGTTGGTCCTCCATCCAAAAAAAAATTAACAAATGGTCTGCATGCTTGCTTACAATTGAAAATAATCAGACCAGTGGCTTCAACAACCATGATATGGTAAGTTAATAATTTTAATTAATTTCTTTACTTGATCGTATTTAATAAAGTAATTATTTTAAATAATTTGTTTCTAATTATTGTGTAATTATTTAAAGCAGATTATAGCAGCTCAACATCTATATAAATCCACTATGAATGAGGACTTTAAACTCCATGCTTGTTGGAACATTTTGAAAGACTCTCCAAAATGGCATGCATATTGTCTCGATCAAGGAAAAAACAAAGCCACAATTATTTGCGTAAAGAAGAGGAGTACTAGAATCAACATCAACGAGCCTGTTGCTCACTCAAACGCATCAAGTCCATTAAGTAATGCAGCGTACGAGGGTGTTCCTTCTGAAGGATCGCCATAGTTTGGCATAAATGAATATTCACCCGGTATTGCTGAATCTCAACCATTAGAGCGACCAGCAGGACGCAAGGCGGTGAAGCAGAGCCGAAATAAGAAGAAACAGCCAGAATATGAGACCTCACACTCATCATTCGAGGTCAGTTTCCACCAAGCAACATCCAAACTTGACTCTTAAACAAATCTTATTATGGAGACAAAGCTAAAACAGATGGAAAGACAACGAGAGAGAGAACTACACGAAGAAAGAAGACAACGGGAGAGAGAACTACACGAAGAAAAAATTCGAGAAGAGAAGTTGATACTAAAAGATCCATATTCAATGCCAACAGAAATACAGAAAGCATGGCTTATCCGAAAATAACAACAGATATATGAGCGAATATGTGCAGAAGCAGATGAGAATTTGCGCAATCCATATGACTTGTTTGATCCATAATGGATATTGTATCGTTTTAAGTTATGTTACTTTTTTTTATCCATTATGAATATTGTATCATTTGAAATTATGTTTTTTTTTAATCCATTATAGATATTGTAATTCATTTAAATTATGTTATGTTGTTTTTAAATATATTACGAATATTGTGTCGTGTGGAAATAATTTCAGAATAAAAATTTTATTGCATAATATTTTATAACATCTTATAAGTATAAAAATATAACATAACTTGAAATTCTAGTACATAAAATGATAACAGAACTTAAAGAAAGGAGTACATAAAAAATCAACATAACTTAAAGATAGGAGTACATAAAAAACGTCACTTAAAGATCTTCATATGAATCACTAATCTAATTCCACATCTGTTCTATCAAATCCTTCCTCAACTGCGTATTTGTCTCTCTGATGCGGTACTGAGTTTGGTGAGTGTAGATGTGTGCCGCAAAAATATTGGGGTCTAATCTTCGAGTGTGATTCGGAATACTCTCTTTCGGTGGCAACCAAATTCCAGTATTGTCGTGGCGCTCATCTTTAATGATCATGTTGTGAAGGATTATGCACGTTCTCATTATAAGACACAAGTCCATCTTCTCCCAATATTTAACTAGTCATTGTAGTATTGCCCACTTGATTTGCAAGACCCCAAATGCTCGCTCCACATCTTTCCTGCATGCCTCTTGTTTTTCTGCAAACATTTTTTGTTTTGGAGTTCTTGGATTTGGGATGGCCTGCATCAAAGTTGCCCATTTTGGGTATATACCATCAGACAAGTAATACCCCATGCTATACTGATGCCCATTCACCACATAATTAACCGAAGGCATTCTACCACTGACAATACGGTTGAATACAGAGGAATGATTTAACACATTTATATCATTGTGTGAACCAGCCATTCCAAAAAATGAATGCCAAATTCACAAATCTTTGGAGTCTACCGCCTCCAATATTAAAGTAGCCTTATGGGTGCGACCCTTGTGTGTGCCATGCCACACCACTGGGCAATTCTTCCAATCCCAATGTATACAATCGATAGAACCAAGCATACCTGAAAATTCTCTAGCCTCCCATTCTTGAAGGAGTCGTGCGATGTCAGTTTCGTTTGGTTCGCACATTACTGCTGCTCATACACAGCAATAATAGTAGTACAAAATGCATTCAAATAACTTATTGCAGTAGTCTCACCGATTTTAATATACTCGTCAAATGAATCGACTGGTCCACCATATGCGAGAATGTGTATTGCAGTTGTCATCTTTTGTATAGAAGACAACTCCAAACAGCCAGAAGCGTCCCTTTTTTGGATGAAAAAATCTTCATAAGCTTGAACATCATTTAAGATACAAAGAAATAGTTCTCGACGCATCCTGAATCGTCTATGAAATTGTTCGGGTGTATATAAGCAATTCTCATTAAAGTAGTCTTTCATTAGCTGAAGGTGGCTTCCTTCTCGATCACGATGAATAAACCGTCGCCTCTGAGCTGGTTGAAATACTTGCGATATAATTTCCGATGTACAATAGTTCAGAATCTCTTTGTAGGTAGATACATGATCTTCAAGCAATTTGTCAAAATCTATTGATGAGGAGGATGACGAAGAATGTGAAGAATTAGAATCTGACAAAGGTCGTGATGATGAAGCCATTGAAAGTTCGAAATTGAAAGAGATGGTAAATGAATTTTTGGAAGAATGAAAGTAGTGGTAATTTTATAAATGAACAAATGAGTGTTTATATAAGAAAAAAAAATATAACCGTTGGGAATATAGCCGTTAGTAAATAAATATTTAATAATTTTAAATTTAAGTTTTTATAAAAAAAAATTTATTATTTTTGGTTTGCGAAAATCTGGAGAACTTGTTGTGGAGCCAAAATTTGGAGATCCTGACATGATGATGTGGTTGGCTAAAATGTTGAGGTGGCTAGCTAAAATTCAAATTTGGAGAACCAAATTTAGCCATCCCATAGTGGATGCTCTAAGTAACGCTAATTGACGGTAAATAGGTGAACACCAAAACTTAAATTATTGGTCCCAAGTAATGGACAATAACAATCATTTAGTTGATCCCAAAACGGCAGTCACTCGGTGATTGTGGTTTGACATTCGTAAATTTGACGCATGTAATGAATTTTTCTAACAATTTTGCATTTAATTTTTTTGGATCTCTCATTTATAATTATTACCCTTATGCCCTAATACTATTTTAAAGAAAAAGATTCACTCACAAACGTTTCTTCTCTATTTAAAAACCTCACCTTTTTTGAGTCTAAAATTTTCTTGGTAAGAAATAGGTTAATTTTTAGGTAGCTGATATTGACACTCTACCAATATCCTTAGGCACTCCAATCTCTTCTTTTCTTATAATGAAATTACAACAGAATCCACGTATAACAAAATAATTGTTTTATATATTTTCAATCTTGAATTTGCCCTTATCTATTAAAATTAGGACTCTTAGAATTCCAATTCATTCTTCTCTCTCACGTTTTACTCTCTCAACCATAAAAACAGTAGAAGTCATTACCAATATTAATTTGCACCATTTCCTCCTCCTCCATCATCGTCATAGCTCCCCTTCCTTTGTCGAAGCCATTAGCATTTTTTTGATTCTGTGTCATTTTGGTATATCTCAATTGCCTGGTTATCGTCAAAAAAATAAAAATTGACTGGTTATCCCCTTTCTATCACCAAGTATTTTTGAAATATTTTATATAAAACATTTGTTTAAAGTTAAATTTACAGTTTTGTGGTGTTTGAGACTTTCTTTAAAAAAAAATTGGCTAGTTATCCCCTTTTTATCACCAAATTTGGCTGGCTATTGTACTAATTATTTATTCATATGAGTTATGTGCTTGATTTGGATTTATCTTGATTATATGGATCTTATATTATCTTAGTGGTATAGAAGCTTAATTAAATTTTTTTGGTAGATGTTATATCGTTTTTACATAATCAAAAAATGTTAATGGCTTGAATGGAGGTGGGGGAGAGATGGTGAAGTTGGAGGAGGAATAAACGTAATTTGTGTTGTGGCAGTAATGGTGCAAAAATTAGTAATGATTTATACTCGTGTTATCGTTGAGAGGGTGAAAGAAAATAATGAATGGTAATTTTGAGAGAAAGCAAGTATCCAGTTAAATGTGGACTGTATTGTAATTTTATTATAAGAAAACAAGAGGTGAGCGTCTAAGAATATTGGTGGAGTGTCAACATCTATTTTTTTATTATTAATTTTAATATTATAAAAAGGAAAAATATTCATAACCTAATAAAAAAAAGACACCTTCTACAAAAAAAAATAAAATACATCCATTCAATAGTTAAGTATTTAAAAAAAAAAAAATCCAGCATCTTCAAAGTAGGAAGGAACAAATATGTTATTGAATAACCCTTCTTCTCCGGATATATATATATATATATATATATATATATATATATCTTTTAAAATTTATTACAAATTGGTATTCTATTAGGAAGAGATTGTATTAGATGAGATAATCTTTTGGTAGGATTCTATTTTGGTTGTGTTTTTTATTTTGTTAGGGCTCTCTCTTGTTTATTGTTTACATGTATTAATTTGTTCCCAACTCATTCATAAAATTGCTTTTCTTTTTTTCTTTTCATATCTAAAACTAGTTATGTATTTCATAAAATTAGTTTGTGTTTGTTTGTTTGGAAATCATCACTGAATCTTAACAGTTGGGTATAGGTATCAGATAATTACAAAAAAAATTATAGAAATATTATGTCAAAGAAACTCTTATTCTTCAAAGAAAATTTTAGAAAGAGAAAAATCAAAATGTTTAGAGAGAGAAGAAACGTTGGTGATAAATTTTTTTTTTTAAAATACTACGATATAATTATATGATATAAAATTAATTATGATAAATGAGAGGCCCAAAAAAATTAATTACAAAATTGTTTAATAATACAATTACACGTGCCAAATCCTTAACTAGGGAGTGTTAAGCTACCGTGGCTCCTCTAGCACTTCTCTCCCAAATAATTAGGAATGGACTTTCTCGTGGTAGGAAGGACAGAGAATCAATTAAGGGGTAATCTTGTATTTTTATATTGGTCAACAGAAAGTTTCGTGGGCCATGTTCCTTTGACTGTT
Source organism: Cornus controversa (assembly GCA_026545225.1). NCBI lineage: Eukaryota > Viridiplantae > Streptophyta > Magnoliopsida > Cornales > Cornaceae > Cornus > Cornus controversa. The sequence goes on along the minus strand of CM048853.1, from coordinate 26,631,712 downwards.
AGGTGGTCACTCGTTCTTTTGATTGGTTGATGGCTCATGTTCTTTTGACCAGTAGGTGGGTCACTCAGTTGTTTTGACTGGTCAAAATTATTTATGGATATATAGATATAGGTGGTCTTCCTCTGTAATTTATATTGGAGTCTCTTCTTCTTGGAGAGTATATTTGTATAGTAGTTGATAGAAGCTTAGGAGTTGGATATATAGATATATATATATATATATATAGGAGATCCAATTTTAAGATTACGAGTTGGATATATATTTGATTAAAGCTAAAGTATTTTCAGAGTAAAGAAATGCCTCCAAAGTCCTCTGGTAATTAGTTTATTCTTTCTCTTTTATTTTTATTTTTTTTAATCTTGTAATGGACATTAAGATTTTTAGATTTGTGATTCTGTACTATTTTTTTTTTAATTTTACTTGTATTTATTATCATCTCATCATGATAATGAGGTAAGTTTTTGAGTTATATTGTTCTTTGTTTATGTAATTGTATATTAGTGTTCTTATTTTATTATAGCATATGTTATCAAACAAAATATTGATAAGTGTTAACATTAAGATTCTAAATATGTTGTGTCCCTTAATTTTAATGATCAGGTTTAAGTTTTGAAAAAGAAACAAATAGACAAAATGGAACAAGTGGAATCGGAAAAAAGAAGGTAAATTCTTGCAACTTATTTTACTTGTTCTACATTGTTTATCAATTGATTTTTTCATCTATTAAAAAGAATATCTCTCTCTTTTTTTTTTTTTTTAACTTAATAGTAACTATAATTAACCCAAATCACGAGCATCGTCAATTGTATAGATCTCAACAAAATATTATTTGTTTTATTTTTAAAAATCCTAATTATTTACATTTATTTATATATTTAAAATATTCATAACACAAGTTTGACCTGATCAATTAGAATAACCTGTTCTCAGATGTGAATAAAGGGTATTTAGAAATTAACTAGTGTGCATTTTGGTCATGGACAAATTAGAAACACTAAAAGTTCTTTTAATTACTTTTAAAACAGTTCTTATTTTAAATTTGCAAGTTCTTATCATGGTCTCATCAAGGTTTGACAAGTGACAAATTAATAATTTTACTATACTCATTTACTTTGTGCTCAACTCAACGACTATAGATATTTCGTGATTGGGATATATCACGTTATTGGTATGTTCAATTAATAAAAATGCATTATTAGATGGAAGTTGTCTCATTTACATATAAAAATTACTTTTAACAAATTAAAATAGCGCATTTTCATTACTAGGAGATACCAATGCTTGTGATATGTTTGCCTTACCGAATATCTACTACAATTCAGCACAATTTTGGGTTGTCTCAATTTTAGTGTCTCATCCTCTCTAACAACTTATTATTTTTATGATTGGGTTGTCTCAATTTTAGTGTCTCATCCTCTCTAACAACTTATTATTTTAGAATAGATGATGATTAACATAGTATCGAAACATACAATGTTCTGTTTTTAAACCTCTAATAATTAAAATTAAATACGTGTTGGACTAAAAAAAAGGTTACACGTTTAGAGTAGCAATAAAAGATTGTTAATACAACTTTATTAATGTTCTTTTTTTAATAGGAAAAATTAAAAGTTTCTTGGTACAATTTCATTAATGTGTATCTTCTTTGGCTGGGAACCAATCCCATCTTGTTTAGGGTTAAGCGGAATTGCTCACGCTGTCAACCTCTTTCCTTGCTTCACTCCAACGAATGTTTATCTTCTTTGGCTGGGAACCAATCCCATCTTGTTTAGGGTTAAGCGGAATTGATGACGCTGTCAACCTCTTTCCTTGCTTCACTCCAACAAATGTCAACGATTCCAAACGAATGTCAAACGGAAGCCTGACAAGGGGTTGGTTATACGGCTACATACTTCATTTGCCTGACAAGGGGTTTGTTATACGGCTACATACTTCATTTGGAGTTATTCACCAAAACCAAGAACCATTTGATGTAATCACTTGAAATTATTCATTATTATGTAAACCGTGACCAAGTATTTGACATCGCAGAAGTGGACAATATCACGGTAAATAATATAGAGTTTGTTTGACATGCTTTTGTGTTTTGAGTTTAAAAAAAAATAGAACAATTGTTTTGTTACGGGCTGTTTTGAATAAAATCAAAAACACGTTTAACAAAAAAAATTTGTTTTAAGTTTTGTAAAAACAAAAAGATGCAATTAGTAGAGATAATAAATGTATATATATTTTTATAACATTTGTCAAAAAATTCATAAATTTGACAAATATTTTAAAATTTTTTGGCCGAGTCTTGTTTAAAATTTGGCATATTATAAAGAGCAATGCTACACGTCTCAAATAAATATCACGAATTTTAACTCGAATCTATGTGGCAGCTATATGATCTATTATTTTAGGAGATAAAATTAAATGATAAGTTATTATCGGTGGGATTCCCCCCATATACGGAGTCCTTATGGTATTATCACCTGTTACATAGATTCGAGTTAAAATTCGTAAAATAAAATTGTGACGTTTAACATTTCTCTATTATAAATTATGTTACCCCCATAAACCAACTTCGCACAAGTCTAAATAAATTTCAAACAAAATAAAAACACCACAACTATCCAATATATATTACAATTTGTTTCAAATAGTAACAATCTAACAAGTTAAAAAAATAACAACTCTTTGTTTGAATACAACAAATAAGACTAAACTCATATAACGGAAAAAATAAATAATCTAATAATAAATAATTTAACATAAAGAATACTTCAAGCATCACTTCAGATTCTTTGACAAAAAAGTTCAACACCATCAGCATATCATAGTGGACACCGGTCAAGTCTGAAACACCTTAAGTCATTGGTATTCAAATAGAACAGCCAAGTGTAATGTTAAAGCTGTACACTCAATAAAAAACACCAAGTCCTTCAGTTATAGAATGCAATATATGCTATAATTAAACTTGAATAACAAAAGGAACAAAATTTCTAAGTATCAAAAGTTGTATCAACCTAGGCAAACATGGTTATTTTGAAATTAATATAAAAGATACCACTTATTTGATATGAAACCTAAATGTGTAACCTTAGTACTTTACCTCAAATATTATTTTATATGTAATAAACAAAAGCAGAGGAGGCAAGCTAGCTAGCTGAGCAAGAGTAGGGTAACAAGGTTTAGACCTTGAAGATAGAACTAGTACAAGCAACCCAATCACTCCAAAATCAATAATCAGCACTAAGGTTATAGTTATGCAATTAGGTTTCAAAGCAGACCATATCTCATTAGAATAAGGACAACAAATGAAAAAATTATCATGATCTACAACTAGTAGAACTCAAGGACAAGCACATCCTATGATCAGTGTCTCCCAGTTTTGCAAGTTATATCCATGTGTGTCCATATGATTAGTGTCTTCCAATTTTCTAATAGGAACCTCCAGAGTGTCTACACTAACATTTTTTACTTAATTATCATAAATATTATCATTGATGATGACTTTTACAACTCCATTTTTAGCACCAAAAATCAGCTTGGTAAACAGTTTATGGATACAACACAAAAAATCACACAGTAGCATTTCAATTTCGTTTCTAACTAATATATACTAAATGCACTTAAAATCATCATATACTAAAATCACAATAGATTGCTTGTAAGATTAGATAGTTTCAATTGTAAGTCATTGAGGATATATCAAAACTCAATTGGAACCAGTGGAAAGCAGAACTCAACTAAGAAGCACTAAAAGGAGCATCTAATGCTTAAATGTGCATTTAGCATTATATTCAATTTTATTTAATTATCAATACAAGTAACATGAATACTTCTCCAGAAGAACTGTATGGTTGGACACCAAAAGTTCTCATATAGTCCTGGACATGAACCATTCCTCTTTGGTGGCGATATTTGTTACAATCAGTGATGATACGTGCTACTACACAAGTAAATATTCTCTCCATTTAGTCTTTCTTGCAGTCTCTTCAGTGGACAACGTTTATAACTATGAGTGTTAACTCACGTTACTAAAATGAGTGATACAATGTTATCGAATGTCACTCATTTTAGTAATGCGAGTAGCTAATGATTGGTATCACCCAATGTAATAGCGTGTGTCACCACTGATTGTAATAAATATCGCCACTGGAGAGACTGGAGGAGAACTTTTACCGGAGAGGATAATGGTTCTACACTGGGTGACACCAATCACTAGTAACTCATATTACTAAAATGAGTTACATTAAATAATATTGTATGACCCATTTTAGTAACATGAGTTACCAAAAAATTTCAATAGAGAGAATTTTTACTCCGTTGGACATGTACACACCTAAACATATTCAACCCACCTCAGTCATAGTACAATTATAGTCGAGAGTCAATTAGAAGGACCAAATTACCCGAGAGTACCTCTCAACAAAATTGTCCAAAACTGGGTTTGAAGATAGTGTTGTTTAATTGTAATAAAAATAAAGATAAACCAAACATGGCCATATGGGTAAAGCGTGGCATGTTGTAGCCTAAACCAGAATTCCGAATCAATTTGATTCCAACATCATTACATGTATGCCAAATTGATGGCAATCAAAAATTGAGCTAGACATGTATATTATACTATTTCGGAAAATAATTTTTTTGGTGATATTGTGTAATTCAAAATAAATAAAATGGAAAAGGTTGGGTCATGAAGTCCAACTGAATTTCGGGAATATTGGCAGACACAAATGAACACTCCAAGAAGCTCTAATAGCACCAGACCTTAAACACAATAGCACAAAGCAAACGAATTCAAAAAATCTATTGTGTGATTTTAGTATATCATACTAGAAAGATATGATGATTACAGATATATGTAAACCCTAGAACACCCAATATTTGGCCACTACAGTGCAAATAGGAAACCCTAATTGAAGAAGTAGGGATTACATGTTCCGCGGATATATATATATATATATGCTTGTAAATTGAAATTTATGTTGAATTAACTAAAAATCAAACAAAAGCAAAAAAGAAACGAAGTGGGGTCTCCTATTACCTTTCAAACGGGAGAGTTTCATATGCGAGATGGGCTTTAAATGATAGAAACCTAGGAAGTATGGATACGGATACTGAACATTAGTACGATATGATATGCGTATGGCAATATGACAAATCTAAAAAAAAAAAAGATACAGGTACAACATGATATCACAATATAAAAATAACAAATTATATTTTTATATATACAAAAAACAGAGTTATTAACATTTCTTTATAAGATTTGATGATTAACAAACAAAATAAGATTTCAGAATCATATTGCATAATTTGCATGGATAAATTTTGTACTAAATTATGATATATATCTCAACACTTCTTTTTAAAATAAATTTAAACTTTTTTTTAACAATTATGCTATGATATTAGTGTTAAAAAAACTACATTTTAATGTTCAAAATTTGTTAGAAATGTGTTTTGAAGTATCGAATACATGGTCGAAGTATCTAACAAACATCGGATACGTGTTAGAAATTAAAAATATATTTAAAATTGTGGATACGTTTAAAAAGTATCAGACATGTATTCGCGAGTATCCGAGGAGTATCGATATCCGATAAGTATCCGATATGAGTACGTTACTCTTGTAGATGTATCTGTGCTTCCTAGATAGAAACAGAGTATCTAGTGCAAGGGTTTAAAAGAAGCAAGCTTATATATGTCCTCTTATTCGCGAAAATGGCTAGTTATTAAAGATTGCATCACATTGCCATCGAATCGCCATAAATTGCCACATAGTTGTGCTAGAGGAGATAGAAAAGAGGAGGAAGAAAAATGAGCTAAGGTTTCATTTTTACTGTTTCAATTGTGTTTTAATTACGTTTTAAGTGTTGGGGCGCTACAGTGCAAAATCAACAAAAAAAACACCGATTTGGTGTTTTTAGTTTGGCCCAAAATAATGCAAATTTTATACCACTATTCAAAAAAAAAAAAAATTTCCCAAACATGTTTTGGGCTCCAATTCTGCTATAGTACCACCCAAAAACAAAAACACTAAAATAAAAGCACTAACGAAATAGGCCCGTAGTTTTGACCCCAAAGGGTTGGCTTAATTGGATAAAAAAACTTCGCCCTAGTGCCTAGCAAGCATTAGGTCTAAGGTTCAAGTTCTCTTAGGTGTAAACAATTCTTTGGGCGTGAGTGTGTAATACCCCGCTCTAACACATGGTATGATATTGTCCGCTTTGGGCCCTAGACCGCACGATTTTGCTCTTGGGTTTTACCCTAAAATGCCTCATACCATTTGAATAGAATATACTACATATAAGCACATCCCCTTTTCCACACCTAGGCGATGTGGGATTGAGCACCCTGTACCCTGTCAGTGTGGTAGCTCTGCCCAGTGTCTGTTTTCGCACCCGCCCACTCATACCCGTCCACAAGGGTTACTACAATCCACCCCTTTACGAGGCCCGACATCCTCGTCGGCACACTTTCGGCTGAGTTCAGGCTCTGATACCAATTGTAATACCCCGTTCCAACACATGGTATGATATTGTCCGCTTTGGGCTTGAGCCTGCACGGTTTTGCTCTTGGGTTTTACTCCAAAAGGCCTCATACCATTTGAAGAGAACATACTACATATAAGCACATTCTCTTTCCACACGCAGGCGATGTGGGATTGATTGTAGTAACCCTTGTGGATGGATGTGAGTGGGCGGGTGCGAAGACAGATACTGGGCTGAGCTACCACACTGACAGGGTATAGGGTGCTTAATCCCACATCGCCTGGGTGTGGAAAAGGGGATGTGCTTATATGTAGTATATTCTCTTCAAATGGTATGAGGCCTTTTGGGGTAAAAACCCAAGAGCAAAACCGTGCGGGCTCAGGTCCAAAGCGGACAATATCATACCATGTGTTGGAGCGAGGTATTACAGTTGGTATCAGAGCCTGAACTCAGCCGGAAGTGTGTGGTATTACAGTTGGTATCAGAGCCTGAACCTAGCCGGAAGTGTGCCGACGAGGATGTCGGGCCTCGTAGGGGGGTAGATTGTAGTAACCCTTGTGGACGGGTGTGAGTGGGCGGGTGCGAAAACAGACACTGGACTGAGCTACCACACTGACAAGGTACAGGGTGCTCAATCCCACATCGCTTGGGTGTGAAAAAGGGGAAGTGCTTATATGTAGTATATTCTCTTCAAATGGAATGAGGCCTTTTGGAGTAAAACCCAAGAGCAAAATCGTGCGGGCTCAGGCCCAAAGCGGACAATATCATACCATGTGTTGGAGCGTGGTATTACAGGGTGTGTGTACTAACTAGGAAAAAAAATTAAGGAGCTTTTGCAAAGTTTCTTCCATGGCACGCAATTTTGGAAAACCATAAATCCTAATGAGGCCATTGCCTATGGTGCTTGATGTTTACTTTTATTTGACTATCAAAATGTAATACCACTCGCAATAGAACGAATTCTTGAAGGATAGGGCTATATGTAGAGGGTGTCGATCACACAGAGATTACATGAGTTAATTGTCAAAATGTTGAGATTAATTCTGGCTTAATTTATAGAATAAGTTTGATTGGTTGCTTAAAACTATTGCATGAATTGGAAATGACGATAAAAGTTAGGAGTTTGAGTTTAAGAGAAGGAACTAGGGTTTAGACTACGTAGCTAACCTTATAATTATGTCAAATTGCAATTTAAATGGGGGAATGAACATACATATGTAAAAATGGATCGTGTGGCTTGTGGCTCACATGATGTCATCTATAGAATACGTGAACCTTAACTAAGCATAGCCCATCTTTGATTAACATGATTTATCTATCTACCTACATTATTTTAATTACCTAAATACCTAAGTGTAGCATACATCATCTTCTCTAAGCATGGACTATTAAAACAAGAGTTGACACGTTCAAGTGAAAGCAATTACAAAGCCATCATCCGTATAATCACAGAAAATACGGATGTTGAGAGATCATTTGAAATGAATTAAGTTTTAAGACAAGAAACATAGTTTGAAACAAATGAAATTAAGAAACAAATATACATGTATTGAAATCAAGCCTCAAGGCAATGTAATTTATATAAATAAATATAAAATTCTCAATTTAACATAATTAGAACATGTTTACATGACTAGGGTTTCGTCAAAACCTTAAAGAGGAAGTTAGTTGATCATGATGAGGTGAAATGACTCCATAAATAGAGGGAATTCCAACTTAATTAATTTGATGTTCAAAGCCTTGTCAAAGCCTTCTTTGGAGTTTAGCTCTCTAGAACTTCTCTTTGTCTCTCTAGAACTCTCTATTTTTCTGTATATCACTCTCTTCTTTCTTTGACTAAAAATTACATGTAAATTAGACTTGAGACTAAAAAATATCGTGCAAGACTTGTTGGAGAAGATTCACTTCAAGTGGCCAAGTGGGCTGAAATATCTGCTGAGTCAGCAAATTACGATCCATCATAACTATCTACACTTTATAGCTTGTTAGGCCCTCCTTTTCTACTCGGATCATGCCATTAATACTCGCCCCCCACTAAGTTAACTTTTCTTATGCTTTAGGCACTCATTCAAATGATACTCGAATACTAAATGTATTCTTAAATGATCAAAATCATTAGAATTTTTTGCTTTTCGGGATAGGTCCTAGAAAACATCAAAAATAAGAAAACATCATAAAAACTATACAGTAAATGTAACTAGAGGATTAGCATACGTAGTTAATGGCACGTGAATGTGCAACATTCATCGCTTATCAGTGCAATCGAGGTTAAATGGATGCAAAAATTAGAGGCTCAGGAATAGATTAAGGTACTCTTGGCCAAGAGTACGTGCTCTTCAAAATTGTACTTATGCATGTAGTTGCACTTGCTATTGGGGACACTATTGAATGGTTGTAGGGCAACAATGTAGAGTCAGGCTTGAGCCGAGATCGAGTACTCTGTTGCACTCAACCCAGCTAGTCACACTAATACCTCATTTCGATCATATTTTGATCACTTTCCAATATAATGCATGTACACCCACACAACTTTCAATACACACTTAAGTACACCAACACACACCTATGAACTCATGCACGGTTATTTTTATGGCTTTATTCTTCAAATTCTTATTTTTATCTTGTGTATATGGTTTTCTTTTCTTATAGCCATCTAATGAATGAAGGTTTGCCTTGGAATTAGGCCTGGCAAAATGGGCTCTAACCTGCCAACCCATTCAGACTTGCCCAGCTATAAATAGATTTGGATGGGTTATTTTAATTTATGGGTCAGAAATGGATTGGTTTAGTAAAATAAACCATTTAATTCGTGGGTGAAATGGGTTGAATGTGGGTACATTCAACCCATATTTCACTAGCTAAGACAGTCGATTAGGGTTTGCTTTCTCTCTCTCCTCGATGCGCTCTTCGCTCTCTGCGTTTACGATTGAAGCATTGACGATCTCTCTCTCTCTCTGCGTCTACATTCAATATCTCTCTCATTCAATCTCTCCCTTCGATGTAGTCTTCTACAAATTTTCTTCTCTAGATTTCTCAAAGAGGTTTCTGTGGTCTCTTGGAGTAAAGCTCACAACAGTTTCGTTGTTTGGGACTCTCACAAGTTCTCAACCACTCTTCTTCCTAGGTACTTCAACCACTATAACTTTTCGAGGCTTATTTGACAACTCAAAACATATGTAAGTATCTCTAATCCATCAAAATGTAATCTAATCATTCTTGGGTTTGCTAGTTGCTGATTATTTTGATCGTTCACACGGGTCATAGTATAATGCTGCTCTATTTTTTGATTTAATTTTGTGAAAATAGATCTGACTTGTTGGTTCTTCAAAATTTTGTTTTTAAATTGCACTTTGGCCCTCTAGGTTTATGAAATTAATATAAGAACTTTTTTTGGGTGTTGCTACTTTTTGTAGTTTTTATTAGGGGTGCACACGGTCCGGATCGGTCCGGTTCTGGCCTTTTTTGGAACCAAACCGTATGGTCCGGTTCCACTAAAAATGGAATCGGACTGAACCGTTTAACCGTATGAAATCGGACCGAACCGAACCGCGAAGAACCGGTTTGGTCCGATTCGGTTCCACGGTTCACCAACCTATAATTATAATACTATAAGTATATTATAAGTATAATATTTCAAACAACAAAGATTGCAGTTATATTATAATTATAGTATAATTATAATACTATAAGTATATTATAAGTATAATATTTAAATATTAGATATAATATATTTTATATTTATATATATAGAAACGGTTCTGTCTGGTCCCGAGGGACTGAAAATTGTAACCGGACCGTTACTACACGGTTCAAAAAAATTGGAACCGTGACCGAACCGGACAGCGAAAAAATCGAACCAAATTGTCCGGTCCGGTCTGGTTCGGTTTGAATTCCCGGTTTGGACTGATTTTTTTGCACCCCTAGTTTTTATGGGATTTGATGTTCACTATTGTTCTATTATGGTCATTTTCAAATTTCCTTAGTTTGTTAGAATCATCTGGATTTATAGTATTTTCATTTGTCTTCTGATTCATGAAAATTTTGATTTAGCAATAATTCATTTGCTATTTTTTCATTTTAGAATATTTTTTGATTGGTACATGTTTTTTATAGAAATTTTTTTTTTCCCCTTTGATGGGTTCTTCATTATATAGTGTTCTTTAATGGGTACATGTTTCTTTTATAGTAAATTTTGTTTGTGAGTTACGTAGTACGGAAGCGGTTGCAAAAGCTTGTTTTAAAACATAAAAGGGGGGTGATTAGGTTTACTCGCTTTTTGATTAATCTTTTAGATTATTCAATTTTAAGTTCAATTAAGATCAAAGTAATCCTATAAAACAAGTAAATAAATAAAGTGCAGGAAAGTAAATGAATGCCCCATATATACATGGAAAACCAGACGGGGAAAAAAAACAAAAGTGAGGTTTTGTAGCCCCGGAGAACCAAATCCACTATCGTCGAAACAAAGTACAACAGGCTATGTTCCAAACTCATACACACTCCACTCTGACAAGAACTTGATGTGGAACACCTCAGGCTTACTATTATAACTCCCTTATCCAATTGCTGCAAACTTTCAGCTATCGTCATAATCCTTGCAGAAGGGTAACTAGAAAAACATGAACACCCAACAAGTATTCTGTCCCCTTTGTAGTGCGATCTTCTTCTCATTCTTTACCAACGAACAGTTGTAAAAGAAACCAATCCAGTAAATTGATCAATAAGAAATCTTTGAAGCAGTCTTTAAACGATTGATAAAGTAAAGAGAGTCATCCTAAATCACTTAGTGAATATGTGTGTGCTCTCAAAAATATAAATAGAAAATCAAAGTTCTCTGTTGAAAAATATCTCAATGTTTTCTCTCTCTAAAATATTGATTTTCAATGTATCTAGAAAATGTTGTCAAGGCACACTGAGAGAGAAATCATATGAGATTTTTGTAGATATTAAAAGCCCTAAATTTTCTTGAAAAACAAGATAAAAATCAATTGAAAACAAGTCCCAAAGTTTAAGAAAATATCAGAGTCAAATCCGAGTCAAAACAGGACATTGGAAGGCAAAATTCTGCCACTAGAACCTTGGACCGGTCCAGCCTTCATTTGGACCGGTCCAGGGCTTGCCCTGCAGGTTTGTGAAATGTCGAGTCATGGACCGGTCCAGGTTTGAGCTGGACCGGTCCAACCTTGAAGATTTTTAAAACACAGCTCAAAAATCCTAGTTTTCAAGGTCAAAACCTCTCGGTTTGAAATATATGTGGTCTCATCACTTTACCTAGACTATGTGACTCCTATACTTGATCAATGATATCCTAATGCAATGGTAACCATCCGGAAACTTCAAGTGATCAAATCCTTGTTCAGATCATTGATGTCTTCTTCTGAAGATTCAAGCTTCATCCATTTGAAAAACATTTGCATGGTTAGTGTAGAACTTCATGCTCACTCTGAGACTTCAATTACATGATCAATTACAAGAGTATAAATCAGAGATTACAATTCAATCATGTGAAGTTTTGACACCAAAGTTTGCCAATTATAAAAATTTTCGTCACAATCTCCCCCTTTGGTAATTTCGTGACAAAACCAACCTAGATAATTATAACTTAACAACTGAAAAAATCATATTACAATATGTCTCAAACTCTCCAAAATTACAAAGAAATATAACTTGAAGATCTCAGAGCATCATGAGCAAGCTTCCAAGTTTCATATATAGTGACTGCCAGAAACTTGTAAAATCTGTACATCATGTGAACAACACTACCTTGTGAAAGCTTAATCAAGAAAATATAATGATATCAAGATCATAAAATCAACTCCAAACTACCCTTAATCATATAACGAATGAAGTATATTATCTCCCCCTTTGTATATGTCTCCCTTTTTGTGTATGTTATGTTTTTTCCTTTTGAGAACAAATTGACAAAGTAAGAAGAAAGGGAACAAGAGAGAAACTATCACACATGATTAAGTGAGATAAATGCATGAACTCTATTCAAATATATATCACATAAGTCGCAAAATAATGGAGTGATACACATAAACATAACATCAAAAAAATAAAATAAAATAGAACATAACATGTCCAAGAAAATAAACATCAAAGACTAGACATCACATGTTTAAGCTATAAAAACATAGAACATAACCAAATACTCAAGTCTAGCAAAATAAACTAACTAGGTCTAAACCACCAAGACCTAATCCTCATCTTCGTCATCATCGTCATCAGCTCTAGAGCTCCCAGGTATGGCTTTCCTAATCAATGCTTCTAGCTTTGAGAACTTCCTCTTCAAGTACCTCTCCAAACCCCTCATGGATTGATTGTACTAACTTGCAGTTAAAGCACAATTGTAATTAGGAATATAAAATCCGAGAATAGGAGCATTATCATCACTTTCATTCACAACCTCATCAACATGTTGCCTAGCAACCTCATTTTGTTGTCTTTCCTTCATCTTGTTAGTAATTAAAGAGAACCCAGCCAGAAATGTGCCGACGAGGACGTCGGGCCTCGTAGGAAGGTGGATTGTAGTAACCCTTGTGGACGGGTGTGAGTGGGCGGGTGCGAAGACAGATACTGGGCTGAGTTACCACACTGACAGGGTACAGGCCCGCGCGGTTTTGCTCTTGGGTTTTACCCCCCAAAAGTCCTCATACCATTTGAAGAGAACATACTACATATAAGCACATCCCCTTTTCCACACCCAGGCGATGTGGGATTGAGCACCCTGTACCCTGTCAGTGTGGTAGCTCAGCCCAGTGTCTATCTTCGCATCCGCCCACTCACACCCGTCCACAAGGGTTACTACAATCCACCCCCCTACGAGGCCCGACGTCCTCGTCGGCACATTTCCGGCTGGGTTCAGGCTCTGATACCAATTGTAATACCCCGCTCCAACACATGGTATGATATTGTCAGCTTTGGGCCAGAGCCCGCACGGTTTTGCTCTTGGGTTTTATCCCAAAAGGTCTCATACCATTTAAAGAAAACATACTACATATAAGCACATTCCCTTTTCCACACCCAGGCGATGTGGGTTGAACACCCTGTACCCTGTCAGTGTGGTAGCTCAGCCCAGTGTCTGTCTTCGCACTCGCCCACTCACACCCGTCCACAAGGGTTACTATAATCCACCCCCTACGAGGCCCGACGTCCTCGTCGGCACACTTTCGGCCGGGTTCAGGTTTTGATACCAACTGTAATACCCCACTCCAACACATGGTATGATATTGTCCGCTTTGAGCCTGAGCCCGCACGGTTTTGCTCTTGGGTTTTACCCCAAAAGGCCTCATACCATTTGAAGAGAACATAGTACATATAAGCACATCCCCTTTTCCACACCCAGGCGATGTCATACACACACACACACATGTGTATATGCGTGTGTGGGTTGTATGAAATTTCATTTTTTGCTAACTATTTTCTTGGAATTATGAGAAATATGGGATTTATTTGGTGTGTGCATGATGGACTTCAAATGGTATTTTTTTTCTTCCCTTTCCCTTGATCATATCATTTTATCATTTTAATTTTACAATGTCTAAATACAAACAACCTTACATAATTTCTAATTGTGTATTAGTTTTATATTTAATCAACAAGGCAAGGCCTAATTCAGGAGTTTGATTTCATTGCTACCTTACTTTTTCTATTTAATCCACAAGGCAAGGCCTAATTCAGGAAGGGACCAGAGTTTGTCACTCAACATCTCCTATCTGTATACAAGGCAAGGCCTGGCCTAAGTTCCCAAGAGCCTTTCATTCAACACAACTGCAACTTTATATATATGTGTGTGTGTTCTGTGCATTTTTATTTTTTACTTTAACTATTTTTCTTTGGCTTTTCAGAAGTATGGCTGTGCAGGATAGCAGTGGGAAGGAAGTGGACCTCATGATATTTCTTTTCTTTTCTTTTCTTTCCTTTAAAAATAAAAAATAAAATGAAAGAATCCCTATTATGCTTAAGAACATACTTCGCTTTGAGCCTAAGTCTGCTATTGAATATAACTTTAAGTGGGTATGAACTCTGACGACCCGCTCCACTACATGGTATGATGTTGTCCGCTATTTTTTCACCATTGCCTTTGGCATTTTTATCTCACCCTGCTATGATTTCAAACTAGAGATGAAGTTATGCAAATTTAAAAAATTCCTGAAAATCACTTGAATTGTTCTTTTAATATTGTTTACAACAATGTTAACTTCCCTAAGATGTTTGAATCACTTCTTTAATTTTGGATGACTCGACTAGCTCAATCAACTTTTCAATTCAATTTTTTTTTCCCCGGTAAAGTTGGCACTACAAGTCAAGTCAAGCTACTTAATTGTCTATTTCGGCAATCTTGGGAGGTTTGAGTCTAGTTTGGTATTGAATTAGTAAAAGTTCAGAACTTTATTTACATTATGGAGAAGTCTGAGGATTCTCTCAATTGAGTCCATATATAGTGCAATCTCATAATATATATGTGCTGCTCTTTCACAGTGCATATTGAGGAGCTTCTCTTCCTCTTGCTTCCTCAGTTGTTTTTTCTGAATGTGCTGAGTTTTATAAAAAAATAAAAATATTAGAATAGTGTACATAGAGGCAAAGGTTAGTTAAAACTAACCATGAAAAAGCCCAAGGCATACCCAAGGCTTAAAATAAAGAAAAGTTCCTGTGCTACAGCATGGCTAACTGATGAGGAGATAGGGAGTGTCATTGTGAAGTCTCCTGTCTCTCTCTGTCCATAAGCACCAAATGATGCTAGTGAAAAAACATCTAAGAAGCATAATCCTGATTCAATCCTTCCTATTTGCAGAAATGAATGAACCAATCCCACACCTGATTATGGTGTTGGCCTATGCAATTTTTGGCATCATCGCACACATGCTCCCCCACAACATTGTGCCTTCACTAATTCTAAGTTTATCTTCGGAAACAACTCGTGCATAAGCGACTGAATTCACATTCAGAAGGAACAATGACATCACTCATCAAGAAAATTTCATCATTAAGTAACTTATTTTAGAAATTGTTTTAAGATAGCTTTAGCACAAAATATAGGAAAACTGCTGACAAGTTGTTATGGAACACCATTTGAGCATTACATTTGTCAAATGACAGTAAATTATGAAGGCAGTGTCAATATAATTGTTACCATTAAACATAATCTAGAGTTCAATACTGAATACACTGTTTGAATAAAAGAAACAAGCAAAATTTGCAGTGTCAACCACTCACTCCCTAAATAGCGAGTTTGTCTATTGGTGCACGTTTATCTGTTATTCATATGGTGAGTTCTGGCAGAAATTAACGAAGACCGGCAAATTGTTTTACATCAAGATTGATGTTTAGTAGTACAGTATAATGGTCAGTCCAGCAAAAAGAGTTGGATTGCCTGTTAAATGGATACATAATCTCGTAATTGTTCTTATCAGTGTCATGGTCTGCATTTGTTTGTGCATAATGCTAGTAGGCACAATGTTGGACCTAGTTTTATCATTTCTTATAGGCACAGAGCACAGTTGTCATAAGGTAATGCATACCATGAAAACTGGAGTAGTATCTCCTTTCTTTATGACAGAAGCGAAAAAAAGATAACGGTACAAGGGCAAATTCAATAGTATTATCTGCTTTCTTTGTCTACATTCATGGAAGTAGCACAAGCAAAAGAGAGAGAGAGACACACACACACACACATATATATATATATATATATAAAGAAAATGAGGATTAATATATTTCTATTCAAAAATGTGTTAAATTGTGTAAAATAAAAAATAGAAGAAAGAAATACAAGAGAGGATTATTACTAGTTTTTAGTTGGAATTTGTAGAATGAAATGTGAAATCATGTTTATTTCTGGAAATAATTCGTGTGTACCTGTCCCATAAACGAGATCAAGTGAACTTAAATAAAGAGAATGACAATGAACAGAAAATGAAAAGAATAAGATGGAGTTTTATGGTCTTGAAAAATTCAGATCAGAAAAGATTTACCTTGTATGTGACAGAGGTCGTTCAATATAAACATATGGGATGTGAGCAATCTTTGGCCAATCACATAATGTGATGCAGGAGCATCCGAGTCAGATGATGCTGAGCTGTCAGACGACACGTTGATGGCACTGAAATATCTTGAGTTGGCAGATCAGCGTAAAGATGGCAGGAAACCGTGACCTTGTCACTAATTAGGGTATTTTTGGACGCGCTTCAGTATTTTGGCCATAACTTTGGCTACAGGTGTCAGAATCGCCTTTATGACCACAATTCGGAAAGCTTGGTTCGGCGCGCACGTCGTGGGCATCTAGCTAAAGCTGGGTGTGTCTTTTTTAGAGGCCAAAATCCACTGTTTTCCCCTCCGAATTTTTAATTTTAGTTATTTCTTTCCTTTTTTGGTAATATTTATTTTGTTGATTAGGAAGAGATTCTGGGCTTGATTTGGGCCAGAATTCTGGCAACTTTCTTTTTTTATTTCGTATTTTATTTTGGCAAGAATATTAGATTTTTGCTATTTTTGGTAATGTTGACGAAGTTCAGCTATATAACCCGGCTTGTGGGTTGATTCGAATGGACTTTTTGATTTTGAATAATAATATTGAATACCAGAGACTTTTCTCTGAGTTTTTGGGCAATTCTCGTGCTTTCTTTATGTTTATTTTCTGTTACCCTTAGCCTACAGAATAATCACTATTCTGTCCGGCGTCATAATGTAATTATGAGTTGTTGTAATGCAGTGAGCTGATGCATCCAATCAGACAGTGATAAACAATAAAAATTTACACCAAGTACACTTCTAAATTGTCTGCCATACTGGTCTTCTGTAATTTTGAAGATGTAGTGTGGTTGATTTGCTAAACTCTCCCTTGAAAGTTTCGATTGCCTTCCTATCTTCTCACAAGACCAAGGGATCTCTCCATTAAGTCCTTTTAGTTTAATCTCAATGTATTTGCTACTCTATCACAGAGGATGTGGAGGAGCTTCTCCATCTGTTTCTTCATCAGATGTTTTCCCACCAATGTTTCCGGCATTCTTTCATCTGTGTCTGGTGCAGTCTCCTGCAACAAGTTGTGAAGTGAACAATTTAAGATCTGTCAACGAGTCCAACTAATGTTTTGAATTATATTTCAAATTTAAGATGATGGTTATGCAAATTCGATAAATTGTTGTAAATGACCATGCTCCCAATGTTCTTTGATATTCTTTTCGATATTGACTCCCCAATGGCAATCTACGAGTTTGAGTAAAGTTGTGGTGTGTTGTATTAGTAAAATTTAGAACTTCTATATTTGCAGTCTGCAGGCAATCTAGTCCTGCAGCTCTAGCGATTATATGATATTATGTAAATCTTCAATCAATTTTTTCTCATTTTTCACCTCATTCAAGGTGTGGACATATTTCAACTTCTACTATTTTCTTGCTTGGTCACTGCTTGATCTTCGGAAATTGGGCCTCTGTTTATTTCAAGAACAAGTCCAGCAGTTGAAACATCCATGTTCACAACTGCAATCTCTTGGGAGGAAAATCGTTGTAATCTTTTCCTTATATATTATTGTGTTAGCCTCTGCAATTTTAGGCAGCGTTTTACACATGCTTCCCCCACACGACAGGCAAACAGTGCCTTACAAAGATTAAGTGAATAGGGCAGCATTCATTAAGTGAGTTTCATTATTAAGAAACTTTTTTCTAAAAACTGTCAATAGATAGCATTAGCACAAAATACAGCGGACATGAATGTGAATTCTGATGACCTGGTTAATGGAATACCATGTGAATGACCATTACATTTGTCGAATGACGGTAGAGATATGAAGGTAGTGTCAGAATACTTGTTACCACTTGCAAAATCTAGAGTTTAATGTGTCGTGTGAGTTTGATTGTAATGATAAACACATTTATGAATTGCTCCCTAAATATAAATCTAAGTGGGTATGAACTATACTTAAATCTCTCAAGTTTATATAAACACTTTTCTTGATCATCCTCATCATATCTTTGAATAGCCTGTGAGGCTTATTCCTTGATTCACGTTATGCAATAGCCCGTTTTTTTGACAAGGAGGATATTACAAAGTTTATATTGCTTGAACTTTGTTTGATTCTTTTAGAAACTTTGCATTTGGTACGAGATATGAATTGTTCCTTGATGTTGTTTAATGAAAGGGAAATTTATTTTATTTCATTTCATTGAATATGATTAGTTGTGGCTAAGGCTTGCCTGCTAGTGCTTTACAAAATACAAATTAACAGCTTACTTCCTACTCTTTGCAATAAAAATAAATAATCATTGTAAAACATTAATTAAAAGGAGGACACAATGTCTAAATAGAAACAACCTTGCATAATTTCTAATTGTGTATTAGTTTTATATTTAATCAACAAGGCAATGCCTAATTCAGGAGTTAGATTTGATTGCTACTTCACTTTTTCTATCTAATCAACAAGGCAACGCCTAATTCAGGAACGAACCAGAGTTTGTCACTCAAAATCTCCTATCTGTATACAAGGCAAGGCCTGGCCAAAGTTCCCAAGAGCCTTTCATTCAACACAACTGCAACAACTTTATATATATATATATATAATTTTATTTTTCTTTAAAAATAAAAAATAAAATTAAAGAATCCCTTTTACGCGGAAGAACATATTTCAATTGAAGTGAGTAATTATGAAATAAATTTATAAAATTATATTCACAAACTTGTTTTTGCTACCGGTTATGTTATCTCTATCCATCTTTGATGGTAATGATAAACTCATTTATAAATTGTTTCTTGAATATAGCTTTAAGTGGGTATGAACTCTAACGATCTACTCTACCATATGATACGATATTATCCGCTTTGGATCCATGATATTATTCTCTTTGAGCCTAAGTATACTGCTGAATATAACTTTAAGTGGGTATAAACTCTGACAACCCACTCCACCGCATGATATGATATTGTTTGCTTTGGGTCTGAGCCCGCACAATTTTGTTCTTGAGTTTTACTTCAAAACATTTCATACTATTTAGAGATAACACACCACATATAAGCACATATAACACACCACATGTAATCACATCACATCTCTTTCATCATACCCACGTAGGGGTGACAAAATTGGACACGACACGAGTTAAGCGGGTTTAGGTTTGAGGTAAGCCGACACGTTTAATAAATGGGTCAATAAGAACTCGACACGCAAAAATTGAATTAGGTTTGAGTTTAAGTTGTCTAACCCGTGACATGATTACGACAAGATTACAACACAATTACGACATGAGTTATTCATAAATTATGATTTTATACAAATTTATATATACATAGTTATATATATTGCAATTATTTGTAATCTATTTATTTGTTACATGATTAATATAGCCATAAAATGCAAAAGATGAGATTGTTATAGTGTTTTTTCAATTGTTGAATCACTTTAGTATGTTTTTGAATTTATATATAGATATAAAGTTTATAATATAGTTTGATTTTAAGATTTATGTATTGATATGTACTTTATTTTTTATATAATCTTCAGAGCGATTTTTAAGAGTGGAAAACTTATATGATATAAGTTAAACGGATTAAAAATTTTATTAAAAAAGTTGTGCCATTATAGGACATGTTTATTAAACGGGTTACACGGATCGGTACGGATAACACATTCAATAAACGGATTGAATTAGTATTGAAGGTATTTGACACGATTATTAAATGAGTTAGGTTAGGGTTGAGATGTTTAGTAAATACTCATAGATCGACACGACATGGCAACACGAATTGTCACCCCTATATCCAGAAAATGTGGGACGCCACAATCGCCCCCTCTTGAAAGTCAACGTCCTCACTCACCGTCAATTTTGTTTTGAATTTTACCCTGCCTCAAGTTTTGCCCCAAGTTTTTTGATCTACTTTAACGAGTGATGGAAGTAAACAACAAATGCACCTTTCCAAATATTTGAAAGCTAGTCTCTTCAAGTGGTCCTCATCACTGAATGCTAGAAAACAAAATGAAGAGAAAAAAGTTCTCGTTGGCAGGTAAAGGAAATATTAATACAATTCACAACCAAATAATTAAAAGTTAGTCTCCACAATTGGGTCCTCATTGATTGGAAAAAACAGAACAATGACTATTGAGTTGTGGACATTTTTTTAATTAGAGCTTAAACCCCACAATTTGTTTTTAATTAGAGCTTAAACCCCACAATGAGTTTTATCCACCGTTGAAGACTATTCTTACTGTATCTTGAATGGTTAGGTCACTGCCTCACCAGGTATTTAAGTGATTCCCAGAATAGTCTTCATTCTGGAAAAATTGAAAAATAATGTGTTCATTTTATTTTTAATTTTTTGTCTCAGAGTGAGTTTTATCATACAAATTGTTTATCAGTAGTGAGAATATTGAGGAGCTTCTCTATCTCTTGATTCATGATTCATTGGCTGTTTTTTCACCATTGCCTCTGGCATTTTTATCTCACCTTGCTATGATTTCAAACTAGAGATGAAGTTATGCAAATTTAAAAAATTCCTGCAAATCACTTGAATTGTTCTTTTAATATTGTTTACAACAATGTTAACTTCCCAAAGATGTTTGAATCACTGCTTTAATATTGGATGACTCGACTAGGTCAATCAACTTCTCAATTTAATTTTTTTTCCCGGTAAAGTTGGTACTACAAGTCTAGTCAAGCTACTTAAAACTTTATTTACATTATGGGGAAGTCTAGTCCTGCATAGCTAGTAA
Source organism: Cornus controversa (assembly GCA_026545225.1). Lineage (NCBI taxonomy): Eukaryota > Viridiplantae > Streptophyta > Magnoliopsida > Cornales > Cornaceae > Cornus > Cornus controversa. The sequence goes on along the minus strand of CM048853.1, from coordinate 26,610,529 downwards.
TTAAAAGGTACTTGTAATGTAAATCTTCCATCATTTTTCTTATCTTTTCACCACATTGATGGTGCGAATGTATAGCATAGCAGAACACAACCATAAGTTTTAACTCGAGAACACCTTTAAAGTGAATTTAATCCACCGAACTGTGATGCTTTGGAGTGACACAATATACATATATATACAGTAGAAAGGCAATCTCTTCCCAAGCATCCATTGATGGAATTAGCAAAGATAGCTTATTACCTTTCATGAATTATCTGTTTGATGGAATTAGTGGTTATTCATATTATGAAATAGAAAAGAAAAAAGAATTTTAAGAAAAACCTGCAATGTCATCCAACCAGAATGGTCTCAAAATTGGGGCTTTGCTTCTTTGATGACCAATTCTCAAAATTAAAACATCCACGTCAAACTTCTGCAATTTCATTATGACACTGTAATTCTTGCTTAATATGATGCCTCTGCAATTTTCGGCACCATCTCACACGTGTTCACCAACACATTTTCTAAATTACAAGCTTATCTTCAAAAACATATTTTCTCCACACATTTTCTAAATTACAAGCTTATCTTCAAAAACATATTTTCTCCACACATTTTCTAAATTACAAGCTTATCTTCAAAAACATATTTTCTCCACACATTTTCTAAATTACAAGCTTATCTTCAAAAACATATTTTCTAAATTTTACAAAGGAAAAGGAAATGGTAAATGCAGAAGGACATAAGCCATCAATTATCATGTGAATTTTATTAGAGTTATTATATTTAATAAGGGTAGAATAGTCTTTTACTTTATTTTGTTTGTAAGCCTATATATATTCTCTTTATTGGGTTTTTATGTTTGTAACTTTGTATTGAGATCATAATAGAAATCCTAGCCCCTTTTTCTTTTTTATCTTTTCTTTTCTCTCTTTACAATTCTCACATGGTATTAGAGCAATGATCCAGATGAGTCCTTTGATTGGTAGTCACATGGAAGAACTGTACATCCCATCTATGCTGACCGCGGATCCAATTGCCGGGGTTCGGGGTGGAGCCCCGAATTTTTTTTTTTTTGGGTGTTTTGGCATCGATCTGATTCTGGTATCGCTTCCGTTTAACATTGAACTGTTTCGATTTGCATCGTTTGTCTCTGGTATTTGGCCTTCACCTCTCTTCGTACTTATTTTGGTTAATCGTACTGTTCCGATTCGCACCGTTCGTCTCTGGTATTTGACTTTCTCCTCTCTTCGACATGGCTGGTGAAAAAGATGACTCGCTTTAGTCTATTAGTGTGAGATTAGATGGAAAGAATTATTCGTATTGGAGTTATGTGATGAAAAATTTTCTTAAGGGCAAAAAGATGTGGGGTTATATTAGTGGAATTTTGGGTCAACCTAAGAATGAAACGACTGAAAATTATGCAGATCTGTTAGAATTTGGGAAGCAAATAATTCAAAAATTATCACTTGGATCAACAATTCTGTTGAACATTCGATAGGTACACAGTTGGCAAAGTATGAAACAACCAATGAGGTTTGGGACTATTTGGCAAGACTGTACACACAGTCTAACTTCGCAAAACAATATCAGTTAGAATCTGATATTCGAGCTCTTGAACAGAAAAGTATGAGTATTCAGGAGTTTTACTCTGCAATGACAGATCTTTAGGACCAGTTAGCTCTCACGAAATCAGCAGAGCTACGAGCATGTGCACCGTATATTGCTCGAAGGGAGGAACAACGACTAGTTCAGTTTTTGATGGCTCTTCGTGATGATTTTGAGGAACTTCGTGGGTCAATTCTGCATCGTAGCCCACTTCCTTCTGTTTATTTAGTGGTCAGTGAGTTGTTGGTTGAGGAGATACGTCTTAAGTCTCAGGCAGGAAAAGGAATTCTCCCAGCACCTAATCCATCTATTTTAGCAGTTCCTTCTAGACTACCTTTCAACTATCAGAACAAGACTCACGTGAAGGTTGGTTTTGATGAATGTAGTTTCTGTAAGTAGAAGGGCCATTGGAAGGCTCAATGTCCAAAACTTTTGAGTAGAGCTCAGCCACAATAACAACAGCAGAAGCAACAGCCTCCTCCATGAAAATTGGGAAATCAATCACAACAAGCTTATAGGCCTCCGCAACCTAATACTGCAGCAGTTGTACCACCATCAACCTCATTTGGTTTTGGAGTTTCATCATCTTCTAATTCCACAGTTGCCACCCTCGCTGACCAGTTTCAGAAGTTCCTTGCCACACAGCCACATGCTATGTCCACCTCTTCTCCAATAGGTCAGTTATCTTCTAGTTCTTCAGGTATGTCTTCTTCCATATGGGTCTTAGATTCTGGAGCTTCACATCATATGTTACCTGATTCGTCATCTTTTGCTTCTTTATATCCTACATCATCAGTGTCTATCATGAATGCTGATGGCACTCCTATGCCTTTAGCAGGTGTTGGTTCTGTTGTCAAACCTAATTTATCTCTTTCTAGTGTTTACTACATTTCCAAACTCACAATGAATCTAGTTTCCGTTGGTCAGTTATGTGACTCTGGTTACTCAATATCTTTTTCTTCTTCTTCTTGTCTTGTGCAGGATCCGTAATCCCAGAAGCTGATTGGGATAGGCCGTAGGCAGGAGGGACTTTACATTTTGGACGAGCTAAAAGAACCAGTTGTTGCTGCTCCCAGTGTGGACTTGTCATCTTTTCATTTGAATTCTTCTTCTTCTAGTTTTTATTTATAGCATTCTCACCTTGGTCATGTTTCGGCCTCTCGTTTAAGATACTTAGCATCTACAAGAGCATTAGGAAATTTGCAAACTCATAACATTTCTGATTGTAGTGGTTGTAAACTGACAAAATTTTTTGCTTTACCTTTTAATTGAAGTATTTCTTCTTCTCTTGCACCATTTGACTTGGTCCATTCTGATGTATGGGAACTTTCTCCCGTTGCCACAAAAGGGGGGTCTTGATATTATGTTTCCTTTATTGATGATTGCACTTGTTATTGTTGGGTTTATCTTATGAAATATTGTTCTGAATTTTTTAGTATTTATAATATTTTTTGGGCCCTTGTTAAAACTCAACATTCTGCTGTTATTAAGTGCTTTAGATGTGATTTGGGTGGGGAGTACACTTCTAATAAATTCTGTGAATTACTTGCCTTAGATGGAACTGTTCATCAAACTTCTTGTACAGATACTCCTGAGCAAAATGGTGTTGCTGAGAGAAAACATTGGCACATTGTTGAAACTGCTCATTCTTTCTTATTGTCTGCTTCAGTTCCTAGTGAATTTTGGGGAGAAATAGTTCTTACTGCTGTCAACTTAATTAATAAGATTCCATCTTCTCACATCTCAGGTTTATCACCTTTTGAAAAGTTATATGGGCATGCTCTTGATTATTCTTCCTTGAAAGTTTTTGGTTGTACTTGTTTTGTTCTCCGTCCTCGTGTAGAGCGTAGCAAGTTATCTTCTCGCTCTGCCATTTGTGTTTTTCTTGGCTATGGTGAGGGTCAAAAGGGATATCGGTGTTTTGATCCAATTACCCAAAAAATCTATGTATCTCGTCATGTTTTGTTTCTTGAGCATATACCATTCTTTTCTATTCCTGCTAGTACTCATAACATGACCAAATCTGACCTCATCTATATTGATCCTTTTCTCTGATGATACTGATAATTTGTCTTCTCAAGTCCATATTGATTCACAAAATGTTTCTAGTCCTCGTGTTCCTATTACTCCTTTTTCTCATCAATTTTCTCGCAGGGTTCGCACTGATAGTTCTGCAGATATTGGTCCTTTGCTCTCTGATACACCTGAAACTCCCTCTCTTCCTGTGGCCACCCAAGTAGTTCCTGAGACTGTGGATCCTCCTTCTCGTTATCCTCAACGTACTCGTAAGTCCACTCAACTACCAGACTTTGCTTATTCTTCTTATTCATATTCTTTTACTTCCTTTTTAGCTTCTATTCACTGTCTCTCTGAGCCTTTTATCCTATAAAGAGGCAGTTCTTGATCCTCTTTGGCAGCAGGCTATGGCTGAGGAATTCTCTGCTTTGCATAAGGCAGATACTTGGGATTTGGTACCGCTACCGCCTGGTAGAAGTACGGTTGGTTCTCGTTGGGTTTATAAAATCAAAACCAAGTCTGATGGGTCAGTTGAGCGGTACAAAGCTAGATTGGTTGCCCAGGGATTTTCTCAACAGTATGGTATGGATTATGAGGAGACCTTTACTTCTGTTGAAAAAATGACTACTGTTCGTACTCTTATTGCAGTTGCCTCTATTCTTTAGTGGCATATATCTCAGATGGATGTTAAAAATGCTTTATTGAATGGCGATCTTCAAGAAGAAATTTACATGATTCCCCTCCTGGTATTTCTCATAATCCTGGATATGTTTGCAGGCTCAAGAAAGCTTTATATGGTCTCAAACAGGCACCCCAGGCCTGGTTTGAGAAGTTCTCTACTGTGATTACCTCTATTAGTTTTTGCCTAAGTCATCATGATTTAGCTCTCTTTATCAAGAGTACCTCTGCAGGTCGTATTCTTCTTTCCTTGTATATTGATGACATGATTATTACTGGTGATGATGTTGATGGGATTGCAGTGTTGAAGTCAGAATTAGCTCGACAATTTGAAATGAAGGACATGGGCTCTCTTCGTTATTTTCTAGGTATTGAAGTAGCATTATCTCCAAAAGGCTATCTTCTATCTCAGTCAAAGTACACAGCTAACATTCTTGAGCGTGCTCACCTCACTGATACTAAAACTGCTGATACTCCTCTTGAGGTTAATGTTCGATATTCTCCTTCTGATGGTACCCCTTTGCTAGGTCCTACTTTATATCGTACTATTGTTGGTAGCCTGGTATATCTCACTATTACACGTCCAGATATTACATATGTTATTCACATTGTTAGTCAGTTTGTTGCTTCACCAACTACAGTTCATTGGGCTGTTGTTCTTCGTATCCTTCGGTATCTTCAAGGCACTCTCTTTCAGAGTCTTTTACTTCCATCGACCTCTTCTTTGGAGCAGCGTGCATACTCAGATGCTGATTGGGCTGGTGATTCAATAGATCGCAAGTCTATCACTGGTTTTTGTATATTTTTGGGTGATTCTCTTATTTCTTGGAAGAGTAAGAAACAGATTGTCGTTTCTAGATCTTCCACAAAAGCTGAATATCGTGCTATGGCATCTACTACCACTGAGATAGTTTGGTTACGTTGGTTGCTTGCAGACATGGGTGTTTCTCTTTCTCATCCCACTCCTATGCATTGTGACAACGTGAGTGCTATTCAGATTGTTCACAACTCCATTTTTCACGAGCGAACCAAGCATATTGAGATTGACTGTCATTTCACTCGACATCACCTTAAGCATGGCACTATTACTTTGCCCTTTGTCACATCTTCCATGCAGCTTGCAGACTTGTTTACAAAGTCACATCCTATTCCGCGTTTTCATTTTTTGGTTGACAAACTCTTGATGCTTTTAGCAGCCGCATCGTGAGTTTGAGAGGGGATATTAGAGTTATTATATTTAATAAGGGTAGAATAGAATAGTCTTTTACTTTATTTTGTTTGTAAGCCTATATATATTCTCTTTATTAGGTTTTCATGTTTATAACTTTGCATTGAGATCATAATTAATAGAAATCCTAGCCCCTTTTTCTTTTTATCTCTTCTTCTCTCTCTTTACAATTATAACAAATTTCACCCTTAAATGTTTTATTTCTGTAAATCTTTTGATAACTTGCCCAAAACCCTCTCTTGAAAGCTTTGACAGCCTCCCTGTTCCTCAGTAGACTGAGGATTCTCTCAATTGAGTCCATATATAGTGCAATCTCAAAATATATATGTGCTGTTCTTTCACAGTGCATATTGAGGAGCTTCTCTTCCTCTTGCTTCATCAGCTATTTTTTTTCTAAATGTGCCGAGTTTTATATAAAAATAAAAGTATTACAATAGTGTACATAGAGGTAAAGGTTAGCTAAGAACTAACCATAAAAAAATCCCAAGACCCAAGGCTTAAAATAAAGAAAAGTTCCTATGCTACAAAGGAAGCTAAGATGAAAATAATACAGCATGGCTAACTAATGAGGAGAAAGGGAGTGTCATTGTGAAGTCTCCTGTCAAAAAAAACCAAATGATGCTAGTGAAAAAACATCTAAGAAGCATAATCCTGATTCAATCCTTCCCATTTGTAGAAATGAATGAACCAATTCCACACCTTAGAAGCATAATCACAGGACCATAAAAGATGATTTAGAGAGAATCCTCTCCATTGAAACAATTGTGACAGATAGATGGAATAGGAATGCCTCTTCTCTTCAAATTATGAAAAGAAGGAATGGAATTATGCAGCATTAGGAATTATGCAGAAATGAATGAACCAATCCCACACCTTATCTGCATTGACCCTTCTCTGTTGATGCAAGTGAAATTTTCCCATCTACTATTTCATCATCTACAGACGATGCACCAACTCCTATCACCCATTCTCCTCTTTCTGTTCAGTCTTTTCCTTGTCACTTCTCTCGCAGGACTCGAGCAGCTACTGTTGGTGTAACCCGTGACGTTTTTGATGCTTCATTCTCTACCGATGATGATGCTCCATCCCCTTCTACGACCACCCAAGTTCCTTCTGTGATTGTGGATCCTCTTCCTTCTCGCTTCCCCAAGCGTATTCGTAAGTCCACTCAGTTACCAGATTTTGCATATTATTGTTATTCTAGTTCATTTACTTCTTTCTTAGCATCTATTCACACTCTTTGTGAGCTTACTTTCTTAATCCCTTTGGTAACATGCTATGGCTAAGGAACTTTCTGTTTTGCATCGAACGGATACTTGGAATTTGGTGTCGCTCCTACCTGGTAAGAGCACAATTGGTTCTCATTGGGTTTATAAAATTAAAACTAAATCAGATAGCTCCGTTGAGCGGTATAAAACCAGGTTGGTTGCCAAAGGTTTTGTCCAGCAATATAGTTTGGATTATAAGGAGACATTTGCTCCAGTTGCCAAGATGACCACTATCCGTGCTCTCATTGCAGTGGCCTCTGTCCGTCAATGACATATTTCTCAGATGGATGTTAAAAATGCTTTTTTGAATGGAGATATCCAAGAGGAAGTTTACAGGGTACGTCGTCCTCCTGGTGTCTCTCATAATCCTGGAGAAGTTTGCAGGCTTAAGAAGGCCTTATATGGTCTCAAACAGGCCCCTTGAGCCTAGTTTGAGAAGTTCTCTATGGTGGTTACTTCCCTTGGTTTTTGCTCTAGTGATCATGATTCGGCTCTATTTATTAAGTTTACTTTTGTTAGCCGTATTGTCACACCTCGGATTTTTGAAGAGAAATCCGGAATGTGAAAAATAAATAAAAACAAAATTAAAATAAAATAAAGGAAGAAATGGAAATCTAAAGTCTCCAAATAGTCTCTTTATACATAAAGTCCTGTACAAATGCTATTACATTGGACGATAATATTAAATATATTTCATCCATACAAATCCTCAAAAATATACAATATCTCAAAAAACTAGACAGAAATGAATTCTAATGGTCCCACACTGCTACCTCTTCAACCAGTACTACCAAGTCCTGTAAATTGTCCCCGTGTCAACAACCTAACCTGCAAAGTCTGGGAGGGGGTGAGCTCAAAGCTCAACAAGGATATGCTGAACAATCTTTCATTGTCGTAGCAAGTTGACTTTTGCATTATAACTTCAAAATAATTTAATTTATATTTAAATAAGTAATACCATCCAATAGTACAATTGATAATCCTAAAACATTTAACATTCAATGAATTTAAATGGACAAAAACATATTGGCAAGTACAAGCAACCGTATACAATTTGTGCACATAACCTGACATAATTTAAATGCACCAATTATACATCCACAAGTACAAATAACAATTACCATTGTATACATAAAATGACAAAATTTAAATGCACAATTTAGTCAACGAGCACATTTAATTGTACAGAAAAGTTAACTAGCACACACATGTACATTAACAAATAATGCACATAAAATAATACACCAATTGCACTGAAATATCAAACACGTGAATAAATTTCAACACAATCACCTTTATCAACCACGATTGAAATTGCAAAACATAATTTCAAATAAACCAATTTAAATCCCCATGTCTGTAGTCATCACATAAATAAATTATAACACAATCACCTTTATCAACCACGATTTAAATTGCAAAACATAATTTCAAATAAAACAATTTAAATCACCATGTCCATAGTCATCATGTAAATAAATTATAACACAATCACCTTTATCAACCATGATTTAAATTGCAAAACATCATTTCAAATAAAGCAATTTCAATCACCATGTCCATAGTCATCAATATATATATATATATATATATATCAATATATATATATATATCAATATATATATATATATATATATATATATATACATTTAATGCAAGTAAGTATTTAAAAATACTATCACATCGAATTTATATATATATATATATATATATTTATATATATAAATTCTATACACATTAAATCACGTATGCACATATATATAAAATATACGTAAATTAAATATAGGCGAATAGGAGAAAAGAGCAAGTATCAATACTACAACAAAAATGGTCTTTAGTGGCAGTAAAAACCGCCGCTAAAAGGGTCAAAAACCGCTGCTATAGCTTATTGCGGCAGTATAGTGGCGGCTCTTGCATCAGCTACAAAAGGTCCAGCCGAGATAGAATTTGGGGCTACAACAGCTGTCATAACCGTCGATAATTCTTAGGTTTGAAAGAGAGAGTATTTTGGCTATAGCAGCACTCATAACCGCCGCTAATTCGTATTATTCAAAAAAAGCATATGGCTATATCGGCAGTTATAACCGCCGCTAAAAGCCTCAGATATAATAAAAAAAATTGAAAAAATATCATACCAAACAAAACCTGCTGTTTACTCCCATATTACTTGATTTCAAAATTACTGTTATCCAAGAATAAATATAATACAACAAAAAATTTAAATAAAATAAAAATTACATCAACTATTTTAAAATGAAAAAATATTCAAAATACACCATCACTATAAAAATATATATTCACTTCAATATGACAATTGCTTAGTAATCCTACAAGTACCACTCCTTGTTTGAAACCTGCAAATAAAAAATCAAAGAAAATTAAATAATAACATTGATAATTTTTCAGAAATCTTGCATCAATTATTTCTCAAAAAACATGCTCCATAACACCAATTCTATCTCCAACTAAAGTGTAGGACAAGGACATTATCTAAAATTTAATTGTTGAATAAGAGAGAGTGAATTCAAATAGATGTGGTCTTTACTTCTTAAAACAAATGCTCAAGAACCAATGGGTGACACCAATAAATCAGCACTCCAAAAAACATTATTGCACTGTATATAAAAAACAAAGTATCAACTCTCAAGCAAATGTGTGTTATGACAAGCTTTGTCGAGAGCCAAGTTTGGTTTCGAATACAATAAATTAACATGATCGGTAAAAATCCTTACACTGGTAGATGAACACCTAAATCCAGTTTTAAAATTAAAAAAACTAATATGTAGGTCCAGGGTCATTGAGAAGCATCTTGTGGGACTTTGCCACCCCCATCCCATATTTTGATTCACATGATTTTATCAAATCATTGACTCAATATATATGCATGTACATGGGTGGCACCATTCATAGAGAGACAGACTTAAGAAGTTCAATTCAGTTTAGCACTTGTGCTGATGAAAGTTTATAATTTAAAACTGCACATCTATAGCAAAATATTCAATAAACTTGGCTACTAAATAATGCTCTTTTTTCTGCCATCATCTTAATAAAGTGTCAAAACAGGTATAGTATCATAATTCAGAATTATAGGAATAAAAAAACACATTATTTTATATGATACAAAAAGAAAAAATAAAGGAAAAAGAAAGCAAGTGAAAAGTTGCAATAAAAATCGACTTATAGTTGGCAAAAAAAAGGTTATCCACGGAATCCCTAATCCCTCATTGGTTGCTGAAAAAACATAGTAAAATAACATATTATTAAGTTGTACTCTTTTTCCAACCTTTTCTCAGAAAACAAACTGAAATAACACACTTACATTGAACTTCTCCAATAATCGCTTGGGCATAACAGCACTAGAAGATGCCTCACTATCAGTCACAAGCTTTTGAGCCGTAGCACAATCATCTTTAAACGACTGGAACTTCAACAACCTATTCTCTCTCCTTTTCGTATTCCACTCCACATGATCATCACCCATCGTGATTTCAAGGCTCAAAAACAGAGAGAGAATTGGAAAAATTAAAAATTGAATAAGAGAGTAGAAGAAGATTTCAAGGAAAAAAATAAATCAAAACAGCTATAGTAACAAATTTCAGACAAAATGTCATATTTACTGACGTTTTCAATGAGAGAGACAGAGATAGTATGACTTGACCTTTTTGTCATCAATGTGAACTTTGCTCTTACTGTAAGGGTCATATTTGCTACACATAATTTAATAATTAAAATGAAAAAAATTAAATTCTAATAATGATATTAACATATATATGAATTTATAAAGAAAGAAGGGGAGCTTACTTGAATATCTTGAGCCACTTCAAATTCTCAATATCTCAATATCCTCCTCATTCATCAAGAAATCTACAAGAAAATTATAACTTTAATAACAAAGAAACCTAAATACAAGACACTATTGAAAAGAAAATAAGCAAAAAAGAGAAAAACAATTGAAGCTCAAATAAGAATTGAAACCCATTAACCCAAAGGAGTTCTGCAAAAGAATACAACCTTTAGGTGTAACATTTGTTTTGTGGTTGAAACGGAACTCAAACCAAACAAGTTATTACTTAACCAGAGGACAAGCCACTAAGGCAACAACCATCTTAGTAAAGGTGAGAACTGAAGTCAAAAAATAATAGATAAACTAGGGATAAGAGGAGGAAGAAATATTGCACAAGATAAATCCAAAACCAAAGAGTTGAAATCCACTAAAATTTTATAGCTAAAAAATTGAACAACTTGTCTGTGTCCAAACTGATTTACGCCCAATTTAAAGTGGTGAAACAAATTAAGTTGAAGATAACAATTAAAAAAAAGTAAGAAAGAAATCCAAATGAATGAATGAACTACATAATTCAACAATAGCAAAACGTACGAGCAGCTTCATAACACTAACAAAAACTAGAGGAAAAATATTCTTTCTTCCCTTTTATGTGTAATTCATAATGCAATCAAAAGATTAAATTCCAACGTATTGCCTGTATAGTGTGATCAGTACCATAAAGAAGAAATTCAGCAACGTATCCCAAATTTGAATGTGTTACATGTAGAGTGTTCTTAAGTAAAACTAACACTTACCGAGTCAATTTCTAGAAAGAAATTCATCACCAGTAGATTTATGCCTTGTTAAGAGGTCCTGTAACATATTAAGAAACTTTCAGCCTCAATTTACTCTGTACCATTTAGAAAAACTAGTTTATTAACTGGGACTGAAACCTTAACCAATAAAGCTACATGCTCGGTTGTCTTTCCATAGGGTGTTCCCCCAAAAATTCCATCTGTCCGAAGGGTTGCGTGCCTCCTTGTCCTGTCGACACATTGGCAGATGAGTCCTGTCCAGTTGGAGGGTTAGAGCCGATAGGAGGATCTTGCGCAACTAGGGGGTTGTTACTGGCGGGAAGGTCTTGCGCTGGAGGGTCGTGGCCAACAGGGGGGTCTTGTACGGCCGTAGTCTCCAACCAGATCGTAGGTGCATCATGTTTCGTATGTGATTCGAGTAGAACAGTCAAGTTTTGTGACCTTTCCCACAGACGGCGCCAATTGACGAAGCAAAAATTCACCCCGAAATGGTCAAACGCCAACTTGTAAAAAAGGACAAGAGAAGGATAATCAAAAGGGCACCGGTACGGTGCCGGCCAACTACACTCCAATGATCAAGTCAAATATCGGAAAGGCTTATAAAGTTATATGAGAACTCAAAGGGTATTAATTGCGTACCTTGGTATATGGACCGTCCTATTTATAGCGACCAAGTGAGGACGTGTTCTAGTAGAACCTTGTCTCTTCAGCTTCCCTTTCCCACTTGGAGATAACTAGTCTTAGTCAAAGCTTTTTTCTTTTCCAGGTCACCTTAGCACTATCCTCCCACATTATAGTATATAAATAATTATTGTCGCAAGTTAGAAAGTTTAGATTCAAATCTAACACAATTTTTACTTGTCGTGTTCGTATTGACTAATTTATAAAATGTGTCATTTTACCTCAAATTTAAACCCACTTAACTATTGTATTGTGTTGTTGCGCGGTATCCAATTTTGTTATTTCTAGTTTTGGATTGAATACGACTATATGAGAAGTTGGAAATTTGGAAAGAAATAATAGCAATTGTTCAAAACCAACTGTAGAATTTATATCCGGATTTTTTTAAACTGCCGGTCAACACTAATTTTTTTGTCATAGAAAAGTGATAGAAATTACACCATACATAGCATAGCCACTAATAATTAATGACGATGAAGGATGTCACAGGCTAGCTAAAATTTATGAGCCTTGCTTAATTGCTTGTGTGAATATTAGTAAAAAGAAATGCCTCTTGCAGTGCTACTTTGCTAATTCATGCTACATGCCACATGAACTGATAGCTATTGTGGCCTTCTTATATAAAATAGTCTAATTCTCTTAACACAGTCCCACACCAAATTCAGGAGAAATGGCACTTGAAATTTTATAATGCATTTAAGCTCCATTTGTTTTCACCTAAAATGTTTTACACGAAATTAGTTTTTGTTATTCTATGATTCATAATAACTCTATCAAATGACCACAATTTCGAGTGCATGATAGTGTCATAAGCACGGACATTCAGTAGTGGGTATATATATATGTGTGTGTGTGTGTGTTTATATATAGGATTTTTTTCTCATTTTCCAGTGTAATATAAAAGAAACTCCGCAAGAGACAAACTTCTGTGATTTTTGCAATTTCATCGAACAAAATGATCAAACTCCAAACTTATGATATATAAAAGAAAAAAAAAGTTGTAGAGAAAAATTCTGTAATGTCATGCAACCAAAAGGGTCAAAGTCAACACATGATAAGCTAACCATGTATTCACTAATCACAAGCTTATCTTTTAAAACATATTTTCTCTGAATTTCTCCGCTGCGAAAAAAAAAAAAATCACCTTAACACAATATTGGGGAAAGAGAGAGAGAAAGAAAGTGTAACTCCTCACCTATCGAGCCAGCAAGGGACGAGTTGTGGCGGGTGCCCCCACATAATTTTTTTTTCTTTGTATTATTTATCTTGGATTTTGTAAAATTTCAAACATGCCTCCACTAAAATTCTGAAAATATCCCATTAAATATTTATATGCCTTCACTAAAAATTCTTATTTTTTTAATATTTGTATTATATACCCTGAATTTTTTTTTTAAAGAAATTTGTTGTTAAAATACCGCCCCCTCTTACTTAGTTTTCTGGCTTACCAGTCCGATGTCTTCATGAACCATTGAACCCAACTTCTTGAGGATTTCAGTCACTGTGTTGTAGAGAAGTGTTTGTGCCATTTTTTTATTGATGAGATAGAGGATCAAACGATTTTTTATGAAGCTATTGGACAAGTCCTACTTTATAATGAGTGAATGGAAGTAATGAAGCATATATTATATGTGCAGGTATCCGAATATTTGAATGCTAGTCTTCCTCAAGTGGTCCTCTGTTAGAAAACAAAACAAAGAGAGAAGTCTGTGTGACTAATAGACAATACAATTCATCACCACATAATTGAAAAGCTAGTCTCCTCAAGTGGGTCTTAATTAGTTGGAAAAAAAAAACAGAACAATGACGAGTTGTGGACTTGGTTGCCAAGAATCCAAATCAGGAAAAATCTCTCACAATGACGTGTTTTTAGACTCAAGTGGGTCATTAATTGGAAAAAAAATACAACAATGACGAGTTGGGGAGTTGGTTGTCGAGGAATCCAAGTCAGGAAAGTTTAAACGGCCAGTTAGAACGACGTCTGATTGGTCATTTATAAACATATAAAAGTAAAATAAAATTAAGAAGCATGTATAAAGCAGATGTCCAAACAGTACCTAATTAATAAGGTCTGCACATGGGGAATATATCAAACAGGTACAGGACATGTTGGTCTCAAAAAAATTCTGAGAAACAGCCGTCTGTTCTGTTACTCCCCTCGGTTAGTTAATAGGATTTTCTTGGAAAAATGTTTAGGATAAATATCACTCCTCAAATGTGAATTTTTGTCACCAACACCTGTCAGCTTTTTTATTTTTTTAATATGTAAAATGTCTTGATTGCCCCTAATTATTTAAATGTATTTTAATATAAAAATATCATAATAGAAAATGACCACAATACCCTTCTTGATTGTCATTTCAATTAATTTTTTATTTTATGTTAATATTATTATTTATGAAAATAAATAATTATATATATTAGGTTATATATATTATAGTCTATATATAGATGAATAGAGAAAAAGAAAGAAAATTTTAATTACTTTTTTATTTTATGTTAACATTATTATTTATGAAAATAAATAATTATATATATAGGTTATATCTATTATAGTATAGTGTATATATATAAATAGATTGAGAAAAAGAAAGAGAAATTTAATTATTTTTTTGTTTTTTGAAAGGTACCTCGTGTAGTCATGTGACCAACACAAAAGCCATAAATGGTAAAAAAATTTATTACCTTTTGTTATGATTTCTTTTCCTTTTTTATTTCCTTAATTCAGCACTACATGTTATTATATTAATTCACCACTTGATTTTATTATATTAAGTTTGAAGGTTAGAACAAATTTCTTAGTCTATGTTCTCATCTTTTAAAGTGGGGAGGAAATTGCTTGGAGGTAGCTACTGTTATTAATTTCTCAGTCTATCTGCTCATCATCTTTTAAAGTGGGGGAGGAAATTGCTTGGAAACAGCTATACAAGTATATCCAGCCTGTGTACTCAATTATATATTTTGTATGTCTTATTGTGTAAATTGTGAATTGTATCTTTTGTCATGTATGGTGTAAATTACTAAGTGTTCTGTGTAATAAAAGATTTTTCCCTAACTTGGCTAATTGCGAAAATCAATAGAAACCATCAGTTAGTGCTATTGAACCATCTTAGAATTTTTTTAATTATACATCTATGTCAAATACATTTAGATTATCTACAGCCTCTGTCTCATACTGCAATCATAAAATATGCACCTCCTTACCTTTGTCTCATATAAATTGGATTGGCCAAAGCACGTTATGTGTGTGTGTATATATATATATTGAAAATACTAACACTACTTCACACAATCGATCATAAAATGTTCCAACCGTTAAGCACTCGAATGTGGACCGAAGGATAGTTATTTTGTGCAAATAATGATAGAAGTTGCGTGTGTCTATCGAGTCCTTTATCTTTATTCTAGAAAATCCAAACAACATCTAAATTCAATCAATGTTTGGCTTTCAAAGTTCACAAACTATTGTGAATTGTCAAACCTCAATTGTTCACCTTCTCCTTTGAAAGCACAAAAAAAAAAATGGACTTCAATATTTTTGTCATCTCACCCATATTTCAGACAAAGTTCCTTATTGTTGAAAAATAAACTTGATTTTAGTATTTAGTCTTTTCAAGTATTTGGTATATTTGATGATGTGTGCATTTATCATGTTAGGTATTGTTTGATAACTTAATTCAACGCTTAATTTTGAACAAATTAAACACTTATCCGATTAAGTGTGTTTGATAAAGCGATTTGAATATTACCGAAAACAATAAGCACTACTTAAATGGAATAAAATTTTAAGTGACATGTAGATCACTTATGAATGCTGAACGCTAAAAATTCAAAAAGATATCAAAAATGTTTATTTTTTAATTACCACTTAAAAGAACTTCAACACTTAAAATTCATATTTTAAAATTTTCAGTACTTAATTTTCAGTTTTATCAAAAAACACCATAATGTAGAATGGTAGTAAATTGTGTTAGTGGAAGACATAAGAATTGACTTGTGTTAGTAGAGTTTTAAATGTTATGTTAGTGGGGTGTAAGAAAATTAAATTAGGCATTTACATATAGGTGTTACATATTTGTTTTAAAGTTTATATAATGTTATGTATTCTACTCCATGGAATAAAATATCTTTCAAGTATGTCTTTTTCTTTCTCTCTTTCATTGTTTTTCTAGCTTCTTATTTACGCGGGGGTGTACTCGTCAAGAAAATTTAAGTAACGTAAACTTGTATATATATATATATATATATATATATATTTGGTCACATGTACATCCGTCCATTAACAGACAAGGCAAAAGGTGATGCACACTAGTAAATTTTTTTAAGTGGTGGGGGATGAGAAAGAAGGTTTAAAACAAAAGAATAAAAAAGTACACATTGGTTTTAGAAACCATCCACTGACCTCGTGTAGTTATGTGACCGACACAAAAGCCATAAATAGTGGAAAATTGTATTACCTTTTGTTATGATTTCTTTTTCTTTTTTATTATATTAAGTTTGAAGGTTAGAACAAATTTCTTATTAATTTCTTAGTCTATGTTCTCATCCTTTAAAGTGGGGGAGGAAATTGCTTGGAGGTAGCTATTGTTATTAATTTCTTAGTCTATGTTCTCATCTTTTAAAGTGGGGAGGAAATTGCTTGGAAACCAGGCAGAAGGTAGCTATACAAGGATATCTTGCGTGCGTGTATACAAGTATATATATATACACACACATATGCTCTTATTGCACGCTTTCCAGATCTCTATCTCCGAGTAATATTTTGCTACACAAATAAGTTTGCTATGGCTTCTTCTTCTTCTTCACTACTGTCTGGATCGGAATATGACGTGTTCTTGAGTTTTAAAGGTGAAGACACTCGCAAAGGATTTGTCGGCCATCTCTACAGGGCTCTGGATCAGAGAGGAATCAGGACCTTCAAAGATGACAAAAGGCTTGAGCAAGGAAAATCAATTTCTTTGGATCTCGTGAAAAATATCAATGAATCTAGCATTGCTGTGATCGTTTTCTCCAAGAACTACGCTAATTCTTCATGGTGCTTGGATGAATTGCTGGAAATCCTTGAGTGCAGGAGAGCCAAGGGACAGATTGTTTTGCCCATCTTCTACAATGTAAAAGCATCAGAAGTTCGAAAACAGAAGAGGAGTTTTGCAGAAGCATTTAAACAGCATGAAGAAATTCATAAGGAGGAGATGGAAAGGGTCCAAAAATGGAGGGCTGCTTTGAAGGAAGCAGCAAATCTAAGTGGGCTCGATTTAGAAGATGCTGCAAATGGGTACATATATTTGTTATGCTTCTATCAATTTTTCTGTTCTTATTTTTTTTTTTTTTGGTAAAAGGTAATGTATTAGGAAAAACATGCAACTACAGAGAAGAGGAGGTTACTACTAGCTTAGTTCAATGTATATATTACTATTTTATTGTTTATGGTCAAGACTCAAGAGCAACAAATTTATCCGTAATAACATCCTAATACAATATATTTAAGTAGGCGACTAAAATTCTGTAGCAAGGGCTGAAAAAAAAAAGTTACGGATGGCATCTGTCTGTGTTACTAACATGTTGTCAAATGGGTTGTTAGAAGTATATTTTTTTTAATATATATAGGTTATAATCAATAAATACTTATTTCAACTTTTATATACTATTTCTCTTTGTGTTTTTTTTTTTTCTCTCACTTGATTTAGATTTTAATATGCTTTATACTTATAGGTATGAGGATAATTTTATCCAACAAATTGTTCAAGTGATTTCAAGAAAATTGCAGCCTAAACCATTTAGAGTTGCCGAGTCTGAAGTGGGTATTGATTATCGAGCAAAAAAAGTACTCACGTTGCTAAATGAAGGGCCAGAGGATAAACTCTTTGTCGGAATTTATGGAATTGGAGGAATAGGCAAGACAACAATTGCCAAAGAGGTTTTCAACCAAATATTCAAAAAATTTGAAGGAAGTTGTTTTCTTGAAAATGTGAGAGAAAAGTCAACAAAGCACGGAGGTCTTGCTAAACTACAAAGTGATCTTCTCAGAGAAACCCTAATGGACGATGATATAAGAATATCATCTCCTGATACGGGGATCAATGAGATAAAGGATAGACTTCGTAACAAAAGGCTTCTTCTGGTGCTTGATGATGTAGATAAAGAAACTACATTGAAGGACCTAGTTGGAGGACAGGAATGGTTTGGCAATGGAACTAGGATCATCATAACAACTAGAGATAAACGATTGTTGGAAAATTACAATGTTAAAACATACAATCTTGAGCTATTAAATGACAGTGAAGCACTACAACTTTTCAGTTGGTATGCATTCAAGAAGCAGCAGCCTCAAGATGATTATAAGGAACTTGCTCACCGTGCAAAAGATTATGCTAAAGGCCTTCCACTTGCTCTCAAAGTTTTTGGTTCCCATTTACATAAGAGAAGGAAACCAGACTGGTCAAGTATATTGGATAGATTGGAGACCAACCCTTCGAGAGAAATTCTTGATGTTTTAAGGATAAGTTATGATGGCCTTGATAAGGAAGAGAAGGATATTTTTCTTGATATCGCGTGTTTCTTCGAAGGATATGATAAAGAATATGTCATGAATATTTACCAGAGGCATGGAATACAAATTCTTAGTGAGAGGTGCCTCATTGATATATCAAAACAAAACAAGTTGTCAATGCATGACTTGATACAAGAAATGGGTAGAGAAATTGTTCGTCAAGAATCTGAAGATCCTGGAAAGCGCAGTAGGTTGTGGTCTTATGATGACATATATGAAGTATTCACTCAAAATACGGTATGTAATACCCCAAAATTTGAGGATATTTAATTTGGGGTTTTAATTATTTAAATTGTTCATTGTGTGGTGTTTTAATTGTTTTAGTAAATGTTTGTGAATGTCTGTTCTTGGTTTTGATTTAATATAGATGGTTGATTTTTTTTTAAATGTTTGTGAAATGTTTGCTTTGGATGTTGATTTTCCTTTTAATTAATATGTGGGACTTTGGACTGCATTTTTTATTTATTTATTATTGTCGTGTTGGGCTAGACTTTTGGTTTTGGGCGACATTTATATATATACATTTATATATGTGGGTTATATATATTTAGGTTTATTATTTGAATTATTTAGGAAATTATTTTAATAATTTTTAGAAAAGAAAATATAGATAAAAGAAAGAGAAAATAGGATTAGGCTTCAGTTGTTCCTACGCATAGAG
Organism: Cornus controversa; assembly: GCA_026545225.1. Taxonomy (NCBI): domain Eukaryota; kingdom Viridiplantae; phylum Streptophyta; class Magnoliopsida; order Cornales; family Cornaceae; genus Cornus; species Cornus controversa. The sequence continues at coordinate 26,591,279 of CM048853.1, read as the reverse complement.
AGTTACTACGTTCAGACAGGGAGAGAACGGGAGACGCCAAAAAAAAGGAAGAGAAGGTGATTTTGCTCAAAATCATAAGGCAAGTTCAATCTCTTCACTTTTCCTTTGAACTTGTAAACATAGATAAATATTTTTATTGTATAATTGTATGTATATACATGTATATAATTATGTATTAGTATGATTATGCATGTTAGAGATTTTTCCGTTTGATTATATAAATTAATTTATGGATTTGGTACAGCTATAGGGTAAAATCTCATATGTGTATACATATATATATGGGTATATAGGCAAGGTATACATATATATATATATATTGTTGATCTTGTTCCGATGAAATTGTTGATCTTGCTCTCCCGAATAGTCCCTGTAAGTTTGGTTACGAATCGTTGGGTAGGTTGACGAGAATTTGAGTTTGAAATTTAAGAAGCCTAGAAACTTGATTTGGGCATTTTGATTTAGGCCACAAGAGGGGGCGATTTTGGTACCAATGTGTAGCTCAAATTGAGAGGAGTTGAATGGTATATTCACAATCTAGTTTCGGTGGCCGGAATAAGGCCGTAAAGTGGCCGACAGTGGGCTGTGCATGCAATTGTTAGTTGTTGGAAAAAAAAGAAGGAAACCAAAGGAAGAAAAGGCCAGGGGCAGCGAGGCCCACGTGCCGCCGGTGCGTGGCGTGCGTGCGGCGGCCTCTAGCCACCGGCAGCACCGGGGAAGGGGCGTTGGGCCCCACTCACCGGGGCCCATCTCTGGCCCAGTTTGGGCCCAATCCGGAATATTTTTAGTTTTTTTTTATTATTTAACTTATTTTTAAAATTTAAAAAATTAGAAAAAATATTTTAAATTACTTTTAAAATCCAAAAAATTCTCAAAAATTCAAACTTATCTTTTTAGGACAGAAAATACCCAAAACTTTCATTGCAAGATGAAATAAGTTCGCCTCCTTGTAGATTTGGTTCAAAAGTGTCATTTATAGTTGGGATTTTTATGTTTTAATTTACCGAAAAATTTCTGAAATTCCCCGGAGATTTAGTTGAGACTTTTAAATACATAATAAGCATGGAAACCTAGGTTAGACCTAGGTTTAGATACATTTGATATTATTTTGCAGTGTAGGGTTATTTATGTGATTTTTATTTTAATTGTTTATTTATTCCTCATTGATGATTTCTTTGCATTCTTAATTTAATGTTTAATGCATGTTGATGCTTTATTTTCAATGTATAAAATAGTGTGATTATTTGAATGCTTGTAGGTAGGTTAAATTTTTATTTAAAAGGAATATAGGAGGCATGTGAGGATTGACAAGGGGCATGTATGGATTGCCAATACCTAATAAGGTATTTAATAGGTTTATAAAGGAGACATGTATGGATTGACAATACCTAATAAGGTATTTAATACGATTATAAAGGAGGCATGTAAGGATTGCCAATAGGGTATTTAAGGTTAATTAGGGAAACATGTGAGGATTGCCAGAAGGCATGCGAGGATTGCCAATAGGGTATTTAAGGTTAATAAGGGAGGCATGTGAGGATTTTCAGTTACATAATAAGGTTTTTATATATATATTAAAGAAGAGAGACATGTCAGGATTGTCAAATACTAGGTATATAATATGTAGATAAAAGAGGCATGTCAGGATTGCCAAATACTAGTGGAGTGTGTATTTAATTAAGTGTTCAGGCATGTAAGGATTGCCTTTGGATTAAACCTAGGAAAACGTGTTCTCTATTTTGTGATAACATATGAGTTGGTGCAGGATATAGGATTGTCCTAATGTGGAATCGTGGGTTAAGTGAGAAAGGTAGGTTTGTATATTGTCGAAATTGTCAAATACCTAATAGAGTATTTAATACGTTTAGAAGTGAGGCATATCAGGATTGCCTTATAGCAATAGGGTTTACATCTAAAGAAGTGTTCAAGCGTGTAAGGATTGCCTTTGGAGTTAACTTAGGAAAGAGATTATATAATTTGCGTGATAACGGATAGGTTGGTACGGTTGGTTGCTATTTTGGAACAGGGGTTAAAGTAGTAAATGATACGTGTCCATTTATGTATTTTATTGTCCCTCATACAGTGGGTATGTTTACCGGTTCTCTGATTGGGTGGTAATAGAGGGAACTTGCTCGTGGGTTTAATCCACTTTGTAGATATTTCAGGTCCCAGACAGTTTCCACCTCGAGGTTAGAGCGTGGAGTTCATAGAGTGTGGCAACCATCTATTCCTTACTGGACTTCAGTGTAGGGACTTAGATCCTTCCATAAAGTTTTTACTTTTGTTATTTTTGGTTATGGGATCCTTGAGTTACGAACTTCCAAGTTGTAACGTTCAGTTTGGTATTATATTTATTTAACATTATTTATTATTTCAGTTATACTTTCCTTTCAGCATTTAAGATTCTTTTTCTTTTGTTTTTGTATTCTATGTTTGTTTGCTATCAGTTATAAGTATCTCTTACGTTTTATATGTGAGACTGACCACCTCATGCGTGAAATTTTGTAAGGGGTTGTATAATTTTAGTTTTCTTTGAAGTTGTATAATTTTAGTTAGTTTGTTATTTCTTGGTTTACAGGTGACAGATAAGATCGAAGCTATTATGCTACCCAAGAATGGATTATCTTTAGAAGGCGTTGACTTCTTCGAGGAAGGATTGCATGTAAGAGCTGATGCCTTCACAAAGATGAGGAGGTTAAGGATACTCAAAATTGATGATGTGCAGCTTGATGGATGCCTTACATATCTTTCAAATGAGTTAAGGTATCTTGATTGGAATGAATATCCTGGAGAATATTTTCCATACAATTTTCGTCCAAAAAACCTTGTTCAACTCCATTTACATAACAGCCCGATCAAAGGGATTTGGACGATTACAAAAGTAAGATTATTATTTTACTCAATATGTTTTACTTTCTGTTAAGATTTTCTTTAGGCTCCGTTTGGCTAGATAGAACCAAAGTAGAAAAGAAAGGAAATGGAAAATGAAAAGGCGAGTGAAGTGAATGAAAAGAAAATTAACTTTCCTACATGCATTTGGTTAGCATGAATTTTTTTAAGAAAGTTGTGAAATAATATTATTTTGTTGGTTTGGATAACATGAAGTATAAAGAAAATGATTCTACCTATCAAAACTACCCCATGATTTCAAATACTAAAAAAAATAAATGAATTTCTATTAGATGAATTATCTTTATGCCCAATTATTTATATTTATTTTTAGCAAAGAAATAGTAAAGTGACGATTTATTAAAAATAATAAATATAATTATTTGTATTTATTTTAAAACAAGGTTTCATAATATTTTTCTTATGTGGAACTCATTGGTGATTTAAACTTAAATTATTATTTTTTGTTAGATGTAGGCAAAGGATGTTTCAAGTTCATGTCATCAAAACTATAGCTATATATAACTCATAGACTGAGTTAGTTGGGTACCACAATGATAGAGAATGAAAAAATAAAAATAAAAAACTAAAAATATATATATCATAATTAAATAAAAAATAAAGTAGAAATAAAAAAGAGAGTTCGAGAGTCAAATAATAAAAGAAGAAATACAAAACATATTATTGTTTTTTCACCAAATTATTATAATTTTTAAGTGAGAGAGAATGTGTTATATTAGGAAAACTGCACTGAAGAAGAAGAAGAAAAAGTCGAGTGAAGATTACTATAATTTTTAAGTGAGAGAGAATGTTTTATACTAGGAAAGTTGGACTGAAGAAGAAGAAGAGTGAAGAAAAACAACTAACGGAGCATAATAGGAAAGTAAGATATAAAATAGTCAAATGTAAAAAAATTTCATGTTTTATACGAGAAACGTTTTGGGAAAAATATAGCAGTTACGGAATTCTAATTTTCTCAAAATTTTTACTTTCTTTCTAACCAAACTCCTAACAAATTTAATTTTTTTCTTTTCTTTTCCTTTTCTGCTGCTTCTAGTGAACCAAATAGACCCTTCGTCTTTTGAAAAAAATAATTTTCCAGATAACTTATTAAATTTATTATTTATTTATTTTTAACAGTTTCTAAAGAAGTTAGAAGTCCTTGATCTTAGTTATTTCAAAAATCTGTGGGGAAAAAAATTAAGATTCTAATTTTTGGAGAAATTGTCTCTTCTTGTAGGTTGCGAAAATTTGGTTGAGGTTGAATTTGATAATATGAGAGTAATGTTATTATTTTAAGTGAAATATGTTTTTCTTCTCAAATTATTTTGTCAAGTTGATTGAAATTAATTTATATCATAAGTTATTTGTTCCAAAATTTCTGAATTAGTTAAAAATCATAAAGTTTCCGAATTAGTTAAAAATCATTGATCTCATATATATATACATATATATATATATAAGCAAAATTTTGAAAAATCGGTAATTTTTTCGAGTTTCCATGTCGACAGGCCCGCAACTTGACCTTGTGATGATATGAACTCTTGAGCGAGGAAATAAGAGATTCGATTCATGGATAGTTAAGATTAGATTATATTTTAGGTTGTCGATGACATAGTAGTGATCTACCTGTCAAAGGAAAAAAAAGAATTTGTTTGGTCATTTTCATTTTTGAACAAGTTAACGTTTTCAAACAAACTCGAGTGAATGCAAATTGAAATAAACTAATTGAACAAATGATATTCATCTACTGAATCAGTGGCTTTATTTTCTGTGAGCCTTTCTTGATTTTTCTGAAGTCTATTTTATATTTGCCAATCGTGAGGAATAGAAAAGGAAAATGAAAAAAAAAAAAGGAAAACGGAAAATTAAAGGAAAGTGGACACTATTACATATCTAGCTCTCTTGCGTTTTCTTTCTCTGATTTTTAATTAGATTAGAAGTTAGTGGTGAGACTGTTACTTTTTAAAACATTTTCCTGGTTGAATAATTATTTTAGTTGAATTATTATTTTTAGTTGATTGAAGGCTGATTTCTTTCATTATTTCATTGTTTGTTTAAGCAGTTTTCAGTTAAGTTAAAAATTCTCGATCTGAGTTTCTGTGAACATTTGAAGGAAACTCCGAATTTGTCAATGTTACCATATCTAGAGAAGTTGGATATCAAAAGCTGTAAAAATTTGGTTGAGGTTCATCCTTCGATTGAGTTTCATGAGAAACTTGTTGAGTTGAATTTTTGGAAGTGTAAGAATCTGAAGAGGCTGGCAACAAGAATTAATTTGAAATCCCTCCGAGAGCTTTGTCTCTATGGGTGTTCAAAATTTGAGGAGTTTTCAGAGATCCAAGGAGATATGGAATGTTTAGAGAATCTTGTATTGGGAGGAACTGCAATAAAAGAATTACCTCCATCAGTATTTAAACATTTAAAAGGTCTTAGGAATTTAAATTTGATCAAATGCAAAATGCTTGAAAATTTGACGTGCAATATTGGTGAAAGGAAGAGTTTGCAGAAATTTTGGTTGGAAGGAACTATTGTACAAGATTTACCCCTATCTGTTGAACAACTCAAAGGCCTTACGACATTAGATTTGAGCGACTGCAAAAAGTTCGAAAGTTTACCCAGCTTGGTGGGTGAAATGAAGTGTTTATGTCATCTTTATTTGAGAGGTACTGGTATAAAAAAGTTACCATCATCCGTTGCACAGTTGACTAACCTCGTAGTACTAGAATGGAATAACTGCGATTTAGATGAAGAATCCATTCTCAATCTTCCTCACTCGTTGTGGAGATTAAATCTAGGCGGGAACAACTTTGTTAGCTTACCGGCAAGCTTCACTCAACTAACAAAGCTTAGATATCTTGATTTGGATGGTTGCTTAAGCCTCCAAACATTGGACTCACTTCCATCATCTATACGGGTTGTTACAGCAAATGGTTGCATATCATTAGAACGGTATTGGATTCCAACAAGTTTCTTAAATCGATCATTTATTTTCTTGGAGTGCCACAAATTGGTTGAGAATGATGGGAAGAACAAGCCAAATATATACTCCTATTCAGAAAGTGAACTTCTGCAGGTTGGTTCATTTATACTATAGATCGACTTTCAAAATTAACCCGGCCCCTAATCTATGTATACTCCTCATTCCTCTTTCTTTCTCACTGATCGAATCTGTAAATTAATTAATAATTTGTTATGTTATATATATATATATGGTACAGGAAGGGGGTGAAATCATTGTTCCAGGAAGTGAGATTCCAAATTGGTTCAGCCATATATATGAGATTGAGAGTAATAGTGGTGAGCACGTGACTTCGGTGTGTTTGAGGATAGATGATCCAACAAATTCTTTGCATTACCTCACTGGAGTTTATGTTTGCCTCGTTATCGGAATCGATCATGAAGTACCATCATCTGATGATCATGGGAAATTATATTTTTACTTAAGGGGTATTAATATCAAAATCAATGGTTGTCATGAAATTGGTTGGGATCTATGTAGCCATTTCAGATACATGATCAGGTCAGATCACATCGTGTTGCTTCGTAGCGAACAGAAATGCATCTCTAATGGGTGTGACATTGAGGCTTTAATTCCTACACACCTCCTCCGCAGTGGACGATCATTCAGGGTGAAAAAATTTGGTATTCATCCATTAATGGGCACCAAAGATGAATATGATGATGAAGATGAAGGTGTTGATCATGATGATGAAGAGGAATGATCCACTCATAAGGGATTCTGAGGTACTCTCTCCCTCTCTCTCTCACACACACAAACCACAGGTAGAAAAGGTATATATATATATATACACACACACACACATGTGTATATGCGTGTGTGGGTTGTATGAAATTTCATTTTTTGCTAACTATTTTCTTGGAGTTACGAGAAATATGGGATTTGTTTGGTGTGTGCATGATGGACTTCAAATGGTATTTTTTTTCTTCCCTTTCCCTTGATCATATCATTTTATCATTTTAATTTTACAATGTCTAAATAGAAACAACCTTACATAATTTCTAATTGTGTATTAGTTTTATATTTAATCAACAAGGCAAGGCCTAATTCAGGAGTTAGATTTCATTGCTACCTTACTTTTTCTATTTAATCAACTAGGCAAGGCCTAATTCAGGAAGGGACCAGAGTTTGTCACTCAACATCTCCTATCTGTATACAAGGCAAGGCCTGGCCTAAGTTCCCAAGAGCCTTTCATTCAAACACAACTGCAACTTTATATATATGTGTGTGCGTTCTGTGCTTTTTTATTTTTTACTTTAACTATTTTTCTTTGGCTTTTCAGAAGTATGGCTGTGCAGGATAGCAGTGGGAAGGAAGTGGACCTCATGATATTTCTTTTCTTTTCTTTCCTTTAAAAATAAAAAATAAAATTAAAGAATCCCTATATATTATGCGTAAGAGCATACTTCGCTTTGAGCCTAAGTCTGCTATTGAATATAACTTTAAGTGGGTATGAACTCTGACGACCCGCTCCACTACATGGTATGATGTTGTCCGCTATTTTTTCACCATTGCCTCTGACATTTTTATCTCACCCTGCTATGATTTCAAACTAGAGATGCAGTTATACAAATTTAAAAAATTCCTGCAAATCACTTGAATTGTTCTTTTAATATTGTTTACAACAATGTTAACTTCCCTAAGATGTTTGAATCACTGCTTTAATATTGGATGACTCGACTAGCTCAATCAACTTTTCAATTTAATTTTTTTTTCCCGGTAAAGTTGGCACCACATTGATGGTGCGAGTAGAGCAGAACACAACCATAAGTTTTAACTCAGGAACTACTTTAAACTGAATGTAATCCATGGAATTGTGATGCTTTGGAGTGTGGCATATATATACAGCAGAAAGGCAATCTCTTCCCATGCATCCATTGATGGAATTAGTGCTTATTCATATTATGAAATAGAATGTGGAATTATGGAATTAGTGCTTGTTTGATGGATAGCTTCTCTTCCTCTTGCTTCATCAGCTGTTGTTTTCTGAATGTGCTGAGTTTTATAAAAAAATAAAAATATTACAATAGTGTACATAGAGGCAAAGGTTAGTTAAAAACTAACCATAAAAAAGCCCAAGGCATACCAAAGGCTTAAAATAAAGAAAAGTTCCTGTGCTACAAAGGAAGCTAAGAAGCAAATAATATAGCATGGCTAACTAATGAGGAGAAAGGGACTGTCGTTGTGAAGCATAATCCTGATTCAATCCTTCCCATTCGCAGAAATGAATGAACCAATCCCACACCTGAGAAGCATAAACACAAGACCGCAAAAGATGATCCAGAGAATCCTCTCCATTGAAACAATCGTGACAGATAGATGGAATGGGAATGCCTCTTCTCTTCAAATTATGAAAGGAAGGAATGGAATTATGCAGCACTAGGACAGTTTGGACTGAAATCCTAGGCCTACTTCAATTCCAAACTAAATCATACCAAGGAACCTTCACACCTAGCATTCTGCTAACTTTCCATTAAGTCTGCAGTGTAAACTCAATGCATGTGCTTCTCTATCACAGGGCACATGGAGGAGCCTCTCTACCTGTTTCTTCATCAGATGCTTTACACCATTGTTTCTGGCATTGCTTCATCTGGTTGTGGTTCAGTCTCCTGCAAAAAATGGTGAAGTAAACAAGTAAATATTTTTCACTGAGTCCTACTTATCTCCTGAATTATATTTCAAATCTATGATGAAGTTGTGCAAATTAATTCGATAAATCCTGTAAATAATCATTAAGTCCCTGTAGATCTTCAATCAATTTTTTTCTTACTTTTCACCTCATTCAAGTCGTGGGCATATTTAAACTTTTATTATTTTCCTTGGCTGGTTGCTGCTTGATCTTGGGAAATTGGGCCTCTGTTTCTTGTATAAACAAAGTCCAATAGTTGGAACATCCATGTTCACAACTGCAATCTCATGGGAGCGAAATCGCTGTAATCTTTTACTTATTATTGTGTTGGCCTATGCAATTTTTGGCATCATCTCACACATACTCCCCCACAACATTGTGCCTTATCTTCGGAAACAACTCAGTGCATAAGCAACTGAATTCACATTCAGAAGGAACTATGACATCACTCATCAAGAAAATTTCATCCTTAAGTAACTTATTTTAGAAATTCTTTTAAGATAGCATTAGCACAAAATATAGGAAAACTGCTGACAAGTTGTTATGGAACACCATTTTAGCATTACATTTGTCAAATGACAGTAAATTATGAAGGCAGTGTCAAGATAATTGTTACCACTAACATAATCTAGAGTTCAATTGAAATACCCCCCAGAAAATTTCGCGCATGAGGTGGCCAGTCTCATACACAAAACCTGAGGAATATTAACCACTGATAGCAACAAGCATAGATGCAAAGGATAGAAATAGAACAATTGCTAAAAGCTGAACAGAAATCCCATTGAATTTAAAATAATTGATAAATAAATCATTAAATTCTGGTAATACAATTTGGAAGTCCCGTAACACAAGGATCCCTTAACCAGAAAGAAATAAAAGTTCAACACTTAAATTAAAATCCAAAACCAAAACCTCTAAATGAGTTCATAGTTTTATTCCTGAAGAAAAGTAGATTCCTACCCTGAGACTGGTGATAGTAGATGTCTGTCACAGCCCAACCCTAGTACTCTATCCTCGCGGGGGAAACTGCTTGGGACCTGAAATATCAACAAAGTGGGTTAAACCCACGAGCAAGTTCTATCTACTACATCCCAATCAGAGAATCAATATACATACCCTCAATGTGAGGGACACAATAGATAATTATACGTTCAACCCCTCAGTTTATTCCTTATTCAGTTCATACTTTTAAAAATACAAATCATCTCATATATTTCCTCAACAACCCTTATAATATAAAAACGATCCCCTTCTTTATGTTCACAAATCAAGATACACATGTATGTATTTTATGAAATCTATGCAATCATGATATGTCGATTATGAAGCATGAATACATTAATAGGGATGGGCGATCCTGACACGCCGGGCAATCCTTACATGCCAAATAAAAATATAGATACCTTATTAGGTATGGGCGATCCTAACACGCCGGACAATCCTTACATGCCAAATAAAAATATAGATACCTTATTAGGTATGGGCGATCCTGACACGCCGGGCAATCCTTACATGCCAAATAAAAATTTCAAATGCATTCCCAATATGAAGTAATAAATAATCAAGATGTATTATGACTTTTAATTTGCACAGACTACCAATTTGAATTATCAGCTATGCAATTATCCTCATATGACAAATCATTCACAAGTGAACCTAAATCAAGTATCCCATGTGCATTTATATATATAATAAGCACAATTGATTAAATCAAAATAACATAATACCCATTAGAGGAAACACTTCCTCAAACCAATCTCCAATGCCCTCAAATCTCTGCGAGGATCTAAACTTACTTTTATCTAGGTTTCTGGGCCTATTTCACTTCTAAGAACTATAAGAAAATATTCTGGAATTTTTTGAAATTTAAAACATTTTTAATAAACCAAAGAAGGTGAAAATCCAACTTTTAGGCACTTTAAAAAAATAATTGAACACCAAGGGAAGCTCAAATCGAGGTGAAAATTTAAACCCAAGGTCATTTAATCTCTAAACAGTTACAGAAAAATTTTGGGAATTTTTGGAATTTCAGAAGTATTTTCTAAAATTACAGAAAGTGAAAAACCCAGCTTTTGGACACTTTAAAATTCAATTGAACAACAAGGAAAGATCATTTTGAGTTGAAACTTTAAACCCAAGTGTATTTAACCTCCAGAGAGTTACAGTAAAAATTTGGGAATTTTTGGAGTTGTAAAAGTATTTTCTAAAATTACAAAAAGGGAAAAAGACAGCTTTTGAGTACTTTTAAAAATTAATTGGATAACAAAGGAAAAGTGTTTTGAGTTGAAAATTTAAAATTAAGTGTATTTAACCTCCAATATCATACAGTAAAATTTTCAGAATTTTTGGAATCATGAAAGTATTTTTAAAAAATGATTTTTCAAATTTTCAAGTTTTTCCAAAAATTTCAAAAATTCAAAAAAAATATTAAAATATGTCGGAATGGGCCCAAAGTGGACCCAGGGGTGGGCCCCCGCGAGTGGGGCCCAAAATTATTTTTCCCGGCGCCGGCCCCACGCGCCGGCACGCGCCGGCCAGGCGCGTGGGGAAGCCCCTGCGCTGGGGCTTCTTCCCCAGCGTGCCCAGCAGCGTGCACAGCGCGCTGCCGGCGACTTCCCGGCGACGGTCCGGCCTCCTCCGGCCACCGTTCGCCTCCATTTTTTTGCGCCGTTCTTCTCCTCTCGACGCCGTCTACCTATTGGTGCAAAAAGCCCCATCCGAAACAGCCCGAATCAAAAACCCCCAATTCACAAGTTCTAGGGTTCTTCGCAAAAATTAAAAATTTAAAACCCAATAGTTCACGATCTGTTTTCCTAAGGATTTCGAGTTGTTTACAATTAAATTCCAACGCAGTAGGTTCACAACTAAACATTTATTTCTTACAAATTGCATACATGAATGATTTCTTCCTTAACTCACTATACATATACATGAACACATATGCATATAACCTTACATGAACAAAACCAATTAAATCTACATACAATCCTCATAGTTAATCTCACGAAATTTATCAATAGCAGAAGGATATAAACATGCAATTAACAACAAATTTTTAATATAAATAAATGCTCAAACCTAGACTATGCATACGAATTCAAGGGGGAAGAGAAGAATTAAACTTGCCTTTTTCCTGACGAATTAACTTGTTCACCCGATCGTCACTCCCTTCTCTCTTTCGTTTTCTCTCTTTTAGTTCTGTGCGTAACACAACGGCAAACCCTAATTTCTTTTTCTTTTCTTTTCCTTTTTGTTTTAATTATCCTTTTATTGTTTTTCCTAAAACTAATAAAAATCAAATTAATAATAATAATAAATATAGCAATAGTAATATTATTATAACCCTAGGCCCATCATTTTAAACATAACCTTAGCCCACTCATCCTAACCCAAATTCCTCCCTAGCCCAACCCAAAACATTTAAATAAAATAATACACAATTTATACCAATTCACATAAAATGACAATATGCATGTATAAAAGACAATCACTCAACTACAATGATAATCTATATAAAAAAAAACATTTCTCATGAATTAATAAAATAAAGTAATAATGTAAAGAGATTAAATTAACACCTAAATTTTCCGGGGTATTACATCAATACTGAATACACTGTTTGAATAAACGAAACAAGCAAAATTTGCAGAGTCATATTAGTGTCAACCAATCACTCCCTAAATAGCGAGTTTGTCTATTGGTGCACGTTGATCTGTTATTCATACAGTGAGTTCTGGCAGAAATTAACGAAGACCGGAAAATTGTTTTACATCAAGATTGATGTTTAGTAGTACAGTATATTGGTCAGTCCAGAAAAAAGAGTTGGATTGCCTGTTAAATGGATACATAAATCTCGTAATTGTTCTAATCAGTGTCATGGTCTCCATTTGTTGGACCTAGTTTCATCATTTCTTATAGGCACAGAGCACAGTTGTCATAAGGTAATGCATACCATGAAAACTGGAGTATTATCTCCTTTCTTTATGACAAAAGCGAAAAAAGATACTGGTAAAGGGCAATTTAAATAGTATTATCTGCTTTCTTTATCTACATTCATGGAAGTAGCACAAGCAAAAGAGACACACACATACACACACATATATATATAAAGAAAATTTACACCAAGTACACTTCTAAATTGTCTATCACAGAGGATGTGGAGGAGCTTCTCCATCTGTTTCTTCATCAGATGTTTTCCCACCAATGTTTCCGGCATTCTTTCATCTGTGTCTGGTGCAGTCTCCTGCAACAAGTTGTGAAGTGAACAATTTAAGATCTGTCAACGAGTCCAACTAATGTTTTGAATTATATTTCAAATTTAAGATGATGGTTATGCAAATTCGATAAATTCTTGTGAATGACCATGCTCCCAATGTTCTTTGATATTCTTTTCGATATTGACTTCCCAATGGCAATCTACAAGTTTGAGTAAAGTTGTGGTGTGTTGTATTAGTAAAATTTAGAACTTCTATATTTGCAGTCTGCAGGCAATCTAGTCCTGCAGCTCTAGCGATTATAAATTCCATGTAAATCTTCAATCAATTTTTTCTTATTTTTCACCTCATTCAATTTCTTGCTTGGTCACTGCTTGATCTTTGGAAATTGGGCCTCTGTTTATTTCAAAAACAAGTCCAGCAGTTGAAACATCCATGTTCACAACTGCAATCTCTTGGGAGGAAAATCGTTGTAATCTTTTCCTTCTATATTATTGTGTTAGCCTCTGCAATTTTAGGCAGCGTTTTACACATGCTTCCCACACACGACAGGCAAACAGTGCCTTACAAAGATTAAGTGAATAGGGCAGCATTCATTAAGTGAGTTTCATTATTAAGAAACTTTTTTCTAAAAACTGTCAATAGATAGCATTAGCACAAAATACAGCGGACATGAATGTGAATTCTGATGACCTGGTTATGGAATACCATGTGAATGACCATTACATTTGTCGAATGACGGTAGAGATATGAAGGCAGTGTCAGAATACTTGTTACCACTTGCAAAATCAAGAGTTTAATGTGTCGTGTGAGTAAAAGAAATGAGGAAAGGTTGCTGAGAGCATACCTATGAAGATTCTGAGGCACATAACAGCTTTTCTGTTCTGGACTCACCATACTTGGGTTTGAATGCACTTCTCTAACCTTTGTCTGGTGGGCTGAAGGAGCATATTAGCTACCCCACAAAACAAAAATGTCAAATGATGCAGAATATTGAAAGTCTAGCTTGAGAACTATGAAAATTACTCACATAAGCAGACAAAGAAGACATCAGGTTGTTCAATCTTTTAGTTGTAAAGCAAAATGCAGAAAAATCTGTTCATTCGTAAAGTGTCTTACCAGTAATATGAATAGCTTGTCTCATCCACCACTAAACAAAGAGAAGACCAATGCTTCGTTCCTGCAACACGGGAAAAAAAAAAAAAACTTGATGCAACAGTCAGAAAAATGGAAAAAAAATGTGTAAAGACCTAAATCAAGTCTTACAAGCTTAATCCTTTGCCTTGATCACGAGTACCAATAGAAACAATAGGTCTCTAGTAACTTTGTAAAATCATTTCTCCCAACTCTCCTCCATTGCACAAAATCTTATCAAGAGTACTAACATTAATCCCTGCCGCCTTGGCCAATTGCTTTGAGGCTGGCTCATGCTCACTCTTTCGTAATCGTCTTTTTTGTTGCTTCTACCATGTTTCTTCCTGTAAATTTGCAGAACTTCATATCAATATGAAAGAAGGGTCTTAAACTAAAAAATAAAAAAGAACAAAAGTTTCTAGCAAGCGAGGGGAAAATCCCACATTAAAGATCCACGTGAATTGTTATCAAAGTTCAGATGATCAAATAGTTTTGCATCGCTCAATGGGACTAAAAGATCATGGGCATTTCTAGTATGTAAATATAGAAATGGCCAAAGAAATATAGGTTAGAAGTTGAATCAAGTCTTACAAGCTTAATCATTTGCCTTGATAATGAGTACCAATAGAGACAATAAGTCTCCAGTAACTGTGTAAAATCCTTCTTCCCGAGTCTCTTCCATTGCACAAAATCTTATCTAGACTACTAACATTTGTCCCTATAGCCTTGGTCAATTGCTTTGAGGCTAGCTCATGCTCGCTGGTTTTCCTAATCATCCTTTTGGCTGCTTCTTCCTGTAAATTTGCAGAACTTCATATCAATATGAAAGAAAGGTCTTAATCTGGAAAAAAAAAAGTTTCTTGCATGCGAATGGAAAACACTGCGTTATAGATCCACATGAATTGTGATTAAAGTTAGGATAATCAAATAGTTTTGCATCCCTCAAGAGAGCTAAAAGATCATGGGCATTTCTTGGGTATACAGAAATGGCCAAAGAAATATAGATTGTGAGCTAACTCTAGTAACTTAGGAGTGGAAAAGACTAAGCACTAAATTTAGTGGCAACCACTCAATCCTTAAAATCTGTAGATGCTGAGTTTGGCTATTGGTGCACCTTCATCTGTCACTCATTTGGTGAGTTCTGGTAGATATTAATGAAGACTAGTTTTTTCGATTTGGATCATGATTGATGTTAAGTAGTACTGTCATTATGCACAGTCAAGCAAAAAAACTTGGGTTGACAAGCAAGAAACTTGGACTGCCTGTTAAATGGCAAGTGCATAGTTTTGTAATTCCTATAATCAGTATTATTGTCTGCTTTTGTTAGTGCATCATGCCAGTAGACACATTCTATGGACCTAGTTTCATTATATCTTATCGGCAAATTTGTCATGCATAATGCATACTATAAAAACTAGAGGCAATAGCATTTTGAGGAAAGTGATTCAGTCTCTGCCTTGAATCAGCTATCCTAGCATTTTTTCCACTCAGCTGTAACTATCCTTCACAATTTTGGTCAATCTGTTTTCCAACAACTAAGAATGATTCATTAGGTGGAATTTTCTTTGCATAAAAGCCAAAATTTGCAAAAATTCGAGTTATGTGAGTAGAAAAAAAAAATTAATGGAAGTTGCCTCACCTTTGACATTAAACAAAATCCAGTTATGTGATCATCAAGCTACCCCAGAACACCTGCACAAACACAACATTCATTTGACACTTCTAAGGAGCTCAAAAAGAGCAATAAGATTAAGATAATAAATAGTAAAAGGATGGCAGTTACAGAATTCTACTTTTCTCAAAATTTTTACTTTTTTTCTAACCATACTCTTAACAAATTTAATTTTCTCTTTTCTTTTCCTTTCCTTTCCTACTGCTTCTAGCTAACCAAACGAACCCTTAGTCTTTTGAAAAAAATAATTTTCCAGATAACTTATTTTATTTATTATTATTTTTATTTATTAACTGTTTCTAAAGAAATTAAAAGTCCTTGATCTTTGTTATTTCAAAAGTCTGTTAGGGAAAAAAAATTAAGATTCTAAGTTTTGGAGAAATTGTCTCTTCTTGTAGGTTGTGAAAATTTGATTGAGGTTGAATATGTTTTTCTTCGCAAATTATTTTTTCAAGTTGATTGAAATTAATTTATAAATATATATCTTAGCAAAATTTTGAAAAACCGATAATTTTTCTGAGTTTCCATGTCGGCAGGCTCGCACCTTGACCTCGCGATGACATGAACGCCTGAGCAAGGAAATAAGAGATTCAATTCATGGATAGTTAAGAATAGACTATATTTTAGGTTGTCAATCACAAAGTAGTGATCTACCTGTCAAAGAAAAAAAAAAAAGAATTTGTTTGTCATTTTCATTTTTGAACAAGTTAACATTTTCAAACAAACTCGAGTGAATGCAAATTGAAATAAACTAATTGAACAAATGATATTGATCTACTGATTGTATAGTTTTAGTGACTTTATTTTTCTGTGAGTCTTTTCTTGATTTTTCTGAAGTCTATTTTTTATTTGCCTAGCTACCGTGAGAAATAGAAAAGCAAAAGGAAAAATGAAAATGAAAAAAGAAAAACAAAAAATTAAAGGAAAGTGGACACTATTACATATCTAGCTCTCTTGCGTTTTCTTTCTCTGATTTTTAATTAGATTAAAAGTTAATGATGAGACTGCTACTTTATAATACATTTTCTAAGTTGAATAATTATTTTTAGTTGATTGAAGGCTGATTTCTTTCATTATTTCATTGTTTGTTTAGCAGTTTTCAATTAAGTTAAAAATCTTCGATCTGAGTTTTAGTAAACATTTGAAGGAAACTCCTAATTTGTCAATGTTGCCATATCTGGAGACGTTGGATCTCAAAGGTTGTACAAATTTGGTTGAAGTTCATCCTTCGATTGAGTTTCACGAGAAACTTGTTAAGTTGATTTTTTGGAATTGTAAGAATATGAAGAGGCTGGCAACAAGAATTAATTTGAAATCTCTCCAAGAGCTTTATCTCCATGGGTGTTCAAAATTTGAGGAGTTTCCAGAGATCCAAGGAGATATGAAATGTATAGAGCACCTTGAATTGGGAGGGACTGCAATAAAAGAATTACCTCCATCAGTATTTAAACATTTCAAAGGTCTTATGTAATACCCCAAAAAATTTGGACGTCTATTATTTTAAAGTGTTTAAATTTCTTTATATTATTATTATTATTATTTTTCAATTCATGTGAAATGCCTTTATATGCATTTTATCATTTCATGTGAATTGTTAAGTCTTTATACAATTATTATGTTATGTGAATTGGTTGTCTTTATAAATTCTTTCATTCCATGTGAATTGCTTTACTTTTATTTTTATCAATTTATATGAATTGTTTATTGATTGTGTATTAGTTGATTTAAATATTTTAAATGCTTTGGATTGGGCTAGGGAGGAATCTGGGCTGGAATGGTTGGGCTAAGGATATGCTTAAGTTGTTGGGCCATGGTTATAGTTATATTATTATGGTTATTATTATTATTATTTTTAGTTATTTAGTTTTTAGAAAAAATAATAATAATAGAATAAAAATGATTATGACAAAAGATAATAGAAACTAGGGTTTCTGCCGTTTGCATTACGCACAAAAATCAGGAGAGTAAACGAAAGAGAGAAGGAGTTCGGGTGAACGAGTGTTTGAATCGTCAAAGAGGCAAGTTTGATTCTTCTCTTCCCCTTTGAATCCGTATGCATAGTCTAGGTTTGAGGATTGTGTTTATTTTGGAAATTTGTTTATAATTGTTTTTTTTTTTTCTGTTGATAAATTTTGTGAGAATTAATTATGCTAATCGTATAGACATATTGCTAGAAATTTGTATGCATTTAATTATGAAATTAATGATTTTGCATGCTAAGAATAATTCTGTGAATTAAACATTAGGATTTTGGAGTTTTGGTACTGTTTTAGGGTATTTTTGCATATGTATATACATGTATATATGATTGTATAGGCGAGTGTATATATATACGAACATGAAATTTGGGTCTACTTTGTTTATCATTTTTGAGGGATTTTGTTCCGATCAATAGGTAGGTCTTACTTCCTAGAACAATCCTTGAAAGTTTCGTTATGAACCGTTGGGTAGATTGACGGAAAATTGAGTTTAAAATTTTAGATTTTCGAAACTTGAAATTGGGCGTTTTTGATTTAGGCCATGAGAGGGCGTGAATTTGGTACCAATGCATAGCTTAGATCGAGACGAGTTCAATGGTATATTCATACGCGCGATTCGGTGTCCAGAAGTGACCGAAAAATGGTCGGAAAGTTCGGCCACCATTGTTGAGCTTTAAAGCTTCAGCCGTGGGAAGAAGAAAGAAGAAAGAAAGAAAAAAAAATGTGTGGGGGCAGCACCGTCGGCTCGTGGGGGCGCGTGCCGCCAGAGCCGGAGACGGCCGGTGGCCAGAAAGATGTTTTTTGGGCCCCACTCTCGGGAGCCCACCTCTGGGTCCGATATGGGCCCATTCCGAATTATTTTATTATTTGTTTTGAATTTTTGAAATTTTTGGAAAAACTTGAAAATTCGGAAAATTATTTTTTAAAAATACTTTTATAAATCTAAAAATTCCCAAAATTTTATGTCAACTTACTGGGAGCTTAAGGAGCTTGGGGTTTAAATTTCATGTCGAAATGATTTACCATTGTCTTTAAATTAATTTTTAAAGTGTCTAAAAACTGAGTTTTTCAGCGTCTTTAATTTTAGAAAATATTTAGAAATTCCAAAAATTCCCAAATTTTTACTGTAATTCCCTGGAGGATAAATACACTTGGGTTTAAATTTTCAACTCAAAATAATCTTTCCTTGTTATTCAATTTATTTTTTTAAAGTGTCTAAAAGTTGGATTTTCACCTTCTTTTATTTTTAGAAAATATTTTAAAATTCCAAAAAATTTTAGAAAAATTTAAGTAACTTTATAGGATTAAAATGCACCTGGGTTTTAAATTTCATGTGAAAATGAGTCTCCCTTGTGATTGTGTTGGTTGTGAAAGTATGCCTCAATTTATGTTTACTTTCTTTTTGCTAGAAAAAAATATTTTTAAATTCTCAAAAATTCTAAAAAATTCCAGCATGATTTAATAGGGTTCTTAGCAGTAGAATATGCCCAGAAACCTAGATAAAAGTTAGGTTTAGACTCCCTCATATATTTGAGTGCATTGAAGGTTGAGTTGGAAAATTGCTTCTTTAATGGAGGTTTGAGTTATTTGATTTACTTGAATGTAATTTCTTTAAGGATATAAATGCCCATCAAATACTTGATTATAGTCTACTTGTGAACGATTTGTCTTATGATGATAATTTCATGTTGGATGATTTGAAATAACGGTTTGTGCAAATTTAAATCATAATGCACCTTGTTATTTTGTATTGCATATTGGAATGTATCTATGCATTTTATTTTGGCATGTAAGGATTGCCCGGCGTGTCAGGAATATCGCCCATACCTAATAAGGTATCTATGTATTTTATTTGGCATGTAAGGATTGCCTGGCGTGTCAGGATCGCCCATACCTAATAAGGTATCTATGTATTTTATTTGGCATGTAAGGATTGCCAGGCGTGTCAGGATCGCCCATACCTAATAAGGTATCTATACACTTTATTTGGCGTGTCAGGATCGCCCATACCTAATAAGGTATCTATACATGTATGCATATGTTTTCTTTATTTTGAACTTAAAGAATGTGTTCATTGTTGGATGATAAGGGTTTGTTGGAACAATGTATAAGATGATTTTACTTCTGAAAACATGAACTAAATAGGAAATGACTAGTATGTATATATCTATACCTATTAAGGTATCAAAAGATTAAATGATGGCATGTTAGGATTGCTTAAACTTGATATTATTTAATGTTATGTTGATTTCTGCTGAACTTCAGAAATGTGATCACTTTTGCATAATAAGGATTTGGGTGGAATATTATAATTAATGACTGTTATTTTGAAAACATGAAACTGGAATAAGAATAGCTTGTATGTTAAATCTATTGTTTTCTTTTGTATCCCTTATACTGAGGGTATGTATATTGGTTCTCTGATTGGGATGTAGTAGATAGAACTTGCTCGTGGGTTTAACCCACTTTGTTGATATTTTAGGTTTCAGACAGGTTCCACTGCAAGGATAGAGTTTTAGGGTTAGTTGTGGCAGACATCTCTTCTCATCGGTCACAGAGTAGAAACCTATACTCTTATTCAAGGGTCAGACTATGAACTCTTTTGGAGGTTTTGGTTGTTGGTTTTAAATTAGAGTCTTAAACTTGTGTTTATTCTGGTTAAGGGGTCCTTGCGTTACGGGACTTCCAAATTATATTACCATGCATATAACGATTTATTTATCGGTTATTTCAATTCAGTGGAATTTTCTGTTCAACTTTTAGAATTTATTTTAGTCTGTCTTTTGTATTCTATGCTTGTTTGCTACCAGTTGTATGTATCTCTCAGGTTTTGTGTATGAGACTGGCCACCTCATGCGCGAAATTTTCTGGGGGTATTTCATCTTAAGAGTTTAAATTTGAAGAAATGGAAAATGCTTGAAAATTTGACGTGCAATATTGGTGAAAGGAAGAGTTTACAGAAATTTTGGTTGGAAGGAACTGCTGTACAAGATTTACCCCAATCTGTTGAACAACTCAAAGGCCTTACGATATTAGATCTGAGAGACTGCAAAAAGTTCGAAAGTTTACCAGCTATGTGGGTGAAAGGAAGTTTTTAAATGGACTTTATTTGAGAGGTAGTGGTATAAAAAAGTTACCCTCATCCGTTGCACAGTCGACTAGCCTCAAAATACTAGACTGGAATAAGTGCGATTTAGATGAAGAATCCATTCTCAATCTTCCTCACTCGTTGTCAGATTTATATTTAGGCGGGAACAACTTTGTTAACTTACCAGCAAGCTTCACTAAACTTACAAAGCTTAGATATCTTTATTTGGATGATTGCTTAAGCCTCCAAACATTGGACTCACTTCCGTCATCTATACGGTATGTGACAGCAAATGGTTGCGTATCATTAGAACGGTATTGGATTCCAACAAGTGAAGGCAGTTTTATTTTCGCCGAGTGCCACAAATTGGTTGAGAATGATAGGAAGAACAAGCCAAATATATACTCCTCTTCAGAAAGTGAACTTCTACAAGTAGGTTCATTTATACTGTAGATCGACTTTCAAAATTAACCCGGCCCCTAATCTATGTATACTCCTCATTCCTCTTTCTTTCTCACAGATTGAATTAGTAAATTAATTAATAATTTGTTATGTTATATATATATGGTACAGGAATGGGGTGAAATCGTTGTTCCAGGAAGTGAGATTCCAAATTGGTTCAGCCATATATATGAGATTGAGAGTAATAGTGGTGAGCACGTGACTTTGGTGTGTTTGAGGATAGATGATCCAACAAATTCTTTGCATTACCTCACTGGAGTTTATGTTTGCCTCATTATCGGAATCGATCATGAAGTACCATCATCTGATGATCATGGAAAATTAAATTTTTACTTATGGGATATTAATATCAAAATCAGTGGTTGTAGTGAAATTGGTTGGAATCTATTTAGCCATTTGACATACATGATCAGGTCAGATCACATCGTGTTGCTTTGTAGCGAACGGAAATGCATCTCTAATGGGTGTGACATTGAAGCTTTAATTCCTACACACCTCTGCGGCAATGGACGATCATTGAGAGTGAAAAAGTTTGGTATTCATCCATTAATGGGCACGAAAGATGAATATGATGATGAAGATAAAGGTGTTGATTATGATGATGAAGAGGAATGATCCACTCATAAGGGATTCTGAGGTACTCTCTCCCTCTCTCTCACACACACAAACCACAGGTAGAAAAGGTATATGTAATATCCCAGAAATTTGGACGACAATTATTTTAAAGATATTTGAATTGCTTTATATTATTATTATTATTATTTTATTTTTATTATTATTAATTCATGTGAAATGCATTGTCTCTATATTTTATCGTTTTATGTGAGTTGATTTTCCTTTATATGCATTTTATCATTTCATGTGAATTGATAAGTTTGACTGTTATCATTTTATGTGGATTGTTATATTTTATAGATTCCAAATTATTTTATGTGAATTTCTCCATTTTTATTTTATCATTTTATGTGAATTGTTATTGATTAAGTGTTGTTTTATTTAAATCTTTTAAATGCTTTGGTTTGGGTTAGGGAGGAATTTGGGCTAAGGATATGTTTAAATTGTTGGGCCTCGTAGGGGGTGAATTGTAGTAACCCTTGTGGACGGGTGTGAGTGGGCGGGTGCGAAGACAGACACTGGGCTGAGCTACCACACTGACAAGGTACAGGGTGCTCAATCCCACATCGCCTGGGTGTGAAAAAGGGGATGTGCTTATATGTAGTATGTTCTCTTCAAATGGTATGAGGCCTTTTGGGATAAAACTCAAGAGCAAAATCGTGCGGGCTCAGGCCCAAAGCGGACAATATCATACCATGTGTTGGAGCGAGGTATTACAGATGGATTAGTGTGCCATTTTGGATGCAGTCTTACCATCTCAACCTATTAGTTCCAGGTATGTTAACTGTACACACCTTTTAGCACATCTATGTCAATTTTGTTGTATTCTTTATAAAGCACTATTGAATATTATCAACTTGAATGAAAGAGCCTCTACCTCTCAATTAAAGAATGTGCCTCCCATGATGTGTAACACCACACAGTCATTTGATTTTGGTCTAATGCAGTCTTTGTATGGTATTGTCAAAGAACTCCCTGTCAGCTCTGTCTCTACTATGGAAGTTGATAAACTGGAAAGGGAGGGTCAATTGTTTGAAATTCCGGATGCATTCAAACTTTCGGTGAATAAATTTGCATTGAGGAACCACTTCGGATATAATGTTGGGTTTAAATTCAAAATCAACATATAACAAGAATAAAATAATTGATTAAGGGAGAAATTTAGCAATCATACCTGATTGATGATATAACCCTTAAGAATACCAATTAGTTTCTGCAAGAGATCGTTAGAGAACTATACCCCCTTTCTGAGAGTTGTCATTCGATTGGGCTGAATAAGGGTTTTAAAACCCTTATATATAACAACAACGCAGGTCGCCGGGGGGGGGGGGGGGGGATAGCTTCTCGACAAATATTTCTCTACAAATAAACATACCTAAGTCTCCCTTTCTATCATAGAAACTTAGATATCAATGGCTAGAATTAAATCCCACCAAATAAAGTTGAAAAATGACAATCCAACGGTGTAAATATTATACTCTCAATTAGATCACAATTAACAAGTATAACCCCAACCCATCAAGTAACGATAATTACATTGCAGTTCAAATTTAGAAAACATAGTGCAAAGGACCACAAAATAATTTTTATTTATATTAAAAATTCCAACAATCTCCCATTTGGTCCATGCACTTTAAGTTTGTATAAAAATGACACTATGGATTGCAATACTTTAGAAAAGTTGATGTGGCCACTCATTTTACTTTTTAGAAAAACACAATTATCGAAACAGATGGATTGAAAACTTTAAAATACTCTCTTCCATAGACTTCCTCAATAGTGGATCATAAATGCATAGACAAGTAATATATTAGTCTAAACAGTTCCATGATCTCAAAATCGATTCCATCTAAGATTTGAGCAAATATAGTGGTTTTTACTGTATTTTCATGAGATGTATTGACTGCATGTGGTCTAAACGCACACCTCACTATCCGTCCTGCTTCATACCATCATAGTATGTCACCTAAACATATTACAATAAACCACCAACCTCCTGTCTAGTGTGAGGGTTTATCGATACCGAGCCAATCTCATATCAAGCCGAAGCTATCCATAGGTTGCTTCATACCATCACGGTATGTCACCTGAACTTATTACGACAAACTGTCAACCTTTCGTCTAGCATGAGAGTTTACCGATATGGAGCCAATCTCATATCTAGCCCAATCTATCCTCATGTAGTATGAAACACTCACACGGGCACTTTAGTAATTATGTTTGACTTTACCGATGTGGTGTCAATCCCACATCTAACCAAACAATCTCATGGAGTATAATACCACTCCCTAGGCAAACATAACGACATGCACATAAACTATATATATCATGATAATAATAATGGTGGTGCATCATAACTTTAGTTTGCATGTAAATAACTATCACCATAAGGTGTAAATAAACTGAAGGAAAATAACTATCACCATAAGGTGTAAATAAGCTGAAAGCTAACTGCAATGTAACATGATATAAAATAAATGTTAGACATCATAATACAATGATTCTCGAACACCTATTCGGATCATGTGCTCATTAAAAAATTTGCAGCTAAATACTTTTAATGAGAGTATTTGCAATAGTATTTTATATGGGGAACTTCAATAGAACCTTCTTTAACCTTCTCACACACGAAAATGTACTTTATTGCAATGTGTTTATTACGCTTGGTCAATTTTTCATCTTTCACATACTTTATAACAATTTGATTATTACAGAAAGTGCCATAGGCTTGTGTATAGAGTCCACAACCTTCAAATCCACAATAAAAAATTCTAAGCCACATGAGATGTTTGGTTATTTCACACCAACTAACCAACTCTGCATACATAGTGAAATACGTGATAATACACTGCTGAGAGATTTTTTCACAAAATAACTAGCTCCATGAGCCAATATAAAAATAAATTCAAAAGTAAATTTTCTACTAATTGAGCAACCTGCATAGTCATCATCATAATAACAATTTATCTCTAAGCAGTTTGATTTCATGTAAACCAGCATAAGCTCTTTGGTTCTCTGGAGATACCTCAAAGTTTTTTCACTACCATCCAATGACCAATGTGTAGATATTGCTAAAATTATCTTGACTTCTCACAGAATCATTCTCGGGACACTTGTTATCAAGAAAATATATTCCTTTTAACAACTGGAATCTAGATGCACAAATTTTCATCTCAAAAGTTTTCAATACTTTATTAATACATACCCTTTGAGAAAGTCCAAATTTTTCTATAGTGCATGTATCGCATGGATGTCATTGTTAACTAACAAAATATCATCAACATATAGAACAAGAATAACAAATTAACTCTCATTGAACTTGAGGTATATGCATTAGTTTATGGCATTTTTTTAGGTTGAGACATGTATATCATTTCCTTAATGTCTCTATTGAGGAACGATGTCTAGAAATCCATCTAATGCAACTCAATATCATAATGCGTGACAATCGCAAAATGACTCTCAAAGAGTCCTTTGATGAAACTAGAGAGAAAATCTCAGAGAAATTAACACCTCTTATATTTATCATGCACCTCAAAGTCATCAAGTATACAGACCTCCAAGTCCTAGAAAATCTCTTCAACTAAATGGGCTCAGGAAGTAGATTAAAACTGAAGGAAGCGGTTGCGAAGGAATAACTGAATGAGTGGGAATAGGAGCTCTGACAGAAACCATTAAAGAAAATGAAATAAAATCTGAAGTAAATAGAATGGGCACTGAAGATTGCTCATCTGCTAAAAAAAAACTACAAAGCTCTAAACTCCCACTATATTTGCCCATCCTCAATAGATTTTGTAGTGACATATTTCAACAATCTCCATTGGTTTAGAGGGATAATAAAATTCATAACCAAACAATCTCTCGAGATACTCTATGTAGTAACCCTTGTGGACGGGTGTGAGTGGGTGGGTGCGAAGACAGACACTGGGTTGAGCTACCATACTGACAGGGTACAGGGTGCTCAATCCCACATCGTCTGGGTGTGGAAAAGGGGTTGTGCTTATATGTAGTATGTTCTCTTCAAATGGTATGAGGTCTTTTGAGGTAAAATTTAAGAGCAAAACCGTGCGGGCAATGGCCCAAAGCGGATAATATCATACTATGTGTTGGAGCGGGGTATTACAGTTGGTATTAGAGCCTGAACCCAGCCGAAAATGTGCCGACGAGGACGTCAGGCCTCGTAGGGGGTGGATTGTAGTAGCCCTTGTGGACGGGTGTGAGTGGGCGGGTGTGAAGATAGACACTGGGCTGAGCTACCACACTGACAGGGTATAGGGTGCTCAATCCCACATCGCCTGGGTGTGAAAAAGGGGATATGCTTATATGTAGTATGTTCTCTTCAAATGATATGAGGCTTTTTGGATAAAACACAAGAGCAAAATCGTGCGGGCTATGACTCAAAGTGGACAATATCATACCATGTGTTGGAGCGGGGTATTACACTCTATGAAATGACAAATGACGATATGAGAGTCAAGCTTCTTAATATCTAGATTGTATAATTTTGCCTCTACAAGACATCCCCACATATGCAAATGTCGGAGAACTTGTCCAAAGCGTGAAGGGTATTTCAGGAGCTTCTTTACATGACTATTAAGAATATAAATAGTTATTTTTGAGAGTGTATCCCAAAAACTCCCAGGTAGTGAAGAATGACTCATAATGCTACGAACAACAACCACCTAACAGGTGTGGTTTCTTTATTCTGAAACTCCATATGCTCAGGAAAACTATGAGTGGTGTACTGTGGCACAATACTTGCTTCTTGAGATATGTACTAAAAGTACCATAATTCATACCCTCTTAATCCATTCTCCCATAATACTCACCACGTCGATCTGATCTTAAAATTTTAATGTTTCTACCCAACTGTTTTTCAACTTCAACCTAATAGACCTTAAATATATTAAGTTTTTCAGACTTCTGCTGCATTAACTACATATAAGAATACTTTGAGAAACCATCAATGAAGGTAACGAAATACCTTTGCCTATCTCGCACAGCATTGAGAAACAGACCATAAACATCGATATGAATAAGGTCCAAAAGACCAAATGACATACTAACCTCTAAATTGCATTTCTTCTGCATCTTCCATTTGACACAGTCAACACATAAATTATAATCTAAAAAAATTAGTGGTCCAATAATCCCATCATTGACCAAGCGTCCATGTCTCTTTCAAGAGACATACCTCATTCTCCTATGCCATAGCATAGATGATCCTCTCGAACGAAAGTACGATTTTATTCGGAATGTATCGAGTCCATAGAAAAAATAATAGGCATGTATAATCACACTTGAATCAATCCCCATAAATGTTCAAGCACGTTTATAGAATAAAGTTCAAAAATTACCATGTCAATTTCACACCTGCTTTGTTTTTCTTTAACCAAACATAATATCAAAACCTGTTTTCTAGATAGTATAATTTAAACCATCCAGTGGTTCAATTCCTGTAAGCTATCTCTGAACTGCGGAAGCATATCTATCCTCAATACATGTTATATCAAATAACACCACATAAACAACATATAAATTAATATGTCATAGTTTTAGGGATTATCACTTTAATTCGTACTTGGGATTTTAAGCCAAATTTATCAAAGTGTTTTACCATGTGCAAAACCGTCCACCCTGCGGGAACAGGTAAGATGTCATCTAAAAATCACCTTTGGGTAGAATTTTAGATACATTTACCCCCCAAATTTGTGATCAAATCACAATTAGACCTAATTGATTATACTTGAATTATTACTAAACACTTCCACTACCTTTGGGCATGAGGGTTATTTAGTTCTAACTCAAACACTCTCAACTATTCTACTCACTTATCCTACATTAAGACACTGATCACCTTTGGACAGAACTAATGTCCTAATATAGGTAAGTGCACTTTGAGACCTTAACAAAACTAATGTCTTAAAATTTCAAAAATAATAACCTCCATGAGCGTGTCACCTTTGGGCAGTCTACACCCACTTTGATTATCATCTTAAAATGGCCACCTTACTGGTTTTCCCAAACCCAAAGGAAGGACCTAAACTGTAAAAGTTCTATTTTATTTAGGTTCATAATTTCTTTGTTTTGCACATAAATCAAAACCCAAATATTACGAATGACATATTTACATGGATCACAAAAAATTAAACAATGAATAAAAAAAATTATATTCATAATCATCTATGTAGGTATGTACATAAAATAACCTTCAAAAAATAATTTATAATATTTATTGTTCACTATTTGTGGTTTAATAACCACACAACAACAATCTATAGCAAAAAAAATCTTCAAAGAACAGCTACTGCTACTGTACATACATGAGAACATTGATTGAAAATCAATTTAACATGGGCCTTCCACTTTAGAAAGATGGCTTATACATATGTGCCGGATAAACCAATGTAGCAATGTTTCAAAACTGTAGCCTTGTGCACGGAAATTAAAATTTGCAATCTCACTACTTTTGCTTGATTCACTGTACATATATATCTCGTAATATATGGAGATTTCAAGTTATAACAATGGGTTGACTCAAGTCAAATATAAAGCTACTAAAGCTTTCACACAATCCAATATTCACTCACAGTTCACAAATCATACAATTCATGATACTTTAATTCAAAGCTTAACCACACACGTGAAATTGAAACTTTTAAAGTATTTTATAAATACACATGCACTGAAATCGAGGTTCTTATATAGAACGATTATATATATTAATGAGAATATATATATATATATATATATATATATATATCAACCATCTCTACCATTTCGCATGTAAAATAATAATTATTACATTTCTGTTTGGATTTTGCCAATATAAAATAAATAAAGAAATTTATAGATATTAGGGCATATAATGGTTATATAAGCCTTGTGTTTTGTGTTGTTTGGGTTTTTAGAAAAAGAGAATATGTTCTTGTTTGAGCACTATCATATTGAACTTCTAGATTTTAATAGAGTGTTTGATGTGTGAATGAGCCTGAACACTCATTCTATGAGAAACCTAAGAATGATTATGCACATTATTACCATGTGCCTTACTTTTTTTTCATTTCAAACCATAAATGATTCAAACAGATCTATTGGGATTCACCTTTAAGTCGGCATTTAAGCCGGATGGCATTACTTTATAATTTTGAATTGTGGTTTTTTAACAATGTAAAACTTTAACTACATTGTGTAATAGTTTTACAGTATGTGTGTAAAACTTCTATTGCATTGTGTTATAATTTTACTGCACAAAACCTTAAGCAGAGTACCACGTTTTTGTAAGAGTTTTCGTTCATTATTGATTAACGAGAGCAGACATTCTTATGTTGGCATTGGTAAGAGTTTACCTAACATTTGAAAAGAGTGAGGAAACTAATTCTTTCAAAAATGCCTAGCTATATTTCATTTCAAACCATAAATGATTCATAGAGCAGAAGATCTATTGGTTATGTTGGCATTTAAACCTGATGACATTGCTTTATGATTTTAAATTGTAGTTTCTGACAATGTAAAACCTTAACGACACTGTGTAACATTTTTACTGCATGGATGTAAAACTTTTACTACATTATATTAGAATTTTATTGCATAAAATCTTAAGCAGTTTATTGTGTAAATTTCATTAGAGAATCTGCCCCTTGAATGTATATGTAAATTTACTCGATCTATAGTGGTACTCCTTAATACAATCTTCAATGATACATTCAAATATTTATAATTTTCATACTTGACTATGTGGATGATGTTTTATGTAATATAGTAATGAATTAAAATTTCAGTTGAACATGTACTAATGGTTGTTACACTAGTGCAATAGAACACAATCAAAATGTCAAATAACTAGGACAAAGAGTTAGTTTTCATGTGCCACTTTGGCGGTGAAATTGTACAATCCGCCGATGAGTTGACCTATTGCGATGGCACCACAATAGCATTGATTCTGAATGCCAATATCACCTACGATGAATTACTACATGAATTAACCTCAGTACATGCAATTGAATTGAATGACAAAAAGTTACATTATACCACTAAGTTTAGGAATACCGATTTATTGTTGCTCTATAACGATAATGTTTTAAATGCAATATTCAGATTGAATGATGAAACAGTTGATGTATATGTGACGGATTAGTGTGCCATTTTGGATGCAGTCTTACCATCTCAACCTATTAGTTCCAGGTATGTTAACTGTACACACCTTTTAGCACATTTATGTCAATTTTGTTGTATTCTTTATGAAAGCACTATTGAATATTATTAAATTGAATGACAAAACCTCTACCTCTCAATTAAAGAATGTGCCTCCCATGATGTGTAACACCACACAGTCATTTGGTTTAATGCAGTCTTTGGATGGTATTGTCAAAGAACTCCCTGTCAGCTCTGTCTCTACTATGGTAGTTGATAAATTGGAAAGGGAAGGTCAATTGTTTGAAAGTCCGGATGCATTCAAACTTTCGGTGAATAAATTTGCATTAAGGAACCACTTTGGATATAATGTTGGGTTTAAATTCAAAATCAACATGTAGAAATCAAGAATAAAACAATTGATTAAGGGAGAAATTTAGCAATCATACCTAATTGATGATATAACCCTTAAGAATACCAATTAGTTTCTATAAGAGATCCTTAGAGAGTTCTACCCCCTTTCTGAGAGTTGTTATTCGATAAGGCTAAATAAGGGTTTTGAAACCCTTATATATAACAACAACGCTGGCCGGGGGGGGGGGGGACGACTTTTCTACAAATAAACATACCTAAGTCTCCCTTCCTATCATGGAAACTTAGATATCAATGGCTAGAATTAAATCCCACCAAATAAAGTTGAAAAATGACAATCCAACGGTGTAAATATTATACTCTCAATTAGATCACAATTAACAAGTATAACCCCAACCCATCAAGTAACGATAATTACATTGCAGTTCAAATTTAGAAAACATAGTGCATAGGACCACAAAATAATTTTTATTTATATTAAAAATTCCAACAATCTCCCACTTGGTCCATGCACTTTAAGTTTGTATAAAAACGATACTATGGATTGCAATACTTTAGAAAAGTTGATGTGGCCACTCATTTTACTTTTTAGAAAAACATAATTATCGAAACAGATGGATTGAAAACTTTAAAATACTATCTTCCATAGACTTCCTCAATAGTGGATCATAAATGCGTAGATAAGTAATATATTAGTCTAAACAGTTCCATGATCTCAAAATCGATTCCATCTAAGATTTGAGCAAATATAGTGGTTTTTACTGCATTTTCATGAGATGTATTGACTGCATGTGGTCTAAACGCACACCTCACTATCCGTCCTACTTCATACCATCATGGTATGTCACCTGAACATATTACAACAAACCACCAACCTCCTGTCTAGTGTGAGGGTTTATCGATATGGAGCCAATCTCATATCTAGTCCAAGCTATCCATAGGTTGCTTCATACCATCACGGTATGTCACCTGACTATATTACGACAAACTGTCAACCTTTTGTCCAGCGTGAGAGTTTACCGATATGGAGCCAATCTCATATCTAGCTCAATCTATCCTCATGTAGTATAAAACACTCACACGGACACTTTAGTAATTATGTTTGACTTTACCGATGTGGTGTCAATCCCATATCTAGCCAAACAACCTCATGGAGTATAATACCCATCCCTAGGCAAACATAACTACATGCACATAAACTATATATATCATGATAATAATAATGGTAGTGCATCATAACTTCTGTTTGCATGTTGTAAATAAACTGAAAGAAAATAAGTATCACCATAAGGTGTAAATAAGCTGAAAGCTAACTGCAATGTAACATGATATAAAAGAAATATCAGACATCATCATACAATGATTCTCAAACACCTATTCGGATCATGTGCTCCTTAAAAAATTTGCAGCTAAATACTTTTAATGAGAGGATCTGCAATAGTATTTTATATGGGGAGCCTCAATAGAACCTTCCTTAACCTTCTCACACACGAAAATGTACTTTATGTCAATGTGTTTATTACGCTTGGTCAATTTTTCATCTTTCACATACTTTATAACAATTTCATTATTACAGAAAGTGTCATAGGCTTGTGTATAGAGTCCACAACCTTCAAATCCACAATAAAAATTTCTTAGCCACATGGCATGTTTGGTTATTTCACAACAATTGACCAACTCTGCATACATAGTGAAATACGTGATAATACACTGTTGAGAGATTTTTTCACAAGACAACTAGCTCCATGAGCCAATATAAAAATAAATTCAAAAGTAAATTTTCTACTAATTGAGCAACCTGCATAGTCATCATCATAATAACAATTTATCTCTAAGCAGTTTGATTTCATGTAAACCAGCATAAGCTCTTTGGTTCTCTGGAGATACCTCAAAGTTTTTTCACTACCATCCAATGACCAATGTGTAGATATTGCTAAAATTATCTTGACTTCTCACAAAATCATTCTCGGGACACTTGTTATCAAGAAAATATATTCCTTTTAACAACTGGAATCTAGGTGCACAAATTTTCATCTCAAAAGTTTTCAATACTTTATTAATACATACCCTTTGAGAAAGTCCAAATTTTTCTATAGTGCATGTATCGCATGGATGTCATTGCTAACTAACAAAATATCAACATATAGAACAAGAATAACAAATTAACTCTCATTGAACTTGAAGTATATGCATTAGTTTATGACATTTTTTTAGGTTGAGACATGTATATCATTTCCTTAATGTCTCTATTGAGGAACGATGTCTAGAAATCCATCTAATGCAACTCAATATCATAATGCGTGACAATCGCAAAATGACTTTCAAAGAGTTCTTTGATGAAACTAGAGAGAAAATCTCAGAGAAATTAACACCTCTTATATTTATCATGCACCTCAAAGTCATCAAGTATACGGACCTCCAAGTCCTAGAAAATCTCTTCAGCTGAATGGGCTCAGGAAGTAGATTAAAACTGAAGGAAGCGGTTGCGAAGGAATAACTGAATGAGTGGGAATAGAAGCTCTGACAGAAAACATTAAATAAAATGAAATAAAATCTGAAGTAAATAGAATGGGCACTGAAGATTGCTCCTCTGCTAAAAAAAAACTACAAAGCTCTAGACTATCACTAGATTTGCCCATCCTCAATAGATTTTGTAGTGACATATTTCAACAATCTCCATTGGTTTAGAGGGATAATAAAATTCATAACCAAACGATCTCTCGAGATACTCTATGAAATGACAAATGATGATACGAGAATCAAACTTCTTAATATCTAGATTGTACAATTTTGCCTCTACAAGACGTCCCCACATATGCAAATGTCGGAGAACTTGTCCAAAGCATGAAGGGTATTCCAGGAGCTTCTTTACATGACTGTTAAGAATATAAATAGTTATTTTTTAGACTGTATCCCTAAAACTCCCAGGTAGTGAAGAATGACTCATAATGCTACGAACAATAACCACCTAACAGGTGTGATTTCTCTATTCTGAAACTCCATCTGCTTAGGAAAACTATGAGTGGTGTACTGTGGCACAATACTTGCTTCTTGAGATATGTACTAAAAGTACCATAATTCATACCCTCTTAATCCATTCTCCCATAATACTCACCACGTCGATTTGATCTTAAAATTTTAATATTTCTGCCCAACTGTTTTTCAACTTCAACCTAATAGACCTTAAATATATTAAGTTTTTCAGACTTCTGGTGCATTAAGTACATATAAGAATACTTTGAGAAACCATCAATGAAGGTAACGAAATACCTTTGCCTATCTCGCACAGCATTGAGAAACAGACCATAAACATCGGTATGAATAAGGTCCAAAAGACCAAATGACAGACTAACTTCTAAATTGCATTTCTTCTGCATCTTCCATTTGACACAGTCAACACATAAATTATAATCTGAAAAATTTAGTGGTCCAATAATCCCATCATTGACCAAGCGTTCATGTCTCTTTCAAGAGACATACCTCATTCTCCTATGCCATAGCATAGATGATCCTCTCGAACGAAAGTACGATTTTATCCGGAAGGTTTTGAGTCCATAGAAAAAACAATAAGCATGTATAGTTGTAGGAATCCTTGTGGACGGGTGTGAGTGGGCTGGTGCGAAGACAGACACTGGGCTGAGCTACCACACTGACAGGGTACAGGGTGCTCAATCCCACATCGCCTGGGTGTGGAAAAGGGGAAGTGCTTATATGTAGTATGTTCTTTTCAAATGGTATGAGGCCTTTTGGGAAAAAATCCAAGAGCAAAATCGTGCGGGCTCAGGCCCAAAGCGAACAATATCATACCATGTGTTGGAGCGGGGTATTACAGTTGGTATCAGAGCTTGAACCCATCCGGAAGTGTGCCGACGAGGACGCCGGGCCTCGTAGGGGGGTGGATTGTAGTAATCCTTGTGGACGGGTGTGAGTGGGCGGGTGCGAAGATAAACATTGGGCTGAGCTACCACACTGACAGGGTACAGGGTGCTCAATCCCACATCGCTTGGGTGTGGAAAAGGGGAAGTGCTTGTATGTAGTATGTTCTCTTCAAATGGTATGAGGCCTTTTGGGGTAAAATCCAAGAGCAAAATCATGCGGGCTCAGGCCCAAAGCGGACAATATCATACCATGTGTTGGAGCGGGGTATTACAATAATCACACCTGAATCAATCCCCATAAATGTTCAAGCACGTTTATAGAATAAAGTTCAAAAATTACCATGTCAATTTCACACCTGCTTTGTTTTTCTTTAACCAAACATAATATCAAAACCTGTTTTCTAGATAGTATAATTTAAACCATCCAGTGGTTCAATCCCTGTAAGCTATCTCTGAACTACAGAAGCATATCTATCCTCAATACATGTTATATCAAATAACGTCACATAAACAACATATAAATTAATATGTCATAGCTTTAGGGATTATTACTTTAATTCGTACTTGGGGTTTTAAGCCAAATTTATCAGAGTGTTTTACCATGTGCAAAACCGTCCACCCTGCAGAAACAGGTAAGATGTCATCTAAAAATCA
Source organism: Cornus controversa (assembly GCA_026545225.1). Taxonomy (NCBI): domain Eukaryota; kingdom Viridiplantae; phylum Streptophyta; class Magnoliopsida; order Cornales; family Cornaceae; genus Cornus; species Cornus controversa. The sequence goes on along the minus strand of CM048853.1, from coordinate 26,556,538 downwards.
CCGTTGGGTAGAATTTTAGATACATTTACCCCCCAAATTTGTGATCAAATCACACATAAACCTAATTGATTATACTTGAATTATTACTAAACACTTCCACTACCTTTGGGCATGAGGGTTATTTAGTTCTAACCCAAACACTCTCAACTATTCTACTCACTTATTCAACATTAAGACACTGATCACCTTTGGGCAGAACTAATGTCCTACTATAGGTAAGTGCACTTTGAGACCTTAATAAAACTAATGTCTTAAAATTTCAAAAATAATAACCTCCATGAACGTGTCACCTTTGGGCAATCTACACCCACTTTGATTATCATCTTAAAACGGCCACCTTATTGGTTCTCCTAAACACAAAGGAAGGACCTAAACTGTAAAAGTTCTATTTTATTTAGGTTTATAATTTCTTTATTTTGCACATAAATCAAAACCCAAATATTACGAATGACATATTTACATGGATCACAAAAAATTAAACAATGAATAAAAAAAAATTATATTCATAATCATCTATGTAGGTATGTACATAAAATAACCTTCAAAAAATAATTTATAATATTTATTGTTCACTATTTGTGGTTTAATAACCACACAACAACAATCTATAGCAAAAAAATCTTCAAAGAACAGCTTCTGCTACTGTACATACATGAGAACATTGATTGAAAATTAATTTAACATGGGCCTTCCACTTTAAAAAGACAACTTATACATATGTGCCGGATAAACCAATGTAGCAATGTTTCAAAACTGTAGCCTTGTGCACGGAAATTAAAATTTGCAATCTCACTACTTTTGCTTGATTCACTGTACATATATATCTCGTAATATATGGAGATTTGAAGTTATAACAATGGGTTGACTCAAGTCAAATATAAAGCTACTAAAGCTTTCACACAATCCAATATTCACTCACGGTTCACAAATCATACAATTCATGGTACTTTAATTCAAAGCTTAACCACACACGTGAAATTGAAACTTTTCAAGTTTTTTATAAATACACATGCACCGAAATTGAGATTCTTATATAGAACGATTATATATATTAATGAGAATATATATATATATATATATATATATATATCAACCATCTCTATCTCCACTGATAACCGAACCAATCTTATAGATTGAATAAAATGTTCGGAGGAAAAATAAATCAATTTTCACATATTATGTAACTGGATATAAGGTTGGGTCATCGGTGTGTTTACTGATGACTTGTAGTGTAAAAATCATAATTCAATTATATATCCCGTGTTTGATTTTCTTCTTGATTTCTACAATAAAATCATAGCCCTAACTATGGCTCTGATACTAATTGTTGGGTTTAAATTCAAAATCAACATGTAAAAATCAAGAATAAAACAATTGATTAAGGGAGAAATTTAGCAATCATACCTGATTGATGATATAATTTTAAGAATACATTTTAGTTTCTGTAAGAAATTTTTAAAGAGCTCTACCCCTTTCTGAGAGTTGTCATTCGATAGGGCTGAATAAAGATTTTGAAACTCTTATATATAACAACAACAGGGAAACGACTTCGCTACAAATAAACATAACTAAGTTTCCCTTCCTATCATGAAAACTTAAATATCAACAGTTATGATTAAATCCCACTAAATAAAGTTGAAAAATCACAATCTAACGGTGTAAATATATACTGTCGATTGAACCACAATTGACAAGTATAACACCAACCCATCAAGTAACGATAATTACATTGCAATCCAAATTTAGAAAATATAGTGTATAAGATCACAAAATAATTTTTATTTATATAAAAAATTCTAACATATAAGTCTCTAAAGCCTGGTCGGAACTACTACAGCATGTTTGTGTGGTTGTAGGATGTTCTTGGAAAATAACCGCAGGTTGTGATGGAGCCTGTGATATAATGAGAGTGAAGCGTTTCAATAATTCACATTCACACAATGCACAAAAAATTAAACATATGTCCAAAGCGTAAACTAATGGTGACAAAATTGATAGAAACAACATATGTCCAAAGAAAATGCTATAATTTAAATGTTTCATTGCATTATAAACAACATTGCTTGAATCAGTTATTGTTCTTCCCATTAATAGCTATGATATACCAAAATTCATTAGTCCAACGTCCATGTACTTTGTAGAAAAAATAAATTATAGCTTTGACGTTGTTTCTTATATTTTTCAATAAAATATTTTGTATATAGAAAAGACAAAATATTACGATGATGGATGGAGATAAAATGATCAAAGATAAACCATGATGCATTGGGCATGTGTAGCAAATACTAATAATAGGAAAAGGTCATCATTCCATCTTCTAGGAGTTTCTTATTCATTGGATGAATAGAATGAGGTTAACATTTTAATCTTATCCAATAGATTCGATGGATAAAGAAATCTCCCGCTAGTGTTTCCAATTAAACTATTAGTATTAGATAGAATCATTATCTTAAATGATAAAACCATTTTATTTATTTAATTAATAAATAAATATCTGATTATTTTTAAATAGTCTTATATTAAAAAAAATCAAAAAAGTAGTATTTAATAAAATAAAATTCTATTGTATTAAGTAAAAGAAATATATATACGTGTAAATATACAGAGACTCTATGGACGCTCGTGTTTTAAAAAATTTAAATTTTAACCTTTTCGCATTGTCGCTCTGATTTTATGTGACTTAAACAATGCAAAAAGAAAAGAAAGTGATTAAGTAAATACCAAAACTTAACATAAATTGAGATAGTATATAAAGATGTCATTGTGTCTATAATTTAAACTTAAATTATTGATCCAAAGCAATGCATAAGTTGATCCCAAATAATTTGGAATGGGCTTAATTTTTTGAGCTTTGTTTATAAAATTATTGAGCATGAGGATCATATTGTAATTTATGGTTAAAAGAAAGTTCCATCTTCTTTTGACTGGTAGGTGTCATCAGTTCTTTTGATTGGTTGGTGGCTCATGTTCTTTTGACTGATAGGTGGGTCACTCAGTTGTTTTTAGATGTATATGCCAAACCTATAATATAGATGGTCCTCCTCTGTAATTACCATTGGAGTTTCTTCGAGGAGAGAGAGAGAGAGAGAGAGAGAATATATATATTTGTATATTTGATAAAGGCTTAGGAGTTGATATATATTTGATAAAAGTTAAAAGTATTTTCAGAGTGAAGACATGCCTCCAAACCTCTCTGTAACTAGTTTATTCTCTCCTTTTTTTTTTCTTTTTAACCTTGTTACAGACATTGATATTTTTAGATTTGTAATTACGTAGTAGTAGCGTACTAATTTTTTTTTTTTTTTAAATTTACTTGTATTTAATATCTAAGTTTTTGAATTATATTGTTCTGTTCTTGTTTATGTAATTGAATATTAATATTCTTATTTTATTTTAGCATAAGTTTTCAAACAAAATATTCATTAGTGTTAACATTAAGATTCTAAATATATTTTGTCGCTTCATTTTAATGACCAGGTTTGCGTTTTAAAAAAGAAGACAAAATGGAACGAGTAGAATCGGAAAAAAAAAAGGTATATTCTTGCGACTTATTTTACTTGTTCTGACATTGTTTATCAATTGATTTGTTCATTTATTAAAAAGAATATCTTTTTTCAACTTAACAATAACTAGAATTAACTCAAACCATGAGCACCCTCAGTCGTCTTATAGATCTCAACAAAATATTATTTGTTTTATTTTTAAAAATCTCAATTATTTATATATTTAAAATATTCATAAAGGGTATTCAGAAACTAACTAGTGTGCATTTTGGTCATGGACAAATTAGCAACAGTGAAAGTTCTTTTTAATTATTTTTAAAGCAGTTCTTATTTTAAATTTGCAACTTCTTAGCATGGTAACATTACATCCTGATGTAAGAGTAGGTTGAAATCTCACCGTCATCCTAATACTTAAAATTAAAATAGGTATTGGATCAAAAAGAAGATTAGCCACTTGTAGCAGATGGAGATTCTGAGATGGGTGAATGGGTGAAAGGCAGCACTCGAACATCAATTAAACAACACGAAGAACAAAGCCATACTATGGACTCCGGAGAGAAACTAGTGATGAAGAACAAAGCCATACTCTGCACTACGGAGAAACCAGTGATGATTGCCATGAATGCTGCTCTCAAGAATGTGTATAAGAAGGAACCCAAGTGATAAGTCCTTCAATGTCATGTTTCTTCATATAAAATCCAATCAAAAACTTACTTTCACATCTATATATATCAATTTCCAAAAAAAAAATTTATTGATATCAAAACCTACTTCTAAATTCAAAGTTGAGTTAGCTTCTCTTGCCTTGCATCAAAGTTCAATATCTACGATGATATCAACTATGGTTGGTGAATAAATGTGTATTTGGGTTGAATTAATACTACCAAAATCTTTAATCCATTGCTGATTAGCAATTAAATGGTAAATTGTGGCTACTTAACGCTGGAAATATTTTGCTTCATTTTTTACTCATTAAAGCTATTAATACTAAAAAAAATTGCACACATTGCAAGGACATTGGACTAATGAATTCTGGTACATCACAGCTATTAATGGGGAGAACAATAAGTGAAGTTGTTTCTTACATTTTTCTTAAAAAATATTTCATATATAAAAAAATAAAACATTATAATGATTGATAAAACTGGAATACGATATGATGGAGTAAAATGATAAAAGATAAACTATGATGCATTGTGTTAACACCTAAATTATAGCCAAAGTTTTAAGGACACGTGGCCAAAATTTTGAGACCTGGGCCTTATGTTAGATCATGGTCGTCTAAGCAACCCGCCTAAGAGTCTCAACGACTAGTTGCTTAAGACTCTCGACGACTAGTCGCCTAATTGAGTCTCAATCACTCCTCGCCTAAGAGACTCTCGACGACTAGTCGCCTAAGAGACTTTCGACCTTATGGCCTAAGAGTCTCTGTCAATCATGGCCTAAGAGCATTTCGATCGAGTCGCCTAAGACTCTTGATGAGAATCGCCTAAGAGACTTTCAATCTCATCGCCTAAGAGTCTCAACGACTAGTCGCCTAAGAGACTCTCGACCTTATCACCTAAGAGTCTCGGCCAATCATGGCCTAAGAATATATCGATCAAAAGTCGCCTAAGAGCATTTCAATCAAGTTGCCTAAGACTCTCGACGAGAGTCACCTAAGAGATTCTCAATCAAGTCGTCTAAGAGAGACGTCTAAGAGCTTTTTGGCCACTCATGGCCTAGAAGTCTTAACCATGCCTAAAAGGGCTGAGTTCGGGCAAGATAGAATTGATATCTTTTTAAGTCTTGAAAATCAACCAAGATTGATCTGGGTCAAAGTATAACCAGCTGCAAATTTCAAGGGCTCGAGAACCCAGAAGTCAGGTCTGAAGATTATGAAAGCTAAAAATGGAAATAACAACTTTATAATTTCTAAAGTTCAAAGACTCAAAGTTTCAAATGGGAGAATCTCACCCACCTCTGATGGAAGAATCAGAATGGTCAAAGGACTCCAGAGTTTGAGTCAGGTTTGGTGGTTGAGGAGAGCTGAAAATAGAGAGCAACCTAAGTCAACAACTTGAAAGATTTCACAAGTCAAAGCCAAAAATGTCTTGCCAGATATATATCTCTGTCTATCCATGGAAAAGTGTGCTAATATGCCAAAACAAGCTCAGCAATGTAGTTGGAGGGTCATTTTCAACCTGCACCCATTTATTGCCTAGAAGGACGGACTAAAAAGAACATGATTAGACCAAGGGTCTCTATAAATATTGATGCAAGTCCTACAAAGCAAAAGGGCCCAGCACCAGCATCTAACATGCATTTGTTATCTATCTTTCTCATCTTATCTTAGCTTACAACTTTTACTTTCACAATTCTATCTTTCATATCTATCTAGATCTTTAGCTCCTTAGCTTTATTTTAGTAATTTTAGTTACTTTAGCTTCTTAGCTTTAGTTCAATAATTTTAACTAGTTGTACTTTATCTTCTCAGCACCTTAGTTCTTTAAATGTAACTTATTTTCCAGCATCAATGGAATTCATTTCTTCATGAACGTGTTGAATTTCTTACTCTGCACTTTATTTCTAGTGTCGTTATCAATCTCCCATTCAAGACTAAAAGTCCTTGTCTTCAAGGCATTGAGAACCTAGCGGGGAGGGTCATTCCTACTCCCCTTCAATCGCCTGATCCTTAAGAGGACTGACTCACGGTCTGAAATAAGAATAGTTTGGTTTACCCACACTTGTGTTCGATGGAACACTGGCACGCCCGCGCATCTTACCCAGACCCATGTTATGAGCCAACTAATCTTGGCTTGCCACGTGAGAGTCGGCATTGCGAGCTAAACACATTAGGCATGTGTAGCAAATACCAATCACAGGAGAAGAGTATGGTGACCCATATTGATGGTAACGCTCTAATCCACTCCCAAATTTGTAAATTCAACTGCGTATAGATAGGATTGAACTCATAATGGTAACACTCTAGGTCAGATAATTCCCACACAATTTTGAATTCGTAAATTTGAATCTCACAAAGACATTAAGAGCTTACATAAGCAATCATTTAATAGTGTAAAACAAGAAGCAATTGTGTGTGGATGGGTTGCGTGTTAAAGCAAGCGTACTTGCCAATAGGCTGTCTTGTAGTTTTAATATTTTGAGCATCTCTTAACCGTTTTTATTCAGGAGTAGGTATATTTTGGTCACTACGATTCATAATAAATGTCACATTTAATTGTTTATAATTTAAGTAATGAGAAACAGTTATGAATTCGAAAATTCATAAATTGAATTTGAGAATTGACAAACTTCAATTTGTGAATTCAGGAAGAATTTGTCCTCAGAGCTCCAATTTATGTGCAGAGCATGAGAGCGGCACTCATTCGAAAGGATTGTGTGTCCTAGCTTACGCTCTCATTCCCGCTTCTTTATGTGGTTTTGATAACACAAGGGACAGTAAATAGGTAAACACCAAAACTTAACATAAATTGAAATAGTATATAAAGATATCATTGCGTCTATAATTCAAGTTAAATTATTAATCCCAAGTAGCGAGAGATTATCAGGTAGTCCCGAGACCATAGTCTCGGGCCAATAGCAACACACTACATGCTCATATGTGTCTCTCTTTATCTCAACATAGCATTTGTCATAGTAGTGTGTTACTATTGCTGGAAACAAGTGAACCCGAAACTACCTAATAATTGATCCGAAGTAGTTATGCATAATGACAATCATTTAGTATGTGGTCCCAAGGTTTTTTTTATTGGTTGGTAGTGTTGGTCCCCAATTATTTTAGACTACGAAAAAATTAATCAACTACCAAGCCAACAAATTAAATAAACAATGCAAAGAAAATAAGGGACACCAATGATTTACGTGAAAAAATCTTAAGGGAAAATATGATGGGGCAAACCGACAATAACTACACTATTGAAATCAGCAGGTACAACCATACTCTCAAGTTTTGCCACAACTTGAGAAATTACAATCAACAGAGAGAACAATAATATTTATTTTGACTACAAATTAACTCTTCCAATCACCTGTTGGAATAACCTGATCCTGCCTAAGAATAAAAAACAGTAGTAAAAGTGTACCTTTGCAAACTCGCAAATTACTTGTCCTTGTCTTTGCACCAAACACCGTTGGAAATCACCGCTCAAATTGGTCTCGCTCTATTGCACCGCTCACTAAAACAAAACTTTCTGTTTTTCTTTTTGTGTCGCAACAGTAGTCTCCCAAAAGACTCACCCCAAAAGCAATCATAATTTTTCTTACTTTTTTATATTACCGCAAACTGAGCAACCAAGCCTTTTGCAAAACCAAAAACTAATACATGCCCAACACACGATTTTCACCACTCACGTACACATGGCCATTTATTTTTACTTTAGGTTAAAAATAACAAAACACCCAATTACAAATCTTTTGCTTTAACATGTTCCACCTCCACCCATGAGGGGAAGAACACCATGCACTCCTAATTGGAGCGCATCCCGCCATCTTGATGTAAAACTCAAGCTTCTCTTTGGGAACAACTTTAGTTAACATATCAGATACACTCTTGTCCATGTGAATTTTCTTCAGTTGTAGCAACTATTCCCCAATCACTTCACGTATCCAATGATACCTAACATCAATATGCTTCGTGCGAGAATGATACATCACATTCTTGCTCAAGTCCATAGCACTCTCACTATCACGGAATACTACATACTCTTCCTGTTCCAAACCCAACTCTTGAAGGAATCTCTTCATCCACCGTAATTCTTTACTTGCTTGTAATATATTATGCCTCAGCTGTAGACAAGGAAACATACTTTTGCAATTTAGACTGCCATGACACAGCTCCCCTGCAAAAGTGAATAAAAAAATCCAATGTCGATTTTCTACTATCAAGATCACCGTCCATGTCTGCATCTGTATAACCCTCCCATAACCATAAGCACAACTTGGAGCTTCCTTTCAAGTATTTGAAATCCACTTCACTACTTCCAAGTGTTCTTTACGAGGATTCGAAAGAAATATGCTCAAAACACCAACTGCATAAGCAATATTAGGCCATATACACACCATTGTGTACATCAAACTCCCAACTGCAGAGGAGTAAGGAATATTTTTCATTGCATCTTTTCCTTCCTTGCTAGTAGGACACAACTTTTTATTCAACTTGAAATGACTAGCAAGAGGCGTGCTAATTAACTTAGCATTTTTCATGTTGAACCTTTCAAGCACCCGTTCAACATATCTCTTCTGTGACAACCACAACTTCTTGTTTCTTCTATCACGAGATATCTGCATACTTAAAATTTGTTGTGCGGCACCCAAGTCTTTCATATAACAAAACTTGGATAATTGTTCTTTTAATTTGCCAATGAGCTTAGCATATTTCCCAACAATCAACATATCATCAACGTAAAGTAAAAGGATAATGAAATTACCATTAGAGAATTTTCTGAAATAAACACACTAATTTGCCAAAGTTCTACCAAACTCATGCCCAACCATGAAAGAATCAAACTTCTTGTACCACTGCCTTGGAGCCTGCTTCAAGCCATACAGACTCTTCTTCAACTTGCAAACCAGTGATCTTTCCCTTTTACTTCATAACCCTATAGTTGAAAAATATAAATCTCTTCTTGCAAATCACCATGCAAGAAAGTTGTCTTCACATCAAGCTGCTCAAGCTCAAGATTTAAGTTAGCTATTAAAGCCAAAATAACCAGAATTGAGCTCATCTTCACCACAGGTGAAAACATTTCATCAAAGTCGATGCCCTTTTTTTGACCAAAATCCTTCACTACCAATTGAGCTTTATACTTGACTAGCTTGTCACCATCATTTTTTAGCTTAAAACCCCATTTATGTCTTAAAAATTTTATTTTGGTTGTAAGTTTTATGAAAATTATTTTCTAAAAATTCAGTTACAAAAAAAAATTATTTGTAGAGACCTATCTTTTATAATTTTTTGAAAATAATTTTTCAAACACGAGCAATAACGAGATAATGCTAATAAATGGAAAGTTAGTATAGCTTTGAATGTGTGGAGAGATGTCGGGCATAATGATAACAATGAGAACTAAGGATATTGAGTAATGAATGTTTACTATTTTCTTTTAAATTTTGCTTTCAAATTTGTTATAAACTTGTCACTATACTCTATGAATGCCAATTGTTTTGCGTTTGTTATAACTTTTATTTATCATAAAAATTATGGTGCGCGCTGCAGTAGCATAATTTTTTTTTCTTTTTTATAAATAAATTAACATGTCTATATATCTTATCTATCTAATACAATGAGGCAAAAATTAGAAAATATAAAAATATTCCATTTATCATGAGCATAACTTTTTTGTCATTAGCTTAACATATAATATGAATAAAATAACAAAAGAAAGAACATGATTCAGTCCAATCCAAATCATACATTCAACTCTCATTTTGACATATATTGCTTAATCATTCTTCACACTGTTATGAGGAGGGATATATGTAACTTTGTATAGGTTCTTAATAATTCTATTGAATAATTCCAAATAGCAGAAAACATAAATGATAGCCTATCCATTTTGCATTATACCTACCCCTTGAACCATTGGTTTACTTGTACGCAAAAATATAATTCAAGGATATGAATAAATAAAATATATTGAAAAAATCATTACAAGTCTATAAAAATCCATCAAAGTGTCTAATAGAAGTTTATACAAATTCATGAAAGTCTGTAATAAAAGTCTATTGAAATCCATGAAAGTCTGTAATGAAAGTCTATTGAAATACATGAATTCTACTTAAATCTATAGAAATTCATGAAAGTCCACTTAAAAAATGTCTTTCAAAATCCTTAAAATCCTAATTGAATACACCATCCTTAATCTGCCTTCTTGATAGTCAATTTTCCATGGACACAAGTGTCATCAGTTTGTAATCTTCAACCCTACTTATGGAGTTCTCTTGAAGTAATAAAGAATGTCCTCCTAATTAGGATTAGATTTAGGATCATTATGGAAGTCAACAATACCTCCAAATATCATATAGTCTGAAACTTGAGCATAAAAGAAAATATCAAGATATGCTGTCAGATATTGAGCTCTTTGAGTTTTAGGATGGTATGTACTACTCTGGTTCCTTTTAATTGTCAAACATGAGATTTTGATCTTTATTCACTTACATTGTTATAAGTAACAAATAAAATTTCACATTTTCGGATTTCCCCAACAAAATATCAGGTTACGAGAAGCATTAGATTCATTAGTGTTACCCGAATTCCATAGTTTTTTTTTTTCAAGTGAACTGTTTGGATTTTGAAGTACTTACAAGTATGATTTACAACTAATAATTGATTGGTCACCATTTGCTTTTCTCCACCTCCAAAACTAGGGATGTCAATTTAACACATCCTGCTAAGTATATCTACAATACACCCGATGTAAATACACCGGGAGTCCATATTCACAGGGTGTAGGTGTATTTTAGACCTCCTCCTATCCCACTCCTAATGGGACGGGTTTGGAATCATTTTAATAGGGTTAGGGACATGTTTAAAAAAGAGTTTAAAACTCATCAAGTACCGAACCCGCCCTCGATTAATAAAAAATATTTAAATAAATATTATTTTATTAGTTATTTTTTATTTTTTTCTTTATTTCTTATGATAAATTTTAAATTTTAACAACATTTTTGTTATTATGATTATGAAATACTTGACTATATATTTTTTTATTACAAAATTTATCTTAAATTTTTTTAAGTTTGATTTGTTTTTCTTTAAAATTATTTATATCGTGGCGCTTCGTACCTGCCTGATGTGATTTACGGACCTGCAATAAATTGTGCCCTCTGTTATTCCTCTGTTATTCTTGTAACGTTTATTTTCCATATTTACACTTACCTTCTATATCATAGACGTTAAGGGACAGTGAAATACCCCCCAGAAAATTTCGCGCATGAGGTGGCCAATCTCATACACAAAACCTGGAAGATACATACAACTGGTAGCAACAAGCATAAAATACAAAAGATATAATGAACAATTTTCTAAAAGCAGAAAAGAAAGTTCCTCTGAATTAAAATAACCGCTAACTAAACAAGTATATGTCCGGTAATACAATTTGGAAGTCTTGTAATCCAAGGACCCCGGAAGTCTTGTAATCCAAGGACCCCTTAACCAGAATGAACAAAAGTTTTTAAATTCTAAAATTAATACCAACAATCAAAGTCTCAAAAGTTCATAGTATGACTCTTGAAGAAGACAAGTTCCTATCCTGTAACTGATGAGATGAGATGTCTGCTACAACCAAACCCTAAAACTCTATCCTCACGATGGAACCTGTCTGAAACCTGAAATATCAACAAAGTGGGTTAAACCCACGAGCAATTCTATCTACTACATCTCAATCAGAAAACCAATATACATACCCTCAATATAAGGGACACAAAATAAGTTCATAGATTTAACATACAAGTTATTCTTTTATCCAGTTTCATGTTTCCAAAACAACAGTCAACATTTATAATATTCCACCCAAACCCTTATTATGCAAACGTGAACACATTCCTTACTTTCAGCAGAAATAAACATAACATACAATGCTATCAAGTTTAAGCAATCCTAACATGTCACCATTTTATCCTTTGATACCTTAATAGGTATAGGTATATACATACTAGTCATTCCCTACCTAGTTCATATTTTCAGAAATCAAAATCATCTTATACGTTATCCCAACGAACCCTTATCATTCAACAATGAACAACTTCTTTAAGTTCAAAGTAAAAAAACATATGCATGCATTTTATTAAATCTCGACAATCATGACAAAGCAAATATAATGTATAGATACCTGATTAGGTATGGGCGATCCTGACACGCCGGGCAATCCTAACATGCCAAATAAAATGTATAGATACCTTATTAGGTATGGGCGATCCTGACATGCCGGGCAATCCTTACATGCCAAAATAAAATGCATAGATACCTTATTAGGTATGGGCGATCCTGACACGCCGGGCAATCCTTACATACCAAAATAAAATGCATAGATACCTTATTAGGTATGGGCGATCCTGACACGCCGGACAATCCTTACATGCCAATTAAAAACATATAGATGCATTCCAATATGAAACATAAAATAAACAAGGTGCATTATGATTTAAATTTGCACAAACCATTATTTCAATTTATCCAACATGAAATTATTACCATAAGACAAATCGTTTACAAGTAAACTATAATCACGTATTTGATGGACATTTATATCCTTAAAAGAAAATATATTCAAATAAACCAAATAACCCAATCATCCATTATAGAAGCAATTTCCCAACTCAACCTCCAATGCACTCAATTCTACGAGGGAGTCTAAGCCTAACTTTTATCTAGGTTTCTGGGCCTATTCCACTTCTCAGAACCCTATTAAATCATTTTGAAATTTTCTAAAATTTTCGAAATATTTTCAACAAATAAAAGAAGGTGAAAGCCCAACTTTTAGACACTTTAAAAATTAATTGAACACCAAGAGAAGATCATTTTGAGATGAAAATTTAAACCCAAGTTTATCTAACTTCCAGAAAGTTACAACAAAAATTTGGGAATTTTTGGAATTATAAAAGTATTTTCTAAAATTACAGAAAGTGAAAAATCCAACTTTTAGACACTTTAAAAATCAATTGAACAGCAAGGAAAGATTATTTTGATTTGAAAATTTAAACCCAAGTTTATCTAACCTCCAGAAAGTTACAGAAAAAAATTTGGGAATTTTTGGAATTATAAAAGTATTTTCTAAAATTACAGAAAGTGAAAAATCCAACTTTTAGACACTTTAAAAATCAATTGAACAGCAAGGAAAGATTATTTTGATTTGAAAATTTAAATCCAAGTTTATCTAACCTCCAGAAAGTTATAGAAAAAAATTTGGGAATTTTTGGAATTATAAAAGTATTTTTTAAAATTACAGAAATTGAAAAATCCAACTTTTAGACACTTTAAAATCAATTGAACAGCAAGGAAAGATTATTTTGAGTTGAAAATTTAAACCCAAGTGTATTTAGCCTCCAGAGAGTTACAGTAAAAATTTTGGAAGTTTTGGAAATTTTTAAGTATTTTCTAAAATTAAAGAAGCTAAAAAAAACAGTTTTTAGACACTTTAAAAATTAATTTAAAGAGAATGGTAAATCATTTGGATATGAAATTTAAACCCCAAGCTCCTTAAACTCCCAGAAAATTGACATAAAATTTTTGGAATTTTTAGAATTATAAAAGTATTTTTAAAAAATAATTTTCCCAATTTTTAAATTTTTCCAAAAATTTCAAAAATACAAAAGAAATATCAAAACAATTCGGAATGGGCCCATATTGGACCCAGAGGTGGGCCCCCGCGAGTGGGGCCCAAAAACAGTTTTCCAGTCACCGGCCGGTGCCGGCGCCGGCGGCACGCGCCCCCACGCGCCGGCGGCACGCGTGGGGAACACACGCTTGCTGGGCTGTCTTCCCCAGCGTGCAGGCAGCGCGCTGGGGGATTTTCCGGCGCTGATTCCGACTTCGTCCGACCTCCGTTCAGCCTGATTTTTGTACCGTTCTTCTCCTCTTGATCCCCTCTACCCATTGGTACAAAAAGCCCCATAAAAAATTGTCCGAATCAAAAACCCCTAATTCACAAGTTATAGGGTTTTTCGCAAAATTTAAAAATTTCAACTCAAATTTCTCACGATCTATTTTATTAAAGATCAAGGGTTGTTTTGTAGACAATCACAATAGAGAAGGCTTACGAATTAACATCTTTTTGCATCCTAAATTCATGCATAAATCGATTGCTATACAATTTACACATATATAAAATATATATATGCATATATTCTTATATATATATATATATCTATACTCCTATATACAATTTAGCATAATAAATTCCCACGAAATTTATCCACAAGAAGCAACAAAACAAAATACAATTATAAACGGATTTTCAATATAAACCAAATTCTTAAACCTAGACTATGCATACGGATTCAAAGGGGAAGAGAAGAATCAAACTTGCCTCTTTAACGAATCAACTTGTTCACCCGATCGTCACTCCCTTCTCTCTTTCGTTTACTCCCTCAGTTCTGTGCGTAAAGTAACGGCAAAAACCCTAATTTATTCTTTTTCCTTTTTGTCTTAATTATTATTCTATTATTGATTTTTCTAAAACTAAATAAAATCAAAATAATAATAATACAAGCAATAATAATATAATTATAACCCTGGCCCAACATTTTAAACATAATCTTAGCCCAATCATTCCAGCCCAAATTCCTCCCTAGCCCAAACCAAAGCATTTAAAAGATTTAAATAAAACAACACATAATAAATAACAATTTACATAAAATGATAAAAATAAATAAATAAACAGAGAACTTTACATGAAATGATTGGAATCTATAAAATATAACAATCCACATAAAATGATAACATTCAAACTTATCAATTCACATGAAATGATAAAATGCATATAAAGAAAAATCAATTCACATAAAACGATAAAATATAGAGACAATGCATTTCACATGAATTAATAATAATAATAATAAAATAATAATAATAATAATATAAAGCAATTCAAATTTCTTTAAAATAATTGCCGTCCAAATTTCCGGGGTATTACAGATAGCCTGTATTCGACTCCCATCTCTTGTAAACTTTGCATATAAATTCATATCCTCTCGATGGTAAATGTATGAGAGTTTCCAGAATTTTGGCTTTGTATCATGGTATCAAGAGCCTAAACGTGACCACTGTCCTTTTTTTTTTTTCAGATCCAATCCCATGGACTCATCTTGAATCCCTGTCACCCCCAGTAACATTCATAGCCTTGTTACTGTCAAACTCACCAAAGGTAATTATCTCATATGGAAAACTCAAATCGTTCTGTACTTGTGTGGCCAATGCTTGTTCGGTTTTGTTGATTGTACCATCTACCATCCCTCTCCCACCATACCTAACCCTGCTACCAAAATTTCTG
The DNA here is from genome assembly GCA_026545225.1 of Cornus controversa. Classification (NCBI taxonomy): domain Eukaryota; kingdom Viridiplantae; phylum Streptophyta; class Magnoliopsida; order Cornales; family Cornaceae; genus Cornus; species Cornus controversa. Next base: position 26,541,045 of record CM048853.1, on the reverse strand, counting down.
ACTCCACCACCCCCGAAATCACTAATCCTAAATACACCTCCTGGTTTGACCAATATCAAATCGTCCTAAGTACCCTGGTTTCTTCTCTATCTGAAAGCATTTTGGGACAAATGGTTGGGCTCTCCACCTCTAGAGAAGTTTGGGCAGCCCTTGAGAGAATGTTTTCCTCTCATTCTTCTGCACGAGCTATTCATACTCGACAATTTTTGGCCCTCACAAAGAAGGGCAACTTGTCTATCTCAGACTATTACCAGAAGATGAAATCCTTCTCAGACTCACTGGCTACTATCGGTCAGCCTCTTCAAGCTCATGAGTTCACAACATATCTCCTTGGAGGACTTGATAGCTCTTATGATGCTATCGTTACTTCTATCTCAACTTAAATAGACAAAGTGTCATCGGAAGAGATGTTTAATCATTTCCTTGCATTTGAATTACGGATTGAGCAGCACCAATCTACTCTCGAAGCCACGGTTGGTTCCTCAAATATGGCTACTCAAAACGATGGACGTTCACGAGGTGGCAGATCCAATTCCCAAACACGCTCTTCACAACAGCAGCAACCTAACGACTTCAACTCCAACTCTAGAAGCCGTGGACGTGGCTAACGTGGGCAAGGTGGTCAATCACCGAATTCTTCATCAAACCCACGCCCTACATGTCAGGTATGTGGTAAACCTGGGCACACTGCCGTGCAATGCTACTACCGGTTTGATCATGCCTACCAAGGCACCCCTCCTAACATGGTAGCTTACTTGACCTCGCCGTCATCACCAACTGATGTCAACTGGTATCTTAACACCAGTTCAACAAACCACCTCACAAATGATTTTTGCAATCTCACTGTGCACTCTGAACTTTACAATGGCACTGACCAGATCCATGTCGGCGATGGAGCAAGTTTACTCATTAAGAATATTGACTCTGCTACTCTCTCGACAGCACATAAGTCATTTTCTTTGCATCAGCTACTTCATGTGCCACAGATTAAAAAATAATAATTTATGTGAGTCAATTTACCCGTGACAATAATGTTTATATTGAATTTCACTCCTTTTTTTTTTGGTGAAGGACGAGGCAACGGGGACAGTTCTGCTGCGTGGCAAAACTAGAGACGGACTCTACACTATTCCATCCGCTGCCACTCCCACAAGACATCCTCAGAATTTCATTTCTCAATGTGCTCCCCTTGATGTTTGGCACTATCGGATAGGCCATCCATCTTATCAGACTATACGACATCTCATCTCCAAGTTCTCCCTCCCTATTTCATCCAATAAATTGTCAGGTGTTATATGTTCCGCATGTCAGCAAGGAAAGAGTCATCACCTTCCTTTTTTAAATTCTCAGTCTATTTCAAATTCACCACTTGAATTAATTTTCTTTTGGGAACCTTCTCCTGTTATGTCAACAAATGGGAATAAATACTACGTGTCTTTTATTGATCATTTTAGCAAATTTACGTGGCTATTTCCCATCATAAACAAATCCGATGTTGTGAAAATATTTTGCTCATTCCAAAAACTTGTTGAACGCCAATTTAATTGCAAAATAAAATTTGTTCAAACTAATTGGGGTGGAGAGTATCGCTCTCTACACAACTATTTTGCATCCATTGGTATTCAACATCGAGTCGTTTGTCCTCATACGTCCTAAAAAAATGGGTCCGTTGAATGGAAACACCGTCATATAGTTAAAACGAGACTCTCACTCTTATCCCATAGTAGTGTCCCTCATGCTTACTGGGATGATGCGTTTCTAATGGCCATGTATCTCATTAATCGGCTTCCAACTACTTCACTTGGAATTTCACCTTTTGAAAAACTTCACAACCATACTCTAGATTTTTCATCTTTAAAAATATTTGGTTGTGCGTGTTTTTCTTTCCTTCGTCCATTTAATCACCACAAACTTGATTTCAGATCAAAACAATGTATTTTCCTCGACTTTAGTAACATACATCGTGGGTTCAAATGTCTTGATATTTCCACTAGCAAGATCTTTGTCTCACAACACGTTATCTTCGATGAACAAACCTTCCCTTTTGCAAGCCCACCAAATAAATCAATCAGTCTCAGTCCATCGTCGAGCCCAACTGTCAATCTTCCACTCCTTATCCCTATAAACGGCAACTCCCCAAATATTCCTTTGTCGTCCCTCCCATCAAACGACACCTCCCATACCAACTTAAATCACACAACGTCGTCCGACCCTTTTTCCTCATAGTCCTTGTCCCATACATAATTGTATGAACCTTCTTCCTCAGAGTCCTCGTCCCATGCACGTACGTCTAAACCTTCCGACTCCTCGTCCCACACACAACCTTTGCCCGTCGTTGAAACCATGCCTCCATCACCAGATTACACGTACCTTCCCCACACCTCCATTACTGAAACCGTGCCTCCATCTTCCCCGTTTTTAGATAATGTCATTGCTACTGCACCCCTAGAAACTTGTCTTCATCAAATGACCACCCAGTCTCAGAATAATATAGTGAAACCAAAGCAACTCACGGATGGCACAGTCAGGTACCCTTTGCCACAATCCTGTCTTGCTGTTACAGGTATCGTCCTTGAAGCACCTTATTCATACTCTGAGGTGTCCAAGCATAGCGAATGGCATCAAGCCATGAATGAAGAGTTCATGGCCCTTATGAAAAATGGCACCTGGTCATTAATCCCTGCAAGACCAGACATGAACATCGTTGGTTCCCGGTGGATATTCAAAACAAAGCTTAAGTCGAATGGTTCCTTTGAGCGAAGGAAAGCCCATTTAGTTGTAAAAGGCTATCACCAACAACCGGGGATTGATTTCGAAGACACTTTCAGTCCGATGGTCAAGCCCACCACTATCAGACTTGTCCTCAGTTGTGCTATTTCCAAACGATGGTCAGTTCATCAAATCGACATTCAGAACATTTTTCTTCATGGATATTTAATAGAAGAGGAATTTATGCATCAACCCATCGGCTATGTGCATCCCAACTTTCCAAACCACATTTGTCAGCTGCACAAAGCTCTTTATGGGCTAAAACAAGCCCCACGGGCCTGGTACCATCGATTACAAGAGCACCTCCTCTCCAATGGATTTGTCAACTCTAGCTCCGATTTATCCCTCTTTATTTACAGACAAGGCACAGATACACTATTTCTCCTAGTGTACGTCGACGATATCTTAATCACTGGCTCCAGCTCAAAATCAATCGCTCAATTGATCACCAATCTAAGTAGTGAATTTGTTGTCAAAGACTGAGGGGGCCTCAAACTATTTTCTAGGAATCCAAGCCATTCAAGTTACCGACGGCCTCCTGTTGTCCCAAAGTCAATATATTTACAACCTCCTTCAACTCACAAAAATGATTGATGCGAAGCCAGTATCATCCCCGATGTCCTCCTCACATAAACTCTCTTTATTTTTGGGTGCACCACACTTTGATCCGACCAATTATAGGAATGTTGTAGGAGATTTGCAGTACCTCTCTTTGACTCGACCCGACATCTTTTTTCCAGTCAACAAGGTCTGCCAATTCATGCACAAACCCACTGAGGAACATTGGACAGCAGTGAAAATAATTCTAAGGTACTTAAATTTCTCAATCAATTTTGGTCTCCTCATCAGGCCTAGCTCATCCACACAGTTGTTTATTTACTCCGATGCTGACTGGGCGGGATGCCCCGATGATCGAAAGTCAACCTCTAGATTTCGTATTTATTTTGGTGACAATTTAATCTCATGGAGTTCTAAAAAGCAACAGACGGTAGCATGCTCAAGCACTGAAGCCGAGTACAGAGCAGTTGCCCATGCCACAGCCGAATCCCTCTGGCTACAGTCACTAATGTGTGAACTTGGCATCTTTATTCCTCAACGTCCAATACTGTGGTGCGACAATATCGGGGCTACATATTTGACAGCCAACCCAGTCTTCCATGCACGAACAAAGCATGTCGAAATTGACTACCACTTTGTCTGGGAAAAAGTGCAACAAAAGGCACTAGAAGTTCGATTCATTTCAAGCAAGGACTAACTTGCTGATGGACTTACCAAACCAATAGTCTCGGCCAGATTCAATTTTCTCAGGGACAAGCTCAATGTGCAACTTTGCCCGATGAGCTTGAAGGGGCATATTAAGGAAACCACCGTAAACGATCTTGACAGCAATGACTAAAATTAGCCAAATGTGATTTTCGGACCTACAATATATTGTGCCCTCTGTTATTATTGTAACGTTTATTTTTCATATTTACACTTACCTTGTATATCATAGACGTTAAGGGACAACCTGTATTCGGCTCCCATCTCTTGTAAACTTTGCATATAAATTCATATCTTCTCGATGGTAAATGTATGAGAGTTTCCCAAAATTTTGGCTTTGTATTATTTAGGAAAAGGGTGTCATGTCCCAAACCCACCCCATTGACATCCCTACCCAAAACTCATATTTAAGCAAAAATTGTTATTTTATATAAGATTGTTTTATTATGATTTAGAGGTCATGGACTCAAAACAAGAAAACAGTCCATCGCCGTGCGAAGGATCTTGTACAAAGGAAAAAGTAGTAACAATGAGAAATGTTTGTCATGACTAGTTGCAGTGGCAATGGTTATGAATGTGAATCATATTCAAACTCTGAAGTTTTAACAACTGAATCAGTTTCCAATAATGGGACCAATCTGTTCATGTATGGGGAAAATGAGAATGGGAATAATGACATTCCATTCATTGATTTCCTTGGAATAGGAGACACATAAAGATAGTGGGATTTAGGATTGTAGTTAGCAAAGCAATACTTGAAAGAGTAGCAAATAACAAGGGGATGGAGATGGAATCAGTTATGAATGGTTAGCTATTAATGAATTTACTCGATTTGAGTCTATAAAGGTATGCTGAAAAGTGAGTTTTTGCAACCAAAAAAAAAGAGTCAATGCTACAATCTTTCATATACAGATCCATCCATTAAAGGAAAAATAACATCAGCATTATTTTATAAGAAAAAATATTATACCCATAAAATATTTTTACACCAAAATGTTTGAATTGAGTCGAATCAATCTCTAAAGTTTTAAATAGCTAATTTGATTAATGTTATCCAACACTAAAAATTTTGAAAAAAAATATTTTACGTCGAAACAAATGGAGCAAATAAAATATCAAGTACAGGGGAGAGAGATAGAGAGTGTTTTGAGTACTTGTGAGCCTTGTGGCTAAAGAGCTTCGAGTAGTTATTAATTGTGGGTTTGATGGTTCCAGTCTCCACATAAACAATAGACTTTTAAATTTTAAATATGTAAAAATTGGTTTGCTATATCCTCACTTTTAAATTTCAAATATGTAAAAAATAAATAAATAAAGCTTTTAATTTTACTTCTCTTATATTTTAATTTTAAAATAAACACGTATCACTCTTAACATGTACCACATCGGTGGTGAAGAAGAAATTTCTCTTCACCGATGAATAGACAAGTATTATTCAAAATAGAACACAGCTATCCATTAATCGACCACACAATTAATCATGGAATGAGATTTGACAAAAAGCATAAAATGAAAAATAGTTTTGCTTTTTTTTTTTATAAACATGAAGGTTTGACTATTTATTCAATTCATGAAATAAAAATGCAAAAGGAATTAGGTAGATCATCACACTAATAAAAATATACTCATGTAAAAGTAATGAATGGAGCAAGTGATCTATCAAACCAATTGTCAGCCAAACTACTTAAGTTTTGAATGTAACTACACAGCCCTCCAAGTAACTAAAAATGAGTTCCCAGAACTCTCCAAAACTAAAGATAGTTGTAATTTTATATATCAAAAGCAATGAAACAAGAAATTCAACTTGAATTCCTAAATATCACCGTCTTTGTCTTAATCTCACATGAATTCTTAAATATGAAAAATGAATTTGATGTTGAATTTAAAAAAAAAACACTGTTCAATTGACATAATGTTTCATTCATAGTGGCACAAATGTAATGATCTACCATCACTGCTTTTACCAAGATACACCTTCATTAATAACCACAGTTACTTCATTGAAAAATAATGCCAAGGACCAAAATTTACTTCATTGAAAAATAAAGCGATTTGCAAAATGATAACCACAGTTACCAACAGAATCTGCAATTTTTTAAACCATTTGCCAATTCTCAAAGCAGCAAATTCCAAACTGTAAAGCCATTTGTAATAAATAATTATAATTGATTATTAGTATTACAGAATGGGCGTCGCTGAATACTTCTTTTGTGACTTTTTCTTTCTTCCGTCACAAATCCTATTATTTGTTATCCATGTGAACAGCAGAACATATTATCATTTGTCAAAAGAGCAATGCTACACCTCCTGAATAAATAAAATTATTTTAAGAGATAAAATTAAATGATGAGTTAGTATTAGTGGGATTTCCCTCATACACAGAGTCCCGGTGGTCTAATATACATATTAATATCTATTTTTAGATTAACTAATCATCATATCACCTATCACATAGATTAGAGATATATTTCGAATATTTATTCAAGACATAACATTTTCCTTGTCAAAATATTATTTTTCAACAAATACAAGATCTTGAAAACATAAAAACTACATTTAATAGTTCTCTGAAAACTATCTGCTTCAAGAAATTGTTTCTGTAAGCAACCCCGCCAATGTCAGCTTTCAAAAAAGAAAAAGTGTTTCCAGAAGCAATAACATGATCTACTACAAAAGAACATAAAAACATGCATCTCTCCAAAACCCTTCCAGCATTTGGAAGGAGGCATGTTCTGCACCCCATGTGCTGCCATTGCATATATTTTTCCTGCACATAAGGTTTCAAGATTGCAGAAATTTATTTCCAATACTACAATAGTTAATCACTGGAAAGGAATAAGAACAAAGCTACTTAAATTCCCAATTCAACAGAGAAAAGAGCAACACATCAAAGCTACAAGCTACAAGAAAACAAAGGCTAAAAGCAAAATTAATGAACAAAGCTAGAATAACAATAACAAACAAGCAGAGCAACCTTCCTCAAGAATATATGAGCAACCACTTCGAGGCTTGCTCTGTTTTATTTACAGTTAGGGCTATTATAATTTGCTAATGCGGCTCTGATTGGTCCCTTTTACATACCTTTCCTAACTCCTTCCAAAAAGGCAAGAATTGCTACTGAAACAACCTTGGTACTCTTAGCAACAAGATGCCCCCTGCTCTCTATGACATCCCAAAGCATTGATTCTTCGTCCAAAAGCGAAAGGTCTTGGGTTTGAGATTTGGAAGTAGTCTCTCCAAAAATGGAGGTAAGGCTAATCGATATCTACTTCTCCCAGACCCCGCTCAAGCGGGAGCCTTGTGCACTAGATACGACTTTTTTTTTTAATAGCATGCGAGAATTTCTCACTTTCTGTACCAGCTTCCATTCTGCGACATCAGTTTGATGCAGCTTTGAAGGAAAGTAAGCTGGACCACCAGACAGCTCTCGTCATGTTTAATCAGGTTCGTAATCTTTCATCAACCACCACTGTATACAAATAGGCACTAAAACCTTTGCCAAAAGACCCTAATGAATAGCAGAATATCTCTAAAGTATGCATTGGGAACAATGGTAAGGGAGCTCGGATCCCCATAGTTCTGGATAATGGCCCTTATGTGTAATTTTCTGTCTTTCTGTTGTCTTAGAGAATCCTTGTCCTTGCATTTATACTTCTAGCTAGAGTGAATTTATATAATGCAAATCAGCTTTTAAAATATCTAAGTAAACAAGAAATAATGACAATTGAGATATTTAAGGTGATAACAAGCAATTCAATCTAACGCATGCCAAAGATGAACAGTTGCATTAGTCATTCAAATGAGCTTTCAGAATATCTAAGTAAACTAGAAATAATTACAATCGTCACCCAAACATACCATAGAAGAAGGGTTGCATTAATGACTGATGACTCTGTCTAGACTCCTCGTAATTCTTTTTTGACCTAAAAGTCTGTAAAATAAACAGCAGCCTTCGTCAATGTATTTTCTATATTTATCACTTGTATTCTTTCACTTACAAATAGAGGTGTTCATTGTAAACAAAATTAAAAAAGAATATAATGAAAGTAATGTAACCGTTTGAGTTTTGTGTTCTATGGATGTTGGTGGGGCCAAATCATGTTACATTCTTGTGTTATTGTTTAATTTCTCTCTTAAATTTTATTTTTTACTAACATGGTGTCAAAGCAGGTTTATCATACCCTTCTCTAAATTCGTCTCGAATCTCAGGATCAACTTATCTCTGATCTTCGGATCAACTCATCTCAGATTTCAGAATTAACTCGTCACGAACTCTCGGCAACTTCATATTTAGTTTCAAGTTGGGCAATTGAGTTAAAATCTATGTGTACCAACTTGAGGAAGGGTGTTGAGAGAATATCATGATATGAGTGATTTAAACATATAATGAAAGTGATGTAACCCTTTGTGTTTCGTGTGTTGTAGATGTAGGTCGTAATACTCTTCTTGTTTAATTTCTCTCTTCAATTTTATTTTTTATCAACAAACTTCATCCAAGACTTGTTTCCAATTTGTTATTAGCATCACTACAACAAAGAGGACTTGACACTCCATGCATAGAGAAAAAATATATATAACATATACTTGTGAAATATGATAAATTGATTTTGCAATCAACTAAAAAGAACCTATTAACCTCATCCAAGACATGTTTCTAATTAGGATCACTGCAACTAATATTAGCATCAATACAATTAAATCTCTAATTATTTTTATAGCTAAAGCTCATATGCTCCTCTCTGAAGCTATCTATAGAACCCAATGTAGCTACAACATGAAAATAAGAAAAAGTAATATAAACTAGCGAGAAAAGACAATGTTTTTAACTATTGTTTTTAATTTTTTGCACTATTTCTAAGTTACCAAATAATGTTTTCTGTTTAAAAAATATATTAAATAGGAAACATTGAAGTTGAATAGAAAGCGCCAGTTTGTTTCTAAGTTACCAAGGGGCACATGTGATATGGATAACATATATCCTGTCCATATCACAAGAAAATGTCACACAAGACACATGGTGTAATGTGAAAGTAGACTAAAAGAATAGAAATCGCCAGTTTTTGTTTTGACATGGTGTAATGTGAAAGTACACTAAAAGAATAGAAAGCGCCAGTTTTTGTGTTGCACTAGTTTGGATAGGAATCTAACATAGCAAGTAGCTTGTAAACGGATCGGATTCAAATTGGATCGAGCGTAATTCATATTCGGTTTGTTAAACTAATAGATTATAGAATTCGAATCACTAATAGATTATCGTATTGAATGTTTCAATCCATGTCCTAATTACTTGAATTTGGACTGGAATCGGATCTGATTTGGATTGAAATCAAATCATATAGACATCTAACTAACCTTCACAGTGAACATAGAACGTGATTTTAGAATTTAGACGTCTAATTAGGACACTTAGAGGATATATATTTGACTATTTATTTTTAAAAAAAAACAATAAAGAGAGACAAAATAAAGAGAGGGAAGAAGAAGAAGAAATAATCATAAAAATATTTTAATAATATGTAAATATTATATATTATAGCATTAAATAATATATTATATCGGACCGGATCATTATCAGATCAGATCGACCATAATCCATATCTGATTTGTTTAGTTAACGAATTATCGAATTCAGAACGCTACCAAATTATTGGATTGAATATTTCAATTCATATCCTAATTATTAACTCGGATTCGAATCAAAATTCAATCCATTGACAGGTCTAATAACAAGTATAGAATAATTCCATCATTTCCCTTATAACAAGAATAATCTGTCATAGCAAGTACAATGTAGTTTTTTGAACTTGTATTATTCTGGAGACATAAAATTTCAAAGAGGTAAGATCCCTCCAGGCATTTTAGTTCTAAACTTAGTAAATGCATAAGAGGCAAAACAAATTTTTATTAGAAAGTCATCTAATTCCTTCAAACAAATTTTTTAACTTCTTTTTTGAAAATATTCTAAGTATTTTTGTACTCCATGCTTCTGTCTTTCTTTTTTATATGCTTCATTTCATATCCTTCATCAATCATGTCAACGTACATCACTAAAAAGAAAAATTCTACTTTATAGAGACCACTAAAAAGAATGGAGCTTTTTTCTAAAAGAAAAAAAAAAATTTGTTCCATTGACAAACCTTACAAGAAAAAACCAGACAAATTTTTTTTTTTTCATAAGTAAAAATATCATAGAAGAGCGCCCAAAACAGGACGCATCCTAAGAAACAACACAAACAAGCAAAGCCTTTGCATCAAGACCAGTACCTAAAGACTCACCAAAGATGTTTTTTATCTTCAAATGATCTCTTGTTCTTTTCATTCCATAAAACCCACCATAAGCAATGAAGAGCAACCCTCCATGAATGTCTAAAAATAAAGTGATATATTAACAAAATGAGATATTCTTTTTAATAGATGAATAAAACAATTGATAAACAATGTAGCAGCACTAGTAGAACAAGTAAAATAAGTTGCAATAATTTACCCTTTTTTTCCCGATTCCACTCGTTCCATTTTGTATTTTTGTTTCTATTTCAAAATGAAAACCTACATCGTTAAAATTAAGGGACAAACATATTTGGAAACTTGATCGAACTTATGCTAGAATAAAATAAGAACATTAATATACAATTACATAAGGGTGAATTTCATTAAACCCCCCCTTGACTTGTAGTGTTTTGCAATAAACCCCCTTGAATTTTTTTTGAAAAAGACCCCCTTCAACTAACCGGAGGGGTACTAAAGACAAAAAATGACTAAATACCAATCATTTTTTGTTTGGACATGTGCTTTAAGCAATCTTATAAATATAATTGATCTAAGATTAATGTGAACCTAAATGCCATTGGTAGCTATATATATATATACATATATATATATATATATATATATATATATATATATATATATATATATACATATACTGATTTATCTAGAGATGGACTTACAATTTTGAAGCTTGGAGAATGAGAGAGAGTTGTGAGGGATCTTAATTTATAGGAAATTAAAGGGTTTGCATGCTAGGTATATACGTGTTCATGCATGTATGCAAAGATGGTGTGGTTTGGGTTTGGCAGGTGGGTATGTTGGTTCAGTTTTGATGGAGTGTTTGACTCCTAATATGAAACATATGACGTGAGAAGTTAGCGCTAAGGTGACATGGAAAATAAGAATGCTCTGACCAAGACTGGTTAACTCCAAGTGTGAAAGGGAAGCTGAGGAGATAGAGTTTTACCAGGGCACTCCTTTCGCTTGGGTACTATAAATACCGGACGACTCATATACCAAGGTATGCAACTAATACCCTCTGAGTTCTCATACCACTTGGAAGAACCTTTTCGATATCTGACTTAATCGTCGGAGAGTAGTCAGCCGGCACCGCACCGGTGCCCCTTCGATTACCCTTCTCTTGTCCTTTTCTACAGGTGGGTATGTTGGTTCAGTTTTGATGGAGTGTTTGACTCCTAATATGAAACATATGACGTGGGAAGTTAGCGCTAAGGTGACATGGAAAATAAGAATGCTCTGACCAAGACTGGTTAACTCCAAGTGTGAAAGGGAAGCTGAGGAGACAGAGTTTTACTAGGGCACTCCTTTCGCTTGGGTATTATAAATACCGGACGACTCATATACCAAGGTACGCAACTAATACCCTCTGAGTTCTCATACCACTTGGAAGAACCTTTTCGATATCTGACTTAATCGTCGGAGAGTAGTCGGCTGGCACCGCACCGGTGCCCCTTCGATTACCCTTCTCTTGTCCTTTTCTACAGGTTGGCGTTTGACCAGTTCGGGTGAATTTTTGCTTCATCAGTTGGCGCCGTCTGTGGAACGGTCACGAAATTTGACTATTCTACTCAAATCACATACGAAGCATGATGCACTTACGATCTGGTTTGGAAACTACGACTGTACAGGACCCCCTTGTTGGCCATGATCCTCCAGCACAGGACCTTCTAGTCGAAAACAACCCCCTAGCCACTCAAGATCCTCCTATCGATTCTGACCCTCCAACAGGACAGGACCCGCCTGCCAGTGCGCCTATAGGTTAGGGAGGCTGCAACTTTCCGGGGACACACCCCGAAGTCCCAAGCGACTAGGGGCGTGTCGCAGCGTTGGAGCACCAAGTCCAAAACTTAAATCAAAGTCTGGCTCAGTTGCTCCAACAAAATGCGGCAATTCTGCAACGTCTCCTTCCTACGGCGCCGATGTCATCGCCAAGTTACCTTAGGCCTATTGATCCTGAGGGGGATGGGGTTGGACGAGATAGTGAAGTCCCAACGGAGGACGCAACGCAAAGTTAAGTGAAAGGTGGGACGAATCTCAGCCGTTTAGTCCTGCCCGAAAGGAGCCAACCCCATGGAGATTCTGGCTATCACGACATGGTGATACAAGATCTGAGAGCCAGGGTAGAAACCATGGCCCATGCCATAAGGGAGAAGGGTCTTGCTACAGTAGAGGACTTGGTCCAGCAAACCAACCTCCCTTTCTCCGCAGAGGTAATGAGTTGTCCCCTGCCCGCTAGGTTCAAGATGCCCACAGTTGAAACCCACATCTGTGCATTCTTTTAAAGAATTGAGCCAGCTATTTGTTGGTAATTTCATAACTGCCCGAAGACATAAGAAGTCTGCTACCTATCTCCTGAATGTGAGACAAACCAAGGGGGAATCGTTGCGAGACTATATCAACCGATTCAACAGAGAAATGTTACAAGTGGATGCCTTGGATAATAAGGTGGCAGTTACAGCCTTCATGGAGGCCTATTACCTTCTAAATTCCTATACTCAGTTTCTAAGCGCCCCCCCCCCCCCCCCCCAAAAAAAGCATGTCCGAATTGCTTGTGAAAGCTCAAAAGTACATGAATGCTGAAGACGTCCTTGATGCTCGGAGGGAAAAAGGTGATAGTAACCAAAAGGTGGACAGGAAAAGGGGAGGACAATCTAGCAGGGAGGAACGAAACCCCAAGTACAGCAGGATGTCATAAGAGCAGAGTGATAAGACCATGCACAGTGATAGGACCATACGCAGTGATAGAGGATTCGGTTTCACCCCATTGAACGCATCAATAAGTCAGATCCTCCTCCGCATCCAAGATAACCCGACAATGTCATGGCCTCCAAAGTTAAAGACTGATCCAGCCAAAAGATCCTACGATAAGTATTGTAGATTCCATCGCAACCATGGCCACGATACCGATGAATGCACAGATTTGAAAAGACAGATTGAGAGTTTGATTCAAATGGGCCAATTGCGAAGATTTGTGGTTGGTGGTGGGTAGAGAACACAGAATCATACGCAGGATGTGAATGAAGGCACGACTCGCAAGAACCCTCCAGTGGGGGAAATTAGAGTCATCTCTGGAGGAATCGGGGGTAGCGAAGAGTCCAATGCAACTCGCAAAGCATATGCAAGAAAAGTCAGAAATGTCTCCGAAGTCTGTGAGGTGAGCAAATCGCCTTCCAAGTGCCCTCGGTTGGACGATCAGATAATCACTTTTTCGAAAGACGATGCCAGGAGAATTCAGCAACCCCACGATGATGCCCTCGTGGTCACATTAATTGTCGCCAATTTCTCAATTAGGCGGGTTTTAATTGACAACGGCAATTCTGCGGACATCCTTTTTGCAGATGCATTTGATCAAATGAGGATTGGGAGGGATAGACTCAAGCCTACTCAATCTCCACTTATAGGCTTTTCCAGGGAGAAGCTCCTTCCCTTGGGCACAGTTGATCTCCTGGTCACTGCTGGTTTAAGTCCCAGGCAAATCACTAAGATGGTAACTTTCTTCGTGGTGGGCTGCCCGACCACATATAATATCATTCTGGGAAGGGCCACATTGAATACTATGAGAGTAGTGACCTCTACCTACCACCTCCTCGTGCGGTTCTCCACTGAGCATGGTATTGGGGAGTTAAGAGAAAATCAAGCAATTGCCCGAGAATGTTATGCCACTTCCCTAAGGGAGAGGAAAGTATCAGAAACTCTGAATATTGAGGGGTTGGAAATGGAAGAGAAAGAGGAAGTCCGCCATGCGAAGCCGATGGAAGAGTTAGTTGAAGTTGACTTGGACAAACAAGGTGCAGGAAAAAAAGGTAAGCTTGGAGTCATCACTCTCACCCACCTCTCGGGAAGAGATGGTTCGATTCCTTAGAACAAATAAGGACGTGTTTGCCTGGTCCCACAAGGACATGCCTGGGATTGATCCAACCATTGTTGTACACCGACTAAATGTCAACCCCGTTGCCAAGCCAATCATACAGAAGAGGAGAGTCTTTGCCCTAGAAAGAAACATGGCAATCTTCGAGGAGGTGGATAAATTATTGAAGGCCAACTTCGTACGAGAAACCAATTACCAAGACTGGTTGGCAAACGTGGTGCTGGTTAAAAAGTCTAATGGCAATTGGGGCTTGTGTGTCGACTTTACTAATCTAAACAAAGCCTGTCCAAAAGACAGCTTCCCCCTTCCACGGATTAACATGCTAGTGGAAGGAACGGCAAGGTATGAGCGGGCTCAGCTTCATGGATGCCTACTCGGGATATTATCAAATTCCAATGTGGCCATCAGACCAGAAAAAGATGTCCTTTATAACAGAAAGGGGGTTGTACTGCTATACAGTGATGTCGTTCGGTCTAAAGAATGCTGGCGCAACCTATCAAAGGCCGGTGAATAGAATGTTTAAAGAGCAAATCGGCAAGAACATGGAGGTGTATGTTCATGACATGCTCGTCAAAAGCTAAAAGGCTGCAAGCCACTTAGGCGATTCACAAGAAGCCTTTGACCATAGTTGTTAAAGGCTCAAGGCGCACCGAGGCGCTAAGACCTCCTGGAGCCTGAGGCGCGAGGCGAGGCGCGTGCCCGACTGAAGCGAGGCGCAAGCTGATTTTTTTTTTTTAAAAATAATATTTGTAGCCATCATATAGCAATACAAAGCTAAAAACAATACAAACCTTATAAATACAATAGGCACTATAGGCAAGCAACAATAAAAAGCCTAATTTCATACTTCATAAATCATAATGGTCATTAAGCAAACATAAAGATGCAAAAGTTAACTAACAAAACAAAAAGTAAAACAATCATAGAAATGTTCACTTCTTCCTTAGAAGACAACACTAAAGGATTAAGGATCTAAGCAACATCCCCATCATCAAACACAAGATCTTCATCATCATAAAAGGACTCGTAACCCTCAGGATCCTCTTCTGACTCCTCTGAATCTGCATCTTCCTCATCTATAAGTTGAAGTGGAACTTTAGAGGAGGCTGAGGAGCTTCCAGTAGGCTTTGCCGCTGGTCGCGAACTAAATTTTGATCTAGACCGGAGACTAGAACCACCCTCTCCAATGCCAACAGCATCAGCAACATCACCCCATGTCAAGAAATCATCATCAAAGACAGGATCATCCTCTGCATCTGAATTGCCATCCATCCTCCCAATCAACCACTCATTGCTATCATCAATGTCATTGAGTAAAATGGGATCAAGAGTGTCACGCATGTTATATCGACGTTTCAATGCCCTATTATATTTGATGAACACTAAATCATTCAAAGTCGTTTGAGAGAGCCTATTTCTTTTCTTGCTATGAAGCTGCAATAAATTCAATTTTAACTAGTAAGTATAAAAAATTAATAATTTGATTTACCAATTAGTTAGTAGTTACTAGTTACTTACATGTTCAAACACGCTCCAATTTCTTTCACAACCAGAAGCACTACAAGTGAGGCTTAGAACCGTTATCGCAAACTTTTGCAAAAGTGGTGTTGACTTGCCATATGCTTCCCACCAACTAGCTGTTAAATAAATTAGTAATTGATCTTAAACTTCATGTTTGGATTGACTTTATTTATTGTCAAAATAATTAAATAAATTAGTAAATATAATAAATGATACACTAAGTTGATATAATTTACCTGGTGATCGAGTAGATCTTTGTCTAATAGCAAAAGTACTACCAAAGAGGCCCTCGGCACTCCAACTCCTCAGTAACTTTGTCTTGTTGTGTGGTTTTTGGGATTAACTTTTCTATACAATCATACAAACCTTTTGCAATCTCTACATCCCTCTCAATATTCGGGTTTGAATAAAAGAACTCTGGGTTCAAGTAATAACCTGCCGCATGCAAAGGGCGATGAAGTTGAACATTCCACCTCCTATCAATGATTTCAAAAATTTCCTTATACTTCTCCTCGTTTTCTTTAAAGGACTTTGCAATGGCTTCTTTGGCCCTATCCATAGCCTCATAAATGTATCCCATAGGAGGCTTTTTCTCACCATCCACTAATCTCAAAACACGAACAAGAGGACCTGAAACCTTAAGGCTGAATACAATGTTGTTCCAAAAGGAAGGCATCAAAATATAAGAAGCTATTCTTTTGCCAGCTTGCTCTTTTGCCCATTTACTACGACTCCACTCCTCCGAAGTAAACATCTTTCTCAAGTTTTCCTTTTGCTTATGGATACTTGGTAGTGTGATGAAAGCAGTAGCAAACCGAGTCTTAGCGGGTCTATGCAACTCCTTTTTCTTAGTAAAGCGCCTCAACACGTTCAACAACTTTGGACGGTTATAAATATACCCATTAAGCTCTATTGCCCTCTTCAATGTTCTAGAGATGGCCGGTAACTTCCCGATGTCTTCGAGCATTAAATCTAAGCAATGAGCAGCACATGGTGTCCAATACAAATGTGGGTAGGTGGCCTCTAACAATCTCCCTATTTGAAACCAAAAGAAAAAAAAAATGATATAAAGAGTGACTAAATCAAAATCACATTGCTAAAGTAATGTATATAATATATACTTATATATATCTTTCTAATGTATGTAAAATATTCTTACCGGCAACCACATTACTTGATTCACTGTCCGTGACAACTTGAACAACATTCACCGCTCCAATGCGTTGCACAAATTTCTCAAGTAGCTCAAACATCTTTTTCCCATCCTTTGAATAGGAAGAAGCATCCACCGACTCTACAAATATTGTCCCCTTGGGACAATTTACTAAGAAATTAATCAAAGTCCTCCCTCTCCCATCTGTCCACCCATCTGCCATTATTGAGCATCCATATTTTATCCACGCCTCTCTATGGTCACTCATCAAGTTGTTGGTATTATTCAACTCCTTCTTAAGCAAAGGAACCCTCACCTCGTGATAACTAGGTGGTTTCATGCCAGGACCATATTGTCCAATTGCTTCAATTGCCTTATCGAAGCTATCATATTTAACAGCATTGAATGAGATTCCTGCATCATACATCCACTTTGCTATAGCACTGCATGCTCGTCCCCTCAACTCTTTCTTGCATGCCTCATTAATGGTGGTTTGTTTTTCCTTCCCCTCCTTTCTTTTTTGAACAGCAATTTCTGGTCTGGGGGTAAAATACAAATCAATTGGTCCCTTTTGCTTTGGCTTCTTCGAAGAATTAACACTAGCACTACCTGCACTAGATGCTCTTTTTCTGATAATTTCAACTGACTGAACTTCCTCAACATCTTCCTCATCATCTCCGCCAATAGTGTCATCATCCGGTAACAAATTCATTTGCTCTTTTTCTTCCTTTCTTTTACTCAAGTACTCTTTAATTTCTACTCTAACAGGTTCGGGGCATCTATTACAAGCCTTTGCATTCCTAAACCCTCCAGCCAAGTGTTGCTTAGCCCGATAAACACCTCCTTTTGTAACTTTCGCACAAAATTTACATGTGAGAGCGTTTCTATCTTGTGGATTCGCCAAATATGCGTAATTCCACACTGGATCCTTTCTTGCACCTTCACTAGACATCTTTTAAAGTGCAAAGTGCACTGCAGACTACAATACTACAATCTAGTAATCTACATTCAAGAATCAAGATAATAATTTCAGAAAAAAAGAGTAAACATGTAAATTTCAAAGCAATACTGCAATAGCATGTCAATTGACTCAATTTTCAGGCAATACCATTTTTTTTTATGAATTCAAAAAAACAGAATATTTTAAAAAATGGATTCAATATCACAGCTAAAAAATTTCCAATTATTCAGCATAAGTTGCATAACAAAATGAATTTAACAACAAAATAGCAAATATTTTTTTTAGAAAAAGAACATAGCTGCCCAATTTTCAGTCAAAGCAGAGAAGAAAAAAGAGAGAAAATTCAGCAGAAGAAAAAAACAGAGAAGAAGGAAAAAACAGAGAAGAAAGGGGAAGAGAGAGAAGGGAGAAGAAGAAGAGAGAAAATTCAGCAGAAGAAAAAAACAGAGAAGAAGGGGAAGAGAGAGAAGAGAGAAGAAGAAGAAGAAAGCCGAGAAATAGAAGAATAGAGAAGAAGAAGAAAAAAATAGAGAAGAAGAAAAAAAAACAGAGAAGAAGAAGAAGAAAGCTGAGAAATAGAAGAACAGAGAAGAAGAAAAAAAAATAGAGGAGAAGAAAAAAAAACAGAGAAAAAGAACAGAGAAGAAGAAAAAAAAATAGAGAAGAAGAAAAAAAAACAGAGAAGAAGAAGAAGAAGAAAGCCGAGAAATAGAAGAACAGAGAAGAAGAAAAAAAAATAGAGAAGAAGAGAGAAGAAAAAGAAGAAGAAGGAAAAAACAGAGAAGAAAGGGGAAGAGAGAGAAGGGAGAAGAAGAAGAGAGAAAATTCAGCAAAAGAACAAAACAGAGAAGAAGGGGAAGAGAGAGAAGAGAGAAGAAGAAGAAGAGAGTAGAAGAAAAAAAAATAGAGAAGAAGAAGAAAGCCGAGAAATAGAAGAACAGAGAAGAAGAAAAAAAATAGAGAAGAAGAGAGAGAAAGAGAGAAGAAGAAGAGAGAGAAAAAAAAAAAGAAGAAAAGAGAACTTACCGGAGGGAGAGAGCTTGCCGGAGAGAGAGCTTGCCGGAGGAGACTGGAGGAGTTGATTCAGTCGTGGAAGTGCCGGCTGCCGAGGGTCACCCGAGTGCTTTGGGTCTTCTGTCTGAGACTCTGATCCTTTAACCTAGCGACTGAATAAGGCTCTGTTTTGGGCATTTTTTACCTTTCTTGCAATTATAATGTGCAGCAGACTCCACAATAAAAACATATGCAACCAATTATATTGCAACAAATTAAAAAAAAGAAGAAGAAGTCAAAACTTCAAAGAGGTGCGCCCCAACAGCGCCCCGCGCCTCACCGCGCCTCTGCCTGAGGCGCGCGCCTCACTAAAGGGGCCTCGCCTCATGTCCTAACAGGCGCCCAGGGTGCGCCTCGCGCCTGGTTTGACAACTATGCCTTTGACGTCCTTCGGAGGTACAGAATGAAGCTCAACCCTAGTAAATGTGCTTTTAGGGTGTCCTTCGGGAAGTTCTTGGGCTACCTGGTTAGTAAAAGGGGGATAGAGGTTAACCCGCAAAAGGTACAAGCTATCCTGGATACAAAATCACCCAGAACGATTAAAGAAGTCCAGAGGCTGACAGGAAAGGTGGCAGCATTAAGCCGCCTAATCTCCCGTGCTACAGACAGGTGTCTCCCATTTTTTCGGGTCTTCAAGCAGGCCTTTGAATGGACACCAGAATGTGAACAGGTCTTAAATGAGCTGAAACAGTACCTCAACTTGCCCCTGCTCCTATCGTGCGCGCGTGTGGGGGAGGAACTGTACTTATACTTGGCTGTCTCCCTCGCAGCAATCAGTTATGCACTAGTGCGAGAAGAGGAGGGAGTGCAAAGGCCAGTTTATTATACCAGCAGGGTGCTCCAGGAGGCAGAAGAAAGGTATCCCTCGATAGGAGAAACTAGCACTCGCCTTGGTTACGACGGCCAAGAACCTTAGGCCATACTTCCGAGCGCACACTATTGTGATACTAACTGATCAAACGCTCCGGCAAATCCTCTTCAAACCCGAAACCTCTGGACGGCTTGTTAAGTGGTCAATGGAATTAGGAGAATTTGACATCCAGTACAAGCCGAGATCAACAATCAAAGGTCAAGTATTGGCAGATTTTATAGCTGAATTTACATATCCCCTGGAAAGAGACCAGGTTCAGTAGGAAGAGGTGGATAGCCCAGTCCAACAGAACAGGGAGGACCTAATGGACCCAAATTGCACGTGGCAATTATTTGTGGACGGATCGTCGAACGCACAAGCTAGTGGCGCAGGAATATTGATCAAATCTTCGGCAGGGGAAACGTTTAAGTATACCCTACAGTTCAAATTCAAGGCAACAAACAACGAGGCTGAGTACGAAGCTTTGATTGCAGGGTTAAAACTAGTTGGTGTTCTTAAGATATAGCAGCTAAAAGCCTATACTGACTCCCAGCTGGTTGCCCAGCAGGTTCGCACGAAATACGAAGCAAAGGGAATGAAATCTTACTTGCAAAAAGTACAAGAGCTAGTTACCCACTTCCAAAAAAATTTCATCACACGGGTCCCCCGCAGTGAAAATTCTAACGCAGATGCTCTTGCTCGATTGGCTACAGCACAAGAAGTCGTCCAACGGGGGTGTTTGTAGAGCTCATGGACCACCCAAGTATAACAGAAACACCGTGCAAGGTTAACCAAATCACCCAAAGCACGGAGTGGGCAGATCCGATTGTCAGATACATAAGGGATGGTGAGCTACCATCTAGGTATACCCTGATCGACCGAATCCTCTACAAAAGGGGAGTCTCCTTGCTATACCTACGGTGCGTATCAACGGAAGAAGCTTAGCATATCATGAGGGAAATTCATGAAGGGGAATGCGAAAACCATGTGGGGGGCAGGTCCTTGGCTCATAAGGCCATCAGGCAAGAATACTATTGGCACTCTATGCAGTAGGACACACTGGACTTTGTCAAAAGATGCGAAAAGTGCCAGCGTTTCGCCAACATCCCAAGGCAGCCTACGAAAGAGTTGACCCCGATAATGGCCCCATGGCCCTTCGCCCAGTGAGGAATGGATTTCGTCGGCCCTTTACCCATGGGAAAGGGGCAAACAAAATTTGCGATTGTAGAAGTTGACTACTTCACCAAATGGGTGGAAGACCTTAGCTACGATTGGGGAAAAGAATATTATCAATTTCGTGTGAAAATCAATCATATGCAGGTTCGGTGTCCCAAGGGCCATTATCATGGACAATACAAAGCAATTTGAAAGCCAACGTTTCCGAATTTCTGTGCCGAGCACGGCATAAACAATCGCTATTACTCACTAGGCCACCCACAGGCTGAAGTGGCCAACAGGACCATATTTAAAATGATCAAGAAACGCCTGGATGACTCCAAAGGATTATGGTCAGAGCTGCTACCAAGCGTCTTGTGGGCTTACAGGACCACCGCCAAAGTCCCCACAGGGGAGACGCCCTACTACTTAGCTTTTGGAAGCGAAGCGATTCTTCCCATTGAAATAGGAACGGTGGCAAGTCATCAGACTAGGTACTATGACCCCATTCATAATGAGGAGGAGCTAAGAGCCAGTGTCGACTTCATTGACGAGAAAAGGGAGCAAGCGCAGGTACGGATGGCCGCGTATCAATAGGCCATGTCTCGGTACTACAACACCAGGGTCAAGCAGAGGAGTTTTCAACCCGGTGATCTAATACTACGTGAAGTCACTTAAACCACCAAACCTCACGGTACTGGAAAGCTAGCTCCTAATTGGGAGGGCCCGTATAGAGTAGTCAAAACTCAAAGATGAGGCACTTATTGGTTGGAAACCTTAGAAGTAAAGCAGTTGGCCCATCCTTGGAACGCCGAGCATTTGAGGAAGTTCTATCAGTAAAGTTTCTTTTTTATAGCTCGTTCTTTATTAGTTTGTTTTTTATTTTTTAGCTTGCGTCTACTTTCAGCAAGTATTATTTTAGAGGTTGACTTTATTGCCAAGCCTTGAAACAGAGCTCCTGTTACAAGTGCAGTTCCTTCTTTCTTGAAAAAGTTTTATCATAGAACGTCAATAATAGTGTTGTTTATTTCAAAATGTGTTATTATATTCAAAATGCAAAACCCTACGAGACACACCTCCACGGAGGGCCTATGAAAAAAAGGCGGGATGGATTAATCCCGAGATAATCACCACCTTACGGGGGCAAAACCCTACGAGGACACACCTCCATGGAGGGCCTTTGAAGAAAAAGGTGGGATGGATTAATCCCGAGAAAATCACTATCCTACGGGGACACACCTCCACGGAGGACCTTTGAAGAAAATGGCGAGATGGATTAATCCCGAAAAAATCACCACCCTATCGGGGTAAAACCCTACGGGAACATACCTCCACGGAAGGCCTTTGAAGAAAAAGGCGGGATGGATTAATCCCTAGAAAATCACCACCCTATGGGGGCACACCTCCACGGAGGGTCTTTGACGATAAAGGCGGGATGGGTTAAAAGCCGAGAACATATGTGAACATATCTAAATAGCACGATAAAAAAGAAATATATGATTTTTCATTAATTAAAACCGAAAGGTACAGGGAGCCCCCACAAAGAGGGAACGTTACAAGGTACCAAAAGAAAAGACACAAGATCAGGCGTCAGGGTCCCCAAGCTGCAAGCCGGAAAAATTCATATCAGGCCACTGATCCTGTGCTACCTCACGGAAGTACTCAAACCCGTCGATATATGACTGATTGAGGGCCTTATCAAAATCAGGCGAATCTTTGAAATCCTCAACAGCCAACTCTTTAATCCCAGGTAGGTCGGCGTTCCACCGGGCCATCTCCTCCCGTTCATGACTAAGCTGAGAGTTGAGGGTGTCTATCTCCTTGACACGAGAAGCATGGGAAGCACGAAGGGTCTCAAGCTCCGAGTTGAGGGTAATGCGCTCACTGACGAAGGAAGCACGTTCCGCGGCAAAGGCAGTTCTCTGCTTCTCCAGTTCTTCCTCCATCCATAAGAGGCGATTGGAAACACTATAGGCAATAGTCAGACCCTGTTCAACATGTAGGAAAGAACACGCTGTTAAAAGAGGAGAGAAGGAAAGGGAGAATTTCACTTGAAATGTAGCAAGAGGAGTAAGGACGCACCTTAGCCATATTGGCCAGCAGATATCCAGTGGAAGAGGAAGAGTCAATGGCATTCACCTTCTCAAGATCGCGCGGGAGAACAAATTCCCCAACTCTTTTTACAGCAAAAGCTGTATCAGATAGTAGCGATTCGGTGTGACTAGCAGCCGGGTTTAGTAGCCCGGTATGACTAGTGGTAGGGGAGAAAGATACGTGCGAACTACCACCGCCGAAGAGTTGTGTTGCCGGCACCCCGAAAGCACTTGGGTCCGGCAGACTACCGCCCGCAAACAGTTGGGTAGGAGGCACCCCGAATGGGCTGGGGCTCAGAGTCGGTGTACTAATGGCTGCAGAAAGGAGAGAATTCCCGATGGAAGGAGGAGAGGACAAGTCCCCACTTACACCCTTTCCCTTCGCTAACGTGAGAATGTCTCTGTCAGGCTTCCTCCGCGATCCTATACGATTTGCACATAAAAATCGTGCATGGTCAAGTATATAGGTGTGTGTATATTATATAAGCATATGGTCAGCAAATAATATTTAAGCCGATCCTTTTTTTTTTCTATTTTCTAATTGTTTGTTTCAATGCAAGAAGATGATTAGAGTTACTAGCTAAAACAAGACAAGAAATCAATTCCTTTTATTCCATATTCAATTAGGACACATTATATTAATTGTCATACATATAGCAATCACATTTAGGTTCACATTAATCTTAGATCAATTCTATTTATAAGATTACAACGACAGAGTGTAGATCTGAACAAAATCGGCAAAATTGAGTCCAAAATGTTTCATAAAAGTCAAGATAATCACACTTTTGTTTCAAATCTACAACTGGTGTTTCAGATCTACAACTGAAAACCGCGAAGAGAGTAAAAGAGAGAGAAAATAGTACCTTGGTTCTCTGTCATAAACGGCATCGTCACCGACATGGGTGAGCTCCGTCGGCGTCGACAGTGCTCCAGTGAAAATCGGTGAGGCTGAGAGAGATGAATGAAAATCACAAACTTTTGCTTGTGGGAAAGATAGAGAAGCAACAGAGAGATGAGGGGTGAGAGAGAGATTAGAAGTCGGTCTCTTGACCGTGAAATTTAAAACGTTGGTCTCTGTCTTCTGATGGTCCTTTTCTTTTCTGAGTGTACTCTCGCTGTTTCACCTGCTCTCTGCATTTCTTTTCTTTTCTGAGTGCTTTTCTGTGAAGATTCGATGATTTCGAGTTTTTTTTTCCTTTTATCCATACACATCGTTTGCAACTCATAAATAAATAAATTAAATCAAATATTAAGGCTGTGTTTGTTATTTATGTTAAAAAAAATTGTATTTGATTAAAAAAATGGTAAATTTTTCAGATATATATATATATATATTTAATCCAATGGTATCCACGTAAGAAGATTAGGAAATTAAAAGATAAACTACCTTCAAAGATTCAAAAATTAAAGGTATACCCAGTAGAGTTGAATATTGTTTTTAGAGTACCATAAAAGACATTTTTCTTTTTTAATTGATTTTCGAAAACTGTTAACCAAATTTTTTTTTGTACAATAAGCAAGCCCCAAGTATTTGAAACTAATGTAGAACTAGTTCTCGAAGCTTACATGACCTGTTTGGACAGCCGGAAGGTCAAACGGGTGTATTGACATATTTTTCGGTGTAGTGCCGATGAAATCATTTTGACTCGAAAAGACTCATACTTGATTAGAAATGAGTCAACGATCGATGCTCATTGATTTAGCATGACATACACCATTTTATTTTATTTTTGCCCACCTCAAAACCGTGTTTTACTATCCTATGGGAGGCCTATTAATTATTTCGGATTTTTTTTTCTGTGGTTAAGACAAACTCGGATCGGGCTTATTAGGTTTCTTGTTAATTTTTTCATAACTATTAGAGAAAGTTAGAATTTTTTACTATTTTTTTAGGTGGTAGTTTCCTTTTGTTTTAAGGTTTTTTTTTTATTGTAAATACATATACAGTAGAGAACAGATCACTCATTCAATTATCAATAAAATATCATATTTTTCTCTTACCTGTGTTTGCAATTTATGGTAACTTTGTAAATTCAAAGTTGTTCTTGTTTGTAAGCAATCATTTATAATTTTCACTCCGTCAGAAACTTAAACTTACTTGATGTTCTCTCGGCAACTCTTTGAAAATATGTGTAAAATAAACAAAATTTATCAAAACTCAAATTCGTGCCTCAACGCATGAGAGAATGCAAACGCAATCATATATGTCTATATTATGGAAACCCTAGAATAAACCTAAACACCTTTTTTTATATATAAAATCCTTTTGAGAATTGCCATATATTTAGAAATCAATTTGAAAAATTTTATATGTCCTTTACTTCGCTTTTTGGAGCAATGACTAGTTCCATCAATGCTCTATGTTGTTGCCAAAATTATTAGATGGTCCTTTAACACATCCTCCAATATAATCAAAACACTTCAATCAGGAAAAGTGCATCAAAGACTAAAAAAATAATAATAATAAAGGTAGCTTATATCAAAGTCTAAAAGATATTATAAAAAAAAAAAATGAAGTGAACATGAGTTTTGATTGAATTGAACACTAAGCGGCTTATGTATTGAACTGCGTAATAATTTTGTTGTATCTTACCTCCTTCTCGTTATTATTTTATAGGATAAATATCATTTACACTCCATCAATTTAGACAATATCTCAACTAAACCTTCTCATGTTTCTTTATTTCTAACTACATTTTTTGAATTTTGGATTCACATATTAATTTTTCCCTTCCGTTAATGCGACGTCAGCAAAGAAACAAAATCTGTTGACGTCAATAGCAAAAAAGTGTAAAAATTGTCAATTTTGTCATTATTTGCTTTTCTTTATTAATATAATAATAATGAGTAAAATCGTAAAATCACAAAAAAAGTTACTATCATTGACAGAAAATATTGAAATCATATGGAGTTTGGTCGTAATATGACCTAAATTGAACAGGTGTAAGTGGTATTTATCCTATTTTATTTACTTTATGTTTGCTCTATAGCACTATTCAAGCATTAATTGCATGCTCATTTTTGTAACTTAGCATTTCTCTCATGATTCACCTATTCACCACGAAATATAAATAATCCAATTAATTGTAGTTAAGGTTAATAAAATATTTGATTTGTTGCAGGCCATCCAATAGAGGCAGGGATGGAGCCAGAATTTCACTTCAAGGAGACGTAATGTATTTGATAAAAAAGAAATCAATTATTATACAGATTTTTCAAAACAGAAGGCAAACAACAAAAAAGAGAATTATTCAAAATAATGTGCTAATCAAGAGTAGTAAGAGAGAAATACTTAGAAAAGATGGACAAAGGCAAAAGAAATTAAAAAGTCAAAAGAATGGAGCATCATTATGATAGTATTTTTAATTATAGAGGAAGAAAAAGTTGGGTTTGATTGAAGAAAGGAAAAAATTAGGGTTTAATTAAAGAAACAGAAGGCAAATTTATTTTGAAAAAAATAAAAAAAAAATATTGAAGAGGGAGAAGAAGAGTAAGAAGGAAAAGAAAAAATAAATTAGAGAGATTTTTAGAAAAAATAGAATTTTAAGGATAATTTTAGGGGGGCGTAAAGCAATATTTTACATATAGAGTGCATGTATTTAAAAAATTATTAGTGGGCCAGCCTGGGAAGAAAAGCTAGTCAATTTGATTTTGTTTTATATCTTTTTTTGTATATAATTGTAACTTGGGACCAATTAAGAATTTTAATTTAATATTTTATGTGAACATCTTAATTCGATACAGATTCCTGTACAATTATTGAGTTCTAATTGATGTTTTATACGTAAACTTAGACATGTATATAGGCTGTCTAAACATATAATACATGGAAGATGGATTTGTATATTCTGAACATATTAACACCTATGTACATGTTAGTTTTGACATATGTATGCATATGATTATAGTTATGAATGGACCATATTCCCTTTTCGTAAGTAGATGTTAGTATTTGTATAAGATTTTTTTTTCTTGAAAGTTTAAGTAAATGCGCACACTCAGAATTGTCCCCGACACTTTTTACTTTTATTACTATAATTTTTTTGAATAATCTTTACATAATTTATGAATTTTGCTTAGTAAGGGCCTAAGCATAGAAATGGGATTTTCAGAGTCAAACTACACCTTATGACAAGGGGCAAAAAAGACGAATCACTTGCCGATATGTGATTAAAGAAGATGGATGGGATACGGATTGTTCAACACAAAAACTAGACAATTTCTTTGAGGAAGAGAGATTATACCATCTGATTGAAACACTAGTTGAAATAAGAAAATCTTTTAATTTATATTGCGGGTTAGCAAAACTTATGAAATATTAATAAGTGCATGGGAGAGAGTGTGGGCCACCCCAAACTTATCTCAAGTCCGATTTCAGTCATTCGTGGAGCCTAACATTATGGTGATAATAATTTAAATTATTATTAATTTCTAATGATTTTATTGACATAAAATTACAGATAAATAGGAATAGGTTCCAAAAATATTCCATAAATTACCAAAAGTTATTACTGGTAATAATAAATCAAAATTTACTTAAAGAAGGAATTTTAGACAAGGCTGTTTAATAATTTAATTATCCCAAAAAGGAGTACTTTTACTAATATAGATGGAGATTTTTAAGTGTCCTACTCTCCCTAGGCTGTGAGTACATTACATGAATACTAATTTGATAAAGTAGGAGATACTTTGCGTAATTGATGGGTAATGTTGGTACACTTGTAAATGACATATCAGGTGTATAATTACATGAAATTACTTTTGAGGATGAGAACAAAATTGAGAATGAAAAATTACACTATAGTCTTACTTTTATAACTTAAAGACAATTAAGCCCTAATTTTTTTTTTTTTTGGACAAGGAAGTTCTACTTTTGAGGTCTATTTTTAAATGAGCTCAAATTTAAACTGTTTTACACTATTACCCTTATTACTAAAGTAGGAAGTATGAAATTCATTAATTCTTATTCTTTCGACCAGACTATAATTAGAGGCTTAGACCGATATCAAAGAGTAAATGACATATAAGAATCAATATAATATGTTTTCATATGTATCGTTCTTTCCTGTTCCAGCTTGTTGATACCTTATCAACTAATGCACACTTGATATGTAGGGAGAAAAAAAAAACATGTATGAACAACCTGTGGCTCAATATCTCTCAAATATTACAAAGGAATAGAAATAAAATGAAAACTTTTCCAAAACCAAAGAAATATGAGCTAAAAAGAGGAAAATTAGCATTGCAGTGTATTTTGCTGATACAAGCAGATACATTGGTGGGAATACCAATTTCTTGTATTTTAAATACATTGGTGAGATGTCATCTGCTCTTTGATGTCATTTGTGATAGAGTATTTGACTCCAATTGTAAAACGTATGATATGAAAGTTGAGATTAAGGTGACGTGGATAAGAGGTATGTTTTCACTAGGACTTTTCTATCTCCAGATAAGTTTGGAGAACTGAAGAACCAGTCTCTTACTAGGACACTTTCCCATCTGACTACTATAAATATAGAGACGGTCCATATACCAAGGTACGCAATTAATATCCTCTAAAGTGCCTTTATAGCTTAAGAAAGCCCTTCCGATCTCTGACTTGATCGTCAGAGCGTAGTCGGCATGCACCACGCCGGTGTCCTTTCGACTACCCTTCTTTTATCTTTCTTACAGGTTGGCATTTGACCAGTTCGGAGTGAATTTCTGCTTCATCAGTTGGCGCCGTATGTGAGAAATGATTGATTTCCTGAATAAATTAGTGCTTCGATCGGTTTGATTGCTAAAATCCTTCATTAATTAATTTTTTTTTTCTCCCATATGTTGATTGTGAATTTCAACTCAGCATGGGTATTTGAGTCTTGGTCAAAAAAATGAGAATTGAAATTTTGAATGTATAATCTTGTACGCGCGAAGATTTTTGGGCCACCAATTTTGCGTTTGACTCACTATTTATAATCTGTATACATCAATCGTGCCCATTGATTTTCTTGTCGCAGTTGCATGCCTTCTTCAACAAGATAGCCAAATTTGGTTATATGTATAAAACGTACGTACACTTTTCCTTTCTGTACACCAATCTAATTGATTGTTTGGTGGATGATAGTAATCCCCTAATGCTTGAATATATAAGGAATATTGAGCTCTATAGATTTTTGTCTTTTTCTTTGAAAGCTTTTAATAGACTTTCTTTACTACTTTGGGAAAGAATGCACAGTACCATTGTTATTGGTAATTGGCTTAAACATTTTATTATTTTATCATTTGAGTTCAATTTTGAGTTAACCTCATAACACAAAACATGACTCCTCTATCTTAATTTCGCGCATGATTAAATGATATGAAAATTTTAAGAAAGCATATGATCTACATGTGCATGCATTGACTGATACAAATATTCTGTTTCAAAGTATAACACTTGACCCAAATGATTTCTTTTTGAAATCATATTGCTGGACTTGATTTGAGAGCACTAAATAGAACTTGATTGCTGGAATTGATTTACATACACAAACAGAACAAATAGCTTGGTTTTTGTCCATCATGCATATACATGAGATTGTCTATATATATATATTATGAGTAAAAAACTGCTACATGGGTCGCATCATTCACGTTATTGCCATAAAGTATGAACCAATTTGAGAAACAAATCAATTGAATGGATTGTTTTACACAAGTTCATCAAGATTTATAAGTTGGTATGCATATAACTGAATACGACACTATATGACACACTATGTGACATGTGGCGATAGCTACTGTTACAAGTGTTTAATTATAAAGAAACCTAAGACTAAGAGTCGTGTGAAACAAGAATACATATATATGTATTTGATGGTGTTGATACGTGTTAGATTCTTCAATCAAAAGAATCAATATATTATTGTTTGATTTGATAATTTTCTTGGATTGACACCTGCCTATATATTATTGATCACTATATAGATGAATTTAACTCTATTACTTCAGTTTGTTATTTTCTAGGTCACACAGCTTTTATCATTACAGAAGGTCCATAATTTAAACTATAACATGTGGTCAAGTATTTATTAAATTGGATACAACACAGGAGAATAATCAACCAAAGCAGAGTGAAAAGGATCAGTAATTAAGCTTTAGTATGATGATTGGAGGTTAAAGATGACCAAATCTCAGCCTATTCAAGACCTATATTTGATTCATGGACCGCTTATCATGATGATTGAACCACCACCAAATTGCCAGAAAAGACCCATCTACTCTTTATCACGGTGACAACACCACCGAAGAATGAACGAGTCATCCAAAGTAGCTTAGTCATTGCCATATGACAGCGTCGCTATCGTGTAGCAACCCACGCAGATAACACATCAGTGACCACCATTTTGTAGCGATCAACTTGGCGTTGGGGTCTCCATTTTGGGTTTTTATCTCTCTCTCTATACAAATATGCATATTTATACATCTCCATATTCTTTGCATCTATGCATGCTTAAATAAAATCAAGAAGAAATCAAAGTTCTGAAGCATGGTTTGTGTTATACTGCTGTCTTCTTGATTCTCATACTTGTGCAAGAATTCAAGAACAATATATATAAATATATAGAGGAAAAATAGTTAAACGGCTAAATGATGCTTGTGTTTGGCATTTATATACAAGGGTTAATCCTCTGGCAACCTATCATCAATCACTGTTTTATGTTCTTCAATTGTATGATATCATGTCCTTTGGGATATAAAAAAAAAAAAAACAACTGTGATAGTCAATATAATATTATATACTGACATTGGTACAAAGGGAGTATGTATCTCCATGTCGATCACCACCGATTTTATGCGGTTGAATTCACTCTTTTGTGTTTGTACTTTGGGTTAAAAGTGATGAAAAAATCAAAACATATAGATATTGAATCTTTATATATGTGGTTAAGAACTGGTCTACTCATATCAGTTTGCATATAAAGATATGTATATATATATATACACACATGTGCAAGACTACAATTATACTACAATTATAAATGATGTCAGAATTACAAGTTCTTATCATTCTGTGAAAAAAGATATAATTATCATATTGAGTTTCGCTGGAGGTTGACTATGTTTTCATATTAATATAAAAAGAATTCATTATTTTGTATTAAGAAGGCATGAAAATCGAAAAAGCTAATATATGGGCCATAGCATAATTCTATTTAAATATTATATTCATCCTTCAGTTCTTAGTGCATGATTAAATATCTATGGCTTCGTCTAGCAACTGTCGTGTATGTATATACACGTGCACCATGGTGAACGAACTGTTAAGGAAAACTACAAAAAAGACTATAAAGTTTTGTTAGCATGTATGTGTATACACATACACTATTATATATGTGTATTGTGATGAAATCTTTGAATAGATATGAAAAGAAATTTGGATTTGAATATTTATTTAATATAATAATATTCAGTCCTATTTTCTAATACACGTACAGTGTAAAATGACATTTTTGTTGAAATCAGGGTATCGTGCCTATTCGGCCATAACCCAAGTAATTCATGGTCCCATTAGTGGATGTGCATTAAGTGGTATACAGTTGCTTTATTTATATAGAAATGCACAGAGGCGTGAGCAAGCAGTATTAAATTCACATGAACATTGAAGAATGCTACTTACTATCATTATTAAACTTACATGAGCATTGAAGAATTCTACTTACTGTCATGGTACATATTTCCATCACACGAAACTTACTCGTGTAATGTCGGATTGACACAAACCTCCCCTTATTAAAGGGTCGAGCCGACGCCTCCCCTTCTTAAAGGGTTGAGTCGAAACCTCTCCTTATTAAAGGGTCAAACCATAAATTCCTCCCCTTACTAAAAGGTCGAACCAACACCTCCCTTTATTAAAGGGTCGAGCCACAAACTCTCCTTTATCAAAGGGACATCAACAACGGTGATTTATAAATCTCCTTCTTAAAGAAGTGAGCTCATGAAGCTCGGAACTATTAAACCCCACAAGGGTACACCTCTGAAGAGGGCCTTTAATGAAAAAGGCAGGATGAATTAATTTCTAGAATATTGTCAAACAACCCCATGGGGGCATACCTTTAAAGAGGGCCTTTAATGAAAAAGGCGGGATGAATTAATGTCGAGAACATTGTTAAACAATCCCATGGGGGCACACCTCTAAAGAGGGCCTTTAATGGAAAGGGCAGGATAAATTAACTCTGAGAATATTGTCAAACAACCCCACGATGGTACACCTATGAAGAGAGCCTTTAATGAAAAAGGCGAGATGAATTAATTCCGAGAATATTGTCAAAC
The DNA here is from genome assembly GCA_026545225.1 of Cornus controversa. Taxonomy (NCBI): domain Eukaryota; kingdom Viridiplantae; phylum Streptophyta; class Magnoliopsida; order Cornales; family Cornaceae; genus Cornus; species Cornus controversa. Next base: position 26,508,777 of record CM048853.1, on the reverse strand, counting down.
AACCCCATGAGGGTACACCTCTGAAGAGGGCCTTTAATGAAAAAGGCGGGATGAATTAATTCCGAGAATATTGTCAAACAACCCCACAGGGGCACACCTCTGAAGAGGGCCTTTAATGAAAAAGGTGGGATGAATTAATTCCGAGAACATTGTCAAACAACCCCACAGGGGCACACCTCTGAAGAGGGACTTTAATGAAAAAGGCGGGATGAATTAATTCCGAGAACATTGTCAAATAACCCCACGGGGGCACACCTCTAAAAGGGCCTTTAATGAAAAAGGCGAGATGAATTAATTCCAAGAACATTGTCAAATAACCCTACGGGGGCACACCTCTAAAAAGGACCTTTAATGAAAAAGGCGGGATGAATTAATTCCGAGAACATTGTCAAACAATCTCACGAGGGTACACCTCTAAAGAGGGCCTTTAATGAAAAAGGCGGGATAAATTAATTTCGAGAACATTTTCAAACAATCCCACGAGGGTACACGTCTGAAGAAGGCCTTTAATGGAAAAGGCAAGATAAATTAATTCCGAAAATATTGTCAAACAATCCCACGGAGGCACACCTCTAAAGAGGGCTTTAATGAAAAAGGCGGGATGAATTAATTCTGAGAACATTGTCAAACAATCCCATGAGGGTACACCTTTGAAGAGGGCATTTAATGAAAAAGGCTGGATGAATTAATTTCGAGAACATTGTTAAAACAACCCCACGAGGGCACACCTCTGAAGAGGACCTTTAACGAAAAAGGTGGGATTGATTATTCCTGAGAATGTTGTCACAGAACCCCACGGAGGGATGCCTCTAAAGGGGATCTTTAATGAAAAAGATGGAATAAGTAAATTCTGAGAACACAGTCAATTGATCCTATAGGGCAGAACCCGCTCAAGGAAATTTTACCCAATAACAAGGTGAGTCCATTGCGTAAGTTTTTTTGTAGGATTATGCTATAAAAGCTTTTTAAACCAGAGGACACCTTAGTGAGAAAACAAATAACTTTTCATTAATAAAGAAAATGATTACAAGACCGTAGACAAAAAGATGCTACGAAAGAAAAATATTACAAGAAAAAAAAAGGGGCATCAAGGGTGAGACTCCTTGTCCTCATCCAGCTGCTCACAAAAAGTAAAAGTCTTACAAAGAGTAGAGAGAGAAGTCTAACAAAAAGTAGAGAGAGAAGTCTCACAAAAAGTAGGTCAGCCTTAGGCCCGGCCCGAGCCGATCCCCAAAGGCCAACCTAAGCTGGCCAGCCTAGGAGCTTAACAGGTTCGGGTTAAGTTCATGAGCCAAGATGGAGATCCAGCAAAATTACTTAGGTCCGGGTCCATTTTTAAAGGCCAACCAAGGTGTTCCTAAGGTCCGATTAACGACCCTCATGAACAGGAGGCATCTGATAGAGTATTTGACTCCAATTGTGAAACATATGATGTGGAAGTTGAGATTAAGGTGACATGGATAAAAGATATGTTTTGACCAGGACTTTTTTATCTCCAGATAAGTCTGGAGAACTGAAGAGCCAGTCTTTTACTAGGACACGTTCCCATCTGACTACTATAAATATAGAGACGGTCCATATACCAAGGTACGCAATTAATATCCTCTAAAGTGCCTTTATAACTTAAGAAAACCCTTTTGATTTCTGACTTGATCATCGGAGCATAGTCGACCGACACCACGCCGGTGCCCTTTCGACTACCCTTCTTTTATCTTTTTTACAGGTTGACGTTTGACCAGTTCGGGGTGAATTTCTACTTCATCAATTTGTTCAAAAGAAAAGAATGAATGAGTCTTATACTTGGCACTTTAGTAATAAGGGTAATAGTAAAAAGTAGTTTATATTTGAATTCATTTGAAAATAGATTTTAAAAGAAGGATTTCTTTGTCCTAAAAAAATATTTTTAGGATTTAGATATCTTTAAGCTGCAAAAGTAGGAGTAGAGTGTAATTTTTCCATTTGAGAATGACATTGCAGATATTTAGTGTTGATCGGGTTGACACTGCTTTAAATCCAATGACAAGTAAGTAATTGGAATTAAGATATAAATAAATAAAATATAGTATGATAAATTCACCTGAATAAATCTTGGTTAATTACAATATTTTATACCACTTAATTGAAGTTAAGTAAATATGCTACTGCTACGTTTCTTTATTATTGCATGGATGCTGCCACAAGTGTTGATGTTGTCGAGCCTTATATTATTCTTCCTATTAAATGGAGGACTACACACACACTTTCTTCTTAGCTCTTCAATGGAGGTTAATTTGTAGACTTGATATGGAGTAAATGAAGATTAATTCGTTGGAGGTTTTGGAAGACTTGAATTGGAGATCGAGGTGGGTAGGTTGCTAGCAGAGTACATAAAATATGGAGGAGGCGAGGGACATTTATAGACATGTTGGACTAATGACGGAATAACCGAACAGATCAATGAAGATTTGAGAAACGGGGTCATTTTTTTAGGTATTGTTATTCACTTTAAATTCCTTCTCTCACAAGTAACTAACTTGCCCTTTCATATATATATAAATATATCTATATCTATATTACATTTGAACTTGGCATAATAATACCAAAAAATACGATCCAACGGTCGCGATTGGTTAAAAAATCAATCATGCGGTTCAAAATGTCTTTTGCTATCTACGGTCTAAAATCACTCTGCATATCTACGATCCAACGGTCACAATTCATGCACTTCCACCTAAATTCAAATTTAAACTTTCACATACTCTCCCACCTAAAATTACATTCACTCCCACCTAAATTCAAAATTTAAACTTTCACTCTATCTATATATTAAAGCCAATTTTCATCAACAGCCGCACCGCCTTCTTCCACCGCAAGCTCCAACCAATCCACCACCTATCATGGCTACCACCACACCTCCTACCATATATGGCTGCCACCAACCGAAAGACCCATTTCTGCCAACCTCATCAACACCACCATTTCCTCACTCCTAAGCCACCACAACAGAGCTCCACTCATCAACCACTTTCACCACCAGCTACCACCTTCAACTCCACCACAGTCCACCCGCTACCATAGCCACCTTCACCATGGCAGCCGAGCTCAACCACGACCACCATCAACCTTCACAAACACCACTAGAGCAGACCCACTTTAGCCCACCGGAGAAGCACCACCATCACCATAGGCCAACTTTAGTCGCTACCACCTCATCCTCCACCCACAACCTACTCAACTTCAGCCGCCGACCACCAAGCTGCCCTTTGAAGAAGATGATGATGAAGCTTGGCAAGGACAAATTAGAGGACAGGGGCAAGGTCATGGGCCCACTTTAGTGGAAATAAAGAAAGCCAAAAAAGTATCCACCACGTACTCTGCCCTGCCTTAACAATCATCTACTGCTTCTTTCTTATATGATATATGATATGATATAATAATTGAGTATGCATGTAATAAGAATTAGTCTATTTTCATTTAGTAATTCTTTTATTTTTAAATCTTTGTTTTCCATTGTGCATATATTTTAACTTTACTTTTTATCAGCATTGTCACCCCATTCAAGGACAAAGGTCCTATTATATGGGTGACAATGATATGTTATAATTATTTTTGTATATTCATGGCGCCATTGAAGAAGAAAATCATTTGGCACCAAAAAGAAAAAAACTATTCATCATTTTTTTTCTTTCTTTATTGGTTATACTATATTACTCCATCTTTTATGTTTGCTATTGGTGCATTTGAATTCAATAATTTTTTGTTTTATAGTGCCATAAGCACGAGAATACACTAGTGTGTGTGTGTGTGTGTGTGTAAGAGCAATTTTGGTATTTGACGTTGAAAAGAGGCTAACACCAACAAAAAAGTTGTTGAAAGGGCGGCGTAAGAGCAATTTTGGTATAAAAAATGATAGGTATAAATATATAATAGAGAATCCGACGGTAGTTTTCGAATGAGATTATGTGATTGAGAATGATGTACGTCATTGAATGAGATTATGTGAGTGGAGATGATGTCATCATGACATTTTGAATCTTCTGAATTTAGAAGATATATCATATTTCTTATTGAAAACATAAGAAAGAATGCGTAGTTAGGCCTCGGTGGATGTTTGTGTAATTATTCCTAAATAAAACTCCCTACTTTTTTCAACTTCGGCAAATAAGTTCAAATCTTCAATTTGAATAATGAAATAACTAGAGTACCCTTACTTTATAAATAAATGGTAAAAAGAGTAAAATGCGAAAAAAAATCCCTGCTATATAGAAATTGTGCAAATACCCTCCTGATGTTTAACTAATCTTCTTGTAGTTTTGAAATTGTGCAATAAGGACATTTTGTCAATTTAATAATTGAAATTTCTAAAATACATTTACACCCTTGTGCTATGTTTGGATGTCCAAAAATGACCCATCCGAATATCAGTTTCTTATTTATTTAAAAAATGTACGAATATATCAATGGTGTTCATTCGTCTCCAACCAATGTATCCATTTCTAGGTCTATCCCAAATAATAAAATAATTAGAATATATTTTTAATTAATAAAAAATAAGAAAAATATCAATTTATTATTTATTTTTAAAATGTGTGAATACCCCCTCCGTTTTTATTCGCTAAGCCCAACCAGTTGGTCCATTCAAAATAATAAAAAAATATTTTTAATTAATATAAAAATAAAAAATAGGAAATATGACATCCAAACATGGCACAAGGGTATTAGAGGTCATTTAAAAGGGACATTTTTGGAATTTCAATGATTTTTTTTTTTTTTTTTTATCATAATTGACGGAGGAGAGTATTTGCATAGATTTTTCAAATTGTGGGGGTTATATGCACATATTACATTGTATGGGTGTTCTGTGCATAATTTGTATATATACACTTAACCTTTATAAAAAGGCAAAACATGAATCGACAAAAAGGTAGTTTTAATTTTTCAAAAAAAATCTGACTTCATTAATTTGCAATAGGGGTAATTTGTTCTAAATTTTGAAATTATGAAGATTTATATGCATATACTAAATAGTAAGAGTGTTTCTTGCAATTTTTTATATAGCAGGGAGGTTTTATGCGCTTAATTCTTTAAAATATCATACCATTTTTATTTTTTTTGAAGAGGAGGAGAGGCAACAATTCATTTAAATTAAAGTATAGCGAACCAACCAAAGGAATCTGAACATAACTTGATTACCCTAGGCTTCTAGATGAAGGTGCGATGGTAATTACACTAGTGAGTTAAGAGTGCCATGGTCACATTAAAGACAAGGCTAGAGGAAGAAGACCGAAATGTTCAAGAGTTGAAGCTTCAAATGTTAAATTCTCAATGCAGAGAATTCAACATCTTGAACTTGGGTTAGAAGATGAGATTCTCTCTCTGTCACAAAGTCATGAAATTGTTTAAGTCATACACATACACATAATTAAATCAAAACTAAATAAAAGTTGTCATTTTCATAGACAATAGAACATTGCAATTCAATCACCGTGTTAGAAAAATAAAAAGGGAAAATTACACTCTAATCTTACTTTTGCACTTTAAAGACAACTAAGTCCTAAAAAAATTTCATTAGGACAAAGTAGTCTTACTTTTGAGAACTATTTCTAAATGAGTTCAAATTTAAACTTTTTTTCACTTTTACCCTTAGTATTAAAGTACAAAGTATAAAAATCATTAATTCTTTTTTTTTGGATCACACTATAATAGCAAATGACATCTTTTGGAATTAATATAATATATTTCCATATTTATGGTTCTTATTGTTCTTGTTGATACTTTACCAACTAATGCACGCTTGAGAAATAAAAAGAAAAGCAAAAAAAGAAAAAAATCATGAATAACATGTGACTCAATTTATTTCAAATATTACAAAGAAATATGAAGAAAAGGGGAAATTTTCAAGCAAAGATATAGGAGCTAAAAAGAAAAAAAAAATTATCATTACAATGTATTTTGCTAATATCAGTAGATAGATACCAATTAATTTCTTGTATTTTAATTTAATAACAATTAGAGTTAACCATGGGATAAACAAATTGTTCACCTTGTGAGAGCTATTTATCATCATGAAAAAAAAAGAGATATTCTAATGGTCTTACCACGTGTACGGCTCCACCTTCACCACCATGCTTTCCACCCAGCATTGTGTTCATACTCAACTTGAATTTTTTTCTTTTTAGCTCCTATATCTTTGGTTGAAAATTTTTCCTTTTCTTTATATTCCTTTGTAATATTTGAGATAGATTGAGTCACAAGTTGTTCATAATTTTTTGCTTTTTTCTCTTTTTTTATTTTATTTCTTAAGCGTGCATTAGTTGGTAAAGTATCAACAAGAATAATAAGAACCATAAATATGAAAATATATTATATTAATTCTGAAAGATGTTATTTGTTATTATAGTGTGATCTAAAGAAAATAATTAATGAGTTTTATACTTTGTACTTTAGTAATAAAGGTAAAATTGAAAAAAAAGTTAAATTTGAACTCATTTAGAAATAGTTCTCAAAAGTAGGACTTCTTTGTCCTAATGAAATATTTTTAGGACTTAATGTCTTTAAGGTGCAAAAGTATGACAAGGGTGTAATTTTCCCAAAAAAAAAAAGTCAATGTGTTAGAACAATTTCTTACTCAAAACTTGGATTGTAATATGGCAATTTGTCGAATCATTTGAGGACAACCATTGAAGGCAATACAAACATAGATTTATGAAGAACACAACAAGAAATTAGCATATTTAATCACATATCTATGGCTCAAGTAAATTGATTTTAAAAAGACCTTAAGGGACCTAAATTGATCTTTAGAGAGATTCAGAGGGTTTTTGGTTAAAATGTGTTTTTAAGAAATGACTTTTCAAAGTGCATGATTCAAACATATTTCCAAATTGTCTTTTAAGTGAGAAATAGAATGCATCTACAGCGCTCTCCAAGAAAGCACAAATACAAATACGGGACATGAGTACAACACGATACGGATACGACAATATGATAAATCTCAAAATAATAAGAAACCGACACAACAAAGATACGTCAAAATAATAATAATATATTACTTTCTATATATAAAAAAATTATTTTTGATTAGTTTTCCATAACATTATGAATGTAAATATAATCCTAAATGTATTCATAAATAAAGAGTCAATTATATAAGACACAAAACTCAAATTCTCTTCATCCTCTTATTTTTTTTTCTATTTTTTTTTCCGTCAATTTAGGATTATAAGTTATTTTTGTTTTATTTTTTTAAAATAATTAACTTTTTATTATTAAAAATTAGACAATAATTTTTAAAAAATATATCTTTATAATTTTGTCCATATCCGGTCACGACAATTCTTCGGAAGTAGTCGTGCTTCCCAAGGGGGCTCTCTCTCTTGTCCGCCCTTTATAAAAAATAAAAAAAACCACCTTTTCTAGCTTAATTCATAGTTGTTGAATTAGTATCTCCCAATGACAACAAACTCCATATTAAGAATTTAAGAGCCACCAACCTGTCCTTGTTATTGCTTCTGACCATGTTCCTATTTTCATCATTTAGATATACACAAATATATATATATATATATATATATATATGGATGTCGGTGTTGTGTGTTGCATTTTTTTTTTGATAAATAAGGCGGTTGCTTGAGTTCCAAACATCACTTATATAATCCTCTTTCTTTCTTCACAATCTCTTTTCTTGTATCCAATTCTTTCAATTCAATCCCCCTTTTCTCTCACCTTCAAGTCCATCTTTCGTGTTCAACTGGCACCTTCAAAACCCTAATCTCCTCTTGTTCCTTTACAAACATGTCATGTACATTTAATTCTGAAAAAACTGGAGAAGACTTCAATCCCTTCATGTCGGGCTGTGGGGACGAAGAAGTTTGCTGTTGGGATCACCATGTCGGCTTTTTTGCTAATCTTTCTAAGGTTTGCTGACGGGGTACGTCATCCCAAAATACTAGCAAAAAAGCCGACATGTTAGTCCCAATACCAAACATCTTAGTCCCCAAAACCAAAACCATCACCACCGCCGAACTGCCATGAAAACCCCATTCACATCTGCGACTTCATCTTATATATATATATATATATATATATATATATATATATATATATATAACCCGAAGCCCTAGACCTCGGCAAGACTGGAAAAGAATCATTGATCGAGACGGTGAGGGTTGATTAGGGATTGGACGTGTTGAACCAATTCTTCTTCTTCTTCAAGCGGTCTCGATTCTTGACGAAGAGATCGACGAGAGAAATGATCATTTTTTTTAATATGTCATTAAGCTTATGGAGAAATTATCATTTTTTTTATTGTAATTTTTGATTCTTCAATTTTAACTTGGTTGAGAAAAAAATAAAAATATATATTTATTGCACCGAGTCTAATTTATTATTCTTTATAATTTTTACTTCTTGGCTTTTGTAAGTGAAATCATATTGTTCAAAATTTCTATTGGTATTGTAATGTATTTTAGTATACAATGGAGTTGTAAAAATTTATGTAATTTTGCAATTTAATATATATGACATGTGATTTTTAATCAATTTTATGTTTCTTAATTCATTACAAGCCATTCAAAATTAACATATTATATCAATTTTTTTTATTTCTTTCAATGCCAATAATAAAAAAAAAAAATCCATTCATAAACATAGAAATCTAGTCCAAGTCGTGGAGCAGCATGCAATTCCAGTCCCCAACCTACCAAACTCCATATCACCCGGATGTAAAGCTAGAGAAAATTTAGGAGGGGAGTTATAGCTCTGTTTTAACAAAATAGTTGAATGTATTTGTAGGTGAAGCTAATTACACCTGAATCATCCATTCTCTCTCCATTTCTTACACTTCTAATCAAGCTTTCTATCTCTCTGAAGATTTCATAATTACATACATATATATTATATATATATACAATCACGCACACTCTAATCAACTTTTTCATTTTATTTCGAGGATGGGCTAAGCAGTTACAAGGCGAAATGGCAAATTCTTTTTTGTAAGTAAATAAGTATTATAAACAAGAGAGAATTACAAGTTTGCAAGAGGCATATCTGAAGGAGAGCAACAGAAACCCAGAGCCACAAGCCAAGGAAACAAAAACAACCAGAGCAGACTGAGGCAAAAGCCCAGCCTTTCAGAAAGAAGAAACAAATCAACAATGTCAACCAGCAAAAGGAAAGTACAACATCCCAATCCAGTCTCTAAGACCAATGAGCTTACATCTCACTGTGGACAGAGTCTATTTCTGTTTCAGGTGAAATGGCATTGCCTACTCTGTTTCAACCAAAATTTCAACTTCTATTTTTTTGGAATTTCAAGTTAAATGCATAGATATATAAAGGATGTACAGTGTTAGAGGCTAAAGGCCATGGACTATCAACAAGCTTGACACCCAGGTCAATTCCTCAAAATACAAAGAGATAACATTAGGAACAAAACAAGGTTGACACTCAGGCCCAATTCCTCAAAATACAAAGAGATAACATTAGGAACAAAACATAGCTCAAGCCTGTGTTACCCCCATATTTCATAACCGAACCAAATGTACGTCTTTATCGCGACATTCATCATCCGAAAATTGGAAATTAGGGATTTAGTTCAATCAAATTCTTTAAGTGATTGAAGCAAATCCCAATATTCATGGATCTGGCGGTCGAGTAGGCAGACGAATCAAAGGATCAAGGAGTTCCCATTCCGCTAGGGCTAGCCGAGTCTGAATTGATTCCTTGAGCTTTATACATCTCAGTTGATTTCGAATCAAAGACATGATTTTGTTGAGAATGATGACCTGCGAACATCTTTTGTTGCCGTATAATCGAGAATTGCGCTCTAACTAGATGGTGTGAATGGCTGTAGAAAGGGCAAGCTTGTTGATGGAATTTCCAATTATGTTTGCCCTCCAATGATGGGATGTCCAACTAATTAGCTCTGGCCAAGAGCAGTCCCCAATGTAGAATTTGCATTTCTGCTGTATGCGTTGCCAAATTGGGCTGAAAAACGTACACGCAAAGAATATGTGTGATATCGATTCAAGACCAGAGGAGCACAGAGCACAAGTGTTTGATGGGTGTCTAGAAGTCATCGCAGAATATGAGGTGAAGAAGGGGATCTTGGAGAAGAGATTGAGCAGCCATGGTTAGCTGTATCAGAGGCTAGTATTGTGGTGTTGGTCTAATTAGAATATTTATGGATGGGGTCTGGGGTAAGATAAAGGTGGTGGGTGTGAGGTATTGGAGGTTGAGGCATTGGTTGGGGGTTTCTGCTTGGGTGGTAATGGGATATGGTGGTTTGTGGTGGGGAAGGAGAAGAAGGTGGCTGGTGGTGGAGGGGGAAGGAGAAGGTTCTTCATGGTTCAATCCTCTGTCGAGAGAGAGAGAGAGAGAGAGAGAGAGAGAGATTTTGTTATCTAATTGTATTTCAATTTCGAATTCAACTACTTCCTGAAAATTAGTATATTTCATAATATCATAGAATTGTTAAGAAAGAAAGGAAAAAAAAACTCTATTCTTTAGATAAAATGGTCTACATTATAGTGATATTCTTTAACAAATGAATGCCCCCATTCACCTATATTCTACAAAAGATCATGACTTGTTCTGAAGAATTGAAAAAATGAAACATTAGGTTTTCCCATATCTAAACTGATGGAAGAAAAAGGAAATCAATAGATACATAAAAGTAGTGTATGTCAATTAGTGAATAAAAATTATGCTTTAGTACATCTAATCTTTCACCATATTAATTAATGCACCAAACTCATCAATAACAATTTCTAGTTTTGACAAACAAACTTTAAGAGCTTATATAAAAGGTAATCCAAGTAAACCATATTATTGTTATTGTTATATATTGTGTCTCAAATTCTAGTTAAATAAAGTTTTATACTTGAGAGTTGTATTTTATTAGGTAATTTATTGTTAGGAAAGTCTTTGACTTCAAGGAATAGTAATCCTTATCCAATAAGAAATTGAGTTTAGGACTTTATAAATAGATGCCTAGAGTATGAGTTGAGACTTATGGGTTGAGAGTGATGTAGCCCCATGAGGGAGTTGATAGATAGAGAGAGTTACGGGTTTAGTAGAGTGAAACACTAAGGGCGAGAGACTAGTCTCGTGGATAGGTACATGGTGAAGAGCTTTAGTGTAAGAGCTTGTGTAGACGGTCCAGTCTTATGTATTCTCTACTTTTGTAATATCTCTATGAAATTATTATGAATCTCTTTTCATTCGTGAACATAAGCCGGGTTGTGTGTATATCTTGTGTTTTTGTGTGTGATTGGTTTTAAATATGTTTTCACTTCCAATCCTCCTAACAAGTGGTATCAGAGCTGAAGGTTCGTGTTGGGACGTTCAACCTTTATTCAAAAAAAATCTAAAAAGTATAAAAAGTTTTAACTGGTACTACAATAGGTTTCAGTTGCAGGTGGAGTCAATCAATTAACTTGTTTAGTCACGATAGTTAAAAAATTGTGATAGATTACATGACATGGAGCTCGAGTATTCAAGGTGGAGCCTTGGAGCTTAAAATGTGCCTTTAGGAAATGACTTTTCAAAGTGCATGATTCAAACATATTTCAAAATTGTATTTTAAGTGAGAAATAGAATGCATCGGTAGCACTCTCAAAGGAAGCACGAATATGGACATGGAACATGAGTACGACATGATACGAATACGATAATACGACAAATTTTAAAAAAATAAGATACGAACACAACAATGATATGTCAAAAAAATAATAATATATTATTTTTTAGATATAAACAAATTATTTTTGGCTAGTTTTTCGTAACATTATAATGTAACTATAATTACAAATATATTCATAAATAAAGAGTCAATTACATAAAACACAAAACTCAAATTCTCTTTATCGTCTCTTTTTTTTTCCTCTATTTCTTTTTTTGTGTCAATTTAAAATTATAAGTCCTTTTTCTTTTATTTTTTTAAATAATAAACTTTTTTATTAATACTATTAGACCATCCTTTATATATTTATAATTTTGTCTAGTCATATCCTACCCTATCTATTTTAGTCGTATTTCAATCGTATCAGACTTCTAGTCGTATTTCTCGTGTATCATATTATCCATGTATCTAACTATTGGTGTCGTATAAATACCTAATACGTTCACGTGCTTCCCAGGCGCTCTCTCATCCGTCCTTTATAAATAAATAAAAACCACATTTTCTAGCTTAATTCATAGTTGTTGAATTAGTGTCTCCCACTACCAAACTCCATATTAAGGATTTAAGAGCCACCAACCTGTCCTTGTTATTGCTTCTGACCATGTTAGTATTTTCATCGCTTACATATACATATACGTATACATAAACATATATATATATATATATACACACATATGTCGGTGTGTGTTGCATGTTTTTTGTGGGGTAAATAAGGCGGTTGCTTGAGTTCCAAACATCACTTATATAATTCTCTTTCTTTCTTCACAATCTCTTTTCTTGTATCCAATTCTTTCAATTTCCCCATTTCTCTCACCTCCAATTTCCTCCATTGGAGGCACCAAATCAAGATTTGATTCTGAAAAAACTGGAGAGAAGACTTTGGATCAGCAAATCCAATCCCTTCATGTCGGGCTGTGGGGACGAAGAAGCTTGCTGTTGGGATCACCATGTCGGCTTTTTTGCTAATCTTTCAAGGCTTTGCTGGCGGGGTACGTCATCCCAAAATACTAGCAAAAAAGCCGACATGTTTATCCCAACACCAAACACCTTCGTCACCAAAGCCAAAGCCAAAGCCGCCACCACCACCGAACTGCCATGAAAACCCCATTCTGCAACTTCATCTTATATATATATATATATATATATATATCACTGAGACGGTGAGGGTTGATTAGAGATTATCATTTTTTTTTTGGTTCTGTACTTGAGGCATTTTTTGAGGTAGAATCATTTCATTCAGCTTATGGAGAAATTATATATATTTTTTTATATTGTAATTTCTGATACTTAAATTTTAACTTGGTTGTGAAAAATAAAAGAAATAAATAAATAACTGGGTTATATTTATTGCAGCGTGTCTATTTTAGTATTCTTTATAATTTTTACTTCTTCGAGTACATTGCTCGTGTGTTGGGGTTAAGCACAATAATTTGAGAGTCAAGTGCCCTTCATTGATTGAATTTACGAGATGAACCTACTTTAATTTTTTTTTTTTATGTTGTGTATGATGGTCTTGGATGCAAGTTAATCATTATATCATACATTTCAAATTTTCTATTGGTATTGTAATGTATTTTGGCATACAATGGAGTTCTGAAATTTATGTAAGTTTGCAATTTAATACTATATGACATGTTATTTTTATTCAATTTTATGTTTCTTAATTTATTACAAGCCATTCAAAATTGGAATGTTATATCAATTTTTTATTTCTTTCGACGGCAACAAAAAAAAAAAATCCATTCATAAACATAAAAATCTCCATTTTTTACACTTGTAATCAAGCTTTCTATCTCTCTGAAGATTTCATATATATATATATATATATAGATATATATATATAATTCAAGAATGGGCAAACAAAAGAGAATTACAAGATTGCAAGAGGCATATCTTAGCCACAAGCCAAGGAAAAAAAACAACCAGAGCAGACTCAAACAGCTCAAAATTAAGAATAGCAGAAAAGAGGCAAAAACAGAACAAAAGAACAGAAACAGAGATAAAAGCCCAGCCTCTCTGAAAGAAGAAACAATGTCAACCAGCAAAAGGAAAGTACAACATCCCAATCCAGTCTCTAAGACCAATGAGCTTACATCTCACTATGGACATAATCTATTTCTGTTTCAGGTGAAATGGCATTGCCTACCTCTGTTTCAACCAGTATTTCAATTTTGAATACAACTACTTCCTGAAAACCAGTATATTTCATAAAATCATAGAATTGCCAAGAAAGAAAGGAACAAATTCTGTTCCTTAGATAAAAAGGTCTACATTCTAGTGATATTCTTTAACAAATGGATGCCCCATCAACCTACATTCTACAAAAGATCAAGAATTGTTCTAAATAATTGAAAAAATGAAACATTAGGTTTTCCCTGTCTAAACTGATGGAAGAAAAAGGAAAGGAATAGATACATGAAGTAGTGTATGTCAATTAGTGACTAAAAACTGTGCTTTAGTACATGTAATCTTTCACCATATTAATGCACCAAACTCATCAATAACAATTTTTAGTCTTAACAGATAAACTTTAAGAGCTTATATAAGGGATAATCCAAGTCAACCATGTTACTTTTATGAATTATGTCTCAAATTTTAGTCTAATAAAGTTTTCTAATTTAGAGTTGTATTTTATTAGGTAATTTCTTATTAAAAAAGTCTTGGGCTCCAAGGGAAAGTAATCATTTTCCAACAAGTAATTGGGTTTAGGAGTCTATAAATAGAGATGCTTAGGGTATGGGTTGAGACTTATGAATTGAAAGAGATGTAGCCTCATGGCTCATGAGGGACTTGATGGATAGTGAAAGTTACGAGTTTGGTAGAGTGAAACACTAAAGGCGAGAGGCTCGTGGATTGGTACACGGTGAAGAGCTCTGGGGTAAGAGCTTGTGTACACAGTCCGGTCTTGTGTATTCTCTATTGTTGTAATATTTCTATCGAATTATAGTGAATCTCTTTTCATTCGTGGACGTAGGCCGAGTTGTGCCGGACCACGCATATCATGTGTTTTTGTGTGTGATTGGTTTTAAATATGTTTTCACTTCCGCTGCTTCTAACAAGTGGTATTAGAGCCGAAGGTTCGTGTTGGGACATTCAACTTTTATTCAAAGAAAATCCAAAAAATATAAGAAGTTTCAACCGGTGCTACAATATGTTTCAGTTGCAAGTAGAGTCACTCAATTGACTTGTTTGGTCATGATAGTCAGAAAATCGTGATGGGTTATATAATATGGAGCTCAAGTATTCAAGGTGGAGCCTTGGAGGTTTGACTAATCGAGCATCATAAAATAGGGAGAATCAGAGTTGTGCAAAATTGAAGTCGCATGAAGTGTCCAATTCAATTGCTGTGGGAATCAATAATTCACATGGTGAAATTTGAGCCAATGTGGAGATTGTTATATATTGTGTCTCAAATTCTAGTCTAATAAGATTTTCTTGCTAGGAAAATCTTGGACTCTAAGGGATTGTAATTGTTGTCCAACAAGGAATTGAGTTTAAGGCTCTATTAATAGATGCCTAAGGTATGGATTGAGATTTATGAGTTAAGAGAGACCTCATGACTCATGAGAGAGTTGATGGATAGAGAGAGTTACAGGTTTGGTAGAGTGAAACACTGAGGGCGAGAGGTCATTCTCGTAAAGCGGTATATGGTAAAAAGCTCTAGGGTAAGAGCTTGTGTACACGGTTCGATCTTGTGTATTTTCTACTGTTATAATATCTCTACGAAATTATAGTGAATCTCTTGTCATCCGTAGACATAGGTCGGGTTGTGCCAAACCACATATATCTTGTATTTTTGTGATACGTTTTAAATATGTTTTCGCTTCTGCCACTCCTACCAATTTTTTTGGTAACTATAATTTGTATTAATAAGAAAAACCTTGTACATCAGTGTGGAAATTCATATCCTATTGCAAAAAAAAAAATTATGAATCTAAGGACCATTTACACTCTTTACAGAGATAGCAAAATGGAAAACCCATACCACTGGATGACAAAAGAAAAGCCACAAGGCAACATGAAGGAACCTTCTCTTTGAGAAGCAAAGGAAGCACTAGTACAATAGTCAGGCCAGAGAACTGCAAAAGCATTGAGCAGCATAGCCAAGAGCAAAAGATTAGGAGACCATGGGCTCTTGAAAAAGATAATTTTTTTCATTAGAAATGTCAAGAGGAACAAAAATATCAAATGGTCATATAACTGTCAGGAATTCCCACTATTTTCCATTACCTCATTTTGTAAATAAAATGTAATTAAAAAACATAACAGTTAGAATATAAAGGACAATTTAAACATTCATTCATGCCTAAAATGAATGTGAAAAATTCATATCCAATTAAAATTTATAAAATTATGGTTTGTTTGATTTTGAATAACATTGTTATATTGATGGAGCAATTTTAGTCGGTTACTCCAATCTATAGGTGATGTGATATAGCATGGGACTTAAATGCAACAGAATCGTTATCTCTAATTGGATAGCTTTCTTGGGAAGGAAGAGTCTCTTGGATCTAATACAACTTTAAACCCTAGCATATCTCTATAAAAGAGGAGAGGGACTGACGAAGTAAGGCACGACACAAATCCCTAGACGAAGCTTTTTTAGTGTCTAATTTAAACACACAATTAAGTTTTTAAAATTTAAAATATTACCTAATTCAAATTTGGCAAAAAAGACTGCATTTGTTGAAAGCTTACAAAAAGAATATTATGATATTCAAAAACAAGTATGAAGTACTATAACAAACTTCATAAATAAATAATTGTTATAAGATAAACTCTACACATACACATTGTGTTATATTGCACTTGGTTATGAGAGTTGGAACCCATTTTTTGAGAAAAAGCTAGGATATGAAGCATCTTCTCTTAGGAATGTTGTTGGCCCTTTTTTTGCCTTTTCCTTTTGCTTCTCCAAGCAGTCTTAAGCCTACCATATGTTACCTTTTGGCCTCATATGTGGAAGATGTAACACCACCTTCTCACCAATTAACTATGTACTTCATTAGCAACATCAACTGCATCGAGATCACAACTATCCATCACATTTATTGATTTTATCTTTCTAACTTCTTGTATAATTTGGTCTAGATGGCCATTCACAATTATAACTATCTCCTTATCATATGAACTTAAACTCATAACTCAGAAGGCTTTGATGATATTAGAAAGATTGT
Source organism: Cornus controversa (assembly GCA_026545225.1). Classification (NCBI taxonomy): domain Eukaryota; kingdom Viridiplantae; phylum Streptophyta; class Magnoliopsida; order Cornales; family Cornaceae; genus Cornus; species Cornus controversa. The sequence continues at coordinate 26,491,938 of CM048853.1, read as the reverse complement.
TTAAGAATATTTTCTTTGATGATGTTACCTTATTCTAGAATGGCTCACCATACTTATCAATGATAATCCTTTCCTTCAACTTTTTCCACTTTTTTTAATATATTTTCACTTAGAATTTTTTTAGATTGCATTAAATTTAATACCCTTAAACCATGCATATTGACACAACAAGCCCAAAGATTCAAACATTTTACAATTACACTAAACATTGAGATTAGCATAGCGAAATTCTATAACATGTTCTCTATGATAACACATGCCTTTCAAAGTGTAAATGAGATGTGCTCCAACAGAATTAACCCGAACAACTTCTTCATTTACTACTTTTAAGAACATATCTTGAAACATTCTAAAAATGGTATGTTTATACACCTAAGTTGTATTGATTAAATACCATTATTAGGTATTAACAGGTGAAATTTACCTCTAGCATATGAAAAATCATCATTCACTTCAACTTCATGCTTTTGACTTGCACTTTTACCATAATACTGAAAAATTAAGTAAGAGACATGGTCTTACAAGTAATATGTTTAAAGATATTATTTGTACTCTCACTTCTTTGTGCTAATGTAATATTGGCAGAGCATGTATCACAACTAAAAGCTGGGCACCACTTCTCACAATGGTCATGCATTTTACTCAATTATTTATTCACTGCAATATCTTTTCCTTATTTATCTTCCTCCTCATGGAATTGAACCTTCGTTTCACAACCATAAAATAGCTTTGCGAACTTCTTCTTGAACCTTGGATTTGCAAACAAAGTAGAAATATTTTGAGCTGCATTTTTTGAGATATGCCATGTACATAGGCAATGTTCCATGTTAGGTAACACCTCATGTATGCATTTTCCATTGCACCATATTGGTCGATGAAAATTATTTTAGGAGACTCCAAAAATGCTTCAAAGAACCACATAAAAGAAGTGGTTTCATTCAGTAAAAAAGCATAACCGAATAGTACATTATTCCAATGATGATTTACTCCAACAAAAGGGGTGTAAATCATATTGTAATTATTTGTGTGGTAGGTGTGAGTTACGCAGTGCGAAAGTGGTTGTGGAAGTATTAGAAAACACACCTAGAGGGAGGTGAATAGGTGGTTGAACTCGTTCGCTCAATTTTTTAATTTATTTTAATTTTTCCCAATTAAAATAAAACCACCACACAAAGTAATAAATAAAGTAAAGTAAGATATGACACTAGATATACATGGAAAAACCCAAGTAAAGAAAAATCACGGGTGAGGTTGTAGCTCCGGAGAACCAAATTCACTATTGTCAAAGCAAAGTACAATAGACTTTATCTGAGACTCACACTAACTCCACTCTGCCAAGAACTAGTTGCTAAACATTCCAGACTGACTCATGTGACTCCTTGTCCGGTTGCTGCAGACTCCAGACTTACTCCTCAATCCTTAAAAGGGTTGCTGGAAGAACACGAACACTCCGTAAATATTTTATCCCTTTCATAGTGCAGTCCGACTTCTCCTTCCTCATGAACAAGTTATTGAGAAGAAACAAAAACCCCGATGCCTGACCGAATAAGATAACTCTGTAGTAGTCTCTGTACTCTCGATCAGATTGAGAACATCAACCTAATATCACTCACGTGTACAAGTGTGTGCTCTCACAAAAAAATAATCAGATTTTTCTGTAAAAAATACTTCAAAGCTTTCTCTCTCTAAAAAACAATGATTTTTGGAAAGCATAATTGAAAAGAAAACATAAGAGAGTATTTATAGATGATAAATTCCTAATTATACTTGAAAAAAAGAAGTTAAAAACCCTTTTAGAATGTTTCTGTAAGTTTTAAGGATTTTTAGAAACCAATTTGATTCAAAACAGAAGTTTCCTTAGTGAAAAAGAAATCTCAGCAAAGTTGGACCGGTCCAGGATTCAATACGTTGGACTGGTTCGGATGATTTTTTCTAAGTTGAACCAGTTCGGGCTTCAAATGGACCAGTCCATTGTGGTTCAAAACCAAATATGGAGTAACAGAACATACTTGGACCAGTCCAACTTTGAAAACTATAAAAATTTTGAAGTTTAAACCCTAGTTTTCAAAATCAGACTTCAAAATATAAAATGCAAAATGTCCTCACACACTTACCTATACTTGATCAATGATGTCAATGCACCTGTTCTCCAGCTCCATGATCGATTACAATGATTTAAACTAAATATTACAACTCGATCATACTAGTTTTGACATGAAAATTTGCCAACATAATATAAAATATCTCACAATCTCCTCATTTGGCAATTTCATAACAAAACCACCTAGACAATTATAACCTAATCTATCAAAAAAATCATATTACAATTTGTCTACAAATACAAAGAAAAATAACTGAATCAATGAAGTTTCACTTGTGATGTTCAAGTTGAAAAAATTATAATATGTAGTTGCACATTACATAAACAAACACAACCTATGGAAAGCTTAATAATAAAAATATATAATTAATCAAAATCAATATTAATAATACTCATGCTCCCCCTCAAACATGCTTCATCAATCACTCTTCCCTTAAACAAAGCATATAACCACTTCTCTCATTTTCTTTATGACATAGAGGAACATTCTTTTCTCTCTCCCTTTTTGACACAAATTGACAAACCAACACATAACAAGAGAGAAATAGTAACCAAAAGATGTGAGAGAGACAACATTAGAGATATAGAGCAATAAGGGATGTCCATTCATATATATCTAAAAAAGTTTCTAAAAATAATAGACAATCATCAAATATATCATAACATCCAAAACTAAAGAAACAACTAAACATAACATGTCTACAAGAACCTAGACATCATCATCATAACCAAAGGATAGTCTAGGTCTAAGATTTAAATCCTAAAAATAAGAAAAATCTTTTTGGAATTTTTAAAAAATAAATATCACTAAAAATAAGCATGAGAATGTTAGACAAATTTTCACATGTATAGTTATAAGCTCCAAAATTTTCAGAAAATTCAAGACACATGTGAACACATAATTTTAAAATACATAAATTTGCCAACAAAATTCATTCTCAATTTTATAATCATGACACGTATCCCAATTCATAATATTTATAAAAATTTAGAAATTCATTAACAAGTCCATGTGTGTGTGTGCAATCCAACATCGTCAACAATTAATCAAATTCCTTTGATCATTTGGCTAAAGCACATTATACAATAAGCATTAAGAGTAATACACGATCAATTAGAACATTGAATTTTATTTTTTTATATTTCTAAAACGGTGATTTTCATTCCTACAGGCAACCAAATCTTTCCACTAACAACATTATTATTTAATTTTCTCATTGGAGAGTTTACTGTTATGGTAGTTTCGGACAAATTCTGAAGGTAGCCTGTAAAGACCGAGTCTTTTTGGACCGATTTTTTTATTTTATTTATCAATTTAAGCCATAGAAATAATTTTTCAAGGATTTTAATGATGAAATAGAAGTATGAGATTTTTTTTTGAGGTTTGGGAAGGTTTTAGAACCATTTGGCTCAATTTGAGATTTTTGGGTCGGTGGGGCTCAGGACGCGGGTTGGGTGGGCCCGAAAAACTAGATATTTTTTTAAAATACTTATTTTTGGTTATAGGCCATTTAAAATATCAAATGAAGAAAGGAATTAATTTCAAGACCGTAGGAGTTTTCAAAATTGAAAGCGGAGGCCGGGAAGGTATGTTAAATGACTAGGGGTATTTTAGTCATTTTTCACCCTGGGGCATATAAATATCAAGAGAGCTGACTTTTCTCTCATTTTCTCTCTCTTTTGGCAACCGGTTAGTCTCTCTTCTCTTTTCATTCTTCTTCTTCTCTTTAGATTTTGGAAGGTTTGGAATAAGATTCGGAGGTTGGCCAAGAAAGGAAGCGTGCTGTACATGGTGAAGGCTTCCATTTGATCAGAGCAAAGTTGATTTTGAGAAAAGTTAAATTTGGTGAGATTTGGGGAAAATGTTTAGAATCTCTTTTAAACCAAGGTAGGGATGTCTAACTCATGAATTCCTATGTTTTTGTGAGTATGTTGGATGCTTAAAGCATCCAACTAGCTATATATATGCTTTAAATGAATTATATGAGGTTTAACATGTATATAAATAAAATTGCATGATTTCAATGATATAAAAATGTGAGTTATGTGTTTATATGCCTTCTATGTGATTTATGTGGGCATGACTTGAAAAATTTGGGGTTTAAGGGTTATTTAGTTCACATTGTGGGTTTTGGGGTTTATGTGTTTGATAAATTGCCTAGATGAATATGTGAGTATGATTAAGTATCGTAACATGTTTTCTTATGTGCAATTGATTTTTTAAAAAGCATTCTAGTTACATTATGGGCATGGATGTGCATTATAGCATGAAATATGACATTGTGCATTACATGCATCTAGGTTGTATACGTGTGATGGTAAGAGAGAGAAACATAAGGTTTGGTAAGGGAAAAAGGTTTAGGATTGCTAAGGTTTGGTTAAGGAAGTCTGGATGATCTTTATTAGGAATCTGAATCATAGAAAGGTTTGGCATGAAAGGTTTTGGTCAAGGAAGGTCGAATGGTCCATAGTTGGGATCCAAGGAATGATAAGGTCTGGCATCGACAGGTTTCGGTTAGAGAAGAGGTCGGATGGTCTATTGGAATTTGAGTTATTGGTTGTTTGTGTGTGAGAGACACGATATAATTACATGGCATATGCATAAGGCATACATGATAGGTTTCGTGGTATGTTGATTTCATTGAGCATGTGATTATGTGATTCTTAGCATGTTATATGCTTTACGTGGTATTCACAAGATTGTAGGAAATGTGTTTTCGCATTTCTATTGTGCATGCATGAGCTCAGTCTCCAATATATTAATCTTTTTCAAGTAATGGCTTCTCGATTTTTTTAAGATACATAGGCAGCTTAGATTCTTTACCCCAAGTTCAGTCTCAACAACAAAATAAAAACATTTTTCCCCATGAAATCTCTTTCGTTGAAGAAATTCTTTTTAATTTTCAAGACTCTACACAATCTTTTTTGTCTCGATGATACCTAACCACCACCTCTTTTCGAACCTTACTTCTTCTTGCAAAATTCAACCCTTCAGAAGGATTATCATTTAAGAGAAATAAGGGATAAACCAGTCAGTGTTTAAATTCATGTTCTCAAAATTAAAGGACGAGGGCAAACAAAAGGGAATTAAAACAGTATCCTTTCGATTTAACTGACAATATATGTATGTATCAAAAATTTCTTCTTTTAAAGTAGCAAGGATAATGCATCTTACATGAGTAATGCAGGTTGAATACATATGAGATTATAAATCTCAAGGCCTCTCCAAAACAGCCCTCTCCAGATCTTGATACACCTCCAAAGCATCTTCTCCTAAACTCGAAAGTTGCTGGTCACAAACCATACCACCCTACAAAAATCTCTCCTCGACTTAGTCAAAGCATTCACCCAAACCCTTCAACTCATCAAAAAAAAAAAAAAAACAACCCATCCTGTGCAACAACCTTAGAACAAGGAAACAACAAAAGTGCCAAACAAACACAGAGTCAAAGCATCAAGTTGCCTCATACTCCATTAATCAATCCCACCTCAAAAATCTTCCCAATAAGCCTTAGATTCCCTCAACAGATGACAAAGATCGCAGAAACCTGAAATAACCATCAAAATCTGTCACCTCTTCCACACTCAAATTGGACAACCAAGAAACAAGTTCTGAAACAACCAAGATGGTAGAAAGACATCAAAAGCGACTGCAACAAATCACAAGATCTCAAAAACCCAGACAAAGCATAGCAAACACAGCAAACTTGCCCCCAAAATAGTATTTTCTGTATTCAATTCACCAAATTCCAAAACTGCCTTTATTGGCACGAAATTCAAAAAAATTTCACGAAAACTCTTGAAATATCAAAAATTTCCCCTACAAAAAGGGTTAATTATAATTTTGGTCCAATTCGCTATTTTGTGTCAGAAACCTAATTTTTGAAACTCTTTCCAAAAAGATAGCAGCATGAAATATTGCACAAGATTTCAAAAGATCCTGTTTTTCATAAAAACAAATGACTTTTTTCATTACAAACAAAAGTTTCTATACAAAATAAAGAGTCAATAAAAATGTACAACATGAGACACTAAATCCCTCTCTAAATCAAACCACTGGAGCTGCCAGGCTCTGTTGATGCATCCCTTGGATCTCACCAGTAGAGACTGGATCATCCACCAAGAAATTTGTGGTCTCCTGATATTGCAAAGAATGCAACAAGATCAACAATTGAAGACAACCAACAATGAAACAACAAAAAAGCATAAACTCACCACTCGGCGACTAAGCTCCTCCTCCAACTCTGCCCTAGTCTCAGCCAAAGACTGGACCAATCTGGGCAATTGAGTGATCGACTCTCCCTGGGAACATCTTAGACTCCTCCAGTACATAATCTCCCTAGCCAACATGTCATGAACCTTGAACGGGACTGCACTAGCCAAAGGGCCCTCTAGCCAATGCTGGTGGACATCATGACCAAGAACAATCCCGTAAGCAACATACTCCAAACGAGTGAAAGCCCCAATGATACGAGGACTGTACCAAGATAGATATCATCCGTAGGCCAGAGTCTTCTCCTCCTGTAGGGGCTCAACATACATGACTGCTAAAGCCCACTTTGGTATCGACATGGAGAATGTAGGACTAAAGACTCTAAGGGGCAGATCTCTCGGGATACCAAAAACACCATATACCTGGCACCAGCATCGATCACCTATGTAGAGCTCCCATCCATGTAAGCTCTGAAAGGCCATCCTCTAGCCTGAATAACCCTCGGCCAAGTGCATCATCGCCAGGTGCTTGTCATGTGGATAGGGATTCCATTTGTGGAAAGCCAAACCAAATCAGACCAGACAGTTTGGTCTGATTTTTCTACAGTTTGGTTTAGTCATGGTTCCAAAATATTGGAACCAAGAATTAACGGTCCGGTTCCGTTTTCACGTCCCTTAGGACTAGACCAACCTAGACCAGACCGTTTATATATAAAATATATTATATAAATTAATATAAATAAGTAAGTTGTAAACTTGTAAGTGTAAATGTGTAACTAGTAATGTAATGTACTAATAATCTTATTATGAGAACCATTTATACTTTAAATAATATATATTATACACTTTATAATAATATAATAACCCACAAAGACACTAATAATGAAACTGTGGAACCGAACCGAACCAAACCGGTTCTTCATTGTTCGATTCAGTTTGGTTCCATTTTTAGTGGAACCGAACCGTATGATTTGGTTCCAAAAAATACCAAAATCGAACCAAACCGAACCGTATGCACCCCTACTCTTGCCTAAGTTCTCTCCCTACCTCGCACCTTTCTTTACTCATTCGGCTATATTCTTTAGTCATTCTTGATCCACTCATATCTACAAGGACAAACTCACCATTTCTATCACCATGTAAAAGTATAAGATATTAGTTTATACATGAAGGTCATGTATGCGAAGTGCATTAAAATGTATTACTTCTGAAGAAAACAAAAGAGTTTCATTTTGATTAAAAAATGAGTGTCCAAATCCTTAGACAGGGCTACAAATGAATCGAGCCAAGCCGAGCTTTAGGTTGCTCGGGCTCGGCACGCCTAGTTCAGAGAGGTGTTCGGGCTCGGCTTGAGATCGGACGAGCTTGGCTCCGTAATTTTTTAATGAGCTCGAGCTCGGCTCAATTCGAGCTAGGATATATATATATATATATATATATATATTTTTTTTTTCCAAATGAATAAACTAACCATTTTTGAAGAAAAAAATGTCACCATCCCCTTCAAATTGACTTCTATGTACACCGATCTCCCTTGATCTTCATCAGCTCCTTCGCTAACTTCAAATCCCAACCATAAATATCTGATTCATCACTTATGAGATGGAATATTGAGAGAGAGAGAGAGAGAGAACAAACTAACCTTGAGGTCCTTGATGTTGCAGATGGAGTAGAACGATGGTGCAGTGAAAGAAATTTTGTTATAAAGGCGAGTGGAGTTGTAGAAGCATGGTTGCTGGTTTCTCACGCTATCTATGTGAAGCGGCCACAATGAATGAATAATAAAGGAGTCTAGGGTTTTAAAAATTGGGCCATTTTATATTTGATATAATATAACTAACTATATAAGACTATTACTAGTATATGGATTGTATGTATTTTTATTATTTGGCTAGTATATTGGGCCTCTTGTGTTATGACAAGTTAATGGGCTTCTAATTTGGATATTACAATTATTGTAATGGTTTGAGTTAATATTATATAAAAACCTATTGTATTTTAAAGTATATATATATATAAACGAGCTTGTTCGCGAGCCTAACGAATCGAGCTCAACGTTGTTCAAGCTCGGCTCGTTTATCAAACGAGCTTGAAAATTGTGCTCAAGCTCGGCTCGTTTACTTAACAAACGAGTTCGAGTAGAGCTTTTAACGAGCTGATCCCGATCTGTTTATGAATAGCTCGGTTCATTTCCAGCCCTATCCTTAGTCACATGTAACTCTACTTAGGTGCAGTTAAAAATTTCAATCCGCATTCTAAGCTCACATGACACCAAATTAAGGCCCTTCAACTCACATAATGCTTAATTTTAACAGAAAACTCTTTCTTGAACTACACTTAAACCCACACATAACAAATGAACATATTAAAATATTTACTAAAAAGGCAAATAAACATATTAGAATATTTACTAAAAAGGCAAATAAACATATTAGAATAGATAAATTTTAAGTGATTGATGTGAAAGAGGAGCCAGCACAACAATCGACACAAGAGAGGAGTCTTCTGATTCTTTCTCAAGCTTGGAATGGATTTTAGAAATAATATGCACATTGAAGAATCGTGATAATTATTTCAAGAAAAAGAAAAATAAAACTCTGAGCTAAACTTTCAATTTTCTCTTTCGATACACTGAGATGAGAACTTGGGCAATCTAACTCACACCCAACTCGAGCCAACTCGATTTTTTACAAATTTTGACAACTATTTGTACAATTAGAGTTCGACATGGGTTAGTCTGTCATCAATTCTAGTACAACTTGAATTTGTATTATAACTCTACTTTTTATGTATTTCTAACTTTTAAATGTATTATATATAATATTTTAAAATCACCATCCGTATTTTCTTTTTAATTTCTTTTTCTTTAAATTTTAATTTATTATATATTACTCATTTAAAAATTTAATATCCTTTTTTTTATATGTAATCTTTTAGAAATTTACATTCAAGTTTAGAAATTTTTTTTATACACGTGTGTAATCTAACCCCAAGCTAATTATAGATCTAACTTGAATTTCAGCCAAATTTAGATTGAGTGCCTGTTTGGGAGAGGTTCCTGATGCCTCAAAAAGTCCTTACAAACGTCAAAAGTCCTTTTAAAAAAAATGTGACATTTTGTTACACGTATGTAAAGGCCTTACAAAGTTCATTTCAGAGAAGTAAAAAAATGTTGTTTTTAGAACCTTCTTTTAGGAAGCTAAATTTTCTTTTAAAATAAATTTGTTATTTTACTAATTTGTCCATATACTTATTATATATTAACAAGATTGTGTTATATTATCTTTTGGTCATTCGTTCTTCCACCGCCACCGCTACCGCCGCCTTCCGCCACTGCTACCGCCGCCTTCCACCACCACCACCACCTCCATTGCCACAGCCACAGCCACCGCCACCACCTCCCCCATCACCATCACCACCGCCGTTGTTGTCGCCACCACCACTACTGCACCACCATCGTTGTCACCAACTTCCACCACCACCACCACTATCACCGTTATCTCCACTTTTACCTCCACCACTGCCTCCCATCATTGCCACCACCACTACTTCCACCAGCACCGTCACCTCCACCACTGCCTCCCACCATTGCCACCACCACTATCTTCACCAGCACCATCACTATCACCGTCGCCACCATCACCCCCGCCACCACAGCTTCTTTTCATTATAGACTTTGCGCTTTCTAAGAGTTATAATTATTATTAAGAATAAGAAACAATATTTCTAAGAGTTATAATTATTATTAAGAATAAGAAACAATATTGTCAAGAAAAAATAACTTAAAATTAAAGTATATGTAAAAAATGGACTAGCTTTTTACTTCTAAATTTCATCTAACAAAATTACTTTTAAGAAAATTTACCAACGAAATCCTTTTATACTAGGAAGCTCCACCAAACGGGGCATGAAGCTTCGGTGTTTGGGATTATTCTGGTTGCGTTCAGGTTATATTTTTAGGATTTCAAAATTCACAATTCACTACACACTCTCACAGTCTCACGTAGCCCTGAACCCTAGCCACCTCGCCTCAGTGAGTATATTCGCATTCTGTTCCGATCAATTAGCAAAAGTGATGAATCCCCCTCCCGAGGAGGCAAGTAGTCACCCAGGAATATGGGAGGAAGACAAAATCACACCTCGATACCTGAGAGAGAGAATCCAGTATTTTCAGAACGTTGTGAAGAGAATCGAAGAAATAAAGAAAAAAGTCTCGGAAGGGTTCAATATTGATGAAGAAGAAAAGAAATTGCTCTCGGAGGAAGAATTTAATAAACATATATTGAAAGGTTACCAGCCAATTATTTCAATTATTCGAAGGAGAGCTGCCATTGTTCGGAACAAGATAGAATCCGGTGAAGTTCAAGCAAGAAGAGATTGATCGACTTTCAAGTAAGAATTATTTGTAAGCGATTTAAATTAGCATATTTTGTGGTTTGTTAATTCTCTGCATAAGTGATCATTATTGATTATTTGGAACTAATCGATATATATATATATATATATATATATATATATATATATATATGGGTCATGGTATACAAAGGTTTTAGCTATGAAAATAATGTGAGATTTAGTTGTATTGCTGCTAATATTAGTTGCAGTGATCATTACTGATTATTGAAGCAAAACCAGCAAACAGAAACTAATGTTCCATTCGACCCTCACCCTACAACTCAAAACAGAGGATTCAAGATCCTTTAACAAAACCCATTTTTATTTTAATATCTTCCAAAATGTTCAGAATAGATGTAGCTTCATTCGAGTAAGAGTTTGAAAATCTTCTACCATTTCTTTCACGCCAAAGGGTGGTAATCCAATCCATCAACACAGCCAGATTACAATTCCTAGGCCACTGAATTAATCTCTTATGAGAATTTGCATCCGAAAAACAAATGCTTGGAGGATTCTGAAGCTCTTCTACATAGAATGCAGATGTCATTATCAATACCTTTCTGAAACAGTAAATTTAGAGTCGGAATAAAAGTGTGTCTGGGAACATTGCCTGCAAACCAAATGTTAGAAGCCCAGCTCCATTTAGTCCTTTGAGTTCTAAAGGATTTATAAGCATCTTTGATAGGGGAATCTTTAGAAGAGTGAGCCCATAACACTGAGTCCTCACCATCATCAATAGGACAGGGAACTTGCAGAAGGATGTTTTTAACTTCCCTTAAGTTATGCCAGTTATAGCAACAGTGATGTTTTTCCCAACTATATCCCAGCACTTTTTGAAGAAGAAAGCTGTGAACCCATCGGGGCCTGAGCTCTTACCATCCTTCATGGAAAAAAGGGCTTCTATTACTTCCTGATCTGAAATATCAGCTTGCAACTCATTACATAAATCTGAAGGAACAGAGACATCAAACCAATTAGATGTATCAATATTAGTGTGAGGATGAGCAGCTAAGAGGTTCTGAAAATAGCTGATGGCTTCTGCTTTACTGGACTTAGGATCAGTGAGAAGGGCTCCGTTATTTGTTTTAAGAGATCTGATTTGATTGCAGGCTCTTCTAGTATTCATGGTTTTGGAGCAGAGCTTAGAGTTCTGATTCCCAAGGTTTAACAATTGCACCCTAGCTTTTTGCTTCAGGAAGGACTCTTCAGCTTTGGTCAAGTTAACATACTTAGAGATGCACTCTTTTTCCTTCTGTCTCAACTGGGAAGATAGAGGATCAGATTGCAAAAGAATCTGAACACTATGTAACTCCTCTTTAGCTTGCAACACTCTAGAGGATATTCTACTGTATTTCATCTTATTGATCTTTTTCAATTCAGATTTAATAGCCTTCAGTTTGCAATAAACTCTATACATAGGGCACCCATTCACTCTAGAAGCCCACTCTCTCTCCACCATAGGCAGGAACTGGTCATCATCAGCCATAAAATTAAAAAAAAATTAATGGCTTAGGGGTCTTAGCAATTGGCTTCCCCAACAAAATAGTCATGAGTTAGTGGTCAGAAACATCTTGAGGATGGAAATAAGCTTCTGAATTGGGGTAAGCTTGGTTCCATGGATCATTGACAAAGACCCTGTCAATTTTCTTAAAAATAGAGTTAGGGCAAAATCTCTCATTATTCCAAGTAAATAAAGCCCTTTAAAGGAAAGATCCATAATTTCAGCTATCTGAATACAGTTCTGAAAATCAAACATACTGTTAGGCCAATCAACTGAACCACCTAGTCTGTCACTAGAGGATAAGATAGCATTGAAGTCCCCCATATTCAGCCAAGGCAGATTGGGAGAAAAGGAAGCAACTTGGGTGAGGTGACTCCACAGAGAGGTTCTAAGACCAGGGATTTGTTCACCATACAGCACAATCAAAATAAACTCCCCAATTATTATCAAATAATTTTCAACCAGCGATGAGTATATTGATCAGATTCAGATAACATATTCATATCCACTTTTAAGGGTCCCAGCAAAGCCAAATCCTTCCCAAAGTAGAGTAATTGCAATTGTCAAATAATTTCCACCCTTTAGGGACAGTAGACTTAAGAATTTTGTCCCTATTCAATCTTCTAACTCGAGTCTCTAAAATGCCCAAAACTGAAAGGGTATGATATGAGCATGTTACTGGGGCTATTAAGACCCCCTCCTTATATTCCAACAACCAATTAACATAGGCAAAAAGAGAAAAGAGTTACCTCCTAAGGGAATAAGAACTCCCCTGTTTACCAGGATGCTCCACTTTATCAGCTTTTTCAACCTTTTCAGGCTTCTCTGCTTTCTCAACCTTATCATTCTTATTGTGTCTGCTCTTCCTATTATTCTTCTTCTTGCTATTATCATCTTTAGGGGTTTCAATGGGGATTTGAGGAGAAGCAGCATTCTGAACAGTGTCCTCTTTAGAAGGGGACTACTCAATAGATTCCAAACTATCCTCATGCAAGGAATTTAACTTGTTAGGAGATAAGGCAATAGAATAGGAACATTCATTTTCATCGGCAAAACAATATGGATATCTCGACTGTTCTCTATTTCTTGAGACTGGATCAGCATTCCATTCTCTGGTTCATGAGTATCCACATCCACATCTGGGTTACTTTCAGGAATGGGATTGTTGGTAGTTTCATTAGTTGGGGACACAGTATTTGAGTCGTGTCCTATTCCATTAAGATTATCCATATCTGATTTTGGAATTAACTCATTCCATTTCAAGATTCCCCTTTTTATTAACTTCCACCCATTCTCTGTTATTTCTCCTGGGGATCAATACAGAAGATTCTGGAATCTTGTCTTTAACAATTAGCAGGCTGGACAAAGTCATCAGTCATTAATACAACCTTCTTCTATGGTATGTTTGGGGATTGATTGTCATCACCTTAAATGTCTTGATTGTAATTATTAATAGTTTACTAATGCAACCATTCATCTTTGGCATGCATCAGATCGAATTGATTGTCATCACCTTAAATGTCTCAATTAATAACCATTATTTCTAGTTTACTTAGATATTTTAAAAGCTAACTTGCATTATATGAATTCATTTTAGCTAGAAGTATAAATGCAATAGTGCTTCCTTGGTTCTTCTGGTTTCATAGGAAGGAGAGGTAAGCACGAAGCATTGTGATTCTCTTGATGAGGGAAGAAGGGATATAGCTTAATCTTGATTAAAAAAGAAAAAAAAAAAAAAGTAACAAAAAGACAGAAAATTACACATAAGGGACATTATCCAGAACTATGGGGATCTAAGCTCCCTTACCATTATTCCCAATGCATACTTTAGTGCCTGCATGCGTAATCATTTGGAGATATTCTGCTGCCCATTAGGCATCTTTTGGCAAAGGTTCCAGTGCCTATTTGTATACAATGGTTGTTAATGAATGATTACGAACCTGTTTAAACATGACAAGCTGTCTGGACTCACAGTCTGGTGGTCCAGCCTACTTTCCTTCAAAGCTGCAACAAACTGATGTTGCAGAATGGAGTTGGTACAGAAAGTGAGAAATTCTTGCATGCTGTTGGAGTTGATAAAAATGATATTAGATGATGAATCTGACTGGATAGAATCAATGCTTTGGGATGTCATAGAGAGTTAGGGGCATTTACTTGTTAGGAGTACCAAGGTTGTTTCAGTACAAATTCTTGCCTATTTGGAAGGAGCTAGTAATGGTATGTAAAAGGTACCATTTAGTGCCGCGTTAGCAATTATAATAGCCCAAACTGTCAAAAAAACAGAGCAAGCCTCAAAATGGTTGCTCATATATTCTTGAGGCATTATTTTGCCTGGAAATCTTAGAGTGCTTCAAGAAACAACATGTGCAGGGTGTTTTACTATTGCATTGTCAAACATAATTTGACAAATTTGGGTTTCTGGGCATCCAAGTTTGCTTTGTCAGATCTTTGTTCAGAGTAAACCTAGCAAAGCCTCCTGGAATACAAATAACTGATGCAACATGAACAAACTATGTTTACCGTAAAAATGTGTAGCTAACCAAGTGGTAATGTTTCATCCTCTAAACATAGTTTGTTGGTAATGTTAGTGCTTTTCAAAAATTGACATTTTACTGATGCAACATGAACAAACTATGACAAATATGAATACCTCTTTTCTGGTCAGTTAATTTCCTTTCCTACAAATGTTCATGTAATACATTTAGAGTAACTAATAACAATAAAGGCAAAACAGTAAATCAAAAGAGGGTACTTTTCTTCTCCTCTTACTCTTTATTCTATTTAGTCTCTTCTTCACTGAGGGTTCTTGTCACGCAAGTGTTTGAATGTTACCATTTTGAATTAAGATGATAATATTATGAAAATTATTGCACCAATTGTATTGGTTTCACTGATTCAAGATAAATTTTTTTATTATGAATAGTTAACCATAGGAGACCTGAAACCATGCTGAACTGCTTTAGCTATTGTGCCATTTCCAGACGAATCATACCACTGAGAACCCGCATTTTGTTTGACAGTACAACTATGAACTACATATTAGAAGTCCACTTCTGTGGTCATTGGTAATCAATGGTTATTTACCGAAGTCTATAGGTTGTTATTATAACAAGGACAATCTTTATTTTTGTATGGGTTTGTAACCAGAGACATGGACTTTATGACCAAGAGAAGGCTAGCTAGAGGGTAACAACAGGCTCAAGCCATAAATGTCATTTAATAAGCATTGAGACTCTAAAGAGAGTGATAACTTGTCGGACAAATTCAGTTGGTTGGCTGGGTTGTCTTGCTGGGCTGCTCTGCTTTGTTTGTTATTGTTGTTCCAGCTTTGTTCATTCAGTTTGCTTTTTTGTCTTTGTTTTCTTGTAGCTTGTAGCTTTGGGGTGATGGTAAGCTTGTAGCAGGAAAAATGTATGCACTGGCAGCACATGGGTGAACCACTCTGGTGCTGAACATGCCTCCCTTCCAAATGCTGGAAGGGTTCTGGAGAGATGCATGTTTCTATGTTCTTTTGTATTTTGTAGAGTGAGCAGTTCATGTTAATGGTTCAAGGCTGCTTGTTTTTCTTTTTGGTTTCAGACCTTGGTACATTTTTCTGGAAGAATTTCTCAAAGCAGACAATTTATTACATTAGCCAAGTATTCTTTCACAAATGGCTTTACAGTTTGGAGTTCTCTAGTTTGCAAATTACTGCTTTGAGTGTTGTCAAATGGTTTAAAAAATTGCAGATTCTGTTGGTAACTTTTGTTATCAGTTTGCAAATTGCTTTACTTTTCAATGAATTAATTTTGCTTAGGTGTAGTTGAATCATGGGACATTTTTTTTAATTTATTTATTAATGAAGGCTTTTCTTTGTAAAAGCAGTGAAGGGTAGATCATTACATTTGTGTGACTCTGACGCATTATGTCAATTCAACAATTTTTTTACTAAATTCATTAGCAAAATATTTTTTCATATTTTTCTCTTCATATTTAGGATTTCAAGTTGAAATTTCTGTTCTCCTTTTTCCTTACTTTTTGAAATATAAACTTACAACTATCTGAACTTACTTTGAGAGCTCCGGGAACTCATTTTTACTTGCTTGGAGAGCTATGTAGTTTACATCTAAAACGTATGTAGCTTGGCTAACAGAGAGATTACTTGGTCCATTCATTACCTTTACGTGAGTAGATTTTTATTAGTGTGATGATACACATAATTCCATTTGCTTTTTTATTTCTTGAATTGAAGAAATAGACAAAACTATTGAAAAATATATATATGAATATGAATAGGGATACGGCAAACCAAGAATTTTATAAGTCTATTATTTATTCAAGATCATCTTAGAGATGCATGTTTATTGATCCACTCCCTTTTCTTTCTTTCTTTTTTTTTTTAATAATTGGATTGACTAGTGAGTTCCACTGTTTGCTTGCCGAAATTAAAGAGTTTGAATTTCCCCAAAAAAAAAAATCGAGAAATTGAACTAAAATTTTGTATACGTCGTGTGTAGATAAATGACATTCGCACTCCAATATGGAATCATGAAGTGGAGTGGGTTTTTCTATTTTTTTATTTTTCGGAAAGTGGAGTGGGTTTCTTGAAATCTCAAAATCATACTTTTATGGATGTAGGTTTGTTTAAGTGTTTGAAATATGGATGTTCATTTTATCCGTCAATCCGAACCAATCAAATCCGATTCGTACGGATTGGTTCCGTTTTCTATTCTCACCGTTCGATTATGGATTTGAAAATTAGAAATTCGTAAACCACGGTGCGGTTAACATATTTCGTCCTCAAAAAACCGAATCGAACCGTCAAACCAAATTGTGGCAATCTGTTAGATTTTATATATATATATACATATATATATATATATATATATATATATATATATTAACCCTAAAGTCCAACCTAATAAACATTATAAAATATAAACATATCCACTTTAATACTTTACTAAGTTGATATTGTGCCATGATTAAATAATAATCATATTAAGCAATTTAGAACAAGCCCAGTTTGTAGAACCGATCTAATCTAATATGTTGTTTCACGGATTGGTTCAATTTGGATTAAACTCTCTCACGGTTCGAATTAGTTTTTATTTTTATCAATCCATAGGACATGGCTCAAATTAGGTTTAATGTCTAATCCGATCCAAACTGTTATCACCCCTAGTTTGAAACATAAACAACTCAATCCAATCAACCATATTTAATTGAATCTCATATATATATATATATATATATATAAAGCCATACTTTGAAACTATGGATGACAACGAGGCGGGTGCGGAACGGGTTTGCCTTAGATAAATGAACACTTGTTATTTCGTTGGATCATTGCTTTGTTGATAAAATGAGCATTGTGAACATGCCATGTAGTGTAGGGATGCCATGATTGCATATCGTGTAGGTCAGTGTCGGGTCGATACTTAGGCGGATTTGGTCATCACTACTAAGCATAGTTGTATGCTTACCACCTCCCCCCCAAAATTTTTCCAAAGAAAGTACCAATGACGGGTGGGACATGAGTGTCCAAGCAGAGTTCCTTTTGGCCTTATTTTGGATAGTGTATCTAATGTTATCCATGTCAACTTATGACATGTCGATTTTGTTGTAATTGTAGTTATACTTGAACTACATGTACTTTTGGACCTTATGTATGTAATCCATTTGATGTTTATGAATTTGAAGGATTATATGAATGAGATGTATGATTTGGATTCAATGTGTGATGTTTATATTGCAAATGTTGCAAAGATGAGTCTAGGGATTTATTATGTACCTAGATGTGAATGGTGTAAGATTGGCGAACATTTAAGAACTTTGCAGGATATGAATTTGAAGGATTACGATGTATCGTAATACCTATTACGATGCAGCAAAATCCGACGATGCATCATAGAACAATAACAATATATCGTAACTGTATTGGAGATTTGGGGGTTAGAAAATAGAACTTTTGGCAGGATGTTACATAACATCTGCGATGCATCGTAACCACCATTACGATGTATCATAATGCATGGCTGGACTTAGGATTTGAGATGTGCTTATGTGGCCACGTGTGGGGCTTATAGTGAGTGATTGATTTTGAGTTATACGTAGGTCAACGTATGTATGTAATTAAGCTTCCACATTGATTTAAAGGTCGAGGTAGTTCATTAGGACTTAATGGACGGATTCACCCTAGGGATTCGGGCTCGGAGACGGAGTTTTCGGTTATCCAAAGTATTGATGTTTAATTTCACTGTTCACCCCCATTTCCCTTGCTCTAAAATGGGTGTCAAAAACTAAGGCATGACAACTTGGTATCAGAGTACTAGGTTGGAATACTAGGGATGAAGGGTAATGGTCAAATCACATGTGGATTTGAGATGGTATATTGAGTAATAGATTTATATCAAAGCACTAAGTTTGAATACATAGGGTCGAATCACACGTTGGTTTGGAGTTGTGTGGTGGTTGGTAGTGGTCTGAGCGTTAGGTTTAATTACCTTGGAATGGTGGTTGAGAGTTAAACCACATGCATACTTGAGGTTTTGTATTGGATATACAACTTATACGTTGTTATGTGGAATATGATTCTGTGCTTCCATGTTTCTTGTTACTATATAGTAAGATGACACCACGAAGAGCTCAAGGAGGAGCTCCAGCAGTCCCTAGTGAAAGAGAACAATTTTTGCGAAATATAATTGCAACTATACGACAAATTACTAGGGAAACACAAGAGAAGACTCAGGCTCAACCTAGAGCAACTCCTAGTAGGATGATGTTGGCATCGGGACATGTTAAGAAGCATTGCTACCATCATATGTAGAAGGGTCTGACCCTATGGTGACTGAGAATTGGTTAGATGAGATAGAAAAATTCCTTACCGTACTAGAGGTAGATAAGGACTTGAGGGTGAAAGTAGTCGTCCATCACCTCACGGGTGAGGCAAAACGTTGGTGGAAGTTCATTAAGAATTACCATGACATTAAGGTAATGGATTAGGATATGTTCAAAGCATTATTTTTCGAGAAATATTTTTTGGTAACGATAAAGGACAACTTGAGACAAGAGTTATATGATTTGCTTCAAGGGAATATGACAATTATGGAGTATGAGACCAAGTTCACATCCTTGGCTCGTTTTGCACAAGAGGTGATCCCTACCGATGAACTCAAGGTGAAAAAGTTTGTGAGAGGTCTTTGGACTTTCATAAGAGACATAGTAGCGGTTTTGGGTTTGACAAGCTATGTTAAGGTAATATAAAGAGCATTGGTAGTGGAAGAGGTTAGTAATGATAATCTGAGGATGTGAGAGGCCAAGGGCAGCAGCAGGTTGGCTAGACACCATCTGTGTCTTTGCCCATTGGATCTTGCGATCGAGGGTGGTGTGTCACCACTGTCAGCAGCCAAGTCACTACAAGTCTGAGCGTCCCCGCATACAGTTAGCACCAGTGGTAAAGCAGACTTGTTATCACTGCTATCAGACTAGTCAAATCAAATTAAATTGTCCTTTGGGATAGAATGTACAGAGTGGGACAGGGTCTCAACAACGTACCACTCAATTTTTGGCAGGTCATCCTAGTTTTAAGGCATTATCACCATTGCAACCAATGCAGTCTACTGAAGGTTCACGAGTAGTGAGGGGGACCAACCCTAACGTATCTAATCAACAGTCTAGGTATCAGAGGACTGGTCCGTAGGGATTGAGGTATGATTGTGGTTTCTAGCCTATGGGTATTGATTCATTTAAGCACATCATGTGATATATCATGAGTTGTCTATTGCATTTAGTAAAGTATGTTCAGTTTTATATACTATATGCAGTATGAGGTATGCTAAGTGTTTAATAGGATTTATGTGACTATATAGTGTAAGGAATGTACATTAAATGTCACATGGTATATGTGGGCGTATTATTCTCTCCTAGGAATTCTAGTTTTGGAGATTTGGTAAGCCAGACCAGAGGTTTGAGCTTGGGTGAATTGGCAACATTTAGGATATACGAGTTGTAATAGACTCTGGTTGTGGGAACCTAGGATGTAAAGTTTTTTATGTGGAAAAAAATTGGGAATTGATTGTGGTTACAGGTTTGAGTCCTCAGAGATACTTGGTGACTTATATGTGTTGGTTGATGTGGATTGTGGTAAGATGGGCAATTGGAACTGAAAGTGTGAGGACAAGGAAGGCATATTGCCGGGGTTGGGTTAACGAGGGAAAATGGTTTAGCCGAACATTTTTCTTTGATTAATAATACTCTTATAATGTGTCAAGTCCAAGTGGTTACAAAATTGACTCATTGGGTATTGACGAGTAAGGAAATGAGGTTTGAGTGTTGTGAATATAAAAGATTTTTGCTCATAAATGGATGTATGACTGAAAAAGGATTTGTGATGATAAGAGTATGTTAGTTTTAAACCACTCATAAGGTTATGAATTTTGGTACTTGTTAGCGTACTTGAGGAGATAGTTTGAGGTCCTTGAAAAGTTACAAATTTTGGAATTGTCTTCGTAAAAGAATGTCTTTAGGGCACAGTTCTGTCTATTGGCATATCTATTGTATTGGTTGTTATCAGTATAGGCACAGTTTTGTCTATAGACACTTCCATTGGAGAGACAATTGTCATTTAGACATAATTTTGTCTATTAACACACCAATGAGGTTGATGATTGTCACTAAGACATAGTTTTGTCTATTGACACATCAGTTGGAAGATATGTGTCATACTGGACACAATTTTGTCTATTGACTCATCCATTATTGTGATGTTGTCACTTAGACATAGTTTTGTCTATTAACACATCAGTTGGATGATAAGTGTCATACTGTATACAGTTTTGTCTATTGACCTATCTATTGTTGTGATGTTGCCACTTAGACACAGTTTTGTCTATTGACACATCAGTTAGAGGATTAGTGTCATTCTGGGCATAGTTTTGTCTATTGACCCATCCGTTGAAGTTGGTTATCGTCATTATAGACACAGTTTTGTCTGTAGACATGACCATTGGAATTGGTGACTATCTGTTAGGCACAGTTTCGCCCATTGACACACATGAGAGGGTACTTGTTGTTATTTAGACACAGTTTTGTTTATTGACACATTCATTGAGGTGGGATTTTCATCTTTGGACACATATTTGTCTATTGATGTACCATTATGGGGTAGTGTGACCCTAAGAGATCAAAGTTTTGATTATCATATGGGATTTGAGTCAGTTTTGGAACATGACTAGTTTTGATGTCATGAAAGGATGATGATGGGAATACCGTTAGTTTCGTTCTTGACTAGTTGTTAACCGAGGAAAGGATGTGATACGTAAGCAGTAAGATTTTCTGCTGATTTTATTTTATTTATAGACTGTATTTTGTGATACTGGTGGAATTGAAATGATCTAAGGATCAGTTGTGAGATTTGGAAATAAAAAGTTTTCATGCGTTTTCAGGAAATGGGGTCGAACCAGTTAAGGATTGTGTTATAAATCTTTAGGAAGCGTTGGCCTTAGGCCATCTATGAGGAGTGTGAGTTGGACTACCAGAAAGCGAAGTTCCTTATGTACATGATGTTGACAGGTTTATTGGAAGGAAGTTTGTTGGCATACTTTCGTTGATTTGAAAGTGGATTGGTTACCGTTTTGATCTTTTCTGAACTTAGTTTGGGAGATAGTGGTTGTCGTGATGGTTTACAGTATGACGATTGCACTACAGTATTGGTGATGCTGGACATGGTTGGTAAAGTGAAGTAGAATGGTGGTAACTAGAAGCCTCGTTAGTTAAGGAGTGAAAGCCGAGTATTGGAGACCGGCAAGTTAGTAGCTTTTACCTGTGGTAAAAAGGGAACTAAGGGAGGTCACTAAAGATTGTCACAACACTCGAGAACTTGGAGTATGTTTCTAATTTGGAGGACGAAATTCTTTGAAGGTGAGGAGGTTGTAGAGACCGGGTCAAATTTTGACCGATTTTTTATTTATTTATCATTTTCATCATAAATGAATTTTGAATGATGCTATGGATATTTTAAATGTGATAAACATGTTTGGGAACTTGTTTTAAGGTTTTGGAAAGTTTTTGGAGCATTTAGTGAAATTTGATAATTTTGGGTTGGCGGGGCTCGGAACATAGGTCAGGTGAGCTCGGGAATCTAAAAAATTTATGAAAGAACTTTATTTTTAATTTTAAACCAAATGAAATGTTTAATGAGTTAAGGAAGTGATTTCGGAGTCGTAGTCGCTTTCGAAATCGAAAACGAAGGTCGGGAGGGAACGTTAAGTGACTCGGGTGCGTTTCAGTCATTTCGCGCACTAGATATTATAAATATCTAAATGGTTGGAATACAACCATTAGATACACAATTGAAATATCTCTCTCACTCTCCCTCTTCCTTTTCTCCTCATTTCGAAAGTGTTGGGCTAGGATTTGGAGGACGTCGAAGGCAAATGAATTACTCTACTCGGCAAGGGCTACGTATTGAACCAAACAAAGTTCAATATTGGTGAAGTTGAAAGGGCTAAGATTTTGGAACCTAGCTAGAAAGGCTTAAGATTTGAGGTAGGGGCGTTATCACTTTCCTAACATCGATTCCTTAGGATTCTTTGTGATTTATAAATGTCTTAGCATGAGTTAGAGAAGTAGAAAGTTTTATCTTTGATTTCCTTTCTTGTATATGTATGCTAAGAGTATTCTTCATATGATAAATATGATGTATGTGAGGCATATTGGTTCTATGCATATTAAATTTAAGTTTTGTGTCATCTATATGAAATATATGATGTGTGTGATGCATATAGGTGTTATCCATGAAAATTAGTGAACTTGGAATGCTAATTATAGCTTAATTATGTTGTACACATGTTGTATACATTAGGTTAAGATGCATGAGGTTCATTAGGTTTACTTTTGTGCCATGACTTGAGTATGTGAATTTTGAATGACATGTGTTCGAGAAAATGCATCAAATGAATGGTTTTCCATGTTATTGCATTTGTTGATGTTCGTGGATGAAATTGGATGCAATGCAATATGTGTGTTGTGTATGCTTAGCGTAGGTTGAACTTGGTAGTAAGTGGAATGAGTCCTTGAGGAGGTTAAACTATGATAGTGGACACACACAGGTAGTGTGGAGAGCTTGTGTTTCCAATTGGCAGAAAAATCTGCGACAAAAAGGATTTTCTCTCTCTCAATTACCAGATTTCAATTAATGAGGACTCTTAGTGGTTTGTAAGGTTGACATATTTCATTTGTGATACTCCCAGAATTGGTAAGACTTAAGCATTTGAGTTGGTGGTTAGTTTAGTTGCATGAGTTGTGAATTCATGCTGAGGACATTGTTTTTGTGAAATTGAAGGTGAATGTTGTGTTATTTATTTATTTACTTTTGTGATTATGCATAGATAAATGAACACTTGTTATTTTGTTACATCATTACTTTGTTGATAGAATGAGCATTGTGAACATGCCATGTAGTGTAGGGATGTCATGATTGCATATCATGTAGGTCAGCGTCGGGTCGATGCTTAGGCGGATTTGGTCATCTCTACTAAGCGTAGTTGTATGCTCACCACTTCCCCCCCTAAATTTTTTCCAAAGGAAGTACCAATGACGGGTGGGACATGAGTGTCCAAAAGGAGTTCTTTTCAGCTTTTTGGCCTTATTTTGGATATTGTATCTAATGCTATCCATGTCAGCTTATGGCATGTCGATTTTGTTGTAATTGTAGTTATAGTTGAATTACATGTACTTCTGGATCTTATGTATGTAATCCATTTGATGTTGATAAATTTAAAGGATTATATGAATGAGATGTATGATTTGGATTCAATGTGTGATGTTTATAGCCTCGTAGTAATTCCATTATATTGCAAATGTTGCATGGATGAGTCTAGGGATTTACCATGTACATAGATGTGAATGATGTAAGATTGGCAGACATTTAAGAACTTTGCAGGATATGCATTCGAAGGATTACGATGTATCATAATTCCTATTATGATGCATCGAAATCCAACAATGCATCGTAGGAACCATAACGATGTATCGTAACTGTGTTGGAGATTTGGGGGTTAGAAAACAGAACTCTTCGCAGGATGTTACGCAACATCTGTGATGCATCATAAATTATGATGCATTGTAACCACCATTAGGATGTATTGTAATGCATGACTGGACTTAGGATTTGAGATGTGTTTGGATGTGCATGTGTGGCCACATGTGGGGCCCATAGTGAGTGATTGATTTTGAGTTATACGTAGGTAAATGTATGTATGTAATCAAGCTTTCGCATTAATTTTGTTAGAAATATAAGAAGAATATATATATTAAATTGATATATGAATTGATATTATGAACAATACATCCTATTTATAGGCACATAATCTTGGAGGTTGAGTAAACTTAAGAGACAAGAAATCATAATCCTAGATGGTTTTGGAGAAGATGTAAGAAACCTATTAGGAAAAAATATATAATCTAACAGCCCCCCACAAATTCAAGGTGAATCATATGAAGTCAACGTAAGTTTGGAGACAAAATCTTGAATGCGGCTCGCAAAAGTAATCTGGTGATGTAACCAACTGTGGCTACGAACACATACAAAAAAATTACAAAAGAGCTCGAAAGACCGAAAGCGGCTCGTTGGAGCGAAAACTGATTTGAAAATAAAAAAAAAGCTCGTTGAAATCAACAACTTTGACACACAGATGTTATGACTCGTGAAAGCAATCGGGTGATGTTGCCAACAGTGGCTGAGAAGCACATACAAAGAAGCTGCAAAAGAGCGACCTCGTTGGAGCGATGGTAAGACCGAAAGCTGCTCGCCGGAGTGAAAACTGATTTAAAAATTAGAAAAAGGGTTCATTAAAATCAACAACTTTGACACACAGATGCTAGTGGGAGCCGATGAATTGAACTTGAACTGGGCTATCATAATTTTCTTTTATTATCTGCATAATATATATATATATATATATATAATGCGGAAGCTATTTTCTACGATTGACTGGGACTGCCAGGGATGAAGCTGATGGTGTCATCCCCGACGGTTAGGGCGATTGACAATGAAGACTACCAGGAATTGGTAGGCTTTGATACCATGTTAGAAATATGGAAAGAATATATATATTTAATTAATATTATAAACAATACATAAAGGCCTATTTATAGGCATATAATCTTGGAGGTTGAGTAAACTTAAGAAACAAGTAATCAAAATCCTAGATGGTTTAGGAGAAGATGTAAGAAACCTATTAGAAAAATATATATAATCTATAATAGGAAATATATAATCTAACAAATTTAAAGGTCAATGTAGTTCATTAGGACTTAATGGACAGATTCACCCTTGGGATACGAGCTCGGAGACAGAGTCTCCAGTTACCCGAAGTATTGATGTTTGATTTCACTGTTCACCCCCATTTCCCTCGCTCCAAAATGGGTGTCAAAAATCAGGACATGACATTCAGCCTCAAGTCCTCCTCTACCTCAAGTGCGGTAAAGAGCATAGCTATTTCGTCAATCCAGTCTTCCGCCACCATAAGGTCAGATCTACCCGCATATGATGGTGGACTATGCTTCTTAACATATCCCAAGGCCAACATCTTGTGCCTGAGTTTCCTCTTTTGTTTTCCTAGCAATTTGTCGTATAGTTGTGACCATATCTCACAAAAATTGTTCTCCATCAATCGGAACTATAGCTGCTCCCCCGCGAGCTTTTCGTGGTGGCATCTTGTTATATAGATAACAAGAAAAAACACTTAAGATAAATACATACATAATATCAATCAACTCTCCCCATGCTTACGCAACACCATGCTAAGTCATTTTATGATTAGTATGATATACCAACTTGTAAGCACATAAGCATATTCCAAGTAACATGCCATAACCTTAAATCCATGCACACAACCTCAAGTATACTCATGGTTCAACCCCATCCATCGGCCAAAGGTATTTAAACTTGGTTAAGCTCTGATACCAAATTTTCATGCTCTGATTTCCTATACTCGGTTAGGAGCGAGGGAAATGGGGGTAAATAATGAAATTCAACCGATCCACATGTGAGTTGCGCAGTGCGAAAGCGGTTGCGAAAAGTATTTTAGAACTTAGAGGGGGGTGAATAGGATCACTTGCTCGTTTGCTTAATTTTTAATTAATTCAATTTTAAGTCCAATTAACCAAACAATTAAAGCAAGTAAATAAAGTGCAAGTAAAGAAAAGAATGCACCAGATATATGTGGAAACCCAAAGCGGAAAAAACCACGGAGGGAGTCGGCAAGCCTCAGGAAACCAATCCACTATGATGAAGCAAAGTACAATAGACTCTGTCTCAATCTCACACCCCTCTTCACTCTGTTAAGAATCTGATGCGGAACACCTCAGGCTTATGATTGAGACAACACGTCCAACTGCTGCAGATTTCCGGCTAACGTCACGATCCTTACAGAAAGGTTGCTGGAAGAACAACAATACTCAGCAAGTATTTCGTTCCCTTCGTAGTGAGATCTTGTCACATTTCTTCCTCAGCAAGCAAGTGAAGAACCATCAATCCAATGTTCTGATCAGCAAATAGATTTAATGCAGTCTCTGAGCAGCTAATCAGAAGTAGAACACCATCCTAAATATCATTTGTGAAGTATGGATGTGTGTTCTTAAAAATATATATAGCCCTAATTATATTGTATATACTTTCTCTCTCTAAAAATATGTTTTAGGCATATATTACTTGCTTATTTTGTAGAAAAAATATGAATACATATATATAGGCAAGGAAGTTCTAATTCTACTTGGAAAAGAAGTTGATTACCAAAATAGAACTCTCCTAGAAGTTTCAAATCCAATAGGAATCAGAATTTCAGTCAAAATCTATTTCCTATTTGGAACAGGCTAAGTGGGATCGGTGCCAAATAATGAGGACCGGTGGGACTTTGTAAAAATCTGCAGAAACTAAACTGCCGAGAAAAGTTGGACCGGTCCTAAATATTAGGGACCGGTCCTACTTTAAAAAACCCTAAATTTTGCATTTAAACCCTAGTTTTTCAAAATAAGCTTGGAAATAAAAAGTGCAGAGTGTCCTCACCATACTTACCTATACTATATAGTGTTCTAACTGATTTATCAGCTTCTATGCATTTGAGAGTCAGCTTGAAGTTATCGATGATCGATTACATAAAATAATACAAAATTACAACTCAATCATTCAAGTTTTGATCACCGAAATATGCCAATTACAAATTTATATGTAACAAATTGACAAAGAAATACCCAAGAGATTTATATAAACAGATAAATCATGAAGCACATAGAGAGACTAAGACAATAAGGAAGCAAAAATCAACATCACTGATCAAATAAATATCCAAAACATATCAGTTGATGGAATAAACAGAACAAAAATAAATATCTAGACATCAAATATAAAGAAGTCAACAACTGTCTAGAACAAAAGATATCAAGACCTAAAGTCTAAGTCTAGTCAGCCTCATCAGTAGACTCATCAGAAATAGCAGGGTCAAGCTTGTCTATCCTAGCATGTAAGCGGTCGAACCCTTGCTGAATAAACTTAAGAACCTGGTTCATCTGATTCGCCGTCACTCAGGAAGTTGAAACACTCCGCAACCACCAAATACAGCCTGTCCAGCTCCTTGACTGAGCTCATAGGCCTTTTTGTCCTTTTCCTTCTTATTCACCGAACGAGTAATTGACGTTGCATCAATCATTCCTTTCAGTTTCTTAATATCAGCCCTCTCAGGAATACGGACCCTAGCATCCCTCAAAATAGCCATCACTATTTGGGGGAAAGGTAATGCAGATGAAGACTTAGAATGTCGAGTGGCTAAGATCATGGTACGCATGATTGTTGCGGGTAGATTGATCAGATCTCCTCGAACAATGTGATATAAAAGCTCAGCTCGACTGTTGATCAAGTTTCCCTTGTGGTTATGAGGATCTAGATTGTATGATACTATCAAGTTCAATGCCGAGACCTCATCTATAAGGTAGAGTGAAGGGAACCTATCTACAAGCCGTGGGGCTTCGGGTATACACAACTCTCTAATCATATCATCCATGCTTGGTCTGTTTGGATCCTCAACTTGTTATGGCAAGACAATGTCATCTTTATTCTCTGTAACACCCAAAATATTGGCAATTGTGTTCTTGGTGACCTCAACACGAATGCCATAACATTTTGTCACAAACATTAGGTCGTCCAAGCTTGATGTAATCATATTGCCATAAAAATATCTAACCATGTCAGGCCTCACTATCTCCCTAATAGGGGTGGCAAAATTGGACACGACCCGCCAACACGACTCGAAATTGACACAAAGTTAGCGGGTTTGGGTTTGGGCTATATGGGTTCGGGTCGTAATCGTGTCAACCCATTTATGACACGAAAAAATCGTGTCGGTTTCGGGTTCAACCCGTTTAACTCGCATAACCCGTTTAATTAAACGGGTCGTGTCGGGTCAACACGGATATAATCAACCCGCTTGACCCGTTTATGACTGACTATAAAACCCAATTATTTTTTCCCTAACGGGCCTAACCCTAAATTTCCATCAAGTTTTGTTTTTGTTTCTTTGCGCCTCTGCCTCCAGTGTCCCAAAAACCAAATCGCTAACACGGTAACACCCCAGTAACCCTAAACGAGCATCGACGACGATCGACCGATCGCCACTGAAGAGTGAAGACGAGCACCACTAGACAAAGTCACAAAACCACCGATTCATCGATTCTCCGGCATAATCTCTCAGTCTCACACTCTCTCACTAGACGGCGAGCAACATCTATGGCAGCTGTAAGTGTTCATTCATCTAACTATAGTCCATAGTTATGTTTGAAATTTTGGGTGGTGCTGTTGAACTTGGGTGTTCTGATTCGTTGAGCTCCTTTATTTATTATTTTTATGTTTCATAAAATTCCATTTTTGGGGAATTTTTTGATTGAATTCAAAAGGCTGGAACACCCTTCAAGAGAGAGAGTTACTACAAGACCACAAGGTCCACAAGTTCAAATGTGAGACAAGTTCCTATAATAATAGGAAACCACACTTTTTAATCTTAAATTTAGAACACTTGAGACAATGAAAGGATCATTTTGGGTAAAGATAAAATTTCAAAAAAAAAGGAATTTTTTTATACTATTGATTCAATGGATGAATTTAGCGACTTTCAATTTAGACTATTTACTTGTTGCTGCAATTTATTCGTTGGAATCGTGACCGATTTTAATTTGTTTCTTATTTGCTGTGTGTTTTTTGTTCATATAAGTTTATTTGGGCTATTATTGTTTACATGCTTTTTTTAGTTAAATAAAACTTATCATACCTACCCAAAAAACATCTTAGCAACCAATTGCAACCAACTAGAGTTACCATTATATTGATGCAGTGCAACAAACAGTAATACTAAATAATTTTAATAAGGTATTTGAGGAAACTGAGAGTCTGAGATTATAAGAAAAATCCACCCCACTACCCAATTAAGTCTGATTAAGGTCCCCTGTTGGTTCTGTATATTCAGGATCTTACTCACTGTTTTATTTAAGTATATAAACTTAACACAGCAGTAGTCAGCTATAAAGATTTCAAGCTACACAAGCCAATAAGTACCACCAAACTAAAAGTTCAGCTACACATAATCTAAGAGTACCATCAAATTGACATTTCATCTATGCATAATTTAAAAGAGTATAACATTATACTTTTCTTTTTGTTATCCATTGTCATGTTTCTATCCTTT
Organism: Cornus controversa; assembly: GCA_026545225.1. Lineage (NCBI taxonomy): Eukaryota > Viridiplantae > Streptophyta > Magnoliopsida > Cornales > Cornaceae > Cornus > Cornus controversa. The sequence continues at coordinate 26,462,015 of CM048853.1, read as the reverse complement.
TCAAAAAAACAAAATGGTACAAAACATATGGACAAAACAGCTTCCACTTTTCGCAGCAAACCAAACATGCAAGTTCAATAAGCAAATGAAAAGGCAAAAAAGGAAGGAGCACCTAACCAGCAAAAGTTACCATCTTCATGAAAATCCAACTGTCACTGAATGGTTCTCATCGATATGTGTCAGTACTATTTAGCCAGTGTAGGAACTTATAACCTTGAAGAGATGGTGGTAAATAGGACTGGGATGATGAAGAAGGATTGTCAGGAGGGTATATATAGCCCTTCCCATACCCAAGGGATATATATCCAAATTACAAACAACTAGTTTAATTACAAATTTACAATGTGTGGAGCACAACTTAAGTCCATGTTGAGGCCGGAGATGAGAATCTGAATTGGCGAGTGAAAATAAGTTGGTGAGAGGGTGAACCTGTAACATTGCAGATTATTAAAGTTTCTAAATTACAATTTGTTGAGCAAGACTTGAAGTCCATATTGAGGCTATAGATTGAGAATCTGAATTGGCTAGTGGATATAAGTTGGAGAAAGGGTGAACTTGAGACTACTAAATTTAAAGATCAATTAGTAGTAATCAATCAAATGTTTTGAGGATTGAAGAGAAGATGTGGACCAATTAGTATTATTGACATGGGTATTTTTTTCTTTTGTTATTATTGATATGGGTTCTTTATTTTTGCTATAATTTGTAGATGGATTCAAATAGACCTTGAAGCTCTTGAAGGAAGTGGTGATGAAGTTGAAGAGCTGAAAGCTGCTGACGAAATTTTATCTAAAAAAAAGCCTACAAAAAAGAAAAGGAGGACTACTTCTAAAGTTTGGAATTTTTTTGAAATGCTTCCTCTCGATTCCGACAATAAGCAAAGATGCAAGTGCAAGAAGTGTGGGACAGTTTACCTAGCTGATAGTAGGAATGGAACAGGTAATATGATACGACATATGGAAATGTGTGTTAGAAGGGATACACGTGATGTAGGTCAGCTTCTTTTAACTCAGACTTCTGGATCTTTATCCACGCATGCATATAAATTTGATCCTAATAAATTTCGTGAATTGTTAACTGCTGCCATTATAATGCATGAGTTACCATTTCAGTTTATTGAGTATGAGGGCATTAAAGCATTATTTCGGTATTTATGCGAGAATTTTCAACCAATTAGTAGGAATACTGCTAAGGCTGATATTTTAAAAATGCATAAAACTGAAAAGACTAAGCTTCAACATTTGTTAGGATCTGTGAAGGGTAGGATTTGTTTGACATCAGATTTGTGGACTTCTTTAACCACTGATGGGTACTTGTGTCTCACTGCGCATTTTATTGATGATAACTAGAAATTACAAAAAAGAATTTTGAACTTTTGCTACATTCCATCACCACACAATGGTGTTACCATAAATGAAAGAATTTATACATTGTTAACTGAGTGGGGGATTGAGAAAAAATTGTTTTCAATTACTTTGGACAATGCTTCTTCAAATACTTCATTTGTTGACATGTTGAAGCGCCAATTGAATTTAAATGATGCATTGTTGAGTGGTGGTAATTATTTTCACATTAGGTGTTGTGCTCATATCTTGAATTTAGTTGTACAAGATGGGTTGAAAGAAGTTGATGCATCAGTTTGTAAAATACGTGAGAGTGTTAAATATGTTAAAGGTTCTCAAGGTAGAAAACAAAAGTTTTTGGAATGCGTTTCTCATGTTTCTTTGGATTCTAAGAAAGGTTTGAGGCAAGATGTTTCTACAAGATGGAACTCAACCTATTTAATGCTTGATTGTGCCATTTATTATCGTCGTGCATTTTGTCACTTGTCATTAAGTGATTCAAATTATAAGCAATGTCCATCTGAAGAGGAGTGGAGCAAAGCGGAGAAGATTTGTGATTTCTTAAGTGAATTTTATAATGTTACGGAAATCTTTTCTGGAACAAAATATGCTACGGCAAATTTGTAATTTCCTGAAGTATTTTTAGTTCAACGGAGATTGATTGAAGAAAAGGATAGTCCAGATGACTTTTTGCGTAACATGGCAACTCAAATGCATATAAAGTTTTCAAAATACTGGTCAGAATTTAGCATGGTCCTTGCTATTGTTGTGATTTTGGACCCTCGTTACAAGCTTGGATTTGTGACTTTTAGTTACACTAAGATTTATGGTAATAATTCCAGAGAGAGCCTGAGGGTCCGTGAAAACTTGTTTAGTCTTTTTAATGAGTACATGCGCGATTCTCCTTCTTCTAGTAGCACAAATCTCTCTTCACAGAATGTTGGAAGTGCTTCTCATGTAACAATGAATCGAAAGAAAGGGAGTAGAGATATTATGAAGGTAATTGGAAACTTATTTTTTAACTTATGTATTTAACTATTTTTACTTTTATTGTTATAAAATATTTCTTTGACTACTTTTTTTTTTTTTTTTATATATAGGAATTTGATATTCTTGAAAGTGATGAATTTGCTAGTGCTCACAAATTAGAATTGGAAGTGTATTTGGATGAGAAAAAGATTGATAGGATGGTAGACCTCGATGTGCTTGCATTTTGGAAGGCCAACCAATTTAGGTATCCTATACTTTCTTGTATGGCTCGAGATGTATTAAGCATTCCGGTGTCTACAGTTACTTCTGAGGCTACTTTTAGTGTTGGTGGTCGAATTCTTGATCAATTTTGCAGCTCTCTTAAACCCAAGAATGTGGAGGCTTTGGTATACACTAGGGATTGGTTGTTTAATTTGAAAGGTAATCTATTCAAAGTTTTTATTATCTAAAATGAGTTACTTTCAATAATATTTATCTTAATTTTTCTTTTGATTTGTTTAAATGAAGAGAGCGAGCAACTTCAATTGGATGACCTTATTGTGGACTTTGGTGATTTGATCATTAGTAACAAAGAGAGCACTCATTCAACCCAATGTTCAAATACTTGTGAAGTTATGGATCTATGAGGTTTGGACAATACTAGTCAAAATTTAATTTCTCAAACTTGAACACTAGCTAATATTGTCTAGATACACACACAATGTAAAACACTATTTCTCAGCTACAATATTTTTTCATATCCTGATATATAATATTTATTCATTTTATTCTTGCAGGAATGTTTCAAAGACAAAGAAGAAAACAAAGGACATTTTGCAAGGAATGCTTCCAAAAAGTGAATGAGTCCAATTTTAAATTATTTTAAGTGATGTGCTTAAATTATTTTTAAGTGTTACATGAAGCCTTATTTTAAGTGTAGAATGTTTGTAATAGACTAATAGTTATTTAAGTGATGTGTTTGAAGGATTTTGTAATTTTAATTATGGAATAGACTAATAGTTTGGAATGCTTATAAACAGGTTATATAAGCATTTTAATGTTTGTAATAGACATTTTGAAGGTTTTTAATGTGTTTTTTTTAATTTTTTTATAAACAGGTTATAATGAAGAGTTGGCATTTAAAAGATGTTTGTAATAGACATCTTGAAAGTTTTTTTTAATTTTTTATAAACAGGTTATAATAAAGAGTTGGTATTTTAAAGATGTTTGTAATAGACATCTTGAAGGTTAAAATGTTTTTCTTTTTATAAACAGGTTATAAATGGATTAAATGGGTTGAAGAGTTAAATGGGTCTGTAATCGTGTCGTGTCGTGTCAAGCCCAACACGACACATTAAACAGGTTATTCGGGTCGTGTCGTGTCAAACCCAACACGACCCATTTATTAAACGGGTTACACGGGTCGTGTCGTGTCACCCGTTTAATAAGTGGGTCGTGTTCGTGTTGAACCTATCTGACACGATTACTAATCGTGTCGTATTCGGGTTGACCCATTTATCAGAATACCCTTGTCTCGACACGACCCGCGAACACAAATTGCCACCCCTACTCCCTAAGATCACAAAGAGACTCCTAACCATTGTCTTCAAAATATTGCACAAAGTCCATCTCCCATTTGCGCTTGATTATCGCAAGATTGACTCGCCTTTCAATTCTCATAGCCCGGCACCCTATGACATTCACAAAATTGTTAAAGTTGAATTCATCCTCAAACATGTCTAGAGTGAATACAATGCGGTTGTCATCACTGGTAGATGCCTCAGTACGTCCCCTCTTACATGCCATCAAAACCACAACGAATGGGATAAAAAATATAGTCAAAAGTTTCATTGAGACTTTTTGTCGAACACTTGGTGTGCAAGTCTAAATCCCCAAATTTCAAAGCTATTTGTTTGCACAAGATCACCATAATAATTCACACAATCAACGCCTCCAAATATATATGATCCCAACCTCCAACAATCAATATCCACAAAGAAATAAAGTAGAAGAAGAATGTGTGTGAGTTGGAGTGTTTTTAAGATAGCTTGAGAGTTAGAGAGTGTGAGAGATATGAGTGTGTGTGTGCGTATGAGAGTGAATGAGGGTCTTAAGCCAAATCGCGCGCGTGCATAATCAAAATTCTGGGCATTCGCTAAGTGCGATCGGTCCTAATATTTGAGAACCGATCCAACTTCTTTCGGTTCCTCAAAACCTGCAGAAGTGCGACCGGTGCTCAATAATTGGGACCGGTCCAACTTTGTGAATTATGAAAATTTACACTTTGGATCTCTAATTCACCAAATACACCTCATCTCAACTTGATTTCGCAATTAAGCACACAAGGTATGAAAAATAAACACAAAATCAAAATAAAACATATGTTTGGATTTTTGAAATTTTTTCAAGAGAAAATAAAAATAAAAATAAAACATGAATAATCTTATGAGAATAATCAAAACATATTTTTCAAAAAAATAATATGAGTCCTAAAATTTCTGAAAAATTTCAATCATTTATAAATGTAGAATTTTAAAACCCATAATTTATCCATAAAATTCATTCTTAAATTCATGATCATGACATAACTTTCAACACACAAATATTTATAAAAATTTAAAAATTCATCTAATAAATCCATGTGTGTGTGTGCAATCCAATTTCATCAAAAATTAATCAAATTCCTTTGATTCATCTTCTAAAACATATTGGATAATCAGCATGATCAAACATTTTTTTTTCATTGAATTTTATTTTATTATCATTTCTAAGACGGTGGCTTTCACGCTTACTGGCAGCCAGCTATTTTCCTCAAAACAACTCTTTAATTTTTAAAGATATCTCATTAGAGATTTACATTGTAGTGGAAGCTACGAACACATCCCGAAGGTAGCTTTTTCCTTTTGTCTTAGATATTCAGGAAATTTTTATTTTTTTTTCATACTGAATAAAAACATAATTTTTTTCATTGATCATTTAAGCTTTCAATGCTACTCATACAATATACTCTAGTCAACTTCACATTAGTTTTCAATCAATTCTCTCAGAGTTGGACTAGTGCACAAATTGTATGGACTCAGAAGATTTACCTCTAAAAAGAAATAAATGCAGCATATTGGTTATCAATGCTTTGATCATAAAATCAAGTACTTCATTCATTGACAAACTAAGTGTCCTAATTATGCATTCACAAATCAAAGTGAAATTAAAAAGAAATATAAAGAATTCACATTATTTCTTATAAAAGTATGATTCTCATAATCTCATATGATTATTACAAAAAAAATAAACAAAACCTAACCTATACAAAAGGATATGATCCAATGGAAAACAAATAATGAACAAAAGTTCAGTCCATGACCATTAAAGTCCTAATGACCTAGTTAGGGGGTTTTGCACCCAAAGACCTATTAGGAATAAATCCCATAGTATCAACAGGCACAAATTTCTCCAAATCTTCTTTTTTCATCCAGATTATTTTGACATGCAATTTATCAGGAAAGTATTGTAGAGAAACAAAAACATTATTTTTATTGTTTGAATTCTTTTGAGAATTTTTGGGTTTGTTCCAATAATGTGACTTTTTAGTATGAACCCTATTCTTAGCAAAAGAATTATGCACATGAAAATCAGAATTAGAATGTCTTCTCTTTTTATAACAATAGTGTTGACTATGTCCATTCTTACCACAAAAAGTACAATAAAGCACATTGGACACAACATTAGCATGCAAGGACTCAACTTGAGGCTTAGGTTTGGGTTCAGACACATTCAATTTCTTGGGTTTAACAAAAATAATTTTTTCCTTAGATGATGACCCAACAAAACCTAATCCAGTTTTATCTCCTACAGGCTTACTAACACTAATCATGCTATCAAGCTTAATTTGCCTAGAAGTAATAGCATTTAATTTCTCTTGTGATTTTTTCAATTCAGGCTCAAGAAAATTAATTCTAGCAATAAGAACATCTTTGGCAGAGATAGCTTGACTTGCCTCGTTTTCGAGAAACTTGACTTTTCCTTGAAGATTCAGAATTTCTGTTTTATTCTCTCCAATCAACTTCAATTGATCTTTATTCTTTTTCTTCAAAGTTTCTTTCTCAAATTTTTCTTACTTCAGCTTCTCAGATTTTTTATTATAAGCTTCTAGCAATTTCTCAAAGAGTTCTTGCAGCTTGCTTTCACATGGTTCTATATCATACTGCTCAACTTCTGAGTCATCAGACCCTACTTGATTGAGAGTAGTGTACACCTTTGTTTCACCTACATCAAAAGAAGAACCATTTATCAGAGTTAGAAGATTCAGAGTCAGAAATAATAGCTTTTATGACTTTCTTTTTAGTTTTTGAACTTTTCTGTGCACTAAAGCTATTTTTCTTAGGACTTGGACATTGATTAGATGTATGACCTTTACCACCACATGTCCAGCAAGTGACCTCAATTTCCTTAGAGTCATCTTCTTTCTCTTTCCTTTCCTTACCTTACCTTTGAATGATGAGCTTTGATTCCAGAATTTAAAAGGATTTCCTTTTCTCAAATTTCTAACCTTTTCATATTGAAGAATCTTTTTAAATTTTCTAGCAAGGAGTGCAACATCATTATCTGAATCATATTCAAAACTTTCAATTTTTTCAACTTCAGATTTTGAATAATTTGAAACATTTGACAAACTTGAAGACTTGGAAGTCTTTGAGGTTTTTAAAGCCAATTGTTTTAATTTCTGAAGCTTTGGATATTTCATTTCAAAATTTTGAATTGATCCAACTAACTCAGCCACCTCCATAGAATCTACATCTCTGCTCTCATCTAAGGCTTCCAACTTAGCTTGGAACCTATTAGGCAATGATTTCATGATTTTTCTAATAATCTGAAAAGATGGAATTTTCTCACCAAGGTTAGCACTACTTTGAACAATATCATTAAGTCTAGAATAAAAATCAGGAAATATCTCTTCATCCATTTTAATTGTTTCAAATTTCATGGCAAGCATTTGTAACTTAGATTTCCTTACGTTGGTGGTACCCTCATGAGTTACCTGTAAAATATCTCATGCTTCTTTCGAAGTGGAACATGCAGAAATTCTAGCAAATTTAGAAGGAACAATAAAATTAAATATAACATATAAACCCTTGTTGTTATTATTAGCATCTTCATACTCAACATTAGACCATGTTATTTTATCTTTCTCTACAGTCACAGTAGCATTACCATCACCAGTGGTAGTGGTAGGAATTTTATAGCCATTCTCTACAGCCATCCAAAATCTCTCTCCTTGAGATTTTAAGAAGGCTTTCATGCGAGACTTCTAGAAAGTATAATTTGAACCATAAAACAAAGGAGTTTGTTGAATCGATTCACCCTCTTTCATACTAGATTCCATGATAATTTTTGAAAACAAAAATAAATTTTGATTTTAAAAATAATTCGCAAGGAACTACTCACAAATTAGAGAACACTGCTCTTATACCAATTGTGAGTTGCGCGGTGCGGAAGCGAATGAGAAAAATATTTTAGAACCTAGAGGGGGGTGAATAGGATCACTTGCTCGTTTGCTTAATTAATTTTAAGTCCAATTAACCAAACAATTAAAGCAAGTAAATAAAGTGCAAGTAAAGAAAAGAATACACCAGACATACGTGAAAACCCAAGGCGGGAAAAACCACGGAGGGAGGCTGCAAGCCTTAGGAAACCAATCCACTATGATGAAGCAAAGTACAACAGACTCTGTCTCAGTCTCACACCTCTCTTCACTCTGTCAAAAATCTGATGCGTAACACCTCAGGCTTATGATTACGACAACACGTCTAACTACTGCAGACTTCCGGCTAACGTCACGATCCTTACAGAAAGGTTGCTGGAAGAACAACAATACTCAGCAAGTATTTCGTTCCCTTCGTAGTGAGATCTTGTCACATTTCTTCCTTAGCAAGCAAGCAAGCAAGTGAAGAACCATCAATCCAATGTTCTGATCAGCAAAATAGATTTAATGCAGTCTCTGAGCAGCTAATCAGAAGTAGAACACCATCCTAAATATCACTTGTGAAGTATGGATGTGTGTTCTTAAAAATATATATAGCCCTAATTATATTGTATATACTTTCTCTCTCTAAAAATATGTTTTAGGCATATATTACTTGCTTATTTTGTAGAAAAAATATGAATACATATATATAGGCAAGGAAGTTCTAATTCTAATTGGAAAAGAAGTTGATTACCAAAATAGAACTCTCCTAGAAGTTTCAAACCCAATATGAATCAGAATTTCAGTCAAAATTTATTTCCTATTTGGAACAGGCTAAGCGGAACCGGTGCCAAATAATGAGGTCCGGTGGGACTTTGTAAAAACCTGCAGAAACTAAACTACCGAGAAAAGTTGGACCGGTCCTAAATATTGGGGACCGATCCTCCTTTGAAAAACCCTAAATTTTGCATTTAAACCCTAGTTTTTCAAAATAGGCTCAAAAATAAAAAGTGCAGAGTGTCCTCACCATACTTACCTATACTATATAGTGTTCTAACTGATTTATCGACTTCCATGCACTTGAGTGTCAGCTCGAAGTTGTCGATGATCGATTACATAAAATAATACGAAAATTACAACTCGATCATTTAAGTTTTGATCACCAAAATATGCCAATTACAAATTTATATGTCACACCACACCCATGAACCCCTCAATTCTAAAACTCAGCACCTTATGTGATTAGAATCTCAACTTGAATCTTTTCCCATTGGGTTCTACTTTTCTAGCCCAAACCCGCCCCTATGGAAAAGAAAGAGTTCTCATACTCATCCTATATGGGGTGGGGCGAGGCGGACAAAATCGCCATCCCTATTTGAAACCCACAATTAATAATAAACTCTTTAGTCAAAAGGCTCATAACTCTCTTTCTCCCTCCTCTATACTTAACCTTTTCTTACTGTTGTTTTTATTTTTCCTTTAATGAATTTGTATTTGAAAGATTGTGATAAAGGGCATGTTATCGATTTTTTTTTTGTGCAGTCATTACATAGTTTTTTTATCAGATTGTTTTGAACTAAAAATATCCCTTTCTAATTGGAAACAAGTCAACTAAAAGAATTCAACAGCTTTAGGTATGCTACTTTTTGGCCGAATTCCATCATTTAGGGCCTCAAAATTGTATTTTTTATTTTGTTGATTATTTCAGGATTTTTGTTAAAGGTGTAAACGGATTTGAATAAATTACTCTAAAGAGATTGTTGTACGTGTCATGTTACTATACTTACCTACGTTCAGAATTGTTATGGAAAGAATCAAGGGAAAAAAAAGTGGATTTCTCTGAGAATTATGGGTTTTATTCTTAAAAATTCCAATCATGACTGGAGGTCTACTGTTTTATTCTAGGAATGCTAATGGTGAGCTCTTATCCTGCCTTAGGATGTAGACATTCACTGTAAAGCTACATACACACGCACACACGTCTTTTACTATCAAATGAGGTTGCGTTTGGAAACATAATCTGTCAGGAAAGGGATTGAAAAACAGAAGAGGAATTTCTATACTAAATATATGGTTATATATAATAGATATGTTGTCAATTTATTTCACGATTTTTTCCTTAATAAATGTTGAAAACACATTAGGGTAGCATGATAAAGTAAAGGGATCTTCCTTGTTAATATCGAATCTCATTCTACAACAAACACCTCAAGCAATCAAGCTCTAATGAACCCCCCCCCCCCCCCCCCACACACACACACACATGTGTGTGTGTGTGTGTGTGACCTCTCTAACCTTTTGTATGAATGCTCTTTCTAATGTTATTTTTGGAATCCAAGTGATCATTTGAAAAATAAAATTAAAAACAATTTTAAAAGAAAGCATCTATTTTAAAAATAGGTTTTGAAGAAAAAAAAGTGTGTTTATACGAAAGGTGTTTTTCCAAGTGGGTATGAGCTCTCTCCGCAGGGAGATTTGAGCGATTCTAGCCCCATATGGAGTATTGTGTTGTGTGTGAGTGTGTTGCTTATCTACAATATATATATATATATATATATATATATATATATATAAAGATATATTTAAGAAATAAGTTTCAAAGGTCTTGATTTTGAAAATTAATATGAAAAAAGAAAAGGTAAGAACTCATGGTAGTTTCTGAAAGCATTTGTTTGCTCAACACAAAAAAGTATTTCATGCTATTGCAGAGAACATCACAACATATGCACAGAAAATTCAGGGAATTTGTAGAGTAAAATATATAAGTTTCAGAAAAGTTAACGAATGAAAACCAATCCCTAGTCTATGGCTTCACATGTATAGCAGAGAGAACGGTAGTTATAAAAGTAAAAGAAAAAATAAAATAAACAAACAAAAAAAATCAGTATCATCAACAACTATTGGACGGTTACTTCAAAATTCTCCAAGAACAACATTTTTTTGATTGAAAGGAAATTCAGAAAAAAAAGGATCACAAGTTTTGGTATAAAGATGAAAACATTACTCTCAGGCAAACTATAATAGCAGAACCAGGCATAACCCGCAAATCCCTAGCCACTGGGCAATGAATTACAAATGATTAACCATTTTTTCATCACCATTACAAATTCAGAACCAGTAGAGTAAAAATTTATTCATATTCATTTAATTATGAAATTGGGGCATAAATTACATTAAATTTTCAGAGGAAAATCTTACAAACACCATATAGACAATCTAACCTTGCAGAAGTAGAAAAACTCAAATCTAAACAAAATTCAAGCATATCAAACAAGATATATAGAAAACTTGCCCCTCTAAAAGACAAAAAATCTAGAGAGAGAGAGTATGAACCTAAGTCTCGCCGTTTGTGCTTGTTGAAATCAAACTTTGATTGCTTGAAGATTGGAGAGAGATGAGTGAGATGCGGCTCTGGAGAGAGACAAATGAGATGAGAGAGCCGAGTGAGATTATAAGGCTTGTATATTAGGGTTAATAGATATAGCTATATATGCGGCCTCTATTGTATAAGACAGAGGTCCGTAAATTTTAATTGGACATTGTAGCCCCTACAGTGTCCACTTCAAAGTGGAATTAGATTCTGAAAGCTTGGATTTCTTGCTTTCACTTTTAGGAGAAAAGTGGCAATCAATTCTAACTTGGATTTTAAAATTTTGAAATGAAATTAAAGTTACCAAACATGATTTTAAAATTTCATACCTGAATTTTGAAAACGAAAACTGGAATTGGAAATCCACAACCTTTCCAAACAGCCTCTTAGTGATTAGATTTCTTATCCTAGATTTTTAGAGATAGTTGTGTTACTCAAATATTGACCTAAGAGGGGGTGAATTGGGTGTAATGGAAAACAATGGAAAATTTTTTGTGCGATTGATGAATCAAAGTGAATAATAATGTACAAACAACAAAGTAAAGAGTTTGGGAATAGAGAAAATCAAACTCCACGTGTCACGCCCCGATTTTCGGAACATGAACATGATTTTTTTAAAAAAATACTAATAATAAATGAATGAAAAATAAATAAATAAATACAATAAATAAACAACTTTTAAGTATCCAAAAGAAAACTTCATAACTTAAAAAAACATTACAATAATCCACTTATTATCTTTCTAATTAAGGAAACATCACAAATGGAATATCTTTATCTTAAAACATAAAACTGAAGTCTTTCAAAACATTATTGACATTCATCAGCATTTTCTTAAACTCTTTATATCCAGAAAACATCCTTAAGTGAGTTCGGAAAAATCTTCGTTACTGTTGTTTCCGGCTAAACCTGAAAAATATTGGGATGACCAACACCGCCCAGTTGGAAAAAAAACTCTAAACCCATATATACAATAAGATAGAATGAAAGAAAGGAAACAATACAGTGTATCAGTTGTTTTACTAAATTAACTGTAAGCAATTAAAATAAGAATAAATAACATCACCAATTCAATCATATACATTTTTTACAAAATTAAAAATTCCGACATGTATACTGCACACATACACCGCGAATTTTTGATTATTCTCACGGCGGGCCGCTAAACCCAACTATAGATCCAAATAGTTCTCGATTTTTTAACTGAAGGGATTACAACCCTTCCTATTTTCAACCGGTTATACATATACGAGCATACACCACCAAAACCCAAATGGGCCGAACACAAATATTTCCACAAAACACAACTCTCTTTCTTTACCCTAAAATGATATAACCTTTTATACTATTCAAAAATTAACATCTTATTCCACTAGGAATCACATCAAAATAATTTAAAACATTAATTTGATTAACATAATCAATTTTAATCTCCATCTTAAACATAGTAATTGAATATAATAAACAATGATAAAACAATTATTTTAATAAAAAAATAAAAATAAGAGTTAATAAAACACCAAGTTTTTTAAAAAATAAATAAATAAATAAAATAAAATACCACCAAAACCGTTTCCTTAATGACGCCACATACATATAAATATATTACCATATATAATGCCAAACAACATAATACTAACAAAATATATATGTAGACGTAAGCATGAACAGGCCAAAATCAATTGTTTTGTGCTGATTAGTTGACTAGCAGGAAGTGATATCATATGAAAATATTTAATTATTACTATATAGAGTTCTAACAATATAATACTTGATGCAGGAGCATCCGAGTCAGATGATGCTGAGCTGTCAGACGACACGTTGATGGCACTGAAATATCTTGAGTTGGCAGATCAGCGTAAAGATGGTAGGAAATCGTGACCTTGTCACTAATTAGGGTATTTTTGGATGCGCTTTAGTATTTTGGCCATAACTTTGGCTACAGGTGTCAGAATCGCCTTTATGACCACAATTCGGAAAGCTTGGTTCGGCGCGCACGTCGTGGGCACCTAGCTAAAGCTGGGTGAGTATTTTTTCGAGGTCAAAATCCACTGTTTTCCCCTCCGAATCCCTAATTTTAGTATATATTTTTTTTTTGGTAATATTTATTTTGTTGATTAGGAAGAGATTCTGGGCTTGATTTCGGCCAGAATTCTGGCAACTTCCTTCTTTTATTTCGTATTTTATTTTGGCAAGAATATTAGGTTTTTGCTATTTTTGGTAATGTTGACGAAGTTCAGCTATATAACTCGGCTTGTGGGTTGATTCGAAGGTACTTTTGATTTTGAATAATAATACTGAATACCAGAGAATTTTCTCTGAGTTTTTGGGCAATTCTCGCGCTTTCTTTCTGTTTATTTTCTGTTGCCCTTAGCATACAGAATAATCACTATTCTGTCCGGCGTCAATACTAAACTAAAATTGGAGCAAAGAAAGAAAACATATAAATAAACTAAATATCAACTAAACAAACACAATACCATTTGACTAATGAGGTCGCTTCAATCTACGTAGAAGAGTTATGTGATCTTACTACTAATATTTTGTGAAATAAATCAAAATTCGAATATATATATTTCTTTGACATGGAAATCCTTGATTTTTCTTCTATCCATAGGCATATATAGATCCATAGTAAATTCCCCTACCTTAGTCGCCGAAAATTTCTTCTTTTTGCCTCTGCCAAAAACGATGCCTTGTAACAACTTTTCCTCCAATATACTATCAACTCCCCTCATGAATCTACATTGTCTTTTCCTTATATAGTACTTCCCTTAACTGACATGAGCCACTAAAAAGTCACCATTACTTCTACATTAAATCACCAAATAATTTCTCTCATATAATACAAGAGTATCCGTTTTGCTCGTTGAGAAGTCAATAAGTCATATACCTATTAAAATTCTTTATTACTTCCACTACCCCACTTTCTATAGTTATTGTTAAGTCATTTATTTCACCCCCCACGTTTGGTAAATATATGTAAACACACACATGTATATATATACATATCTATATTTACAACTTAAATCTATTTATGTAAATAAAAAAAAAATATACATATATATTTTAAAATTAACCAAAAATACAGATCATCACACTGCGATATAATGATGTTTGACTCTCCCCGACCTACGTCTTTGCCTCAAGTATCCACTTGAGGATTCACAAATTCACTATTAACTCTCTTTGCAGATAGAGAGTAAACCTTTGCACACTCTTCTTGCAAGTAAAGAGTGAACATTTACAAGCTTATCATAAAACTTCCTTGCCAAGTGCAATTCCCCTCAATTGGTCTTTCCAAGGGTATACCAACCCTTAATCACTCAATAAATTAGATAGAGATTGTGTGTACAAAGATAGATCTATTGAAAGATAGATTATACAAGTGTAAGCTCACAACCTAGAGTTAAGATTGAATAATTAAGTTAAGCTAAAGTCTAGGTACTCAAAGTATGAAACAATTAATGATAATCAATAGATGTTCAAATGGTAGCTCAATATCGATAAATGATAATCAATGAATGTTCCAAATGATGTCTCTGTTGGAGAATGAGATTTAAGATGGAAGCATGAAAACCTTGAGTTATGGGAGTCTTGAGAGAGAAAAGTAAGTAGTCTAAAGTGTATGCATGTCTATATATAGAGAGACTCTCATGAAGAAGATGCATGGTAACATTAGGGTTTATGATAAATCCTTGAGTGGCAATATCACTTCCTACACTCTTAAGAGTGACCATAACACTCTCGACACCTACTTACTTAATCCACTCCCTTTTGCTTAACACTCATACTTGGGCTAGTAGCGAGAATCTTATTTGGATCCAAACTCTCATTGACTCCAATAGACTATTAATTGAACCGGTCATCTCATGACCCAATTCAAATATTTCATTAACCAAACTTAACTCCACTAGTGAGGAATGGCAAGTAATCAGGGCCGACTCAAGATAATTTGAGGCATAAGGCAGAAAAACACCATGTGGCCTCATATTTAATTTATTAATATAAAATTATAGTAACAAATTATTTATAAATCATTCTCTTGCCTCTTCAAATACAAAATCACTAGTTAAATGGTTTATTGAAAGTATTTTTACTACTTTTTGTGCATTTGAGTATATAATTAACACAAGTTAATATATATTTTCTTGTCTTTTTAAATTGTTCACATTTAAATTCACTTTTGTTTTTGTATGTTGATAAAAAAAAATTGCAAATAAAATAAACACCCCTACAATGTCTTGTGTTCCAACACTTGGGACACACATGCACAAGGGCATGAAAAATGATAAAAGAGAGAAAAGGTATGATTAACTAAGAAAATAGGTGGGAGAGAAAAAGATAAATAAAGGAGATATAGGCACCAAAGAAGAGAAAGTTAGAAGATAAGAAGAGATAAGTTTAAAAAATACAAGAGAAAAAAAAAAGATTACAAAATAATTTAAGTTAAAAGAATAATAGAACTTGTTAAAAGTTAATATCGGAAAGTGTTATCAATTCCCAAAATTAAAGAAAAAAAAAAGTTATGGGAAAGTTTTATCAATTCCCACAATGTGATATATATTCAATAATTAATATAACAAGGCTATCTAATGATAGAGGAGAAAAAAAAAACGCGGGATGAGGAGAGGAGAAAAAAAAGGAGATGAGATAAGGAAATAAATATGAGTTTTAATAGAAAGTATAATGAAATTTTTTAAAAATTATTAAATTATTTGAGATCCACTATTAAATCTCTATCATTGGTTAGGGTCTAATATAAAGAAATAATTCTTTTAAAAATATAATCCTATATAGAAATAAAAAATTAGGGGCCTTCTATTGGCTAGAGCGTTAGGCAAATCGCCTAAGGCTCCAACTCGCCTAAGGCTCCATTTATGTGAAAATAAGACAAGGTAATGACGAAAACTTTTGGATAAAAATCATATTGGTGGCCTACTATGTTTCCCCCCTTATATTGAAACTTTATGTAAATCTTGAACCATTTGTCCATCCTTGCAGGTTACGGTCATGCACACAATATGTTACTATACAACTATCTGAGTTGTGCTCTAAAAAACTATACAATATGAATTGTACCATAGAAACAAACAAACAAACAGTATGTCAAATTTTTTTCTTTTTTTACTATTTTTTTTTTAGGAGGAACTCTTTAAACTTGGTGATCAAGCCACTATTACCTAAATAAATTAAAAATAGGATCTGCCAAGGAGTTCTTATTTGAGCTCAAAACATGATTGTGAGAGAAATAAAAAAGTGACAGTAAGGAAAATAGTAAAATACCAAAAAACTGGGGCTTCCGATGTAATACCAATTAACCTTAGGCGAATATGTAAATAACAAGGTTTTTTTAACCCAAGACGTCATCGACAAGCGAGCGAGAGAGAGAGAGAGAGAGGTGTAGGTGTTTCGGGGAAGAAGCCCGAGGAGAGAGAGTGAGCTTCGATATTCAATATTCTTCTCTCTCTAGGATTCGCATTGTATTCGGGGGAGGGAGGGAGAGAGAGAGAGGAGGTGCTGGCAACGAAGAAACCCTGAGAGAGAGAAAGTGAGCTCCGAATTTCAATATTCTCTCTCCAGGAATCGCATTGCATTCGAAATCTTTCACCTTCGTTCACCAAGAAAGGTCAGCAGTTTCTCTAAATGAATTTGTGTTAGTTTCTCTTCAACTTATTACTTGCTATGATTTTACTTTCCTTGAAGTTATCTGTTTGGTTGTTGGGAATATGTGGGAAGAGATAGGAATTAAATTGATGAAAGATTTGTATATTGGATTGTCTGTTTCATTGTCTGGGACTTAATAGAAGAAACACTTGTAAGATAAGAGTGAAAATACATCGTACAGTATGAAAATTTATATACATTTCTTTTTCTGTTTTCTCGGCTAGCAAACAGAGGGTTAGGGCTCTGTGCTGTTATCAGTACCAAAGATTATATGGGAATTTGTTATAACAGATCTAACAAGGAGAAGATGAGAAATCAACAGTCGCACACTACAATTCATGTGGTTTGGCTTAAAGCATTTGTCTACCGGAGAACATGACGAATTTCCCTACGAAATGAACATAATATATGATGGTGGCCTTTAAATTTTATAAATCCTAAACAATAAATTAGCTCTCTCTATCTAAAACCCCAAATTCTGATGCTTATATATAACCATGTTTAAAGTTAAAGAGATAAGTCCCTGAAATAATGATATGTAACTCTTTGTATGATGCTTTCCCTTTTTGAACACTTTCTAATGCTCTTGCTTATCAGAAAAAGAAAAAATAAATAATGATATGGAATTCATACACTGAGTTGGGTTGTCCAAGAAATTAGACTGGGGGCTCTGCCTCCAAACGCCTACCAAGAATTTGGGTTAGCTGCTTGGGCCTTTTTCTCCATCTTAGGGGTCTATTGGCCCTCTGGCCTTAAAAAAGATTGCCTCTTGGACTCATTATTCAATACAATATGGCAAGAAATCTCCACCTTATCTTGAATTTTATCAATGTTCATAAACAGAAAAATCTTCTAATATCTTCTCCAAAATAAAACTCCCAAAAAGATGCCCTGACAACTACAGAAACCAATCTGAGTCCAATTAATGCTTGGTCTCTCAAATACAATATTTTAACTCTTTTATTTTTTTGGGTATACGGGAAAAATTGTACATCGGATGGTCAAGTAGTAGACTTTCTTGATAGCTTAAGCTTGTAGTTGGCCGGTTTCCGGTTTTTTGTTCTCCCTCGGGTTCGCTCCCCTATGAGCGTCTTTTAATGAATTTTTATTCATAAAAAAAAAAGGAATAGGCTTGGTAGTTAACTTTGCTATAATATCTATTGTAGAAATCCTCTTCATTGCGATTACCTTACAAGACAAGGCCTCCCAAATGAATTAATGTGGCAACAATATGTTTGGCCTAAGCTGTGTTGATTTTCTTTTTCCAATCTCTCTAACCTTTTCTCATTTTCATTTAGTTTCTTGTAGACATCTATGTTAATTTTCCTTCTTTTCAATGTATCCATAAGTTCATTATAGTTGTTGGTTAATGTCCTTGTATTCCATGTTGCTAATCTTATTTTTGTCTTCTTTACTCTTTTTTTTTTTTACTATTCTAATAAGAATTCATTAAAAAAAATTGACATAATTTTACAATCAACTGCTATCTGACAACCACCCACGTCTTGTAGTGGAACAATCAAATACATAATTAACAATTTATTCAGCACTAAAAACTTTATCTTTATCTTTTTCTTTTTAATATTATAATTAATTTAACTATTCATAAGCAACACAAGTAACTAGTTTTATGCAACAATTGAAATATCTACGAACTAGCATAACATGTATAATAAATCAAATAACATGATAATGCATAAAAAAAAAAAAAAACAAAATGAGATATCAGCAAATCACTCCAAGATGAAGATAGAGAAAAACTTATCTAGGAATTTGAATTCCTTTGTGTTCTTAAGAAGAAGAAATATTATTATAACAAATTCTATAACCAACTCAAAGAAGATATATATATAGCACAATCAATATATGCACTAAATCAAACGACCAAGATACTTCAACAAAAGTGTGATGTTGCGGCCCGAATTTTCGGATAGGGTATTGTTGTGACCCGGTTTTGACCTGAAAAATGGGTTGTGTGGCCCTAAGCCACCAAATGTCTTTGGCCCTTTTTTTGCTTGCTGGTTTGGATCCTGGTTAGGACTCTCTTGTAGTTCAATATATAAGGGCATTTAGGGTTTAGAGTGAGATAAGAGAGTCACTGAAAATCGCAAAAATGAGAGTGAGAGCGAGAGATAGGGTTTGGGAGCTGAAATTTGTAATCTCCTTGTTTTCATATAGTGAATATTTTCACCGGATCTCCATCGTAGACGTAGGCACATCGTTGAACCCACGTAAGTTGCTGTTTTGTATGTGGTGCTTGTATAATGTCATGGTAGTTTTTCGATTTGTTCTTGGTTTGCGTCATTTGTCATAAAAAAAGTAAATCAAAGGAATTACATATGTGTCAACAAAAGGTGCAGCATAAACAATATGTGTACTTATATATATATATTATCTATGCATCTATACAAAAAAGTATGTCTAGTTCATTTATATAATATATATAAGGGAGTCGCAGAGGAGCTTATCTCAAGGATGAACCGCTTTATAGGATAGCGAGGGTTTCCACCTAATGCTAAGCATTCCAAAATGTAGTCACTACTTTGACAATTAGTTGTGGGGCCGAGTTGAATGCGAGATGAATCGTTGTAGAAATTATTTCTTTTTCGTGGATATGAACCTTGCAATTTCTTCTTGAGTTACTGATTGAGTAATGCAATTGTTTTTATTGGGTATGAATTTTGCTATTTCAGAAGTTGTCTGAAGACTTCATAAATTAACATAGACAATCAATCATCCAATATTACAGCTAAAGTGAAAAATAAACTAGAATCACAAACAATATCTACATGGAAGACTCGAGTTGAATAACCATGGGATCTTGTTCAATGATTTCAACAATTAACTATGAAGACGAATAAGTACAACGTTCCATGAATCCATTATCTATCTGAATCACCCGCAAGTTGATTTACTCCAAAATCCAAATGTACAAAGTCTTGACCTCTACCCCAAAGTCATAACCCATTGATATCCACGTCAATATTATCACGCCCCTATTGTCAGTCGTCCTTTTACACGATTGCTCAATCGCCTTCACAAATCAGTTTGCAAAATACGATGTATGTTGTTGGACTTAGTTCTTTAATATCATCAATCCTAAACCAAAAACAATTGTCAAATACACAAAAGGGTGATGATCGCTCAATTCTCACCAAAAGTGTGTAAAAGATAAACATATCTCTCGGAATTCTTTTATGCATGTAAATCTATATGAGCCTCATAACTCATTTGCGCACACAGATTCTATCAATGATAATTATATTTTTTTTAATGGAATTTGCCAATACCATGACACGTAAATCTTTGCTGGACTCCCTGTTGTTGTTTCAGAGAGTTATATGGTCGCAAGCACATTATGAAAGGGACTTGATTCCTTTAATGAGTAATATATATGGTGATTATCATAGCTTTATTGACGAGTATCTCTTGTTAACTATTTATTAGCTGGTCTAGTTTTTACTTTAATCTTTTTGTCACAAATTATGAGTTGCATGTCACTCTTTTCTGGAGTATTAAATTTTGTCAACTTGTTTGAGAGTGGCACTTGTTGAAGCTTATATGACCTAGAGGAGGGTGAATAGGTCTATTTTGCTATTTTTATTGATTTTAATTTGATCATTATCATGCACACAAAAAATAGGGTAAAGAGTGAGGGAGAAAGAGACACCTGATTTTTACATGATAATTTGAGCTCAGAAAACCACTGGGACACCTTCTTGAGTACACTTTGTGAGTCACAGACTCCAGTCCTTTCCCTCTGTTGATTTACCTCCTACTTATAGCATTACACAAGCAATCTAGACTCCAGTGACTTCTGAAGCCTGTTGTTCTCCACATCAACGCAATAATCTCCTTTGCAATTCGCTTCCCTTCACTACTGATTTGTTACTGAATAGTTTGTTATGCGAATCAACCCTCATTCTTCTTTAGTGGAACAACTCCAGTGAAGTTGTCAAATATTATGTGATGAATATATCTGCCGATAGTTGCTCTACAAGATGTTTAATGAATTCTCCAAGAACAAGATATGATGTTCTAGGGTTCTCTCAATAAATCTTCTAATTGTATGTGTGAAGGAAACAATCTTTCTCATAATATTCTCTTAAAACCCTCGATGATGTGCTTGTATGTGAGCAAATTCAAATTCAGTCTTATTTGTGTTGTACGTGTTATGCATACCCTAAACACCTTTTGTTATGTTGTGGCTTGAATTTTGTCTCGGCTCGGGTTGTGTTGCGACCCGGTTTGATGTTGCTCGAGGGAAAAATTTTATGACCCGTTTTTTGCTTGCGGGTTTTGGCCCCAGATTAGGACTCTCTTGTAGCCCGATATATAAGGGTATCTAAGGGTTTGGAGTGAAAAACGAGAGAAAACACTAAAAACACAGAGAGTGAGAAAGCGAGAGATAGAGTTTGGGGTTGAAACTTGTAATCTCCTGATTTTCGCATTGTGAAATCTTTTGTCGGATCTTCGCCGTGGATTTAGGCACATCGCCGAACCACGAAAATTCTTGTGTTCTGTGCGTTGTGCTTGATTTATTTTGTGTCGTGTTCCGTGATTGTGCTTGGTTCGCGGTTGTTTTTCTCAACACCTTTTTATAAGCTTTAGAAACTCTTATTCAATTCTTAGAATGATTAGAAATCAATTAGGAATATTTTTTTTTTTACAAGTCTTTAAATTGCCATTGCCAGAGATCGATTAGGAATGTTTTGGACGTGTTTCTAGACGGTTAGAATTCAATTCCAATTGAAATCGCATTAAAATTGTGTTATAGCAATGTTGTATCCGTGAAAAAATCATTTTGCACTGGTGGGAAACTCTTTGGACCAAGTTCTGCTGGCAGAACTTTGACTGGTGCAACTTTTATTACTATTTTTAGAAGCCTGCACACTAGATTTGACTTTGGGGCTTTATTGAGGAGTCAATGGAACCCAAAATTAGGCGAATAATATCTTGTTGGAAAGCTTATCGTCCTATTTCTGGGGCATATAAAGATGTATATAATTAATTATTACTCTAGAAAGGTCAAATTTTGATCGAATGCAAAATCCTATGTGGGTATATACTTGCAGCCACCCAAAACATTTTCTAAGGTTTCCAAAACATGCTTTTACGGTTGAAAACATTCTAAAACTTTTTTAAAGTTTTCAAGTCCACTAAGAACAATCTAGTGAATTTATTCATATCAATCCTATGGTTCACTTAGTCAAACTTATCTTGTCCTAATGTTTTGTGATCCAAGTTGATCACTGTTGACTCCATATCACTGTGCAATCTCCATGCCATTTTCATGTAGTCTTTGATCAATGTTTTCAATCACATTCTCTTCAAATAATCTGGCATGTAAACTAACATGACTGATAGAAAGCCTAGACTGACCCACAATTACAATACGTATTTTGGTAAATGAAATTGCCTACACAATAACTCCAAGTCCTAATATAGTCTGTCTTTATTCAATTAGATTTTGGAAAGCATGTACTACATACAAAAATGGTGTTTTATTTAAATGATTACAGGTTTGTTATTGTTCACACACTATATCTTGAAAATTGAGAAATTATATTTTCTATAAGATACACATTTTTTCTAATAATTTGTGACAGATTAATTATTCAGCTCAAATTCTGGGTGTATATGGGCCTCCCTTCCCTTAATTGTAGGATAGCTTCTATTTCTTTAAGGTTCATGCTACTATGTCAAATTCTTGCCATTCTGCTGACATCATCTCTGTGTATCAATTCTCTCCAATCAATTTGTTGAGTTAAAATGTTACTTTATATACTTGTTTGGAATATTTCGTTTTGTTATCTTTCCCCTGTTTATTTATATATTTCTCACTTCATAGTAATTTTTGACAGGGACCTTTTCTACTGGGTATGGCATATAGTAAAGGGTCATCAAACATAAGAAATATGATTTACAGTGGGAAGCACTCTTCACTTCCTCCTAAAAGTCCATTTCCAAGTATTTCTCCATCATATGTTGATTATGTCCCAAGTCCTGCTCTTGGATCAAAGGGTATGGAAAAGCCTAGAGAGGGAAATTTGTACCACCAACGTACTTCCTCTGAGAGTGTTCTGATGGAGGAACAGCCTTCATGGTTGGATGAACTCCTTAATGAGCCAGAAACGCCTGTGCGCAGAGGTGGTCATCGGCGTTCATCAAGTGACTCATTTGCATATGTAGATGCATATAATGCTACTAATGTAGAGTACAGAGCTCAAGATGAGTACAAATTTCGAAATATTACTTCAGTGCCTTCATGGGGATCGCAAGACACTGATCGTTATGGAGATGCGCGACATGTTTCTTTTTCCACGGAACTTAATTCTGGGGGAAAACATCTGAATCGGGCACCGGATTCATATTTGAATTCAACAACTCACCCAAGTGGCCTTCTCTCTGCAAGTGTTAACAGTATTCTTCAAAGTGCAAGATCATCATGTGCCCTACAAAAAGCAGATGGCGTTCCATCTCCAGTCACTGAAAAGCAGGATCCAGTTGAATCTGATCCACATGATGCAAAAGCTGCATTCGAAAGAAAGGATTGTTCTCATGCTAAGCCTTCTGCATCTGAAACTGATACAAAACGTGCTAAGCAGTATGTCCATTTACTTTTAGCATCTGAGATTCTTAGCTTACTTGTATATTCATTGGCATTCCCTTTATTTCTTTAGATGAACTTGACCTTCAGCTGCTGTTTTAGTGTTATTGCCTATCTTTTTCTTTGACATATTACATAGATTGAGTCATATCTCTTTCTCATCTAGTTATACAGAAAGCAGTGGTTTTATTTAGTATGCTTGTTAGCTATAACTGCAATTTTAATAATACATTTGTTGGTTACAATATCTGATATTCACCTCAATTCCATAAAATTTTATTTACTGAAAAATAAAAATAAATAAAAGCTCTAACTGACAAACGTGAGGTTGCTGAAACTTTATTACACAGCTGAAATAATATGAGTTGGGTTCATAAATTATAATTTGATATGTGGGTTGTAGCTTCATAAACCTAAAATGCTATCTAATGCAGGCAATTTGCTCAACGTTCTCGAGTCCGGAAACTTCGATACATAGCTGAGCTGGAGAGGAATGTACAAGTTTTACAGGCAAGTATCAGCAGAAGCTAAAAAAATCCTTTTGAGATTGATTACTTAAGAAAAGAGCGACTAAATTTTAAGTGCTGATATTAATCTTTGATATGATTACAGACAGAAGGTTCTGAAATTTCTGCTGAGCTTGAATTTTTCAACCAACAAAATCTTATCCTGAACATGGAGAACAAAGCCCTGAAGCAACGTTTAGAAAGTTTAGCTCAGGAGCAGCTTATTAAATACTGTAAGTTTCTGTGCTTAGTAATTTTGTTTTTAGGAGTAGTTATATCTGCTTCTTCTGTTTTGGAAGCCCAAACATATTTCTATAATCTGAGAGTGCTTGATGCTCATTCAGATGCAGGCCCAGGATTGTTCTTGAGTTGAATCAGTAAATAACTACTTAATAATCTTAATTTGTATAACGTAGTGATTAATTTTATAGTAACACATAATCGTATCATTTATTTTGTACAAAATTAATCAAATCATGAAATTTTAAATTGCAAAAAAGGAAGAAAACTCAGTTCAATTTCAGAAATTATAGAAGTTATAAATAGTAAGAACCTAATAAATATGTAATTGGTGTCCTAGTGTAATGGCAACCTAGCTAGGCTATTATGAAACGGACACTAAGATTCAAATTACATTGTCTATAAAATTATAATGTTAATCTATCTAATTCCTCAAAACAAAATGAACTATTAATAAAAAACATAAAAAGAAAATATTATGACAAACTATAGAAATGATCAAACACAAATAAAAACTACACAGTTGATTTATCAAAAGTAAAATCTTCTCTTAAATTATTAAAAACCAAAATTAAGAATTAAGAGTTTAGGTATTCATTGAAGAGTTCAAATTTCAATGGGGTTATTCATTAAAAAAAACTCCAAAATTTTAAAATAGACATTTTTTTTAGGAAAAAAAATTATGGGGTTGAATTGGCCACACATAATGATAACACTTCAAAACCAAAAGATTACTCAAACCAACCTTTTCTCTATCTAGGATCAATAATACAAAAGGATGGAGAGATAGATAGTGATATAACTAGTAGAATTGGACCAAATGGAGGCAAGCCAATGAAATTTTAAGTGATAAAAGAATAACACATAGGCTAAAAGGAAAATTCTGTAGGATGGTTATTAGACTAACTATGTTGTATGAAGCGGAGTATTCGGCTCTAAAAAAGAAACAAGAACAACGCCTTCATGTAGCAGGAATGAGAATGTTAAGATGGATGAGTGGAGTGAGTCGAGTGACTAGAAGAGATAGGGTCACTAATAAAAGTGTAAAAGAAAAATTAGGGATGACACCCATTGGTGAGAAAATTAAAGAGAGTAGATATAAATGGTTTGGACACATACATCGGAAACCTAGAGACACGTCAGTCAAACGAGGAAGACTAGTTGTCATAGAAGGTATAATATAGTAGGAGAAATGACATGTAATAGAAAAGATTGGAGACAGACATGCGGCCGACCCCTTCATATGGGACTAAGACAAGGATAATGATGATGATGAAGAATTGGCCACTCACATTACCATTTCGGTCTCTGTGTTCATTGGCTGGTAGTGGAATGAAACTAGAAACATCTGGAACAAGTACTTTGTATCACTGTAATCAATCTTGAAGCAGAAACAGGAGAGGTCATTGGAAGTGGGAAGAGGATATGTGACCCAAAAAATATGGGATTATTGATTCATGAATGCAGGTTAAAGGGTAGTTGAGAAAACTTAAATAAAAATTACCAAAGAACTATGTAAAAATGAATAGGGGGGAGGTAAATGTACCTAAATATTATAAAACATGGAGAAAATGTTCCCTGAATTCTTATAACATTCATTAAATTGTCGTTCTCTCTTAAGACTTGTATTTCTTGAACTTCTAATGGTTTCCTTTCTTTTTTTTGGGAACCGGATTCTGACTTCTCTGGATTGGCTTTTCCTCCAGATATTGCTTCAGCTTCTGGTAACTATTGTTTTAGTAGCACCATTTGCCATCTTGTCATATAACTTTAGTAGTTATACTGTGAACCAGCTTTTCTAGGCCAAGCTTTTACTACTTGGTGTAGGCTTATCAATATAGTGGTTGAACTAGGCTCAGATTGGGCCTTGCCTAGTCTGGTTCACTTGTTTGGTTGGTTATAATTGATTTCATTATCTGGTTTTTGAATAACAAGTTCTGATGGAGGACTAGCGTAAGGAACACCCTCCTACTAGTGTAACTTCAAATTTGGTGTAGCCAGCAGTAGGATTTTGTTGGGGCAGATTATGATAACTTTTTGTGACTAAGATTGATACAAATGTTGGGTTTTAGGGCTTGTGAAGGGTGTAAAGAACCTAGATTTGGGGTTAAGGCAAGACAAGGAAAGGTTTAGGGTCTTTGGGCATTGTGAACAATACTCATGAACAGTTCGATGTAGGTCTAGCTTGAAAACCAACCAATTTTTAAAATGTTGATTTTCTTTAGACTTGCTCTTTCTTGAACTTATGGATTGCATAGCTTCTGTTTTAAGGCTCAGAATTAGGGTCATGTTTACTAAATCATGCTTGGCTCAAATTGTAGCTCTGTTCATTTGCAGCCTTATTAGCATAATAAATTACAAGCTAATAGAGAATGATCTGTCTCAAGACTGGCGCACACCATTCTATCTGCTTCTTAGGCTGCTAATGCTAGAATTTCATCCTCGTGAGAGCTTTTGAAAATGGATTAATGGTGGTACTTCTTTTTTCTTTTAAGCCACATCCTTATGTATGCCCTTGAGGGCTGGTCAAGGCTTCCTATTTTTCTCATATGACAGTATGGTAGAATATGATGCTTTTACGACAAAGGTGAGATAGTGGCAATTAGGCTGTGGGTAATGAATAGAAACAACTGTGGTTCTATTTCTGTCTTGCATTGGACATTGAATACACACATCACATACAGATTAACGATAAGATTGTAACAGTGACCAACTACTTAAGATGCCATCTAAGCACCCAATTAGTATGGTACAATGGCTTTGTAAAACTGAATTTGGTGTGATAAATGTTTGCATCTTGTGTTGGACAAAAATATCATGCAGTCATAAATTTTAGAATGTCAATTATGTAATCATTGATGATTGAACAATTCTTCTGTTGCAAAATCTCAACAAAATTTTTAGCTGGGATGACTTGTTAAGCCGTCATTTTCATTAAAAGAAAATAGAAAAAATTGTCATCCTTTATGACTACAGTGAGGGGTATTGAGTTAGAATACCAATATGAACAGCTTGATAATTTATACACGTCTTCTCATTTTTGCAAGAATAAATGCCGCAGCCTTTTTTCAGCCCTGTAATGAATCCCATTACAATAAACTCTGGAAAAATGCTTTCTTTTCTGCTGCCCCGAGGGTTTCAGTTTTGTGTCAGGATACATTGGTTTGGTTTGTTATGGAATGGTCGGGTTAAATGGTAAATTTCAACTGTATTAATAATCTATAGCACAGAAAAATGAACGACTAATGTATCCTATATGGATTTTTTTGAGCCGCTGCATTTCAGAACAGCTGGAACTTTTATTTCATAATTTCTTTCATAAACTAAAACAGTTCGTGTTCAGTGGAGCATGAAGTACTGGAGAGAGAGATTGGAAGGCTACGAGCCATGCATCAGCAACAGCCGCAGCAGCAGCAACAGGAACAGCAGCAACAATCTTCTAACCATCGACGCACAAAAAGTAGTGACCTCGATTCAAAATTTGCAAACCTTTCTTTGAGACACAAGGACACCAGTTCTGGTCGTGACTTCAGGCTCGCTTCACATTTGAATACATAATGTGGCTAGAGAGTTGTGCCGTGCCCCAACTTTGCCTCAACTGATGATGACATGCTAGTGAGAAATTGTGGTTTCCCTTGTCAAGCCCAGCGCTGTAGAGTCTTGATGCCCCATCTCTCCACTTGTTTGCTTTCTGTTTGTATTTTGTCCATTTTCTCTTGTTAATTTAGTATCTTCATGGGCACCTGGTAGTCAGTGCCAAGAAATTCTCTTGCAGGTGACTCGCCGGTGGTGGTGACTCTAAACATGATCGATGTCGTCCCTTGTGTATGTTCTAGGGATTAACATTCACGAAATTCCCTTCATTTTTTGCCCCATTGTCCTATTAGCCTCTTGGGAATCTAGTATAGTGCACATAATTGTGGGCATTACTTTTAATTCATTCTGATGAATTTTTGTTGTGAAATGTGTATTAAAAGCTATGCTTTCTTGGCAGAGTTCTATTTCAGTGGTGATAGCTGACACATTCACTCGAGTCTCTCTGTTGAATATGCAGTTTTTGAGATTTCAGGCCATTTGGTCAGCCAGAATATACAGACATGGTTGTTAGAGGTCTCACATTGTTGTTGTTGTTTTTTATTTTAATTATTTATATTATTTATTTTTTCTGCAATCCATAGGGGACAGAACAATTGATAAGTGATAGCTTGGTAAAGATTTCCTATCGTGGCAATTTTCTTACTAAACTATGATAAGAAAATGATAAAAGGGGTTTTCATATTCTAGGCTAGGCAAACAATTTGAATTTTGTCAGTGTTGAACAGAACGTCTGTAAAAGTATTGTATCAAAACGACATGATAAAAGAAATAATAGGCTTGGAATATTACATTCGTAACCAAGATTCCATTGAGTTTTATAAAACATTAAATTTTGAACAAGTTTTGCACTTTTAGGCTACGTTTGGTATGGAAGAATGAAATGAAGCGAGAATGGAATTATACAAGTGAGATTTGCATTTTTAGTCTACATGGAATTATACAAGTGAGATTTGCATTTTTAGTCTACATTTGATACACAAGAATGAAATAAAGTGAATATGGAATGATTAAGGAACAGAATGATACAGTTGTTCTTGCAAACATCAATGGATATAGGCATGAAATGGTCATTCTCATTTTAAGTTGGAATGGAGCGAGTTTTAAATTATTTTTCTCCCAAATACCCCCATTAATAAATAATATAAGCAAAATAACATATATAAGTCGATGATGAGTTGTATTACAACGTGAAATGGATTTCAGGTGCGACATGATATTAGACATTCATGGAGGGTTGTTCCCCATTGTTTATGGTGGGTTTTATGAAATGAGAGGAACAAGAGATCCTTCGAAGATAAAGAGCATCTTCGGAAAGTTTTTAGATATTCTGTTCTTAGTTTCCTATTTTTTTGGTCGGATGAAATTTTTTTGTAATTCTTCATAATCCTCTTGACGTTTGTAGATAGTTTAAAGACTTGATGTAAGGCTTTGTTGTTTGTATTGCTCATTGGTATACATCTCCCTTTGGGCATTTTTATATGAAATTTTTATTTATAAAAAAAAAAAAATTACATTTTGATGTTATAAAAATACATTTTGATATTGAAAAAATAATATTAGGACGATACATCCCTTCAAAAAAAAAAAAAGAGAAAGATATTGACAAGAATAAATGCAATTGCATTGTAAATGAGAAATATATATATATATATATGTATATATATATATATATATATATATAAGTGTAAAAAAAGTAACTTCTAAAAATTATTGCAATCATATCTAATGGTTACCAAACATGGTGTGAAAGAATTTCTTGCTCACCGGTGAGCAAGAGATCATTTCTGTATATATATATATCTAATCAACTCGAGATGATATGATCAACAAAAAGAAAAATGAAAAAAAACAATAAAAATCACAATCGACAAGTGTTGAATGTTCCATTTAATTACTGATATGCAAAGCAATGTTCATGGCACAAGTCAGTTATTATCCCGCGCCGTGCCCAACAACACAATCCCCGCGATGTCTGGTTGCTGGAGATTAACTTTAATCCAATTCTACTGATTTAACATGCAATAACAAGACAAACACGCATTCACCAAACTAAATAAGAACAAAAACAAAATAAAATACAAGATAAGAGAGGTGACACTAGGTATGTTATTGAAAAACCTCAACGAGGAAAGATTGCCATCTCAGACTACAAGTTTCAATGTCTTTCAAACAAGTTTCAATGTCTTTCAAACTGCTCTCCTCGTGTTGTTGATTCCAGTACCTTGGGAACTCCAACTCTCTGTGTTCTCCGACTCCGGTGCCTTTGGAATCACCACTCCAACTCTCCGTGTTCTCTGACTCCGGTGCCTTTGGAATCACCATCAATACTGATTCACTCGAATGCAATCAACTCGAGATGATATGATCGCCTTTGGAATCACCACTCCAACTCTCCGTGTTCTCTGACTCCGGTGCCTTTGGAATCACCATCAATACTGATTCACTCGAATGCAATCAACTTGAGATGATATGATCGCCTTTGGAATCACCACTCCAACTCTCCGTGTTCTCTGACTCCGGTGCCTTTGGAATCACCATCAATACTGATTCACTCGAATGCAATCAACTCGAGATGATATGATCGGTGCCTTTGGAATCACCCGCAATACTGATTCACTCGAATGCAATCAACTCGGGATTTATGCTTCCTGTACCGGCCTCTTTCGTTCTTATTTTCAACAGGCGCAAGCAAAGAAACTAATTGAATCTGAATCTGCTACTCTGACCGCTTTTGATAAGCTCAATAGTACAGTTCATTTCTCACATGATTGAGATGAGCAACACATTGCTAACAATCTAGTCAAAATTGTGTGATTAAATTGAAGAAATAAAGTCAAAAATTATCAACTAGTTTTCCACTCAAAAATCGCTCTGATTTCCAATCATCTCTCCCCTATTTTGAAACGCATCTGAGTATTTATACATAGAGTAAGAAGAGATGAGAATTAGAAGTAACAACTGATCAAAATTCATAATCCTAGTTGAAATAAGGAAGGTTCAACCAGTACCATAAACCTTCAATAGGTACAAGAGCATGGTGGTCTCTAAAACAATCAACCTGAAACATGTTCTACCAGTAAAAACAAAGGCTCATGGTAATTCTTGATCAAATGAAAGAAGAAGCAACAAGCCATACATTATGTTCACTGTATAATTATAAAGGGACTCGGACACTTTTTCCTCTATAATATTTCCCTTATCCGACATTGAAAATAACGTTTAATTAATTTTTTCAATTCAATTTCTATACATATGAACTTGAGTACATGATCAAACCTGTATTTCATAATACACTAGAAAGAACTATTCCTCCATGCAATTGTCTTTCTTACACATTGAGCTGCTGCTGGGACTTTACAGATTGATTCTTCCCCGCAGTGGTTCTTTTTACACCTTGAGCTGCTGGACTTCAATTTACATATATATATTAGGAGCAACTTCTGCAGTCACCATTTTGTAATAAGAACTGCATCTGCTACATAGAACACGGGGATGGATCAAAATATGAAGTACGGAAGAATTTTGAGATGAAGCCGAAAGGCAACACGAAAATGGACTCAGATGACATATTAAAACACACCATATGTACATTTTCCAGATCTCAGCAAAACAAATCCACATTCAACTTTTATGTCAATGACTATTCCATGGAATGAGTAGGCACAATGGGCGAGAACTTCTCAGAGTGCCTTATCGTCTTGCATTGGTTCCCGAGCTTTCCCGGGAAAGAAATACACAACCTGCATCCTACAGAACCAGATGCATCAAAATGCAGAATTAGTGACCTCGTAAGAATATATAAAATAATAAAGGTTTAGTGGATAGCTTACGATAAATAATTTGCAGCATAAAATATTGGAACCCTTCCCAATCCTGAACCACTCCACTTGCTTCTTTGACAAGCAATGACTTTGTCAGCATCAGAGCTTGTTGCTGTCAGAACAAACTGGTGACACAAATGTTACCAACATCAATGTAGGAATTTATAAAAGGAAATGCCACTTTCTCTAGAAAGATAGTGGATACGCAACCAAGCAAAGGCCAAGCCAAAAATTTCCCCTTTCTTTTATTTGTTTTTTTTTTTTTTTTGGGGGGGGGGGGGTGGGGTGGGGGGAGAGGGGAGAGAGAAGGGGGGCATGGGGGTTTTCATCATAATGGAAGTTAAAAAAGGAACACTAATTTTATTAAATAAAAGAGAGTGCTTGCAATTTAATTATAAAGCCCCAATTGAAATTCAATTAAAAAATCCTAATAAAAACTTTGTGAATAATATCTCAATGAGCATAATTGATCACCAATAACTATCAATTATTTAGAAAGTACAAAATTAACAATTATTAGTAATTTGCAACAGTATTTTCATTATAAACAAACAAGATTACTTGCAATGAGATTATGATACCCATCAAAATTACATCAAAAGATGACAGAACAAAGTTTTACTAAGAAAAAAGAGAGAATTTAGGGAAAAAAAGAAATCCAATAATACATTCTAACTGAAGTCTTACACAACAATATCCTTTTAACAGGATGCTATTTTTTTTCTTCAAGCACCTTGCCATTTTATTTTCTAATAGTTGCAAACCTTAAATTAATTAGTGATACTTGATTACCATAGATTAATTTTGGATTTTTACAAATTGACCTTTCGTTTTTTTTTTTTTTTTTAAGAATACAACTTCGTTGATACATGATAGTATGGGTAGCTAATTATTCAATCTCATTATAGCCCTTTCATAGTGCAACTGACATTTGATTAAAATTCAAACTAAGGTGCCCTGGCATTAAAAAAAAAAGATAATGCATCCATGTGACCCTAACTGATAGAATACTAGTTTGCAACATTATTATTATGAAAGAAGAGCATCTGAAATAAGTTTATGACATCCTAACAAAATCATATTAAAAGATGCCAGAAAAATTGCAGGCGAGAAAATAGAAATAATTTCAAAAGAAAATTAACTTACCAATAATATGTAGTAACTGAATTCTTATACAACAATCTCCTTCTAACAGGACAAACTATTTAATTTTTCTAGCCTCTATATTTTCTAATAGTTGCAAACCTTAAAGTAATAAGTGATACCTGATCACCATAATTTTTTTGGGGGGTTTTCCCCTAATTTGGCCATTTTTTAGAAAACACAACGTTTCATTGATGGTATCTGTAGCTTTAGATTTGCAGGGTTTGGATTTGTTGTTTTTCTGTTTCTCTTTTTCTTTTTTTTTTAATCTCAATCCAGAATAACTAATTATTCAATCTTATTATCCCTTCCATAATCCAACCTCCAAGGAACAACCACTGAACCACACATACACACTCTCCCTCCCGGCCACCCACCACCCTTCCTCCTTTTTTCTGTTCTAATGCAATTGAGGATATCCAAAGATATGGGACCCCCTTGTGAGCATAGTTTATAACGTTCATTTAACTAAAAGATTTATACATTCATAGCATTTTAAAACCACACATGAGAGATAGAGAGAGAGAGTCTTTAATCTTTATAGCCAGTCAATTAAAGCAAACCTATAAGAAATGACATATAAATATATAACAAACAATATGATTGGTGAGCCAAACATCATCAGAAATAAAATTGCAAGTTGCAGCATGGAAGTTTGCAAGCATGCATGAGGAATTGATTATAAAACTCATCAGTCTTCACTGAGATGCTTTTTCAGGAATATCAATCAAAGGCAGTTCAAAGGGTCAGTCTGATAAGAATATTACTCTTGCCATTATACACTTAATTAGTATTCTTAGGGAATCGTTTCTCAGTTCAGCATGAGTTATTGGAGGTTTAACTGAATCAGCTTTGCTCTACTATCCTACCGGGTAATTGTATAAATAAAAATGAAACTCAGAAAAGAGGCAGGCCTAGCTGTCCTGAATTCTTTTTATTTTTCATGAAGTTTCTATCTTTTTGGAGTGAATTTTTTCCTTTTTTGAATCACTGTTCCCCTTTCGGCACAATTATTTCCAGCTTATCTGCTCACTTTATCCCTAGCAGAACTATTTGCAGCCTTGCACTGCATCATAAGTTATAATAGGCTTCATGTTCCAATTACGATTCTTCTTAAGAGTCTTCATGATCTATTTATCGTACGAATGTCTTTGACTCTTTCCCTTTTTACCTATTATTTGAATTTAACATACACTACTGGTCTTATTTTTCTTTCACATAATCTTCCTCTAGTTTATTTTTATTTTTTTAATCTTTGAGACCATTAAATTGTATTGATCAGATAATAATATGAAAATGACTTCTCAGTTTGGCTATCTATCTCTAATAATATGGGTGCCGTCTTCCTCAATGAGTGCAAGACTTGAGATGAAAAAAGGATCAATGTAACACCGGCCAGTTTAGAAGTAAACTACTTAGATTTGTGAACTAAAAGAGATATACTTTTAGCAACCTGTCTAACAATTGATTTGTAATCACAATAAAGTTAAATCAGTGCAACATGTCTGACACAGAAATAATTAGAAATTTTAAAAGCCAACTTATTTATTCCACAAATGACAAAACCAGTTCTCCAGTCTCCTCACAAACATTATGCCATCCACACTCTACAAACAATATGCATGAAACAATCACATAATGTATCTAAGAAATATATTGATTCCTAACCAGTTTAAAAGGATACATATTATAGAGGTAAGCAACCGTCTACTGTGTGGAAACTCTTCCCCTACACCAATTGCTCCAAAATTTATTAGAAGATGTTTGTGATGTTGTACAGTTCCCCAATGATGATGCAACATTATGTGCCTACACCTTCTTTCCTCAATCCCCATTAAATTAACTTTCCAGTCTCGAGGAACTGTCTCATATGCCTTTTTTCTTAACAAAAGACCAAATAAAAACTCCCTCCTCTCTGTAACTTCTTTATCAATCGTGTATTTATAATTTTTGTCTTGTTTAGTGCGTCTTCTAGTCCATGGTTTACCAAAGGTTAGAGTATACTGAGTAGTGTAGGTAAATAGTGTAAGTTGATGTTGATAATTTGCTCCCTCACAACCAAGTATTCAAATGGACCGTTTGGAAAGAAAGTACGTAAAGTTTTCAGTTCTTTCCTTCTGTGACTACTGGACTAGTCTTTTCAATTATTCACCTCAACAAATTGTCTCGCTTCTTTAGACAGAAAATTACATGCCAAATTAGTTCTTTTTCTTTAATAAGAATTCCTGTCTATCAAAAGCACAAAACCTTAGGAGGAAGCAAACACAATAGTTAGCAATCAGCACCAGAATGCATTATTCTAGCTTCTGCCTTGGTTCCCGCTTCATCACTCACACAGTCTCACTTGTCATTTGGATACAAACGAATTTGATCAGAAAAAGGATGCACAAATATCTTATTCGATTGTTCCTGTAAATAAGCGCCATGACATCTCTACACAAACTAAAACTTTCTAGGTCTCCAAATTTAATTTTTATATCACTTGTATCTACATGTTTTCCTTCCCTAGCTTTACTGCTATCTAATTCACCAAAAGATAAACAGATCCCCAAATTTGGAAGTAAACACAACTTGAAGCATCAATAGGTCAAAGTTTGAATCACTAACCCTTCATTCCTTTCGAAGGGGATATAATCTGAGCTACTTTGTGTGGGTCCTTCAAAGGTTTATTTACGTACAATAGAACTCAAGAAAGAACAAATCTTTCTCTTTTTCCTGTTCTTTATATATATATTAAGTGCTGTAAATGAGATTGTTTGAAGAACTCAAGCAAGCACTATAAATGAGATTGTTTGAAGAACCTATTTATAGTGCTTTATTTAGAAACTACATTTTTATGCCTGGGAAATAGAATTTTTTGAAATGTTGTCTCTGTAGTGCTTGGTGGTAGTTAGTAGTTGTAGTGGTAATTAATGTTTAAGTTGGTTGTTGTATCTATCATAAGAAAAAAAAAAAAAAGAAGATAATATAGCTTTCTATTATCATCTCTTTGATTAATAGAATTTGGTTGTGCATGTCTCCTCCTTCACTTGGTTGTGGCCTATTGTTTTATATACATTTTTTTCCTCTTACCAACCACATTATATACACTTTATTTTTCATCCATGCCTATATTGATAACCTATCGAATCCTCAGATCAGAAGTTGTAATAGGATCTGTATAATTAGGTCATATTTAAATTTCTAAGGGCATGATAAACCCTTTGAAATGCCTACACCCTGTTATATCATCTGGATTTTCTTTATCCCAACACGACAGTTTAAGTATTGTCAGCAGAAATTTCTTGAATTGGTCAACTCATTCCTCCGAAAACTACACAATGACTTAAATGCTTCCATCAAGACCACCCCACAAAAATATGATAAGCTTAAAAGTAGAGAATGACCTAGAAGGTATGTGCACATGCTGAAATATAGGTGCAATAAAAGAGCAGTAAAAAATTGATCAATAAATTAAGATAATAGCAAATGCCAAAGTTAAAAAAAAATATGAGAGAGAGAGAGAGAGAGACCAGAGGAAAGAGTATAGCCATAACCCCGTAGCTCACAAGAGGAGAGAAAAAAAAAATAGCCAGAACGCAAGGGCTTCCTGAAAGGTCAGAACATGCAGAAAACTATTAAATATAGTAAAACAACTGGAATATAGAAACATGTAAAACACTAGGACAAGTGTATGCAACTACTAAAGAAAAAAAACCCCATAACATGTACTAAAGGGAATACAAGCCATATGTAACATCTTAAGAATATGACAAAGGCAAATGTATAAGATACTAGTTTGTTTTTTTCAAATTTGAGATGTCTCCAATCCATGGGGGAACATAATTCTAGAGCAAATGAG
The DNA here is from genome assembly GCA_026545225.1 of Cornus controversa. Taxonomy (NCBI): domain Eukaryota; kingdom Viridiplantae; phylum Streptophyta; class Magnoliopsida; order Cornales; family Cornaceae; genus Cornus; species Cornus controversa. The sequence continues at coordinate 26,425,447 of CM048853.1, read as the reverse complement.
CATTATTAAAACCTCTCCTTTGAATAGCAAAGAGAACCTATCTGGAAATTTCAATACTCCACAGTTTGAATGGTGCATTTCAACCATAATGATGTCATATCCAATCAGAGGAAGCCATAAACGTAAAATGACAAAAATATCTAAAGACAGACTCATCTCATTTTCGAATTATGCTATTAAATTACAGGGCAGCTGGGTTTCAAGTTCCATTATAACTTTTCAACCTTTCTGACCAACTCAAATAGCACCTAATATATTCTAGATCAATAACAACGTCAAATATGTTTAGATCGAATGAGAGCATGACTTCATCCAAATTCTTACAATTTCTAGATAGATAAATAGGTCTCTTGATGCTACATTTTTTAACTATGATGTACCACTTGAAAATTACACAACCTGGATGTTGATTATTTACGAAGTTTGTATGAAGTTGTCATTTGGTTCCACCTATGTCATGCCTAATTTCTTATCCTTGCACAGCCAGTCTAGAGTCCGAAAAAGGAGTGCTGCGTTAGGTAGCTGACAGCCAACATAACCTTTTCCAGATTCATATGAACATAAATCCTGACATGACAAACGGGATAAATGTAAGTGACCTAGAAAGCTGGAACAAGGCTTTTTTGAGTTGAGTATGCAAGTATTATGTGTTCATGCATATAGATATATACACAAATATATGGCAACAACTGTATTTGTAATCATTATTTTAACATGACTCGAACAATTTAGTACATTTCTCATTTGACGTCTTTTGGCTATCATTATGTTAATATGAGTCGAGCACATTTAGTACTTCATTATCATTTAGGGTTAGGTCTTTTAGCTACAAAGAAAGCCTCGTCACTATTCAAAGTTGCTTCATTCCCTGTGTCATCCACTATGGATGAATATGTAGGCCTCCAACCTACTCTGCCTAGGGGTGAGACTAACCCGAGTCCTGCCCCAAAATTTTACTAGTGTGGGCAACATATTTGAGATCACAAGACAGATTGGGTTTAAATCTTAGAGCTTGAATTAATTTTGGGCAGAATTTGGACAAATGTTTTACTAATCTGAGCAACCCGACTAATAACCCAAAAGACAGGAAAAGTTTATAATTTTTATATTTATATTACTATATTTTATTCATATAAGATAACGTTAAGGTTGAATAATTTATTCTTTGATGGCATAATATTATTGGTAGTTATTCCCCTAACTTGTGACACAACTACTTTCAAAGTTTGAAGGAAAATTATAATAATTGATATTAAGTTAAATTTATAAAGAATATAAAATTTTGAGTCCTTTCCAAATTCTAATATGAAGAACATTATTGAATCCCACGAGTTTGAGTGTTTTATTTCAGGTTGAGTTTATGGTTTCAGTATTTAATGCTACTTTAGCATTTTTCAATTATTTATTTTTGGTTCTTAGTAGGTTATTGAAATTTTGAACAACCCAAGCAACTCGAAAACCCCATAAAACCCGTATGCTGGTGTGGGTTAAGATGCAATGGGTTCCTCAAGACTTGGGTTTGGTGTGGGCTAAGGTGTTAGTATGTTGGGTCTGGCGTGGGATAACCCCCTTGGCCCGATTCCCACCCCTTCTCTGTATAAAAGCTGATCTTGTTTTTCGCTTACAAGCATTTCCATGTACTTTCAGATTGACACACAATTGCAACAGTAATTCCATAATGCTTATCAAAAAAATAAATAACACAGTAGAAACTTCAAATTTACTACCTCGCCTCTGATATATATATATATATAGGGTTCAGAGTTATATTACATGGCAAGCCATGGTGACACTCTAGGTATGCAAGTGATTAACAATTGTGTAGAAGCAGACAACTGTCTAGAGTGGTCTCAATCAGTTTAAATGTTCATCAAAGAAAAAGGTACCTTAGGCTACATCATTGAGCTCTACATAACAAAAATATTTTCATATCGAGCTTGTGACATATAAGCTAAAAAGTGAACCATGATTCATAGTTACTCAATTATATGGACTCTGAAATAATTTGAAAATGCCAATTTTTGAAGACAGCAATAAATACCTGCGATGAAGTTTTAAAGTCAAATGATTTCTTGAATTATTCCTTTTGATTTTGATTTTTTATTTTTGGATAAATCTAGTTTGGGCAACAATTTTTTCAGCTTTCATTGAATCCTTTGTATACCTCACACAAAATGATCCCTAATTCTGTTTCAACCAGCCATCCAAAAAGCTTGCTCAATGTCGGGGCACTCACACTAAATTGCTACTCAAAAGATAATAACTCTTCCGGTCTAGCAGTCACTATATGTGGTGACCCTTGTGGGCAGGTGTGAGAGACACTGAGCGAGCTACCACACTGGTAGGCTACAAGGTACTCAATCCCACATCGCCTGGGTGTGGAGAAGGGGATGTGCTTATATGTAGTGTGTTCTCTCCAAATGGTATGAGGCCTTTTGGGGTAAAACCCAAGAACAAAAACGTGCGGATTTAGGCCCAAATCGGATAAGATCATACCATCAGGTGGAGTGGGCTGTTACAAATGGTATCAGAGCCTGACCCAGCCGGAAGTGTGCCGACGGGGACGTCGGGCCTCCTAGGGGGGTGGATTGTGGTGACCCTTGTGGGCGGGTGTGAAAGACACTGGGCGAGCTACCATACTGGCAGGCTACAGGGTGCTCAATCCCACATCGCCTGGGTGTGGAGAAGGGGATGTGCTCATATGTAGTGTGTTCTCTCCAAATGATATAAGGCCTTTTAGGGTAAAACCCAAGAACAAAAACATGCGGGCTTAGCCCAAAGCGGACAATATCATACCATCAGGTGGAGTGGGCTGTTACAAACTATTCTTCATCTTAAATGTGCAGATGCGCTACTGCAACTTCAACATGCATGATGTGAATTTCATGAGAACTATAGACAAGTAAACTATCTTCATTCTTTCTTTTTGAGAACTGTTGGGAATTGTGGCTCATATTCCTATTATAATTGTGTTTCTATTTTAGAGTTGTTATTTATTTGGTAATTTCTTGTTACGCATGTCTTGGGCTTCAAGTAAACTGTAATCCTTATGGAAAAAGAAATGGGTTTGGAGACTCTATAAATATAGGTATGGTTAAAGGGAAGAGAGAGAGGAAAGATGTAAGGGATTGGTGAGTGCTGTGAGGATAGGAGAGAGTATATGTAATTCCGGGGGGAAGATGCTAAGGGAAAGTGTGTGTGTGATAGGCATGCTTTCCGCGTGTTGTATATTCTCTTCTCAATTATAGTGAAATCTCACTCTCCATGGACGTAGCCCTAGAGTTGGGTGAACCATGTAAAATATTGTATTGTACATAGATGTGTTTGATTGTTATCTCCATACATGCTTGTGTGATTGTTGACATGATGATATGCTTCCGCTGTGCCAAACAAAGAGGAATTAATTCCCAACAAGAACTTTTGTTAAAACTTCGATTTTAATGCAATAATAGGCTGATCAAAAAGTCTGGGTGCAAGCTTAAGCAATCTTGTGCCCAATGTCGCTTCTTTCAGAGACTGTGGTATCAACCTCAGAAAAGGGGTTGTTTTATCTGAGGAGGGCGTGCCTCCCATACAAGAGGTTTGGGTATAATGAGAAAAAATATGTATCGTACTAAACTCCTGCAATATGATCAATAGTGGGAGCTTCTTCATCAAGACACTGATGAAGAAATGTCCAGAAGATTAAAATGCAACCCTAAGAAGCTTAAGGAGATCTCTGCGCTTCCAGTACAAATTATGGCAAGGACAAAGAATACCCACATTCAGTTCTATTCACCTCACCCCAAGCACCGTCTGAAGAATTGTTTCTCATAATTTATAGCCAAGGTATCACAACAACAAGCGAGAGGTTCCACATAAAACTATCATACTTAATTTAGAAAGGTAAAGTAGTAGGTTTCTCTCCCTTGGTAAACCACATGATAACTTAGTAATTCCTCCTTTAAATGAGTTTGCCTTCAACGGGTGGCCTGCATGAAAGTTACCATCTCCGTGGAGAGAACTTTGTAGGTAAAGGGAGTTATGAATGATGTGCCACAATTTAAATTGTATTAAACTTCCATTTTACCTTTTTAAACTCGCAAGGGCATTTTAAGAGTTGTGGGAACACCAAAATTGAGTTGGCTTCGTATCACTTGGTAATCCGTCCTTTTAACTGAGTTTGACTTCAATGACAAGAAACAAAGGCATCTTCTTTACCTGATCTCCTAAAGGGACCTACATTAATTCTTATTTTTTGGGGATAAAGAATGATCTCTCATACAAAAGCATGGTTTAGTGATATCCGTAACTTCATTTGAGCGAAGACCTATCCTACCCCCTTCTAAATCCAAAATCACAAGCCTTCTATATGTCCATTACATAACCATCTTTATAATTCTTAAATTCATGGTAAGTCACTGCGAAAATAGAACTTAAATAAGCTAAGATTCATCACCATAATTCAGGTTGATAATGCTTGGAGGTTGTTGATCAATCCTGAAACTATCATTTCTGCACCATTGATCTTACAGACTCAATTAAACTAAAAGGCAAATTTTTTTGAACTCCTCAGTTAACCACGTTTAAAGGATAAGAGATATGGGCATGAGATTAAACCTCTCTGGAAAGCATAGAAGAAGATTATTGCTATACAAATTCTCTGTCTTGTAGTTCCCAAGAACTCCTAATGAAATAAAATTTCAGAGCAATA